>CM038038.1:96371440-96966440 GCA_021397845.1 Areca catechu | reverse complement strand
GGTGCTCCGGGCTCATGCGGTCACCTTGGTGGAGAAGGGAAGAGTGCGGGCCCGGTCCAGAGGGTGCACGCTTAGAGAGGCTCCACATCGGCGGGGAGCTCTTGGCTCGACCTTGATCGCAGGGCTCTAGCCTCCGAGGGTCTCGCTCTGGAGGGCGGAGGACGGACTCGGTCCAGAGGGCGCGCGCTCGGAGAGGCTCCACATCGGCGGGGAGCTCTTGGCTCGACCTCGACCGTAGGGCTCTAGCCTTCGAGGGTCTCGCTCTGGAGGGCGGAGGACGGACTCGGTCCAGAGGGCGCGCGCTCGGAGAGGCTCCACATCGGCGGGCGAGCTCTTGGCTCGACCTCGACCGCAGGGTACTAGCCTCCGAGGATCTCGCTCTGGAGGGCGAAGGACAGACCCGGTCTAGAGGGCGTGCGGTCGGAGAGGCTCCACATCGGCAGGCGAGCTCTTGGCTCGACCTCGACCGCAAGGCACTAGCCTCCGAGGGTCTCACTCTGGAGGGCGAAGGACGAATCCGGTCAGAGGGTGCGTGCTCGGAGAGGCTCCACATCGGTGGGTGAGCTCTTGGCTCGACCTCGACCACAGGGCACTAGCCTTCGAGGGTCTCGCTCTGGAGGGCGGAGGACGGACCCGGTCCAGAGGGCACGCGCTTGGAGAGGCTCCACATCGGTGGGCGAGCTCTTGGCTCGACCTCGACCGTAGGGCACTAGCCTCCGAGGGTCTCGCTCTGGAGGGCGGAGGACGGACCCGGTCCAGAGGGCGCGCGCTCAGAGAGGTTCCACATCGGCAGGCGAGCTCTTGGCTCGACCTCGACCGCAGGGCACTAACCTCCGAGGGTCTCGCTCTGGAGGGTGGAGGATGGCTCCGACCTTGGCGTCGAGCTCATGAGCTCGACCCGGCGGAGGATTGAGCTCAACTTGCTGTCCTGAGGGAGCTCAGCCCAGCTCGGTAGTGGGATCCGAGCTGGAGAGTTGACGTGGCGTCTTCCGTGGTGGCCTCCCTCAATGTGGCACCCGTCAGCTACCCACGTCAGCGGTCTCGCTACATCATTTGCCCCCCATTCCCGAGGCTCGTTAGTGCGCGACGCTCGAGGCAAAGGGAGTAACAGCAATGCTGAGATGGAGAGTCAAAAACTCGGTGCAATGATGGCCGCAATCGCTGGCGCTTCGAGGGGTGGCCCCGCCGGCTAGTGCAGGGGTGCCGCATAGCCACGTCCGAGGGGCAGTTAATGTTGGCACAGGATTCTGAGCGGCTGAGACTCCTTTTTCGTCGAGGGGCAGCACATGGCGCAGATCCGTTGGCGAGGAGGTCATAACAACGCGGATTTGATGGGCCCTCTCGAAGTGAAAAGAAAAAATTTCTCACCCAGAATTCCTTTTCTTTCAAATCCCTCGCGCTCGTTGCAGTGTCCAGACCTTTCTTCCTCCGCGATCTGCATCCGTTCTTCACTCCTTTAGGGATAGGCTTCTTCCTTCTCATTTCAGCATGTCTCGTCCAGAGTCTTTCGCCTGGAGGGTGGTGCTCTCCTCCTCTGACGAGGAGTTGGAGGGGGAGCAGTTTAGGATTAGCCTGAGATCGGCCCTTCCTGCCCCCCCTGTGTCCATCAGGGAGCTAGAAGTTGTTTCTTCCCTTCCTACCGGTCCTCCTCTTCTGCTTGAACCAACCCCTAAGTCTGTCCAGTCAACAGGCCCGGGCGGGGTCGCTTCGACGATTTCTGCCGCAGAGCTGGAGGCCATTCGGGATGCCTATGGGATCTCGGCTTCTGTTCGACTCATGGTCCCCCGACCCGGGGAGCGGGTCACTTCCAGTGGCCCGGGGCATCTCACCTTCTATGAGGGGACCTTCTCCGGGGGTCTCCGATTCCCCTTCCATCCTTTCTTCTTGTCTGTTCTGAGCAACTATCGTCTGGTCCCCGCCCAGTTGGTTCAAAATGCCATTAGGGTCATCTTCTCCTTCCTCATACTCTATCATGTCCACGGGTTCATCGCCAGGTTCTCCCTGTTCAGGGCGTTCTTCACCTTGAAATGCCATCCGACTGAGGATGGGTGGTGGTCTCTGTCTTCTCGCCCGAAGGGGATCAAGTTCGAACTTCCCTCTTCCATCAAGGGATGGAAGAGCAAGTTCTTCTTTGCAGACGTCGAGGGGGTCGACTAGGCCTGGAGCGAGCCGGACCGGTCCCCAAACCGGATCTCTGCAATCGAAGCAGCCGATCAGGACGACTACGATCAGCTTCGCACCGCTCAGATCCCTTCTTTAGAGGTCCTGCTATCGGAGCAGAACCTTCTAGATGCCAGGGTCGACTCATTGGCTGGGCCAGGTAGGTTCATCTCTTTCTTCCATATGCATTTCTTCTTTTCTCCATTTTGGGTTGAGTTTCCAAGCTCCTGTGTGCAGGGTTGATCCTTCCAGAGGGCGAGTCGTTACTAGTCCTCAAGAAGAGGCCGCCCACCAGGGTGGCTGTCAAGCCTCCCTCGAGGCAGGCCTGAGTTAAGGGGATGCCAACGTCTGCTCCTACCATGCCGACCGCCTCATAAGGAAAGGAGGTTGTGGGGGCCCTTGTGCGACGGGCAAGGCCACAGGCAGAACCTCCCGTCCTAGAGCCCGTGGCGACCGTCCGGACCGATGCTGAACTCCTTGTCTTGGAGCCGATGGCGGCCGTCCAGGCTGATGCCGTTGTTGCTGCTTCGGTTCGCCCTCCGGGTCCGAAGATGGTCGAAGCCGAGGGAGGGGAGGCCCGCCCTAGAGATCCTCCGGCGATGGGGGCTCTGATCGCAACAGCGCTGGATCCTCGACCGGTTCTCGGGGGTCCCACTGCCAGAGGGACGGGCGCACCTGCTCCCCGGGAGAGCAGGAGAGATAAGGCGAGGCGCTGCCTTCCGTTCAAGCTGGGGCCGGAGGGCTCCTTGGCCGATAATCGTGCCCTGGCCTATCTCATGATGGACTTCTCCATCCAGCAATGCAACCGGGAGGAGATGGATGGGCTGCCGGTCGGAGTCATGATCGACAATATTTTTTCCCATCTCTACACAGTAAGCAGTCTCATCTTTTCCCTCTTCTCTTCTTCTTCTTCTTTTTTTTTTGACTTCCCATGCAATGCAGATGGGTGTCGAGGCCCTCTTTATTAGGAGCCACTGCCGCAACTAGGAGCAAGCTGAGCAGTAGTGGGCAGCCGAGATCGCGTCGTTGAAGGCCGATCTGGAGAGGAGGGCTAACTTCGAAGGGGCGCTTGGCCAGCGGGTTAAGGACCTCGAGAAGCAGCTCGCCGATTCTGAGGGGCGAGCGAAGGAGCTCCAAGAGAATCTCGATCGCGAGTAGGAGGAATGGAGGAAGAAGATTGAGGAGCTTTTCGACTCCGAGCGGAGGTTGGACGTGGTCATCGCTGAGGAGGCCCGGCAGAAGAGGACCGCCCAATCCCTCTAAGATCGACTGACGATAGAGGAGGAGAAGTCCGTCGTGGCTCAGAGGGCAGCAGATGAGGCAGCCAAGTCGGTCGCGGATGCCAGGCTCGAGGTGGCCGCAGCAAGGAAAGAAGCTGAGGAGGCGGTGGAAAGGTACAAGGCCTCGGAGGAGTTCCTCGCCGAGATCCAGCAAACAGCATCAGACTCCTTCTTCAAAGACTTCGTGTACCTGCACCGCTTGGTCGAGGAGTTCGTCTCGGCCGAAGGCCACAGCTACCTTGACTATCCCGGTACTTTAGACCAAGAGATGGGCATTAAGGGGGTCGCGCCAACTGAGCCTGAAATTGCACAGCAAGAAGCCCCTGCTGATGGGGACTCCCGGCCCAGCGACCCGTCTAGCAGATAGTCACTCTTTGCTTCTTCTTCTGTATTTAGCAGGGCCACTCGGCATGTCGGGGGCCCACAGAATACTTGTAATTGACACCCAATTAATGAAATGCAAACTTTCTTGCAATTATTTTTCTTGTCTGGCTCCTCCTCTCCTTCACTCCCTTTCTTCTTTTGTCTTTCCTTTTAATGTATGGGGAGATCAGAGAGGGTACCTGAGAGCTGCTGAGCTCGGCGGTCTCTAGGCCGGAGGTCTGAGCTCCAGTCTTGAGCTGGCATCCCGGAGCTGGGCTCGGGGACGTGGATGGTTGAGAGCTGCGTGGCTCGAAGGTCTCTTGGCTAGAGGTCTGAGCTCCGGTCTTGAGCTGGCATCCTGGAGCTGGGCTCGGGGACGTGGATAGTCGTAACTTTGATGATGTTGTATCTTCTTCTTGTTCTCTCTTTCTTTCATTCCCTACTCTTCTCTCATTTATTTTTCATTCATCTTTTCATCATTCATTCATCATTTTCATTTTTTCATTTTTTCATCATTTTCATTTTTTCATTTTTTTTTGAGTGGGGAGATCAGAGGAGAGGATGCTGGCTGTACCCCCACTTTGTTCTCTTTCTTTCCTTCCCCTCTCGTCTTCTTTTCGAGTGGGGAGATCAGAGAAGGGGGGGCTGCCGGGCTTCCCCCTTGTTCTCTTTCTTTCCTTCCCTTCTTGTCTTCTTTTCCAGTGGGGAGATCAGAGAAGGGGGGTTACCGATCTTGATTGCCTTGGAGCTAGGCTCGAGGCCTTCCTGGACGTGGAGCTAGGCTCAGAACCAGGGGGTTTCCTGAGATCTTGGCTCAGGTCTTTGGCGTCTTGGAGCTAGGCTCGAGGTGTTGACGGGAGCTGTGTGGCCCCATGATCTCTTGGCATCTCGGAGCTAGGCTTGGAGATGTTTGAGATGGAGAGCTGCTTGGCTCGGTGATTCCTTGACCGAAGATCTGAGCTCCGGTCTTGGGTTGGCATCCTGGAGCTGGGCTCGGGGACACTTGGAATTGGAGAGCTACGTGGCTCGAAGATCCTTCTACATCCTGGAGCTGGGCTCGGGGATGCTTGGAGTTGGAGAGCTATGTGGCTCGTTGATCCTTCGATGTCCTTGAATTGGGCTCGAGGGATGCTTGGAGTTGGAGAGCTACGTGGCTCGAATGTCCCTCTACATCCTGGAGCTGGGCTCGGGGATGCTTGGAGTTGGAGAGCTACATGGCTTGAACGCCCTTCGATGTCCTGGAGTTGGGCTCGGGGATGCTTGGAGTTGGAGAGCTACATGGCTCGATGATCCTTCGACGGCTTGGAGCTGGGCTCAGGGATGCTTGGAGTTGGAGAGCTACGTGGCTCGAATGTCCCTCTACGTCCTGGAGCTTGGCTCGAGGATGCTTGAAGTTGGAGAGCTACGTGGCTCGAACGTCCTTCTACGTCCTGGAGCTGGGCTCGAGGGTGTCGTTGGTATTCTCCTGCAAGACAAATAGGCACTTGCATGGAAAAAACCATTGTCATTCATTGTTGGGAAACCTTACATCATTGATAGTATTTCCGCAAGTTGCAGGCATTCCATATCCTGGGAAACCTGACACCATCGAGATCCTCGAGGTAATAGGCCCTTTGCGAGAGGGCTTCAGCTACTTTGTAGGGGCCCTTCCAGTTCGGGGAGAGCTTGCCGCACTCCTTAGGCTGGGATGCCTCCACCCGCCACAGCACCAGGTCTCTGGGCTTGAAAGCTTTTGTCCAGACGCGGGTGTTGTAGTACCGGGCCACTCTTTATCGGTAGGCCGCCATCCGTAGGCGGACTTTATCCCTTGCTTCTTCAAGAAGGTCCAGGTTGAGCAGGAGGTGTGCCGAGTTCCGCGCTTCATCATACTGTTGCACCCGCAACGTAGGCACGCCGAGCTCGACAGGGATGACTGCTTCGGTACCGAAGATGAGGCTGAAGGGCGTTTCATTGGTCGCCATCCTAGGCATTGTGTGGTAGGCCCACAGGACGCTCGGGAGCTATTCTGCCCTCATGCCCTTAGCTTGGTCCAGTATGGTCCGGAGCCCTTGGAGGATGGTCAGGTTGGTCACCTCGGCTTCCCCGTTTGTTTGGGGGTGAGCAACCGAGGTGAACCGATGTTGGACACCGTGGACTGCGCAGAATCTTTCGAACTCGTGGTTGTCGAACTGTCACCCATTGTCGGTGATGATGCAATGGGGGAGCCCGAAGCGGCAGATGATTGACTTCCAAAAGAACTGGTGGATATTGGCTTCCGCGATCCGAGCTAGCGGCTCTGCCTCGACCTACTTGGTGAAGTAGTCGATCGCCACTAGCAGGAACTTTCGTTGCGCTGATGCTAGTGTGAACGGTCCCAAGATGTCCATTCTCCACTGGGCAAAGGGCCAAGGGGCTGAGAGCTGGGAGATCGGCACCGCCGGCTGACGCTGTATGTTGGCGTGGCACTGGCACTTGTCACACCTTTTGACAAAGTCGGCTGCGTCTTCCCTCATGGTCTCCCAAAAGTACCCCTAGCGGAGAGCTTTGTAAGCCAGTGTTCTCCCTCCCACGTGGTTGCCGCATAGGCCTTCATGTATTTCTTGGAGCACAAAGGCCGCCTCGATGGGCCTGAGGCATCTCAGGAGTGGGTAGGAGTAAAATCGACAGTAGAGTTGGCCCTTCATCAGGATGAACCGAGAGGCTTTCTTCCTAACGAGGGTGGCTTCTGTGCGGTCTTCTGGTAGGGTACCATCAGTGATGTACCGGATATACTTGTCCATCCAGCTCGGCTCGGGGGCAACTTGATGTACCTCCATCAGGTTCTCGTAGTTGGGACTTTCAAGGTACTCGATGTAGGTGCGCCCCAGTGACGAG
The DNA here is from genome assembly GCA_021397845.1 of Areca catechu. Lineage (NCBI taxonomy): Eukaryota > Viridiplantae > Streptophyta > Magnoliopsida > Arecales > Arecaceae > Areca > Areca catechu. Next base: position 96,959,784 of record CM038038.1, on the reverse strand, counting down.
TCCGACAGGGTCGCGAGTCTGGACAACGCATCCACGCGTGCATTCTCTCCTCGGGGGATGTGGAAAATGCTGAAGCACCGGAGGCCTGCCGTGCTCGCGCGGACTCGTTCCACGTACTTCATCATCTGGGTGTCCCTTGCTTCATACTCCCCAGATACTTGTCCGACGACTAGTTGGGAGTCGGTGAAGACTTTCAAGTATTGCACACCTAGCTCGTGGGAGACTCTTAGGCCCGCGAGGAGTGCCTCGTACTACGCTTGGTTATTGGTTGCGGCGAACTTGAAGCGGAGGGCGCATTCTGCCACAACCCCATCATAATTGTCAGGATAAGGCCTACTCCGCTCCCGCTGGAATTGGATGCTCCATCTACGTGAAGAATCCATGGCTTTTCTCCTGGTCCAGGCTCCATTGCTGTCTCCTCTGGCTCCTCGGTGAACCCGGTGCACTCGACCATGAAGTCGGCCAGGACTTGGACCTTTTGTCACGACCTCGGTCGGTACGCTATGTCGAATTCGCTGAGCAGCAGGGACCACTTAGCCAACCTTCCGGATGTCTCAGGTCGGGTAAGGATAGTCCTCAGTGGCTGGTCCATCACCACCACTATTGGGTGTGCTTGGAAATAGGGCCTGAGGTGCTTAGCAGATATTATTAGTGCAAAATGAGTTTTTCGGAGCGAGTGTACCTGATCTCCGCATCATAGAGGATTTTGCTGGTGTAGTACACCGGCTTCTGAGATTTCTCCTCATCTGTGCAGACGAGAACTGAGCTGACCGCTCCCAGTGTCATCGCCAGGTACAGCAAGAGCTCCTCCTCCTCCTCCAGCCTGGAGAGCAGCGGAGGGGAGGTGAGGAAATTCTTCAGCTCCTCGAAGGCTGTCTTGCACTCCTCGGTCCAGGTGAAGTCGTGCATCTTGCATAGCACCATGAAAAATGGCTGGCAACGGTTGGCCGACCTCGAGATGAATCTACTGAGGGTGGCGACGCATCCCGTCAGGCGCTGGACGTGCTTCTTGGAGGTCGGGTGTTCCATGTCGATGATGGCCTGCACCTTCTCTGGGTTCGCTTCAATGCCCCTTTGGGTGACCATGAAGCCAAGGAATTTTCCCGCGGCCACCTTGAAGGCGCACTTCATCGGGTTCAGCTTCATCTGATGCTGCCGCAAGTTATGGAAGGACTCAGCGAGGTCAGCTACGTGGCTTGAACCCGGCTTGCTCATGACAAGCATGTCATCCATAAACACCTGCATGTTGCGGCCAATTTGGCTCTCGAAGACCTTGCTGACCATGTACTGATAGGTGGCCCCCATATTCTTTAGGCCGAAGGGCATCATCCTGTAATAGTATGTCCCCTGGTTGGTGACGAAGGCAGTGTGCTCCTCGTCGTCCGGGTGCATGCGGATTTGATTGTACCCGAAAAATGCCTCCATGAAGGAGAGGAACCGGTGGCCCGAAGTGGCATCCACCAACTGGTCAATCTTCGGGAGAGGAAAGCTGTCCTTTGGGCAGGCTTTATTGAGATCGGTGTAGTCCACACAGATCCTCCATTTGCCGTTATTCTTCTTGACCATCACCACAATCGCCAGCCAGCTTGGATACTGGACCTCTCGAACGAAATTGGCAGCCAGGAGTTTGTCTACCTCTTCTTTGATGGCTGCCTATCTCTCCGGGGCAAAACTTCTTTTCTTCTGTCGAACTGACTTGTGCTTTGGGTCGATACTCAATTTATGAGTAATGATGTCAGGGGGAATACATGGCATGTCTGTCGCCGTCTAGGCGAACACATCCACGTTCGCCCGCAAGAATCCCAGCAGTTGGGCCCTCTCCCCATCGGGTAGCTGGGCTCCGATCTGCACCATCTTTGTGGGATCATCTCCAAGCGGATAGGAAAGTAGACGCTCGACTGGGCCCCCTCTGGGGTCTTGGGCCCTTTGGTCGAGGTCATCCGCGCTGGGGTTGTCCTGAGGGACCTTGGCCCTAGGGAGAGTTTGGAAGCAATGCTGCACCGGCTGGGATGCTCCTCTCATCTTCTCGACACCGTAGGGAGTTGGAAACTATACAAGTAGCATTTTGGTGGAGACAACGGTGTCAAGCAAGTTGAGCCCGGGTCGACCCAATTTCATGTTGTAGGCAGAGGGGAGCCTTACAACCATGAAAGTCATCACGATGGTGCTCTGCCGAGGTGGGGTTCCGGCAGTGATCAAGAGAGTGATTTCTCCTTCTACTTTCATGGAATCGCCTGTGAAACTGACAAGGGGTGTGTGCAAGGGTCTAAGCTAATTGGGGAAGAGATTCATCCTGGAGAAGGCATCGTAAAAAAGCACGTCTATGGAGCTTCCACTATCAACCATGATGCGCTTTACAAGATGCTTTGCGATTATCATTTCGATGACCATGGCATCATTATTTACATTTTTTCCCCCGTCTTTTCCCTCCCTCATAAAGGGGAGTACATTTTCAGAGTCCCCTGCCCCCCGGGCCTTCTTGGACGAATGCACCGCTCCCTAGGAGATCATGCCCACCGGCTTCTCGGTGGGGCGGTTGTCAATGGCTGGAGCTGGCGGGAGAGCGACGAGCGCCTGGGACTCCGCTTGAGGTCTGCCCCCCACGAACCTCTTGAGGTAGCCTCTCTTGACGAGTTCCTCAATCTCCCACTTGAGGTTGCGGCATTCCTCGATGTCGTGGTCGTGGTCATGGTGGAAGCGGCAGTACTTCATCTTATCACGGCCAACGGTGGTCCTCAGCGGAGGCGGGCACCTCAAGTAGTCCTCGCCCTTGATCTCCATAAGGATTTTTATCCTCGGGGCGAGGAGAGGGGTGTAGCTTTCATCAGGGACAGGTGTCCCTCTCGGCCTTGGTCGGTCCCTCTGGGAGCTCTGAGCCTGGGGTGCTGGCTTCCAGGTCCCGAACATTTCAGCAGGGGTTGACTTCTTCAGGGGTCCTCCGTCGAGCTCCCGCCTCGTACGGTCCGCCTCCTCGACGTGGATGTACTTTTGGGCCCGGAGAAGGAGCTCGGAGTAGATTTTGGGAGGCTTCTTGTCCAGCGAGTAGGTCAGGCGGGAGGTCCTGAACCATCGCTTCAGTGCCAGCATGGCCACTGGCTCTTCAAGATTGTAGATCTCCAACACAGTGCCTTTGAAGCGGGCCACATAGTCCCGTAAAGTTTCGCGGTCCTATTGCTAGATGGAGAAGAGAATGTCTGCCTTCCGTGGCAACTTCCTGTAAGCATCGAAGTGAGCCACGAACTTCTGCCCTAGCTGGGCAAAGGAAGTGATGCTCTCCGGCTCCAGATGGGTGAACCACACCCGGGCTGCCTTCCGGAGAGTAGCAGGAAAAGCGACGTAGAGAAGAGCATCGGTGGCCCCCTGGACCATCATGAGGGTCTGGTAACTTTCCAGGTGGTCCAGGGGGTTGGTGGTCCCATCGTAAGGATCCACCTGCGGCATTCGAAATTGATGCGGGATCGGCTCCACCCGAATTTCTTGGGAGAATGGGGGATGGACGTCGTAGCTCGGTGGCTCGCTAGCGGAGCCTGGCATGTTGGCAAACTGGCGGGCAAACTTCACCAGCTTGCGCTCATGTTTCTCCAGGCACCTTTCCGCCACGCACCGGATGGCTTCATCAGTGGACCCCTCCACCGAAGGAGACGGAGAAGGCGACATGGATGCATGGCACTCGTGGCGGGGGGTCTTGCTTTTCTTGCCTTGGTGGGGTCTGGGCACCTCCCGCCCGAGGTTTGGCAAGCGACTCTCTTTGTCAGCAGAGCCGGCTCGTTGTCTTTTCGTCGGAGCTTGGTGGCTGCCCCGGTTGTCAATGGTGGCCCACGGCTGCGACGACCTTCCTTAGAAAAAGCGCAAGTTATCGCGGGGAGCTGCGGCATGGGCCGCCGGGGTCCCTGGTGGGTAGCCACGAACCGGTGCTAGTGCTGAAGCTGGCTCACTGCCGTGGCGAGAACTTGCATTTGTTGGGAAAGTGCGGCCAGTTAGGCTTCTGGTGGAGGTGGCTTGACCGGAGTGGGTGGCTTCGCTTCTTGGCGGTGCAGGTTTCCCCGAGAGGGGGAGTCCCCCGCATGACTGGTGGAGGCCTCCCTTGCCCTTGTCGTCACCATCCTCCTGCCTGGCTTGTCTGTGAAGAGATGGAGGGTTTATTCGCCCCCCTTTCCTGGCGCGCCAATCTGTTGCCGCCAGGACCGTCGTGGCCCGTAGCTGCTACCGGCACCGGAGTGTGCTCCTGTCGCTGCCTGCCGGTCCTCTGCTCCTGGACCTGCGAAACAGGGGTTAGTGACCCGGGCTGGGGTTTCTGGCGGGGGCACTCCGACGATCAAGTCAGTGACGATCCACGGGAACAGATTCTCCTGGTCGGGCCCCTCTTGATGGACTCCTCACTAGGAGGAGTGGAAGATGTGTTGGTGAAGGAGAAACGAAACAGGGGGAGAATGATAGCGGGGATAGAGGGGTTCCCTGTCCCTCCGCTTCTCCTTGTTTCCCGGTGGTTTTTCCTCAATCGTGGTGTTGGTGGTGGCGCTTCGCCCTCTTTGTCGAGCTTGTGCTTTGTGTTTGCGATGGATTATTGTACCTGTGTTATTGGTGTGTTACCTCCCCCTCTTTGGAGGTGCCGATCATTCTTTGTAGTTGGAAATTGGCCGTCGGAGCCTACCTTAGGATCCTCGCTGGGTTGGTAGGCGCGTGCACAGGATCCCATGTCGTGGATGGGACGCCTTTCCTGATAGGTGGTAGGGGAAGCTTCCATTCCTTCTGACATCCTCTCCGGTCGCTCCATTCCGGGAAGCCTGGCAGAGCCTCGATCCGGGGGCCGTCGCCCTAGGGGTGCGTGCTCTCTGGCTGGCCCATCCTCTGGAAGTACGGTCGGACAGGTAGTTATGACGGCTTGGGGGTGCCATTCCGTGGTCCTCGGGCGGCTCGCCGGCATCCTGGGATGGCATGGTCTGCTCCGGTCTGGGTGCTTCGGGCTCGTGCGGTCACCTTGGTGGAAAAAGGAAGAGTGCAGGCCCGGTCCAGAGGGCACGCGCTCGAAGAGGCTCCATATCGGCGGGCGAGCTCTTGGCTCGACCTCGACTGCAGGGCTCTAGCCTCCGAGGGTCTTGCACTGGAGGGCGGAGGATGGACCCGGTCCAGAGGGCGCGCGCTCGAAGAGGCTCCATATCGGCGGGCGAGCTCTTGGCTCGACCTCAATGACAGGGGACTAGCCTCCGAGGGTCTCGCTCTAGAGGGCGAAGGATGGACCCGGTCTAGAGGGCGCACTCTCGCAGAGGCTCCACATCGGCGGGCAAGCTCTTGGCTCGACCTCGACCGCAGGGCACTAGCCTCTGAGGGTCTCGCTCTGGAGGATGAAGGACGGACCCGGTCCAGAGGGCGCGCGCTCGGAGAGGCTCCACATCGACGAGCGAGCTCTTGGCTAGACCTCGACCGCAGGGCACTAGCCTCCGAGGGTCTCGCTTTGGAGGGCGGAGGACGGACTCGGTCCAGAGGGCGCGCGCTCGGAGAGGCTCCACATCGGTGGGCGAGCTCTTGGCTCAACCTTGACCGCAGGGCACTAGCCTCCGAGGGTCTCGCTCTGGAGGGCGGAGGACGGACCAGGTCCAGAGGGCGTGTGCTCGGAGAGGCTCCACATCAACGGGCGAGCTCTTGGCTCGACCTCGATCGCAGGGCACTAACCTCCGAGGGTCTCGCTCTAGAGGGCGGAGGATGGCTTCGACCTTGGCGTCAAGCTCATGAGCTCAACCCGATAGAGGACTGAGCTCGACTTGCTGTTCTGAGGGAGCTCAGCCTAGCTCGGTAGTGGGATCCAAGCTGGAGAGTCGACATGGCATCTTCTGTGGCGGCCTCCCTCAATGTGGCGCCCGTCAGCTACCCACATCAGCGGTCTCGCCACATCAGAAACAACATCATATTATTGAAATTATGCTCATTCTTCTTTATGAGTGGGGTGTCCCACACATCTTTTGGGATATAGTCTTTAAGATAGTCGTTTACGTAAAAAATTGTTTGCCCTCTCAAACATTGCTTGGATTTTTCTCATGAAAATATTTATTTAGTAGAAAAAAATTGACTATCATTCTTTCCATGTATTTATCGTAGTTACTAATTTCTACTTTCATATAATAAAATAAGCCTGAATCATGATCACTTTCCTATATTTTCTTGGCTATCCTTTGGGCTACCTTAGTTATCGATGTTATCAACCTACAGTTAAACATATTTCCATTTTATGTTATTTTTTCTTTGATAAAAGTGTGTATCCTTTTTGTTTTGCTAGACCCTCTTCTATTTCACCTTCCCCACCTCTATCTCATCACCATCCTCCTCTATATTAGAGTCTAATGCCACCTGCAATCCATTAATTGTAGTAATACTAAAAGATTCTTCTCTTCATTTGTCATCACAACAATGTGCAAATATTTTTGATGGACCATCACATATTAAATCACCTTCTTAGAGTTTGATTGACTTCAATACAAGCAATACTTTCTTCTCCTAATGGATCAGCTGTAGTTGATGTATTTCTTTCATTACCATATACTTAGAAGTCTTTTATTGAAGGCACTGAGCATTTTCTCACTACTCATTAGTACCTCTTGGATTGAATGCACCATATTCATCAACTGTACTTATGATAATATCAACTCATCTCATAGTCACTTGATTGAAGGATAGTACATTGAAGCCTAGTTGTAATAATTTCAAACATCCTCTTGCCTTCATAATGCATTTTGGTGATATTGAGCGAACATGCTTCTCTCAATCCCATAGGGATGTCAAATGGAGTGAAGTTATTGATCCCAGGAATAATTTTGATGATTACAAAATATTGAAGCATGAAAAGTATACTAATATCCTTCAACTTGTTTAAGAGTGTTTTTGTAGAGAAAATTTATTTATAAAGATTGATTCATATTTATTATTGCCCAATGAAGCAACCCAAGAGGGGGGGTGAATTGGGTTTCAAAAATTGTTTGCAATAATATAAATCAGGTGCTAATGTATTTTCAAAGTGTTTGTGTGCTCAATGATAATATGCAACAAAAGTAATAAAATAAATATGGAAAGAGTAATAAGCAATCACAAATACAAGAAATTTATAATGGTTCGGTGCACTCCAAGTACCTACATTCACTCCCCAAGCTTCCTTTGAAAATTTTACTATAATCCAACATTGATTACAGCTGATTAGTTTTTTAAGCTCACTAATCAAAATCCCTTGGTTTTCATAAGGTTAACCAAAAACCTAGTTGGTTTTCACACAAGCTCACCAACAACCTAAGTTGATTTCACAAAGGCTCACCAAGTTTTGCCTACGAGGGAAAGTACTCAAGCGGTGTCTGGTGGTTGGTTCAACCAGGTTGGTGGAAGGCTGGCTAAGGAAAGCAGGGATATACGGGTTGGGACAACTAGGCTGGATGTCAAACGTTCTGATTCGATGGGGTCGCTAATTAGATGACCGCGGGTGAGCCACTTGGGTGGAATGGATGGAAACCAAACATGGAGATTTCCTTTCCGCGAAATCGTTGGTTACATTCTTTTCTTGCTCGGTTCCTCCCGGGCTGACCGAACCTTATGATGCTATAGTGACTAACGAACTACTTCTCGATTGTGTGAAGGCATTCGTCGAAAGCTTGCTGGTGTGCTTCCTGCCAATGGGAACAACCTTGTTGGTTTTTTACAAAGGCTAACCAACAACCTAGTTGGTTTTCCACAAAGGCTCACTAACAATCTAGTTAGTTTTCACAAAGGCTCGCCAACAACCTCAATACTAGTTTCAATCTACTTGAAACTAGTAGCAACAAAATTCAAGTATAAATATGAGAATATAAGAAGCTTTCAAAATAAAAGCAAATATCTCGGTGAAGCTCTTGATTGTTGAAGAAAAGCTTGTCTCCAAGTTGTTGAAGCCTTAATCAATGCTTGAATAATATGGACTTGAATGCTCTGTTTGAAACTTGAATGCTTTAAGGCTCAACTCACTCAAAAGTATTGAATCTTAAAGTGTATGCAATTAGCTCTTCAATGAAATTCTTTCCTTTTGTGTTTGGTGGTGTTTAAATAGCTTTCCAATCCTTAAAAGACTGTTTATAGTCATTGGAGAAGAAAAACTAGCTATTAGAAACAAATTGGAAAAGTTCTGCTCTTCAGAAAACTAGCCATTACTGTTCTATCAGACCTACAAGTGTCAACACTTCAGGTCATGAGTTGACACTTCAGATCAATGAGTCGACACTTGAGTCAAAAATTTTTTTGAAGCTCTCTGGAATGTACTGGTACGTCGACACTTCATATTCATGAATCGGCACTTGATCAAAATCCAGAAATCAGCATGTTCTATCTTCATTTTGGTCTCAGGCCTTGAGTCGACACTTGAGTGTGCTAGCTGAAACTCTTTCAGCGTATCAGCTCAAGCTTCTGTGAGTCAACACTTCAATTTCATGAGTCGACACTTGGCTAAAATATTACTAAAACTTGTCCAAATTTAAGATTTAAGTCCTTCAAAGTCATTCTTATGTGCCAAAGTCTATACAACTTGAAAATTCATTAGTTTAAGAGATTTCTTCAACAGTTTGACAAGCATTTCAAACTTTTCAACACTATAACTTTGATAAGTATTTTAATCTAATAAATACACTTTAAACACATAATTAGTACTCATATATATATTTAAGTATTTTATTATTTATCAAAATCAAGATCGAAATCAATAATCTCTCTTTTTGATGATGACAAAATCTTTAAGTATATAAACATAGTAAGCTCAAAAAGATTTACAATAAGTATAAGATCAATTAATATAGCATGAAGATAGAGAGTATTAGAACATCAAAATAGAGCTCCCTCAACATATGATCTAAAAACATTTGAAAACATTTTTCAAACTTTTCTTCTTTAATACTTCCTTTTTCTTATTCTTCCCTCTTGTTTATTACTTATTGCTTTCTTCTTCTCTCTTTATTTACTTTCTTTGATACCGTGAAACCATTATACCATTCTCCCCCTTTTTGTCATCATGAAAAAGGTGAGAAGCAGTGCAAAGTGGAGAAAATAAATAACTTTCCTTTCAAAATAGGGATAAAATGGAGAAAGTGAACCACAATAAGAAGAGTATCAAAATTAATATAGGAAAAGAGTGATGCATGAGCATACAAGAGAAAATACTGAAAGCATCATTTATATATATAACTTAAAATTGTTTTATGATACAAACATACATACTAAATCTGATACATTGATACCACATAACATATAAATGCATGATACCACATAACATACAATTGCAAGAAATAATCTAATCTCCTCATATTTGATGACCAAAAATTCTCACACACTAGTGGTGGATTCCTACTGATGGACCCTCTAAAATCTAAGTCAGTCTCCTAGAGAGGCAAATAGAAGAGGTTTAGAGTCCCCTCTAGATTAGAGTAAGAGTGGGAGAGGAGTTGAAGAAGAAGCGAAGGAGGGAGACAGAATGATATCTATAAAAATAGGGGATCTCAATGCATATAAGTCTTGCTTCCTAAGGGATTGTACATGGATAAGTATAGTCGCGGAGGCTTGGATACTCTATTGCAATGAAAAGTGCATGGGATGGCCTATAGAGATCTCACTTAGGTGGCAAGTTATGAAAGACTCAATTCAGAGAGCTCTGGATATATTTTTTTGAGGTGAAAGAAAGAAAAGGGTTCTTTTATGGTAGAAGGAAGTAGCTCTTGAGAAGAGTGGGCTCTCAGTTCCATCTCCATTATCTTCTCTTGTTCTTCTCGTTGTATCCTTATTATGCCTTTGTTCGACTTACCTAGAGGGTCTCTGGGAACCAATTTATGGGTATGTACCTAATGCCTAAGGACAGGGAATGATGACTGGCTATTCTAACTGTTGCAAGCATGCTCAGGATGGAAGATCATGCCATATTAGGTGAGGCAGGGAGTGGTGATCGGCATGGCACATCCCTTTGGTGGGATGTTTCTCAAGTGGCCAACATTAATGACCACCGCACTTGGAGCATGTGTGGATAGGTGGACAGGGCAAGCCCAATAGTGGTTGACGTACACACAAAAAACTAGTAGGCATGCATCTCTATATCCACATGGTGAGGCATTGGGAGGTAGCCCCATTACTTGAGCTAGCTAACACATGTTTAGAGCAAGTTGGAGCCTAGTTGTCATGCTGGACCATCGAACCCTAACATATCAGCAAGTATGTATAGATTTTATTGATTTAAATAAAGCCTATTCAAATGATAGTTTTCCTCTACCCTAGATAGATCAATTTGTTGATTCTATGTCAGGGTACGAGCTGCTTAGTTTTATGGATACTTTCTTCGGATATAACCAAATCTCAATGGCCCCAGAGGATGAGGAGAAAACATCGTTCATCATAGACTAAGGGCTCTACTACTACAAGGTGATGCCCTTCAACCTGAAGAACGTGGAAACCACGTACCAGCATGTCATTAACAAGGTCTTTAAAGACCAAATCGGTTGCAATGTTGAAGTGTACATTGACGACATATTGTTAAAAAGCCGACGTGTGGAGCATCATATGAAAGACCTTGAGGAAACCTTTCAAACCTTGAGGAACTACTGGATGAGGCTTAACCTAGTGAAGTGTACATTTGGTGTATCTTCTAGAAAATTTTTAGGTTTCATGGTCTCCCACCTTGGAATCGAGGCCAATTTAAAAAAGATCCAGGCAGTCCTAGAGATGTTGCCACCCATGACTTGGAAGGAAGTGCAATGCCTGGAAGGGCGGATAGCGGCACTCAATAGGTTCATCACCAGATTAGAAAATAGGTGTTTACACTTCTTCAAAGCCTTGAGATAGATCAAGGACATCCACTAGATGGAGGAATGCCCAGATTGCCTTTAAGGAGTTTCACACATACCTCACTGCTGCTCCACTCTTGACTTGATCGATGGAAGGAGAAATATTGTATTTATACTTAGCTATATATCCCCAGTTATGGTATGCTCCATCCTCATCCGAGAGGATGAAGGTGGGTATAAGCCAATATATTATACCAACAGGTTCCTGAAAGACGTGGAGACCTTTTCTCCAAGTATGGAGAAGGTTGCCTATTTTCTCCTGATCTCATCTTGGTGGCTTCAATCCTACTTTAAGACACACTCCATCACTATTCTGATAGACCAACCTCTGAGATTGGTAATCCAAAAGTTGGATGCCTTTTGGAGGATCAACAAGTGGGCAGTGGAGCTCGAGGAGTTTGACATCTACTACCACCCGTGACCCTCTATTAGAGCACAAGCATTAGCTAACTTTCTCATGGAATGCACACTCCATGAAGAGGTCAAAGCAAAGATAGAAATAGAAGAAGTAGCCCCTATTCTGGTAGGTGAGCTATGGATTGCACGTTGACAAGGCATCCAATATAGGAGACTCCAGATCAAGAATGATCCTTGCCAGCCCAGATGGCATAGTCACCAAGCAAGCCCTTTGCTTCAGCTTCAAGACTTTGAATAATGAGGCCGAGTATGAAGTGCTTCTAGCAAGGCTCAGACTAGTTCGTGAACTTGAGATATAGCACCTCAAAGTCCTTAGCAACTCCCAACTAGTCATAGGTCATGTTCTTGGAGAGTATGAAGCTAAGGCTCTCACCATGGAAAAGTATCTAGAGAAAGTAAAGGAACTAACCCCTTCTTTTCTCTCCTTTGAAATCATGTAGACACCCAAGATGGAGAACTCTCAGGAAGACCTCTTATCAAGGCTGGCAACTGCGGAGTATCTAGAGATCCATAGAGGGCCATATGTAGAGAACCTAGAGAAGCCAAGCATCAATGGTGAACCAACCTTGTGATATAGGTGGATTGCAACCCATGTTGGATGGACCTGTTGATACGGTACTTGAGAGATGGATAGCTATCCATCAATTAGGCCGAGGCTTGCCGAATCAAGAGTCACTCGGTCCAGTACATGATGGTTGAGAAAAAGTTGTACAGGTAATCCTACTCGATGCTGCTTCTATGTTGCCTCTGACCTGTAAAAGCTGATTATGCATTCAACAAGATCTATGAAGTTATCTGCAGGAGTCACCTTAGAGGATAGGCCCTAGCATATAAGATCCTTTAATAAGCATACTACTGGCCTAAATCTACATAGATGCCATCAAGTTTGTGAGATGCTATGATCACTGCCAGTACCATACCAACATTCAGCATCAATCGTTAGTGCCTCTCATATCGATCTGCTCACCTTGGCCCTTTGCTTATTGGGGGATCGATATATTGGGCCCATTCTTACTGACCTCCAAGAAAACAAAGTTCCTCATCGTCTCCATCAACTACTTCACCAAATAAATGGAGATGGCACTCCTAGCCCAGATCATTGAGAAGAGGCTTATAGTTTCATCTACAAGTCCATTGTTTATCAATTTGGTCTCCCTAGATGATCATTACTGACAACGGTCGACAGCTCGACAATGCATCCTTTGACGAGTTCTATGAGGATTTGCAAATCATCCACTCGTACACCTCCGTCATACACCTACAAATAAATGAAGAAGCAGAGGTCACAAACTACACTATCATGAATAGTTTAAAGACTTGGCTCGATAAGGCCAAAGGGTTCTAGGCAAATGAACTATATAGTGTTCTTTGGGCCTACTAGATGACAAACCAATTTTCGACCGGGCAGGTTCCGTTCAACCTTGCCTATGGAACTGAAGCAATCATTTTGTTATAGTTAGGCTTGCCCTCATACAGGGTTGAGGCCTATGATGATCATCAGAATATGGATGACCTCAAGATGAACCTCGACCTCTTTGAAGAAGGCCGAGAAAAGGCTCATATCAGAATGGTGACCCACTGATAACGAGCAGCTTGCTACTTCAATACTAGAGACAAGGAGAAGCTTTTGTCCAGGGGATTTGATGCTCTAGAAGGCCATAGTCAGCCAACTAACGGAGCAAGGGAAGCTCTCGCCCAACTAGGAAGGACCTTACTACATCACCGAGGCCATATGCTTTAGCACCTATCATCCAGAACATTTAGACGGGACTCCCATCTTATGCACCTAGAACTTTGATAATCTTAGACCTTATTATCAATAAAATTATTCTTTGATCCATGGGCTGTCACCATCTGTTACCACCAAGATCGTCATAGTCCATAGCTGCCGTCCATGTCGGATGGCCCCTCTTTCGTTCCTTGGATGTCTCGATCTTCTGGACCTGTAAAACAGGGTTAGTGACCCGGGTCGAGGGTTCCGACAGGAGCACTCTGATGGTCAAGTCAGTGATGATCCAGGAGAACATATCCTCCTGGTCGAGCCCCTCTTGATGGACTCCATTCTAGGAGGAGTGAATAATGTGTGAGTGGTGGTTCAAGCGAGTTGGGAGTGATGGAGGCCGAGGTGAAATAGCCCTCCTGTGTGGCCTCTTCTCCCGGGGGGCTCTGCTTGGCTTGCATTGAGTTTGCTTGGGTGAAGTTGTGTTACCTTCCCCCTCCGGAGGTGTCGATGGCTCTTTTAAGCCTAAGTGATCGTTGGACGCCTACCTCAGGATCTCCCCCGTTCTAGCAGGCGCATATGGTGGTGTTCCGTACCGTGGATGGGACATCTTCCTTAATTTGTGATAAGGGAACCCGCTATACTCTCTGACATTCCTTCCGGTTGCTCCTCTCTGGGAAACTTGGCAGTACCTCGATCGGGGGGCTGCCACCCCTGGGATTCAGATCTCCTGGTTGACTTCCTCTTCTAGGTGGTGCAGGTGGTTGGTGGAGAGCGTGGGACCTCGATCAGGGAGCTTCTTACCTTTATGGTGTAAGTGGTAGCGCAGACAGTTATTGCGGCTTGGTGGGCACCTTTTGGTGACCCTTGGGGGGCCCGCCGACAACCAGGGATGATGGTGTCGTCCCTCTGCCTACTGGTGTATTCGCCCGAGCTGGAGAGGCGGGGCTCAACTCCGAGGGGTTCGACCTTGAAGGGGGGCTCCTTCTGGCAAAGGAGGTCTGAGCTCGACTTTGGGTGAGCTTAACCTGACGGAGGAGGGTAAAGCACGACCCCAGCCCAGAGGACTTGACCTCGGAGGGGCTCCATGTGACGGAGGAGGACTGAGCTCGACTCCGGACCAAGGGACTTAACCTCGAGAGGTCTGATCTGGGGGAGGTTGCTCGGCTCTGACCTAAGCATCCCGACCTTGCGGGGACTAGCCTGGCGGAAGACGGAGCTCGGCTTCGACGGGCCGCCCCAGCATTCTGGTGGAGCTCAGCCTGACGAAGGAGTCTGAGTAGAATGTCCAACGTGGCATCTGATAGTTGCTCCATGTCAGCGATCCTGCCACATCATCATCTATGATGAAGTCTCTCTTTCTTGCGCAAAGTAGTTGACCAACTCTTGGTTTGCAAAAATGGTGGTGCACCTGAAAATCCTAGATGAGTTACACATCCTAGGTAGGTTGTCACACCCTATCAAATTCTTGGATAAGATAAGCATGCCGGGCAGGGGCTCAATAGCCTCTAAGCCCTAGTTAAGCAATCATACATCAAGGCTAGGTTCTAACACCCGTAACTCCTAGCTAAGTAGTTAGTCTCCTAGGTACTAAGCCCTGGGTGAGCTCAACACCTCAGGCAGGGGCTCAATACCCCCTAAGTCCTGGTCAAGTAGTCAGATGTCTAAGCTGGGTTCTCACACCCATAACACCTAGCAAGCGATTAGTCTCCCAGACACCAAGTCCTGGATGAGCATAGTATCCCAGGTGGGGGCTCAATAGCCTCTAAACCCTAGTTGAGTAGTTAGATGTCTAAGCGGGGTCTCGACACCCATAACTCCTAGTTAAGTAGTTAGTCTTCCAGGTACCAAACCCTGGGTGAGCTCAGCATACCCCAAGCAAAGGCTCAACAGCCTTTAAATCCCTCGAAAGTGATCATACTCCTAGATTGAGCCTCCATAATAATGGTCCCTAGGATGAATGGCCATACTCCCAGGCACGGCTCGATAGCCTTAAATCCCTATCAAACAATCAAACTTTTGGGTCAAGCTCCTGTGCCCATAACTCTTAGTCAAGTAATCAGACTCCCAGTCATGGCAATCTGTCACCATTAGAACTAGGAGAGCTACCATAGTCCCTTGGCAAAGCAACCTCCAAGCAAGCTACCACATCCGTTACCCTGGCAAAGTAACTGTTGCCTAGTTGTTAAATCCAAGAGGGGGGTGAATTGGATGTTTTGAAAATTTTAAGCAAGTATGTACAGTTTAAACCCTAAGTTGTGTATATGTTAGTGGTGTATAATGCAATGCAGAAGCAATAAAGTGAAAGGATAGAG
Source organism: Areca catechu (assembly GCA_021397845.1). NCBI lineage: Eukaryota > Viridiplantae > Streptophyta > Magnoliopsida > Arecales > Arecaceae > Areca > Areca catechu. The sequence continues at coordinate 96,944,506 of CM038038.1, read as the reverse complement.
TAGAGAGACAAGAACACTCAAACACCACAAGTTTATAGTGGTTCGGAACAACCCTCGGCTCCTACGTCCACTACCCAAGGTGCATACTTGGGATTTTTACTATATTCTCTCAAGAATATAGCCGGATTGTTTTCACGAGCTCACAATCCACAACCCACTACAACGTTAGTTTTTTTGGGCTCACTAACAATCCAACTTGGTTTTCAAGGGTCACCAATAACCTTTAAAACAACTTACAAGTCACAGCTCCCTGCTGCACTTGTAACAACTCAAAATAGAGTATAAAAGGAAACAACACTTAAAACAAACCCAAAGATATGAATGGTAGCAGTTGAAGCTTTTAATGAGGCCTTCTTAAAAGCTTCTTCAATGCACTTCAATGCCTTTCTTAATACTTCAAAGGTTGACTCAAGATGGTAGTTGAAAGTTGGTGAAGAACTTGAATCTTTACTTGAAAGTTTTTGAAATATTCAATACCCTTATAAAGATTGTTCAAAACTTATTTAAATCCATCATTTATAGCCTCTTGAAGTGTTTCTAGATGGATATGACCATTGGAGTGCCTTGGGAGTTGAGAGCTAGCCGTTAGAAGCTTAGAATTTAAAGAAATTTGAATTTTAGAACTAGCCGTTACTGTAGCAGAACCAGAAAATCGACTTGGCTCGGATGCTCAATTCAGTAGTTCAGCAGTTTTAGAAGAGTCAGCTTGGATTCTATTGAGTTGGCTCGGATACTAGAAATCTCATAAACCCATTTTTCATAGTTCTGGAAAAGTCGACTCGAATTCTGCTTGAGTCGTCTCGGTTAGCTAAAACCTGAAACTTTCTGTGCCATGCCGTGCCATGCCATGGGAATGTATCAGCTCTAATAATTGAGTCGCTTGAGTGAACTTGCTTCCAAAAGCTCCAAACTTTCTTCAAACTTTATCTAAACTAATTTTAAACCTATTCTAACATGTTTTTCTTACAAAATACATCAAATTCCAGTATTTTATCCCTTTTTACATAAATATACAATATATCATTCCTTAGGGCTTTCAAATAACATAAGTGATACATTTAACTCTTTTTTGATGCATGAAGGTGTGCCAATGGTCCTAATAGTGTAGAATTATCAAACTCCTACTTGGAACTACCTACAAAAACTTTTAAAGCACTTGAAGATCATTAGTATCATAATCATGCACTAATGTTTTGTAATCATCAAAATTATTCCAGAAATCAACAATCTTTCCCTTTTTGATGATGACAAAACACTGGGCATGGAGGAATTAAAATTTTATAATTATGTATATGTATTGTATGAACACTAAACGGTATCAAAGTGACTTGTATTTTGTCTAAATTAAGGTGTATCAGAAAGTATCAAATATATCAGTTATGTATCAAGAAGTATCAGTATCAATATGTATCACTCTATATCAGTATGTATCAAGGAGTATCTAAACCAATATTGAGTTTATCATCAAAAACTTCCTCTTGCTTTAGAATTTACATAAGCTATGAATTAATTTCCATGCACATATAACTTCTTTCCCCTTTTGTCATCAATCAAAAGAGTAATAAAAATGGATAGCAGATATATCATTACACATTGAGCTGAAATCATATATATCATTATTGCCAAAAAGGTACATTGTCCAAGAAATTACAGCCTTTAATATCACTAGGTCATCCAATATCATAAGTCATACGAAATGTGATACATCAAAATGGTATCTTAGAGACATATCTAATCATGCTCACTCTCACAGCTAGAACCTATAGTGAAAGTCTCAGAAGCATGCACTCTAGATGGTCTAATGGGAGGTGGAGGTCCTCTAGAGTTACGAGTCCTAGAAGAAGGTCCAGCTCTAAGAGGTGGTTTAGAAGGTTAACATGACTGACAAGCCCTAGGAGTAAACTATGGAGGTGGCTTAGGTGGCTAACTAGAGGAAGATGCTCCAAAGGTGGGTCTCACTCCAGTGCAGCCAATTAGAATAGCTCAGAGCTCAGTCTCCATCCTCTGCATCCCCTGCTGAATACCATGTATAACAGTAGCCTGCTGTGAAGCAAATGAATCAGCAGTGCCACGAAGTCTACCAAAGTCGGAACGCAGATATTTGAGATTAATTTGATAGTCCTCTTGCATCCTCTGGCTACACTCAACCATCTCTACTCTCAAAGTCAGTACCCTTATATCATCACAAAACTCCTGAAAGCCACTCTTAACTGTCTGACGAAGATTGACGAAGATTGCCAAACATAGAGCTGAATCTGCTTGTCAGGATATCTACGAACTGAGTAAGCTGCTCAAATGTCACTGAGGTCTGAGTAGAAGTAGTAAAAGAAGTAGAAGGGGTTGTAGATGGGCCCGGTGGAGTCCTCAGACTACCGAGTTGTCCACCCATTTTAGCAAGTGGAGGTGCAACATCATTTTGTGCCTCAACCTCCTCTCCAGTAGAATCACCATCACTATCCGAACTCTCATTAGACTTTGATTCTCCATCCCCATCTGAGTCCTCCTCCTGTCCAGTAGCAACAGCATCAGTCTCAAGCTCAGCCTGCTCCTCTTCCTCCTCCTCCTCCTCATCATCATCATGATCAGAAGGATGTGCTACCCTCTGTCTAGATGTCCTCTTCACCCACTGTCCTTCAAGCTTATGATATCCCATTCGGTGGAGAGATTTTTCAGTATATCTATTAGTGTGCAATAGAGGCCTAGTATCCTCTCCAGTCAAGTCAACACCAAAATCTCTAAAGATCAAAGTAAAAGCCATGCCATAGGGTAGGCATGCTCTAGCTTTCCTAGTTGCATCTCTCATTTGAGTCATTATAATGTAGGGTAAGTTAATCTGCTCCCCCTCGATCATATATCTCATAAATACAATATCTCTCTGACTCATCCAATCAAATCTTCCTGTCCTGGGCAAGTATATTTTACTAATGAATTTGTGCAGCAGTCTCATTTCTAATGAAAGTTGATTGGCTTGAAGATTGATAATGCCTCTTACATTCCTTCTTTCTAAGACTGTCGTCAGAGTAGCTTGCTTGTCATTCACAATCAAATAACATTTTCCCCCATTAGGAAGATGTAGAACCCTACTCAAAACTTGCTCATCCATAATAATGTTAACACCTTTAACAGTAGAAATAATCTGATCTGCTCCAAGAGTTAGGTTTTCAAAGAATGTTCTTACCAATGTGGAGTATGTAGGTAAGTCTAAGGAACTAAAAAACTCCCAGCCTTGATTTGTAATCCAATCCCCAATACGGAAGCATTCTTGCTCGAGGAATTCAAAAATTACCTTTCTATTGGGAGTAACTGGACGATTTCCCATCAAAATGACTTGCCTTGGTGGGGAAATGGGAAAACCACTCCGAGTCTACTGCTCATGGAAACTTTTGGTTCTCCATTCTACTATACTCGAGATCGAGGGCTTCCATTTTCTTCATTGAGCTGTTGCCTTCCTTGGAGCCATTGATCATGGATCTAAGGTAGAATGGAAGATTTGTGTGGTCCTTATGGCTTAGAAAGGGATATTTTGTCCTTTGGTTAGGGTTCAACAGAAAATGGTGAGACCTAGGTTTTTGAGGCCTAGGATTTTTTAAAAAAATGAGCCCATCAATCGAGTCGGCTCGGCCAGGTAGGGTGCTCGAGTTGGATTAAGTGAAGCCTCGATTTTGGGACAAAAAAATATGGAAAGGCTACTATTCTATTTTAAACCTTAAAATAGGTATGCATTTTCCATAAAATGGACAAGGGGTCAAAAAGAATTTCTAAGTTTTTCCAAGGGATTTTCTAAGAATTTCCTAAAAAGGGTCACATAGCCTTAATTCTTCTCTAATCATTCTAAATCTCTCTTCATTAAGTGGTTTTGTGACAATATCAGCTAATTATTTTTCAGTACAAACAAATTCAAGTTCAATGACACCATTTTGTACATGATCTCTAATAAAATGATGTCTAATTTCTATGTGTTTTGTTTTTGAGTGTTGAATTAGATTCTTTCTTAAGTTTTTAGCACTGGCGTTGTCACATTTGATAGGAATCTTAGTTTGATTAACACCATAGTCTTCTAGCTGTTGCTTAATCCAAAGCACTTATGCACAATAACTTCCTGCAGCCACATATTCTGTCTCAGCAGAAGATAGTGCCATGAAGTTTTGCTTTCTATTATGCTAAAAGATTAAGTTCAACCCTAGAAATTGACATGTGCCACCAATGCTTTTTCTATCTATTTTGCATCCACCATAATCAGCATCTGTGTATCCAATTAATTCTAAGGATGATTTTTTAGAATACCATAAATCTAGATTACTTGTTCCTTTTAGATATCTTAAAATTCTTTTAAGAGTAAGTATATGTGATTCTTTTGGATTAGATTGAAATCTAGCACATATACATACACTGAATAAGATATCAGGTCTACTCGCGTTAAGTACAATAATGATCCAATCATACCTCGATAAAGCTTTTGATCAACGTTGTTTCCATCTTCATCCTTGTCAAGTTTGCAGGTAGGGCTCATGGGTGTGCCAATTACTTTAGCAGACTCCATACCAAACTTCTTAAAAATCGCCTTGATGTACTTAGCTTGGTTGATAAGTGTTCCTTCTTTTGTTTTTTTAATTAGAAGTCCAAGGAAGTAGGTCAACTCATCCATTAAGCTCATTTCAAATTTGCCCTGCATAAGCTCAATAAATTCTCAACACAAATCTTCATTAGTTGTACCAAAACTTATACCATATACATAAATTTGTACAACTAACATATCATCTTCTCTTCTTTTGATGAATAGTGTTATGCCTACACAACTTCTAGTAAAATTATTTTCAAGTAAGAATTTACTTAACCTATCATACCATGCTCTAGGAGCTTGTTTTAAATCATATAATGCTTTATTGAGTTTAAAAACATGATTAGGTAAAGCATGGTTTTCAAATCCGAGGGGTTGTTCTACAAAAACTTTTCAGAAATGTAACCATTTAAAAAAGCACTTTTCATATCCATTTGAAATAATTTAAAGTCTATGTAACAAGCAAATACAAGTAATAGTCTAATAGCTTCTAATCTTGCTACAGGTGCATAAGTTTCATCAAAATATATTTCTTCTTCTTGGTTATATCCTTTGGCAACTAATCTGGCTTTATTTCTAATTACATTACCTTTTCATCTAATTTATTCCTATATATCCATTTAGTACTTATAACAGAAAGTTCAGAGGGTCTATCTATTAAGGTCCATATATTATTTCTTTTAAATTGATTAAGTTCTTCTTGCATAGCTATCATCCAATTTGGATCATTTTCAGCCTCTTCTATGCAATTTGGTTCTATTTGTGAGACGAAAGCAAGATAATCTTATGCATCTCTAAGTGAAGATTTGTTCTAATACCTTCAGATGGATTTCCAATAATTAATTCTTTAGGATGGTGATGTACATACCTCCATTCCTTAGGCAAATCACCTCATGCTCTTTACTTACCATTTTATCTCCTTCTTTCACTTGTTTATCCTTTAATCTCATGTCCTTCATTGCTTTATCAACTGTACCTGCATCATCATCAATACACTCTTCTTTTCTAGAAGGTGAGGGGTTAGTTTTATCAAATATTACATGAATAGACTCTTCTACAGTTAATATTCTTTTGTTGAAAACTTTATATACTTTGCTTGAAGTTGAATAACCAAAAAATATCCCTTTATCAGCTTGAGCATCAAAATTTCCAAGATTATCCTTTCCATTATTCAATATAAAGCATTTACAACCGAAAACATGAAAGTAATTAATATTTGGCTTTCTATCTCTCCAAAGCTCAGAGGTTTTTTTTTAAAAATAGGTCTTATCAAAACACGATTTAAGATGTAGCAAGTAGAGTTCACAGCTTTAGCCCAGAAGTACCTTAGAAGGTTGCCTTCATATAATATGGTTCGAGCCATTTCTTTCAATGTTCTATTTTTTCTTTTCACAACATCATTTTGTTGTGGTGTCCTAGGGGCTGAAAAGTTATGTTCGATGCCATGCTCGGTGCAAAACTCTTCAAATTATTGATTTTTAAATTCAGTTCCATAATCACTTCTAATTAAAATAATTGAAAAGTTTTTTTGATTTCTAATCTTTCGATAAAATTTTTGAAAGACACTAAATGCTTCATCTTTATGTGCCAAAAATAAAACCCATATGTATCTTGAAAAATCATCTACTATCACGAGTCTATACTTTTTACCTCCTAGGCTCGTGGTTCTAGTTGGTCTAAATAGGTCCATGTGAAGTAGCTCTAATGGTCTTGAAGTTAAAATAATATTTTTAGCTTTAAAACTCATCCTAGTTTGTTTACCATATTGATAAGCATCATAAACATGATCAAGATCAACTTTAACTATTGGTAAACCTCTTACAAAGTTTTTAGAGATAAACTTCGATAATGTATACATGCTAGCATGACCTAATCTTCTATGCCAAAGTAGACTAGATTCCTTGGTTTTAACATTCATTGCCACTAGATTTGAACTACTCGACATGGCTAGATTATTTAAATCTACTGCATAGATATTTTCAAGTTTATGACTTACAAATCTAATGCTAGAATCAAGTGTGCTAGTTACTATGCATATAGAGGATTCAAACAACATTTTGAAGCCTTTATCATATAATTGACTAATACTCAATAAGTTATGCTTTAATTTGTCAACTAGCAATACATTTTCACTAAAAGTGGTAGGGATGATTTTGATCTTACCAATGATAATGATCTTTCCCTTATCGTTGTCACCAAATATGACCATTCCACCTTTTATCTCAAGGGTGATGAATTGCTCTTTGTCACCCGTCATATGTCTTGAGTAGCCGCTATCCAAATACCATCTCTTTTTATAATTTTGGACCGCAAGACATTCCTGCAAAACAAATCAAGTAAATTTTTTAGGTACCCAAGCTTTCTTGGGTCCTTAGGGGTTAGTTGCCTTGATTCCTTTAGGAATCCAGATTTTCTTTATTTTGTTCTTCCTTTTCCATTTCATATTACATTCATGTGATTTATGTCCTAATCCATTATAACAAAAGCATACTATCTTTGATTTTTGTGATGAGGAAGATGCAATGAACTTAGATGCAGAAAATCTATTTTTAAAATCTTCTTTGTACCCGATTCCAGCTCTATTGAAGGTTTCCTTTTGACTTTTCAAGAGCATTTCTAATTTTTCAGAGCTTAATGTTAATTTGTCAACTAGTGGTTTTAATCTATCCATCTCTTTCTGCATATTTTGTTTTTCTTTTTGTAAAACATGATTCTTTTCTAGATGTTCCTCATTTTTCTTTTGCAAAGCTTTATATTTTTTTGAAAGCTCGTTCAAATCCTTTTGCAAAACATTTTTCTTCAATGAAACTTCACTCTTTTCTTTTAGCAAACTATCATTTTTATGTTTTAGTGTTTTTATGTTTAAGCCTGCCTTCTTATATTTAGTTAGAAGGTCATGAAATATAACATATAATCATCATAAGTGAAATTAAGAGTAGGTTTGGGAGATACCTCATCCTCTAATCCCATTAAGCAAATATTTGCAGATTTTGATTGATCTTCTTCTTCACTTGAGGATGATTTATCGCTGTCAGTCCATGTTGCCACTATAGCTTTCTTTTTCTTCTTTTTATAGCCCTTCTTTAGGGTAGGACATTCAGATCGGTAATATCCGGGCTTCTTACACTCGTAGCATATAGGGTGTTGTTCTTTATCCTTTTCTTTTTCCTTGCTTTGTTCACCTTTAGATATGTATCTCTTCCTATACCTTCCTTTTCCTTTACCCATGAATCTTCTAAATCTTTGCATGACCAAAGCCATCTCATCATCTCCGAGTTTTTCACCTGAGGAGGGAGTTTCTTCTTCTACTTCTTCAGGTTTCTTCTCTTCCAATGCAGCTTTAAGTGCGATGGTCTTCTTCTTTTTTCCATCATCTTTAGTACGATGTTTCATGGCAAGCTCATGTGTGATGAGGGATCCTAGAAGTTCATCCAATGGAAGATTGTCCAAATCCTTTGCCTCTTGGATTGCAGTTACTTTAGGGTCCCATTTGTTTGGCAAGGATCACAAGACTTTTTGAACAAGATCTGCATTTGCATAAGTCCTGCCAAGACTTTTCAAACCGTTAATAATATCGATAAACTTTGCAAACATTTCAGATATAGATTCATTGGGATCCATTTTGAACAGTTCATAATTATGCACTAACATATTAATTTTTGATGTTTTGACTTGGTTAGTGCCTTCATGTGTAACTTGTAGTTTATCCTAAATTTTCTTTGCCGAAGCACAAGTAAAAATTCGGTTAAACTCATTGGCATCCATGGCACAATAAAGAAGGTTCATGGCTTTAGCATTGAGCTCACCCATTTTTATTTCATTATCATCCAAATCCTCTTCCAGTTTTGGGATGTCAAGTCCATTAACCTTCATGATAGGTGTGTGTGATCCTTTTAAGATAATTTTCCATAGTTGAAAATTAATAGCATGAATTTAAATCCTCATTCTAGCTTTCCAATAACTGTAATTTCTGCCAGTGAAAAGTGGAGGTTTATTACTTGATTGGCTTTCGGCCAAAGATGTGCTCATGTGGTTTGCCATAGATCTTTTCTCTAAGTGATTGGGTTACATATACTTGCTTTGATACCACTTGTTGCCCAGTTGGCAAACCCAAGAGGGGGGGTGAATTGGGTGTTTTGAAAATTTTAAGCAAGCATGTGTAGTTTAAACACTAAGTTGTGTATATGTTAGCAGTGTGCAATGCAATGCGGAAGCAATAAAGTGAAAGAATAGAGTAGAGAGACAAGTACACTCAAACACCATAAGTTTATAGTGGTTCGGAGCAATCCTTGACTCCTACACCCACTATCCAAGGTACATACTTGGGATTTTCATTATATTCCCTCAAGAATACAGCCGGATTATTTTTACAGGCTCACAATCCACAACCTACTATAACGTTAGTTTTTCTGGGCTCACTAACAATCCAACTTAATTTTTAAGGCTCACCAATAACCATTAAAATAACTTACAAGTTACCGCTTCCTGCTACACTTGTAACAACTCAAAATAGAGTATAAAAGGAAGCAATACTTAAAACAAATCCAAAGATTTGAATGGTTACAGTTGAAGCTCTTAATGAGGCCTTCTTGAAAGCTTCTTCAATGCTCTTCAATGCCTCTCTTAATACTTCAAAGGTTGACTCAAGATGGTAGTTAAAATTTGGTGAAGAACTTGAGTCTTTACTTGAAAGCTCTTGAAATATTCAATACCCTCATAAAGATTATTCAAAACTTGTTTAGATCTATCATTTATAATATCTTGAAGTGTTTTGAGATAGATATGGCCATTGGATTGCCTTGAGAGTTGAGATTTAGTCGTTAGAAGCTTTGAATTTCAAGAAATTTGAATTTTGGAACTAGCCGTTATTGTAGCAGAACCAGAAAATCGAGTCAGCTCGGATGATTGAGTCGGCTTGAATGCTCAGTCCCGTAGTTCAGCAATTCTGGAAGAGTTAGCTTGAATTTCATTGAGTCGGCTTGGATGCTCGAAATCTCTGAAACCCATTGTCATAGTTCTGGAAGAGTCGGCTCGAATTTTGCTTGAGTCAGCTCGGTTGGCTGAAACCTGAAACTTTCTATGCCATGTCGTGCCATGCCATGAAAATGTATCAGCTCTAGTAATTGAGTTGGCTCAAGTGAACTTGCTTCCAAAGGCTCCAAACTTTCTTCAAACTTTACCTAAACAAATTTTAAACCTTTTCTAACATGTTTTTCTTACAAAATACATCAAATTCCACTATTTTATCCCTTCTTATATAAATATACAAAGTATCATTCCTTAAAGCTTTCAAATAATATAAGTGACATATTTAACTCTTTTTTGATACATGAAGGTGTGCCAATGGTCCTAATAGTGTACAATTATCAAACTCCCACTTGGAACTACCTATAAAAACTTTTAAAGCACTTGAAGATCATTACTATCAGAATCATGCACCAAAGTTTTGTAATCATCAAAATCATTCCAGGGGTTAACAGCAACCTCTAAGTAGGCTGCCATGTTCGTGACACTTGGTGAAGTAACCTCCTGGTGGGCCACCATGTCCATGACCCGTAGCGAAGCAACCTCCGAGCGAGCCACCATATCTATGACCCCTAGCGAAGCAACCTCCAAGTAAGTTGCCACATCTATGACCCTTGGGGAAGCAACCTCTAGGATAGCTACCATGCTTGTTATTGCCGCCTAGATCGTCGTGGCCCATAGCTCCGACGTGTCGCCATTGCGTCAGGTGCCTCCTCTCGCCGGGTGCACTCCCTCCTCTCTCGGGGTCGGCTCTTCGGTCTGATCATCCTATAAAATAGAGGAGACCCGGGTCAGGAATTTCGATGAGGACACTCCGATGATCAAGTCAATGGGACGATCGAGGAGAACAGAACCTCTGAGATGAAGAGCTTGGGGGACTCTCTCGTCCCAGGGGGTGATAAGATGATAATAATCAAAAAGCAAAAAGAAAGGGGGAATGGAGAGCGGGGAGCGGGGAGGATCCCTCCGGCCGGTCCCTTGGCCGCTGAGCTTTTGGCTGCTTGCTTACCTCTCTCCCCCTCCCGCTCAGTTACCTTCTTACTTACTGATGTGAACTTTAAGTTATAACCGCAAGCGCATGGTGTGTAGAGTAGCACGTCTAACAAGTATGGATCGATCCCACGAGGAAATGAATTTTTGAACTGTGTTCAAACCCTCACTTAGATAGGCTTATAAAAATGAGCAAAAGTAAATTAATTCGATGAAATAAATAATTTAAAAACCTAGGACTTTTGAATCCACTAGACCAATAATTTGGAAAACTTTTCTAATATTACTTTCATATCATCCATTCTCTTTCTTGTGTTAACCAAGTATAGAGTATGAAAGGATCCTAACAATACTCTATCAAGGTTTCTACAAAAAGAAGAAAAATGGATTACAAAATATTAAGTCTTCTATCTATTTTTCCTGTTGCACCGAATCAAGTATGAACTATGAAGGGGATGAAATCCAATAATACCTTATCAAGTCTCTTGGTTAAGAAGTTAAAAAGAAAGAAAAACTCTTAGAACATTGAAAGCCCAAGAAAATAAATCTTAAAAAAATAGTTTCTAATCATGATCTAGCTTCATCGTCAATCTCAGAAGGATTTGCTTAGCCCGACATGATTAAAATAAAAACTTTGAAAAATATTTAAAAATAAATTATAAAATCAATTCTATTCTACTTATTAAAATGTAAATTGCAAGAAATTAAAGTTACAAAAATTAAACTATTATATTTGAAGAAATTAAGTGGCAGGAATTAAGCTAATCTACTCGTAAATATTTAAATGACAGTAATAAAATTTTAATAAATTAAACTAGTTCTGGGGCCGAAAATAAAATGATAAGAATAAAAGTAATAAAAATAAAACTTTATTATTAAAATAAAATAATTATTTATAAAAAAATAAATTTTAAGTTATCAAGGAAGCTTAGAGTTAGAAATAAATAAAATTCTCATGCTAAGAATGCTCTCGGGTGCTCTGACCGCTCAAAGAAAAAAAAAAAAAAAAAAACTCGGAAAAAAATACTTCCAGCCTCCCCGAAATCTCTCGTATTTAAAGGGAAGGAATGTGCGGGAAATCCGCGTTGGACTGTGGTATCAGTTCTTTCCGGTTCCCTGGCTTCGCTCCCGTAACCAACACAACCACCGCTCTCTCATCCCATTTAAACTACTTTGGCGTTAACCCGAATCCTTCTAAGGCGTTATCCATCGATCCTCTTCTCCTTCGGACATCCAGGCTCTTGAGCAAAGACAGCGACAGTGAGGAAGAGGCAGTGGTGGGCTCGGACAGAGGACCAGTGATGGTTGTGTGGTTGTTCGGAAGCTCGGACGGCGGTTGAATATGAACATGGTTGAAGGCTTCTCCTGCCATCACGTGAGGCCCTGGGAACGACGCTCAGGCGGTGCAGATGGAAGCTTGAAAAAGGAGCCATGGCGAAGAAGATGAGCGTGGCCGATGACTTCGGGAACAGGGGAGTTGGCGGACAGCGGACACGGCGAAGGGAAGAGTGGCGAGCGGTGCTGGGCGGAGGCGCGGTGAAGATAGGAAGATGACAGGGCAGCTCCTCATGGTGCTGGAACGATGGAGCGACCGACTTCAAGATGGGAAGAAGACCGATCAAATGAAAACCGCTACTTTGGAGCTTCTCTGGCGCGATTCCAGAAGAAGAGAAGAGGGCATGGCATTTTGCTGGAATTTTCCGGTGATGAGGAGGTTCTCCGACATGTTCCCGGCCACGAGGAGACTCCCGGCGATGAGGGAAGAAGATCCGGCAATTTTCCCGGCAAAAATGGAGCTCGGTTTGGCCTGTGGTCCACGGATCTATTCCGTGGACCAGCTGCAATGGCAGCCATGGACCGGTTGACCCTTTGGCTAGCTCATTGTGGACCACTGCATCAATTTCCGTGCAAATTCTTTAATAATAACTTCCAAACTCATTTTCCGGCTCAATTGAAGTCTAATTCGTGCGCCATTTACATCGTTGAACTCTTAAAACCATGCTCTTCGCATTGGCAGGTTCTTTCATTAAAACATTATATAAAAATATTAATTTTAATTAAATGAAATAAATTTGATTAATAAATTAATGCATTTATTACTAATTTTTATGCACTTATCACTTTTTCCAACTTAAATCTTACTCATCCTCGAGTAAAATGAATGATCAAGGATACTACCAAAAACTTTTAATATCTTACACAAGTTTACTTAGACTCAAAGGTTGTTTCATACCCTTTTATAAGTAAAAGATTTTTCATTAGATAGTAGATGAAATGGATCATTGGTGTTTTTCTTAACCGGCTTTTCCTGAGTTGGACCGGTGCAGATGGGCTTCCGGCAAGTCCAGCTGGCCCCCTCTCCCAAAGGTCCGAACGATCCACTTCCTTCGGGATCCGGCCGGTCGGCTTCCTCAAAGCTCCTGACAGATGTTCCCTGGACCGGCGTAGATGGGCTTCCGGCTAGTCCGGCTGGCCCCCTCTCCTAAAGGTCCGAACGACCCACTTCCTTCAAGGCCCGACCAGTCGGCTCCCTCCACCAGAAGCCCGACTGACTGACCCACAGAAGGAGAGGTCCAAACGACCCACTTCCTTCAGGGCCCAACCGGTCGGCTTCCTCATAGCTCTAACAGATGTTCCCTGTCGGTCGGATGACCCATCCCTGTTAAGTCCGACCGACTCATTCCCATCCTAGGAACTGCTCGAAGGCTCCAGAAGCCCTTTCCAGCTGGTATCGGAATTCTGTTACAACGAACTCCATAACGTGACCACGTCTCCGCGCCACCTGGCCACCACCCTGATTCTCCTAGGGGTAAATCGGGACTTCTCAGCCTATCCCCTAACAGAATTTGGCAGCATTCCATGCCTAATTAAAGTGACCGGGAACCTCCGCATGGGGCTAAGTACACTCTTCCCTCTCCGTGTGCTATTCTCTTCGATTTCTCCATTCTGTTGCCCTCAAACTCCTGCTAACTTAAGCATCGGAGTATCCCCTGCCGGAACACCACCGGCACTCAGGGGACTTTGTTGCAGGTCGACCGGGAGAGGAGCACTCCAGCATAGCCGACCGAGCCCGGTCCAGGAGAAGACACGGCAACATTTTGGTGCTAGAAGAAGGGCGACGAACCTTCGTTCTGCTTTTTACTCTAAAAGGAGAAATCGACTGAGAAAATCTTGTAATGGCGAGGGAAGAACTCAAAATAACTCCGCCAGAAGAGGTCATTCCTAGCACGGGTTTGAAGCACCTCCTAGGGAAGATGACACCGCCACCGTCGAACCCACCATCACTCTGGGACTACAACAGTTTCAGACTTTGCTAAACCGCATTGACAAACTCACCACCATGGTCCAGCACCTCAGGGAGGCGGCCAACAACCAGCCGCAACTGCCTGCAATGTCTTGCGTCAACCATTAGCCGGTCACCGGGGGAGGTCAGCAGCTGGAGGTTCCTCCGCCTCCGCCCCATGCTGTTCCGAAGCCCCGAAGGTTCCTGGGGGCTCGCGCTGACGAGAAGAGGGTGAGGTTGGCTTCGCCCTCCTTTGCTGACTCCGTCCCCTATGACGGTTGGCATCCTGCTGAAGATCCGAGGGACTATGGCAGCAAAATTATGCGCATGGAAGAGTGTATCGCTGCAATTGCTAAGCGACAGAAGGCCGAGGGGGGCAGGCATACGACACCCACCCACTTTTCTCTGCTAAAATCTTGGGGAAGCTGATCCCCCATCACTTTAAAACTCCTCAAGTGGACCCCTACGATGGCACCACTGACCCACTAGATCATCTGGGTACTTACAAGGCCCACATAATGGTACAGGGTGCCTCCGACGCCCTTCACTGCATTGCCTTCCCAGCAACCCTGAAGAAGGCCACTCGGATGTGGTTTATTGCCATCCGATCAGGTATGATCCACTCTTTTTCTCAACTTGAGAACCTTTTTATTTCCCATTTCAGGACATGCAGTCGAACCCCAAAGAACATCGATTGCCTCTTCCTCGTGCTTCAAAGGGAGGGAGAGACCCTCCGGGACTACATGACCCATTTCAACTCAGCGACCATGGAGGTCCCAGACTTGAATGAGGCGGTAGCTATGTCAGTCTTTAAGAGAGGGCTCTGTTCATCCAGGCTCACATTCTCCCTGGACAAAAGGTTTCCGACAAGCTACACTGAGTTGTTGGCCAGGGCACAGAAGTACGCCCTGGCAGAGGAGCAATCGGCGAGTCGATGCCAAGCTGAAGGGAGATCGGCCCCCAAGAAGCGGAGCGACAAGGCTCTCGAAGTCCGACCCCCCAGCGATGGCAACCGATCCGCTCGATGCTGAAGTCCGAAGCTAAAGGACTTCCTCAGGAGGTTCGAGACCTACGCGCCCCTCTCCCTTCCGAGGGAGAAGATCCTCATGGAGATCAAGAACGAGGCCTTCCTGCAAAGGCCTCGCCTGATAAGGGGCCCCTCTATCTTCAGAAATAAAGACAAGTACTACCGGTTCCATAGGGACCACGGGCACAACACCGAAGAGTGCCTCCAGCTGAAGGACGCCATTGAAAACCTTATCAGGAGGGGGTACCTGAACAAGTATGTCCTACCCTGCCAGGATTGGATCGAGACCTCAATCGCCAGAGACCCTCCGGAGGAGGCGAAGCTTCCCAACCAGTGCTCGACCGATGGGGGCGTTGGTATGCTGCATCGGCGGTCCGATTGGGGGCACGAAGGGGACCAGGACATTATAAAGAGGCCCAGGGGTTCCAATGTAATCAGCTTCTCTAATGAAGACCTCTTGGAGCCTCATCTTCCTGGAGATGACCTTGTAGTTGTGTCGGTAGTCATTGGCAACTATGATGTAAAGTGCATTCTCATTGATAATAGAAGCTGTACAAAAGTTTTACTGTATGATGCCTTTGTCCGAATGAACTTATCCAGATCAAGGCTGCGAGAATCCCTAATGCCGCTGACTGGCTTTGGGGGAAACTCCGTTGGAGTTGAAAGAGAAATAACTCTGCCCATGACCATCAGGATGGAGCCTTACCAGAGGACTTTCTCCATCAACTTCGTGGTCGTACGTACGACCTCGGCATACAACGTTATTTTGGGCCGACCGGCCCTCAACAAGTTTCGGGCCATCGTATCCACTTACCATTTGTTGGCGAAGTTTCTGACTCGTAATGGAATCGGAGAAATGAGGAGAGACCGCAGAATGGCTAGACAATGCCTGGCTATTCATGACAAGCAATTGGAAGGATGCCCCACTCTTGAACAACTTGACCCCCGGGTCGAAGCTGACAACCATGGTCAGCCTGTCAAAAAGATCGTGTTTGTTCCCCTTAGGGAGGATGATCCCACTAAGGTCCTCCAAATTGGCAGCATACTTGGTGAGGTGGCCAGACTAGAGCTGATTGGCTTCTTGAAGAGCAATGCTGATTTCTTTGCTTGGTCGACGTCCGACATGCTAGGCATTCCGTCGGACGTCATCACTCACCAGCTTAAGGTGAATCCGACCTATAGACCCGTCTGATAGAAAAAGAGGAGCTTCACCGCCGAAAGACAAAGGGCCATTGAAGAAGAAGTGAAGAAGTTCTCTGACACTGGCTTCATCAGGGAGGCCCATTACCCTGAGTGGCTGGCAAATGTTGTCATGGTGAAGAAGGCTAGTGGCAAGTGAAGGATCTATGTGGACTACACTGACCTCAACAAGGCTTGTCCGAAGGACAACTTCCCTCTGCCAAAGATCGATGAGCTAGTGGATGCCATGGCTGGCCATCAGCTCTTATGTTTCATGGATGCCTTCTCTGGGTACAACTAGATCAGGATGCACCCTGAAGACGAAGAGAAGATGGCCTTTGTCATGGACAAAGGACTGTATTGTTATAAGATGATACCCTTTGGCCTGAAGAATGTGGGTGTCACTTTCCAAAGGCTGATCAACCGAGTCTTCGAAGGGCAGCTCGGAAGGAATATGGAGGCGTATGTTGATAATATGATTGTCAAGAGCCTCCACAGGGCCGACCATATCAAGGACTTGCAGGAATCCTTTGACGCATTGAGATGTCATCGGATGAAGCTAAACCCTACCAAGTGCATATTTGGGGTGACCTCCAGGAAGTTCCTGGGTTTCTTGGTCACTCAAAGAGGGATTGAAGTCAACCCCAACAAAATTAAAGCTATTATTGACATGGCACATCCGACCAGTAAAAAGCAAGTGCAGGAGCTCACAGGCCGTATAGCTTCTCTTAGTTATTTTATCTCCTGGTCGGCGGAGAGGTCTCTACCATTCTTCAAGATCTTGTGCCGGTCAGACCGCTTCCATTGGACTGATGAGTGTCGATCGGCCTTTGAAGCCATGAAGGATTACCTGAAGAACCCTCCATTGTTGGCCAAACCAACGAAGGGGGAAGTGTTGTACCTATACCTGTCGGCGTCGGACGAGGTGGTCAGTTTCATCCTCGTACGGGTAGGGGAAGATGGCTAGTAGAAACCTGTCTACTATATCAGTAAAGTCCTCCATGATGCCGAGACAAGGTACCCTAAAGTACAGAAACTGGTCTATTCCTTGGTCAAAGCGACAAAATGCCTCTGACTCTACTTCCAGGCTCATCTGATCGTCGTGTTGACTGATCAGCCCCTCAAGGCGATCCTTCGAAGTCCTAATACCTCCAGTCTGCTCACCAAGTGGGCCATCAAGCTGGACGAGTTCGACATCTCTTTCCAATCCTGGTCAGTTTTGAAAGCTCAGGTAATCGCTGATTTCATTACTGAGTGCACCTGGAGGCCGAAAGCGACCTTATCAGTAGCTGAAGCACCTGAGGCTGATCTCGTGGAAGAGATCGAACCTGCTTGGACCCTTCATGTGGATGGAGCATCCAACCTCACAGGGTGCGAGGCAGGCCTGATCTTAGCTGACCTCGACGGGCAGTGCCTGGAGTATGCTTTACACTTTGCATTTTAAGTGTCAAACAACCAGGCGGAGTATGAAGCCTTACTTACAGGCCTAAGGAAAGCCAATGAGTTAGGCATTGGCAGAATCTGGGCTTCTCTGACTCTCAGTTGGTGGTCAATCAAGTGAAAGGCGAATTCGAAGCAAGGGACCCAACCTTGGCCAAGTACTTGGATAAGGTACGAAGCCTCGTATCTCGGTTTAAATTCTTCGAAATTCTCCATATACCTCGACTGCAAAACTCTCGGACGGATGCTCTGTCATGATTGGCCACTACCACCATCAGCACCTCCAACCGAACCTTTGTGGAGCACCTACAGTGTCCAAGTATTGCTGAAGAGCCGACCAAGGTTCACCAAGTGGAGTAGGAAGCCTCATGGATGGACCTAATCCTTACATTCCTGGTCAAAGGGACTCTTCCAGACGATCCGACTAAAGCTAAGCATCTGCGCTGGATGGCCTCTAAGTACATCATCTTTGATGGCATCCTCTACAAGCGATCATTCTCATAACTGCTGCTGAAGTGTTTGGGGCCGACCGATACGGACTATGCACTCAGAGAGGTACATGAAGACATCTGCGACGACCACCTTGGAGGGAGATCCTTGGCTTATAAAGTCATCCGGCAGGGATACTATTGGCCTACAATTCAGAAGGATGCGTCGGACTTCGTCCGAAAGTGCAACACGTGTCAAAGGTACTCTAATATCCAAAGGAGGCTCGCTAGCTAGCTAACCCCGCTTACGATGCCTTGGCCATTTGCACAATAGGGCATGGACATCCTGGGACCCTTTCCCCCAGCATCCGGACAATGGAAATTTCTTCTTGTGGCCATTGATTACTTTACCAAATGGGTGGAGGCTGAACTGCTGGCACAAATAACGGAGGCCAAGGTGGAGAACTTCATTTGAAACTATATTATCTTTCAATTCGGCATTCTACAGACAATCATTACTGATAATGGAAGACAGTTCGACAACTCTAAGTTCCGGGATTTCTGCCAACAATATCACATCTCCCATTGGCTTACGTCGGTCGGCCACCCTCAGTCCAATGGAGAAGCTGAGGTCACCAATCGGACGATCCTGCATGGACTGAAGATCCGACTGAATGAAGCCAAAGGGCTTCGGACAGAAGAGCTTCACTCAGTGCTCTAGGCATATCGGACGACCGCCCGAATGGCGACCGTGGATACTCCATTCAACCTGACCTACGGAAGTGAAGCAGTCATCCCCGTGGAAGTCTCTTTGCAATCCTTACGGATTGATCACTTCACTGAGCTGACCAACTCAGAGCAACGGAGGGCTGACCTAGATTTATTTGAAGAAATTAGGCTCCGGATAAGCTTGAAGATGGCGGCCTACCGTCAGAAGATGGCCAGATATTATAACTTGTGGGTCAACGCATAAACTTTCCAGGTCGGAGATCTGGTTTTGTGAAGGATGGAGATCTCAAGACCGACTGAGCAAGGGAAGCTCTCCCCTAATTAGGAAGGACCCTATCGAGTCATTGAGGTGATTTGAGCCGGAACCTACCGACTCAAGTATTTGGATAGACGACAAATAGCACGCCCGTGGAATGTAGACAATCTTCGCAAGTATTATCAATAAAGTTCACAACTTCTTCTATGAACCACTTCCGAAAGTCTGACCCCGGTCGGCAGTGGCTCTAGGGTAGCCCACTTCCGAAAGTCCGACTCTGGTCGACAGAGGCTCTAGGGAAGCCCACTTCTAAAAGACCGACTTCGGTCGGTAGAGGCTCTAGGGCAGCCCACTTCCAAAAGTCTGACTCCGGTTGACAGAGGCTCTAGGGCAGCCCACTTCCGAAAGCCCGATTTCGGTCGGCAGAGGCTCTAGGGTAGCCCACTTCTGAAAGTCCGACTTTGTTCGGCAGAGGCTCTAGTACAGCCCACTTCCAAAAGTCCGACCATGATTGGCAGAGGCTCTAGGACAACCCACTTCCGAAAGTCTGATCCCGGTCGGCAACTACTTCAAAACAATCCACATGGAGAACAGGACTTAAATTCGGACAAGCCGACGGACCAGTACTTGGAAAAATTCCTAAGCACCTAGGTTCGACTGAGCTGCTATCCATCCATCATCCTACATAACTCAAATTTGGACGAGCCAACGGACCAGTACTTGGAGAGATTTCTAAATACCTAGGTTCGGATTGAGCTACTGCCCCTCAGCCACTCTACAGGTTCCAAGCCCAGACGAGCCGATGGACTAACACTTGGAAATTCTCCTAAATGTTTAAGTTTAGATTGAGCTACTGTCTGGCAGCTATTTCGAAGAACTTGCAGTTCTAAAGAGCCGACCGAAAATACTTGGAAGAATCTCAAAAAGAATGTATTCCATCTTGTATACATCAATACACATAAGTGACAAAAGGATTCTTCTATTAAGTCCGAAGAAATTCTTTACAAAAGTAGGTAAGACCTTTACAAACGCCCTAGGTCTGACCCATCGAAGGTGCGACAAGGGCCTCAGCTTCGGCCCCGCCCGCTACAAATGGAGCTTCAACTGGGATGTCCACCGTCCCTACATCAGCTTGAGCTGGGGCTTCGGCCCTACCCTCTTCCACGCCGCCTTCAGCCTGGGGCTCGGCCCCAGCATTTGTTAGGTGCTCTTCTTCCTCCGCTGGCTCCCTTAGCTCGGCGCCAGATAGGTCGAGCTCTGGAAAAGGTCCGGCCACTCTCTTCAAGCAATCGTCATAACCTTCTTTGTAGAAGTCCGACACCGCCTCTTCTACTTCTTCAGTGAAGTTGGCGGAAGCCTCGTGCTTTGCTACGGCATCCCGAACCTGTCCAGCCATTAGCTCCTTGGCTTCCTCAAGTTGGACCGCCAACTTCACTGTAGCCGCCCACTTGGCTTGGGCCCTTCCATCAGCCTCAGCAAATCGCTCCTCCTCTCCTCTCAACCAGCGGGTGAGGGAGTTCACCTCCGCCTTCCTCCTCTTTAGCCTAGCCTCCTGATTGGCTAGCTGGTCCTACATCTCCTTTGATGCCTCTTTCGATGACTCGGCCTCCGCCTGGACAGCCGACGGCCTCTCCTCCATGGACTTCAAAGATGCCTCTGTGGCTGCCTGAATCGCCTCCAGCTCCTGCACCCTCTTGGCCAAGGTCTTGGCCGCATGCAGTATCTGACCGATGCCGTCGTCCATCATGGAGATGCCATGAAGAAGCTATAAGTAGAAGGTCAAGTCAGCGCTATGCAAGACAATTGAAAGAAAAGGAAAAATACAAGGGGGCAAGATGGGCGTTTTACCCTCATAAGGTCGTGGTAGGACTCCTTGGCTACATCACTCAGATTTCTCTGAATGGATAGCCCCCAGTCGGCATTTGTCATTGCCCCCCTGAGCAAACTCCATGCTCTTCTTGAGTTGTTCAGGGCGTGCCAATGCTGGAACGCCTCCTGACGGACCTCTTCCTCAGACTCTTCTTCGACCGTCTCTCCTTCGGCCGCCTCTCCTTCGACCGCACCTCCTTCGGCCATCCCCTTTTCCTTGTCTGTAAGGGGAGCCATTTCTTCTGGGTTAGCGAGTGCTGGAGTTGACGCTGCCGCCATGCCGGATAATTCCACCTGATCCTGCTCCGGTTGGGCAACCGACCCTCCGGCAGGAGCTGAAGACTCCGGTATTGTCTTCTTCGCCAATACCTCTGTAAGAGGGGTATCATCTTCATCGGAGTCCACATCTACTACAGGCACAGGCCGTTCCTCCTCCCGTCTCTTCTTTTGTCTCTCCATGGCTGGCTCTGTGGTCAGCTCTGCTACTAGGGCAGCCCTCTTCCGCACTGCCCATTGGATGACTTTGGCCTTGTTGATCTTCATTCCCCTTCCTGCTCTGAAAAAAAGAGATTAGGGTAAGCAAAGGAAGGGCGTACGATGGCATAAGTGAAGCGAATGTACGGGAGAAGGTCAGTCAACCCTGGCGGCCCCTTTGTTCCTACCTAGGTATCTCTGGTGGCTGACCCCTGCCTGGTGAAGGATATCCTCCCTGAGCAATTCAAATGCCATGGTCAGACCGACTCCATCAATCTCATTTAAATTTGGCCTGGTCGGCCATCAAGATCACCCTCCCTTCGTAGAGCCTCATCCTCGGCTCTCTCCATAGTGGCTCAAAGCCCCAGGGCTGAAGGCTATATATAAAAAAGAATTTGGCCTTCCACCCATGGATGGCCGATGGAAGGCACTTCAAGATCCTTCGGTTAGGGCAGGGATAAAACATCCACCACTCTCGACTTCTGAAGTCCCTTTTTAAAAGGAAGAAGTTACCGAAGAGGGACAACTTAGGTTCAGTCTCGGCCTTGTGACAAAGCATTATGAAGCAACAGATCGTCCAAATGCTATTCGGGGTCAGCTGCACTGGAGTCACTCTGTAGAAGTTAAAGACCTCTACAAAGAAAGGGTGCAAGCGAAACCTGAGGCTGGCCTTAAGGTGGGCCTCGTACATAGGAAGATTTCCCGGTCTAAGTGGATTGTTGGCTCTACCCTCTCGGCCCAGAATGGAGAGATGCAAGGTCGACGGAATGCTGTACACAGCCTTAAGGTTTTCAACCCGTTCCCGGGTCATCACCGATTGGATCTGACTCGGCCCTGGTTCCCTACGCCTATGGGTTGGACCTTGACTACTGGATGCCATTAGTGCTAAGGGAGAAGAAGGACTGGGGGACTGACCTGAGGCTGGGCTCCTAAAAGACTTGTCTTGCGGAGGGGAAGGAAGAAGCTCTTTCTTTCTCTCATGGATGGCAGTCGCAGCAGAAAATCCTTCCTGAGTGCCTCACCCTCCCTTTTTATAGGTCCCCGGGGGGGCGTTTGCCTCTGCCTTGCAGGAGTTGTAACCGTCCCATCGGCAGACGTGACTCTCCACACCTCAGAAATCGAAGCGACCGGTTGATCGGAACTGGCAGGCATCGATCCACGTAAAGACCGGATCAATGGCACAAAGATTGTTTGGAAAGCAACATCGACAGTCTGGATGTTGCCACGTGGTGCAGCACGTCCCTCCACTTCAATCATCGTGCGAGCCAGCCTGGCCCCTCATCATGGCACCTTCTCCGCATTAACTACGACCCATGCACCCCCAATATAGGGGTGACATCTGTCCCTGATGCTGGTCGTGAGAGATTTAAAGCAATCCGACACGATGATTACGCATTGAACAGCGGACAGACGTGACCTGCACAAAAATAATGCTCCTGTCCTTCGAAGCCACGTGTCCCCTCAAAGTCCAGGAGCAGGGGGCAACTATTGCACTCAACTAGATTTTCTTGAGTTGGACCGGCGCAGATGGGCTTCCTGCTAGTCCGGCTGGCCCCCTCTCCCAAAGGTCCGAACGACCCACTTCCTTCGGGGTTCGGCCGGTCGGCTTCCTCAGAGCTCATGACAGATGTTTCCTAGACCGGCGTAGATGGGCTTCTGGCTAGTCCGGCTGGCCCCCTCTCTCAAAGGTCTGAATGACCCACTTCCTTCGAGGTCTGACCAGTCGGCTCCCTCCACCAGAAGCCTGACCGATTGACCCATGAAAGGAGAGGTCCGAACAACCCACTTCCTTTGGGGCCCGACCGGTCGGCTTCCTCAGAGCTCTGATAGATGTTCCCTGTCGGTCGGATGATCCACCCCTGTTAAGTCCGACCGACTCATTCCCATCCTAGGAACCACTCGAAGGCTCTAGAAGCCCTTTCTAGCTGGTACCGGAATTCTGTTACAATGGACTCCATAACGTGGCCACGTCTTCGCGCCACCTGGCCACCATCCTGATTCTCCTAGGGGTAAATCGGGACTTCTTAGCCTATCCCTTAACATAATTTGGCAGCATTCCACACCTACTTAAGGTGATCAGGGGACCTTCGCTTGGGGCTAAGTACACTCTTCCCTCTCCGTGTGCTGTTCTCTTTGATTTCTCCATTCTGTTACCCTCAAACTCCTGCTAACTTAAGCATCGAAGTGTCCCCCCGCCGGAACACCACCGGTGCTCATGGGACTTTGTTGTAGGTCGATCGAGAGAGGAGCACTCCAGCGTAGCCAACCGAGCCCAGTCCAGGAGAAGACACGGCAATACAGGTCGACCGGGAGAGGAGCACTCCAGCGTAGCCGACCGAGCCCGGTCCAGGAGAAGACGCGACAACAATTGGGATATTAATAGCTTCAAGTAAATTGGTTAAGTACAAACTCCTCATTTTTCTAAATAATTCTTAACCAACTCCTGTTATGTCTAAATCCTCTACTCCCATGGAGTGATGAAATATCGTTTTAGTGCAAGGATGTTCCTCTTATTACGACACTTTTCACTTTTTTTTTTTTGATACAGACCGTGCAATGTCTTAATCTCTTAAGCTTTCTATTTGACCCTTGTAACAAGTTTTCAATCAATGTTTCTCAGACCAGTTGGCCTTAGGGCACTACGTGTAGAACACCCCTCGGACTTACTGGCTTAAGTCAGAAAGGCTACATATCAAAAATGGCTGTATATCAAAATTTCTTCACATCTCCACTTTTTGATGCGAGACTCAACCGTTTACTTAAACAAAGAGGCATGGTTACTCGGTAGAACAATGTTTAGAACTTGCTTTATTCTCTCATTCATTTTTTTACTAATAAAAGAACCTTGCATTAAACAACACCCACACACATCCAAGAGGTAGATTCTTCTTCGATGCAAATAGGAGGGTTAAAATTATCTAGAAATTTGATTTCATTCTTACTTACCATTTTTACTTGAATCTATTAATATTTTATCCCTTAATATTTCAAAAATTATCTAGATTGTTCAATCAATTACTTATAAAAAGTATGTGATTTACCCTAAGTCCAAGATTGACAAGCATAAAAATATTAAGATAAAAGGTAGCTCCAAATATTTACTTATTCTTCTTTATATCCCCCATGAAATAAAATAATTCCTAAGTGTTTGCATGATGGTATAAAAGGAAATGAAGATACCTGGAAAATTTTCTTGAGCTCTCCTCCCAACTTAGCCGATGGAGCATATTTGAATCAGAATCTGCCAAACCTAAACATTGATGCGGGATGATTTATGCATGCAAAATATTTTTTCATGATTAATCATGAAGTTAAGATTTTAGATCCTGAATTTCAAGCCAAGACTCAAAGTATAGAATTCTATAAAAATTTTGAAAGTCATGCATGCAGAAGTAAACCCTAAAGTAATAGATAAGCAGGATCACCAAGGTTGAGAAACCCTGGTCAGGCTAGCTTTCCTACAATACCACTACTGATGAATTAAGGGGGTGTACCTAGCAACGGTAGAAGTGCTTGCTGAAGATCATTCCATGAAGAGATCACTCACGCTCCCGGATGCGGCCTGGAAGAACAAGCTTCTGACCCTACATATTCGTGGCTTTTTGCTCGATGATCCGACGATTGATCAGAAGGTATCCTCGGACTCGTGGGAACTGAGGGACCTACAAATCACCATCTGGGGTTAGAAGACTAAGAGTATGAAGACTGAATAATTGAAAGAAGGAAAAAGAAAGGCTCTTGGATGATGGCGGCCAAGGGTTGGAAGGAAGGGGAGGCTAGGGTTTTGATGTTGTAGATGGAGGCAGGGCGCAGGAACAAGAAGAACTTGCACACAGCTCGCACACAGTAAGGGCACATAGCAAAGAGAGAAAACTCAAATTTAATTGATCAATATTCTAAAATTATATGAGGAGGGGAAGCCTTTAAATAGGCTTACAAACTTGGGGCTCAAGTAAAGGTATTCTTGAAAAATTACATTAATCCTAAACCCATTCAAAGACAAACTAGGGATCTCCACTTTGACTGAGCCTCTCTCTCTCCCTCTCTTTCTCTTGGTCGGCCAACGAGGGGTGACTCTAAGGGAGGCCGACCAAGGGGGGTGACCATAATGGTTGGCACCCCTCTTGATGTTCTTCATGGGCCTTGGGTGGCCCAACATGCTCCAGGCCGCGGTCCAGGATTCCAAGACCTTCAAATTCTCTTGCTGGGTCTTCCATGATCTTTAGATGTGGCTCTATAACTTTAAGCTAGCTGGATCTTCGATTATCTTGAGTCTTCTACTTGCAGAATTTGAATGGACTGACTATAAAATTTACAGGACTCAGAAAATGACTAGCTCAACATGAGCTGACTTGACTGATAAACTTCAAAACTTACAAGACTCAAAACTTGACATGACTAAACTGACTTGGCATTTTAAATGTTGGACTCAAGTATGGACATGACTCCAATGGACTTACTCATAAAACTCAAATGAACTCACTCAAATTGACTAAACCCTAATTACAAATTGAACAAAACTTGGACTCATATCCTAAACTCTAATTTGATAACCACAGAAGGTTGAATGCCTCTTGCCAAAGTCTAGGACCTTTGATGTCTCCACCAAACATGCTAAAAAGAAAATTATTAGAAAGAAAGAAGCTGGGTTGCCTCCCAAGAGCGCTAAGTTTAAAGTCTTCAGCCATACCAAGTGGATCTTTTTAGATTATGGCGGTTGATACATCTACTAAATTATCAGATATACCTAGCCATGGTGGATGGTTGGATGAAGTCCAATCAGTAATGTCCCACACGATATCTCTATTATGTGTATCTATAAGATGTATCATACTCGGTGATGGCTTGGTTGATGGTTTAACCATAAATGTTATAGTAGGAGGCTCTCATCTCTGGCTGTGTTTATCATCACCAAGTATTTTATCAATGCTCTCATAATCATGGGTTGGCCAGATACTAGACTAAAGATTGACTTCTTCTTCTCTAATGTCTATAAGTTTATAAATTTCATATTGGATTACATTTACATCAGCATACTTAGTAGATTCCTATTCTAAATTAAATATATTCAGCTTAATAGTCATGTTCCCAAAAGATAGTTTCATAAGCCTATTTAGATAATTGATTTCAGCATTAGTAGTAGCTAGGAATGATCTTCCTAAAATAAGTAGGATATGACCTTTAGGATTCGATACTGGTTCAGTCTCCAAAATGATAAAATATACAAGGAAGGTAAAATTTCCAACCTTGATCAAAACATCCTCTACCATTCCTTTAGGGATTCTAAAAGATTGGTATGCTAATTATAATGTCATCCCTGTTGGCTGTAGTTTTCAAATCCCAGTTGCTCATAAACTGAATATGGAAGAATATTTACACTAGCCCCTAAATCAAGCAATGCCTTCTTAATGTGGGTTTCTCCTATGACACATGAAACTGTTGAAGATCCTGGATCCTTGTATTTTATAGGCATGTGACTCAACAAGTATGAACTCACACTCGCTGCTAAGAAAGCTCTCTTTGGTTCATTAGTAGTCCTTTTCTTGGTACAAAGGTCTTTTAAAAATTTGGCATAAGTCAAAACCTGTTTGATCATGTCTAGTAGAGGGATATTTACTTGAACTTGCTTAAACACCTATAACATTTTTTCTAAATATTTTGATTGTTTATTAGACCTTAATCAATTTGGAAAAGGAGCTCTAGAAATTTCAGGTACCTGATTTGGTGGCTATTAGCAGCTTGAGTTTGTAAGGTATATTGTTCATTAAATGGCTCAGCTGACTCAATAGTTGAGACTTCTCTAGTGTCAGATGTATCTACCTTATTATCCACTTGCTTCCCTGATCTTAAAGTGTGAATTGCATTAACTTGATTGACTTGATTTCTTTGGGGTGGATGACCATTTTGGTTCCTTGGGTTGGGTTCAAGTTGGCTAGGTAGCCTACCTCGTTCACGTTCACTGATGGTAGATGCTAGCTGACCCACCTGCATTTCCAAGTGGGCTATGGCCTGAGAGTTTAGTTCAGAAGTTGGCCCGTGGTTTGCATGAAATTACTCAATGTGGCATTGGTGTCAGCATTAGATTTGGCTAAGGCTTCCAGGCTTTTCTCTAAAGAACTCAGTTTCTTTTTATTAATATTGAAGCCTGGTGGTGGTAGGTTATTCATCACAAGATTAGGCCTTGGGTTTTGCTGATTGAGGCTAGGATCACCTATATTTGGGTTTTGTGACCATGAGAAATTTGGATGATTCCTCCATCCTAGGTTATATGTGGGTGCCTAAGGATTGTTCAATGGTCTTTGATAGGTAGCATTCACCTATGCACATCCATTCTTTATTGGGTTCATCAAGAGTGGACATTCTTTAAGGACATGGTCTGGTGCATTGCACCCATTACACATTGGTGCAGATGCTTGGTTCAAATTGGCTGGTCTCTGAAGTTCTAAGGCCTCTAACCTACATGTCAAGGTTGCAATTTTAGCCTTTGCAGCTAAAGAAGTCTGCATTTGGTGCATTCCACCTCTTGAAGGTGTGGTTCTTTCTGGTTCCCTAGTTGTTTTCCATTATAAATTTTTTTAAGCTAGGTCTTCTAAGAATTACCATGCTTCATTGGGTTCTTTATACATAAATTGGCCTTGGCACATAAGCTCTAGCATTGTTCTTGAATTGGAATCTAAACCTTCATAAATGATTTGACATAGTCTCCAAGTTTCTATTCCATGGTGTGGACATTGGGTTAAGAGGTTCTTGAAATGATCAATGTACTTCCAAAATGACTCACCAGCTAATTGATAAAATTGATTTATTTCATTTCTAATCTTAGCTGTTTTATGATGAGGAAAATATTTCTTTAAGAACACTCTTACAAAGCTCTCCCAGGTCATGATAGATTGATTTGGAAGACTATAAAGCCACTTTTTGGCATTATCCTCGAGGGCTAAGTTGATCAGTCTCATCTTGATTTCATCCTCTGACAATTGTTGTAACCTTATGGTTGCGCATACCTCTTTAAATTCTCTAATAAATATATATGCATCCTCTATTCCCGTGAACTTTGGAAGCATATTAATCATTTGAGGTTTGATTCCAAAATTATTAGCAGTAGGTTGAGGCAACCTAATCCAAGAAGGTTGGATAGAACCAACTGGATAACATAAATCCTTAAGGGTTTGGGATTGATTAGTCAAATCCATTATAGTAGAGGTCGTAAAATCTGAAATAAGAATAGAATCGGCTCTAACAAGTCAACCTAAAATCCTTCTCCACACAGGAGTTAGAAAATTCTTGACTATAACCTTTTACAACTAACCTAGCTTTATTTCTTATTACTTTACTATGCTCATCTAGTTTATTTCTAAAAATCCATTTATTTCTAATTACAAGATGATCTTAATGTTTTTCTACAAGTATCCATACCTTATTTTTTTTCAAATTGGTTAAGTTTCTCTTGCATAGCATTGATTCATTTAATATCTTTTTCAGCTTCTTCAATAGTCTTAGATTTTATTTGTGAAGCAAAAGCTAAATAATTACAAGGGTCTCTTAAGGATAATCAATTTCTTATCCCTTGAGATGTATCACTAATGATTAAATCTTTTGGATATCGTTGAGTATACCTTTATTCCTTGGGTAGATTACCTTACTTTTGAGTCATCTCTTCTTCATCATCCTCTTTCTTTGGCTCTTCATCTTTATCTTTGGAGGCTGATTCTTTCAATGTGAGATCCTCTACTTTCTTGTTTAGGAGGCCTACATTATCATCCAAAATATCTTTCTTTCTCGAAGGATTTGCATTAGTCTTATAAAAAACAACATGAATTGATTATTCAATAGTAAGTGTCATTTTGTTGAAGACTCTATAAGCCTTGCTAGACGAGCAGTATCCTAGAAAGATTCTTTCATCTAATTTGGTATCAAAATTTTTAAATTATATTTGCCATTGTTTAATATAAATTACTTGCATCCAAATACATGAAAATATCTAATGTTGGGTTTTTTATTTTTTCAAAGTTCATATGGTATTTTCTTTAAAATTGGTCTAATCAAAATATAATTTAAAATGCAGTATGTTGTATTTATAGCTTCTACCCCAAAACTCTAGTGAGGTCGCATTTATACAACATAGTACGTGCCATTTTTTTCAAAGTATGATTTTTCCTTTCTACCATCCTATTTTTTGAGATATTCTAGGTACTGAAAAGTTATGTTCAATTTCTTTTGAATTACAAAAACTTTCAAAATTCTGGTTTTCAAAATCGATTCCATAATTACTATGGATTGATACAATTGAAACATTCTTTTCATTCAAAACTTTCTGATAAAACTTAGTAAATATATAAAATGCTTCATCTTTTTGAGCTAAAAAGAAAGTTCAAGTAAATCTCAAAAAATTATCTATGATGACAAGTCCATGAGACTTAACACCAAGACTAGTAGTTCAAGTGGGTCCAAACAAATCTATATGAATAAGTTCTAAAGGCTTATTAGTTGAAATCATGCCTTTTGGTTTAAAAGAATTTCTAAATATTTTTTAAATTGGCATGCATCGTAAATTTGATTTTTTTCAAACTTAAGTTTTAGCAAACCTTTTACAAGATCTTTTTTAATAAGTTTAGAAAGTAAGTCCATGCTTGTATGACTTAATTTTCTATACCATAGCTAACTAGTTTGATCATTTCTAGTATTCATTGTAACTAGGCATTGATCATCTTTAAGACATAGATCATCTAAATTCACTGTACAGATATTATCATGCTTATTTCGATGAATACTATGCTATCTTTTATTGGACTATATGTAATGCATTTAGAGGATTCAAAAATTACTCTACAATCTCTATTATATAATTGACTTATACTAAGTAAAATATGCTTTAAACCATCTACATGTAATACATTTTTAATAAATATGGAAGGGGCTATGCAAATTTTACCAATTTCATGAATATGCCCCTTTCCTTTGTTTTTAAATGTTATTATGCCTTCCTCTTTAGCTTTCAATGTGACAAATTGAGCCTTATCACCTGTTACGTATCTTGAGCACCTGCTGTCAAGTTATCATCTTTTTTTTAGGCTGTAAGACATATTTACAAGAAAAAATCAAGTTTTAAATTTAGGTTTCTAAGTTATCTTGGATCCTTCGGGGTTGGTCTTATAGATTCCTTTTGGAACCCATATCTTGTCGATCATTTTTTTATTATTTTTTTAAAATTATATACATATGCTTTATGTCCTACTTTGTCATAATAATGACATGTAATGCTTGATATAGAACAAATAAAGGATTTGTCAATTTTTTTTTAAATATTTCTATTTATTTTGGATGTTATAACTTAAATTAGCTTTGTTGTAAATAGCTCTTTGTTTATTTAAAATCATTTACAATTTTTATGAGCTAGGAATAAATTTTTTAACAAATGGTTTTATCTTTTGCAATTCCTTTTTTAGATTTTATTTTTTTATAAAATACTCTATTTTTTATTTAAACTACTTTCCTTTTCTTTCATTAATTTTTATAATTCAATTTCTTTATGTTACAAAACATTTTTCTTTTCTTTTGAAGATTCTAGTAAAGCATGCTTTTTATCTTTTAGAATTTGTTACTTTTCTTAAGAAATTTCAGTATTTTATTTCTTTAATTTGTTATTGATCTTTCTTAATTTTTCAAAATTAGCAGGAAGATCACTAAATATAGTTTGTAATTCATCATAATCTAAGGAATGTTTAGAAGTTACTTACTTTTCATGTGTCATTAAACAAAGGTTGGCTACTTCTTCGGAGCTTGAATCTTCAATATTGCTCCGAGTAGCCATCAAAGCCTTCTTCTTATAGTTCTTGGCCTTTTTGAGTTGAGGGCAATCCATCTTAATGTGATCGAACTTTTTGCATTTGAAGCATATTGATTGCTCTCTTTCTTTTTCCTTCTCCTTATCTTTACTAGCTTCATCCTTATAGGATTTCTTCTTCCTTATAAGTTGCCTATAGCTTCTTGCTACCATGGCCAACTCATCATTGTTCTCTTTCTCTAACTCATCATTTTTTTTTTGCTTTTTCTTCATTTGTTATAAACTTTAAGGCAATGGTTTTCTTCCTCTTGGACTCTTCTTCACCCTTTTGCCTCATTATAAGCTCATAAGTTGAGAGTGATTTAATGAGTTGCTCAAGTGAAAGCTTGTTAAGGTCCTTCACTTCTTGGATGGTTGTGACCTTCAGATCCTATGATTATGGAAGATATCTAAGAATTAGTACAAGATCATTAGTAGACTAAATCCTGTCCAAACTTTTCAAACTATTAGTAATGTCAGTAGAATGAGTATATATGCTAGTAATGGTTTCATTTGGTTTTATTCTAAACATTTCATACTTATGTACAAGTATATTAACTTTAGTTTACTTTACTTGATTGGTACCCTTATAGGTAACCTATAGCCTATCCCAAATCTCCTTAGCGGAGCTATATGTAGAGACTCGGTTAAATTTAGCAACATCTAAGGCATAGTAGAGAATATTCATAGCCTTAGCTTTAAGTTCTACCATCTTTATATCATGTTCATCCCCATCCTCTTCAGGTTTGGAAACGTCTGCTCAATCTACTTTAGTGGTGTGTATGTGACCCCTTGATTATCACTCTCCAAAGTTGAAAATCAATGGCTTGAACATTAATATGCATTTGTGCTTTCCAATAGGTGCAGTTTATGCCAATGAATAGAAGGGGTCAATTTGAAGATTGCCATTTAGCAAGAGACATACTCATTTTGGTTGTCATTTGATCTTTCTTTTGATCATTTGATCAAATGCAGTTAAGTACCAAGCTCTGATACCACTCATTCCTAGCTAGACAATCCAAGAGGGGGATAAAAATGGTTTTTCAAAAATTAACATCAAGTATGGTGCTGCTTGTGAGGTGTAGATAAGCAAAACTATGTGCAGAAATTAAAATGCTGAAAGTAAAGTAAATAGATAAAGAAGTAATCATAAACACAAGTAAATTTTATAGTGGTTCAATGCCCCCAACCTTTTCTTGAAAATTTTTTATTATAATCTTCTTCAAAGATTATAGCTAGATTATTTTTTGGGATCACAAACCAAAATCCTACACTAAATATTTTTTGAGTCATAACCAAAACCTTATAAGCCAATCCCTGGCTCAAGACATACCTAATTTCAGTCCCAACTGAAATAGGCAAGAAGAAAACCAACAAGGAATAGTGTAAGTATAAGAAAACTTCTTAACAGAAGTAAGAATAGAACTTATGTATAGAAGGAGATACATGAAATCTTTGGAAGCTTCAATACTTTCTTCTTGCTGAGAAGTCAAGGTTGAGGAATAACATCAGGTGGTTGAAAGTACGAGCTCTCAAATCAAGACTTTTAGCTATTTCTTGGTGTTCTTGATGACTTTAAAATATTTTATTTTTGATTGATGTATTGTTGTCATCTTTAATAAGTTTGGTTGCCTTTAAGAAGCCTTTCAAGGTTAAACTAGCTATTTCTAGTTATTGAAAACAAAAATATAGCTATTAGAAATAATACTAGATCATTCTTGACTTTCTGTAGAACTAGTTGTTATGCCTGTTAGTAGTCCTTGTGTTGACTCAAATCACTATCAAGTCGACTCAGATCACTTCCGAGTTGGCTCAATCATCTTTTTTCAAAATCTAGTTTTCTATTGTCTATTATTGAGTTGGCTCGATTCTATTGAGTTAGCTTAAATTTCATTTGAGTTGGCTCAAGTATCATTTGAGTCATCTTAAGGAATGGCTTTCAGAAATTATCTTTTTATATAGTTGGCTCCCCCTGTTAAGTTGACTCAAATTCCATTCGACTTGACTTGGTAGCATGCTTGCTGAAACTATAGTACCAAGTTGAAACTCTTCCAATACATAGTTGAAACTTGATTTTTTTATAAGTTTTATGGCTCCTACTCTCATACTATTTCTTCATGAATTATATTAACTTTTTTACATCTTTTGGCATTCAAAAAATTTATACTTTAGATTAATAGCAGTTACCCTTAATTTTTTTTGAAACATTAACTTAAGTAGTTCATTAGTAGTATTATATACTCAAATATTTTATTATTTATCAAAATCAATCCTCGGAGCCAATAATGAAAAAGATTCTTCAATCACTGCTAAGAAGTTGGAAAGCTAAAGTCACAGCTATCCAAAAAACTAAAGACTTAAACAACTTATCAATTGAAGAGCTCCTTGGATCTTCGATGACACACAAATTGGTAATGAAGCAATACAATAAGAAAGAAGGTGGAAAAAACAAGGCCATAGCCCTCAAATCTGTTACTAAAGAAGATGATGAAGATCTTTCATCTAAAGAAGAATTGGGAGATAAAGACATAGCCCTAGTGATTAGAAAATTCAGAAAAATTATGGGTAAAAAAATCTTGATATAGGAGAAAAAATTTGACCAAGGAAAAGCCAAGCAAGGAAAAAGAAAAGGAGAAGGAAAAGAAACTTGATGAATTATGTACTGTGTTCTATGACTTACTTGCTGAATTTAAGAAACTTGATTTTAAACATAAGTCCCTTAAGTCCCTCAAGCAAGCAAATGATATTTTGACAAAAGAAAAGTATGAAGTTTTGAAGAAAAATGAAGTTTTACAAAAGAAAATAGATGAAATTAATAAACGAAATATTACCTTGGAAAAGGATAAGAATGATAGTTTGCAAAAATTTAATGATTTGAAATAAGTGAATGAAAATCTATAAAAAAAAGCTCAAAGATTAAAGCCTTTGGTTAATAAATTATCTCTTAGCTCCAACAAACTTGAATTGATTCTTAATAACCAAAAGGGAGTCATTTGATAGAGCTAGATTGGTTTTAACTCAACTTACAATCAAAGATTTTTAGAAAATCAATTTTCAACCTCTATATCTTCTCAAAACTTAAATGTTGTTTGTTATTTGTGCAAGAAAGTTGGACACGAAGATTACATATGTAATTTCAAAAAAAAAAGGAAGTATAGTAAAAAAGATTTGGATTTTCAAAGAAACCATTGTTGCTAATCCCAAAAAATCTAAGAAAGCTTGGACATTTTCAAAGAAACCATTGTTACAAATTTTCACTCTTGAAATGAAAGGAGGGATTGTGACATTTTGGAGATGATAGCAAAGGAAAAATTATTGGAATTGATAAAATCAAAGTTCCTCCGATATTTATTGAAAATGTTCCACATCGTTGACAATTTGAAATACAAACTTACTAAGTATTAGTCAATTGTGTGACAAAGGTTTCAAAGTTACTTTTGAATCATCTATATGCATAGTCACTAGTACTTTTGATGCAAGTATTAAATTTACTGGACATAGACTTGGTAATATTTATATGGTAGATTTAAATAATCTAGCTATAAAAAATGGTACAAGTCTAGTTGCTATGAATGCTATGATTAAAGAAACTAGTTGGCTTTGATATCATAGATTAGGATATACTAGTATGAACACCATTTTAAAATTAATTTGAAAAGACTTAGTTAAAGGCTTACCTAAATTAAATTTTAAAAAGATCATATTTATGATGCATGCCGATATAGAAAATAAACTAGGAGATCTTTTAAGCTTAAAAATGTTGTTTCAATTTCAAAACCCTTATAACTACACATGGACCTATTTGGATCTACTAAGACCACAAGCTTAGGAGAAAAGAAATATGGACTTGTGATAGTGGATGATTTCTCAAGATTTATATAGATTTTTTTTAGTATATAAAGATGAAGCTTCCACTATTTTTTTAATATTTTATAGAAAAATTTTAAACCAGAAAAAATTATCCATTGTTGCAATTCGAAGTAATCATGGTACTGAATTTGAAAACCAAAATTTTGAAAACTTTTGCAATGAAAATGACATTGAGCATAATTTTTTAGCACCAAGAACACCATAATAAAATGGTGTTATTGAGAGAAAAAGTAGAACCTTGAAAGAAATAGCCCAAATCATATTATGTGAGGTAATCTTTCAAAATATTTTTGGGCTGAAGTAATTAACACTATATGTTATATCTTAAATCATGTTTGAGTCTATCCTATTTTGAAAAAAACTACCTAAAAGCTTTAGAATGATAGAAAACCAAATATGACTATTTTCATATTTTTTGTTATTGATGTTTTATCTTAAATAATAAAAAAGATAATTTAGAAAAGCTTGATCCTTTATCTGTTGAGGATATCTTTCTAGGATACTCTACATCTAGTAAGGCTTATAAAGTCTTCAACAAATGAACATTAGTTATTGAAGAATGTATATATGTAATTTTTAAAAAAACTAAACATTTTCCTTCAAGAAAGAAAGATTTTATTGCTGATGATGCAGGAACAATAAACAAAGAAATGAAGGAGCTAAGCTTGAAAGATAACATTAATGAAAAAAAAGAATAGGTAAAAAACAATAGAAAACATATTGATTTGTCCAAGGAGTGGAGGTATGCACATAATAATCCTAAAGATATCATAATTGGTGATCTTTTATAAGGTGTTAAAACAAGAGTATTATTTAGATATACTTTTGATTAGTTAGCTTTTGTTTCTCAAATTGAACCTAATTGCATAGAGAAAGTAAAAAAAAGATCCAAATTGGATGCTAGTTATGCAAAAAAAGTTAAATCAATTTATAAGAAATAATGAATGATATTAGTTAGTAGACCTACTGAACATTTTGTTATGGTACTAAATAGATTTTTAGAAATAAATTAGATAAAAAAGGTAGTATAGTTAGAAATAAAATAAGATTAGTAGCTAAGAGATATAATTAAGAAAAGGGAATAGATTTTGATAAATCTTATGCTCCTATGCTAGATTAGAAGCCATAAGATTATTACTTAAATTTTCTTGTTATGTAAATATTAAACTTTTTTAAATAGATATAAAAAGTACTTTCTTAAATGGTTATATTTTTGAAAAAGTGTTTATAAAGTAACCACCTGGATTTGAAAGCCATATCTTTCCAAATCTTGTTTTCAAATTCAACAAAGCCTTATATAGTTTAAAACAAGTATATAGAGTATGGTATAAAATCTTTAGCAATTTCTGCTTGAAAATAATTTTACTAGAGATAGTGTAGATGGTACTTTATTTATAAAGAGAAAAGAATATAACATGTTGATAATATAAGTATATATATAGATGATATCATTTTTAGTATAACTAATGAGGAACTTTGTCAGAGTTTACTGCACTTATGCAGGAAGAATTTGAAATGAGCATGATGGGAGAGCTAACCATCTTCCTTGGAATTCAAATTAAACAAATAAAGAAAATTATTTTTATCAACCAAACCAAGTACATCAAGAAATTACTCTAGCAGTTTGGGATGACAAGTACAAAGAAAATTGGCATACTTATGAGTCCCATATGCAGACTTAACAAAGATGAAAATGGTAATAGCATAGACCAAAAGCTTAATCGAGGTATAATTAGGTCCTTACTATATCTAACTACTAATAGACCTGATATTTTGTTTAGTGTTTGTAAATTTGCTAGATTTCAAACAAATCCTAAAGAATCACTGATCACTATCGTAGGTGGTCAAAAATAAAATCTACTCACTACTATAGCTAGTGATAAGTCGGGATTGTATTCTCGAGGACCAAGAATAATTATTTCATGAGAAGAAAATAAAAAAAAAATATTATAGAGGATTATATTAAGAGTAGTAGTTATTAAAAGAAATTAATAATTAATTAATTAATAAAATCAAGTCAGTAGGAGAACAAGTAACCTAGAAATCTGAATCTACCATGCAAATAGGTTATATTTTCTTTTCTTTATATTGCAATATCAATAATTCTGGCAAATCTTGGGTTAGAATAATTTATCTCTTATTGGGCACGGGCTATATCTGGAGATCATGATACGTCCGCAAGAGTATAAACTATCAATTGATTTACAAGGTTAGGAATCTAATCTACCATACTACGATCTACCTCTCTTAGTCACGTATCGTATCCTGAGATCATGGCATGTCGATAGAGGGTGTAGGCCATGTATGCTAGATTAAATCATCGATTAGAAAAATAACTTAAAAGATAGAGGAAAGAAGAACATGAGTTTCATTGTATACAAATCAAGTACAAAAAGAGAGATAGAACCCGGCTACAGGCTTCATCTCATCCTAGGTTGAAGGAGTCTAGTCGTGCATCGTAGCCACCAGCATCCTCTCTATAATTCTCCTCTTTCCCAAGCCTAAACTACCATGATCTAAACAAGAAAAAGAAAATAAATTAATACAAAGTTTGTTAAAGAAACTGATCTTGGACT
This sequence comes from Areca catechu, assembly GCA_021397845.1. Lineage (NCBI taxonomy): Eukaryota > Viridiplantae > Streptophyta > Magnoliopsida > Arecales > Arecaceae > Areca > Areca catechu. The sequence continues at coordinate 96,906,979 of CM038038.1, read as the reverse complement.
GCTGCATGGGGTCCTCTTTTTATATAGGTCATCTAGGACTTCTTCCCGATCAAGTTTGGAGTCAATTGGGCTCAAAATTGGACAAATATAGCAAGAAAACTCCTCAGCCATCCATTCTGCATCATAGGACTCAAATCACGCTAGAAATCGTGCAACATCAACTCCTTCCTTCTAGGTGAGCAGAGTTTGATCTGGACTCATTGAATCCTAGATCCCTTTTTTGAATGGGACTGGGATTAGCTTCTCCTGATCTAGCATGGTGGCGAGAGGTGGTGGAGAGCAGACAGTGATTGGCGGTGGTGCAGGAGGGCAATGCAGGGAGGGGTGGTGAGTAATGGACTTCCTAGCATCTTGGGAAGATGGCTGGCATGGTCCTTAAACAAGGAGGAGGCAATAGTGCTAGGCGGTGGTGACGGTCATTCTTGCATCTTTGGATGAAACTAGCAGTGGTGGAATAGTCGTGGATGGGCGATGACAATGGGTGGACAGTGGTTTGGAGCAGGCGACGATTGAATGAAAAAAAGGAAAAATGGTGGTGACTGGCACTTCTCCTGGCCAGAACAAGCTCCTGGTATCTCCTCCTACATGTTTCTGGTGGTGGGTGGTGACGGGCGATCGGAACAAGGCTCGGGAAGGAGTTGGTCCATGGGTAGGCTTGAGGATCGAGGTTCATGGTTGCCATGGACCATTTTTAGCATTCATAGACCAAGTGGCTGATCTATGGTGGACTGGCTACCTTAATATTCATGTAATTTCTTTAATAACTTTCAAAATTCGATTCCAGGCTCGTTTAAACTTCAATTTGAGTGCCGTCTATGCCGTTGGACTTCAAAAATTAAGCTTTTTCCATCCATAGACTCATTTTCTATAAAACACTAATAAAAAGTATCAATTATTAATAAATATATATCAATTAATATTTATTTTAATGGTTAAATTGAGATAATTAATAGACTTATCATACCCTCAAACTTAATCATTGCTAGTCCCTTTGCAATGTAATTAAAATAGAATCATGTATCACTAAGCCCTCCCTTGTAAAACTAGATCTAGGCTTAAGGTTAAAAGAAGCTAGCTAGTATCACTAAGTATTGAGTTTCTGAAGTAAATTTCATTGTTAGAACTATCGGAAGTTTTCTTAGAGTTCATCTATTGATTTGATTGGTTATTCTAGTACTGACTATGGAGGATATAAAATTGATAGAAATAGTACTAGTGCCATATATCAACTTCTTAGATTGAACGTAATCTCAAAGTATGGTAAGAAATAAAACTCTATAGCCTTATCCATAGTAAAAGTTAAAGTTGCTACAGGTAGTTGGTGAGCTCAATTACTTTGGATTAAGCAACAACTTAAAAATTTTTATATTAAATAAAACAAAATTTTTATTAGATATGATAACACATGTACTACAAATTTAACTAAGAATTAATTTAGCACTCAAGAACCGAATACATTGAAATTTGACATCATTTTATTAGAGATCATTTACAAAACATGATATTATGCTTGAATTTGTTAATACTGATAAATAATTAGCTAACATATTTACCAAATCCCTAAGTAAAGATAGATTTTCAATGATTAAAGCTGAACTAGGACTTTGTAATCCTTTTGTAGTAGTTCATTCTTGAAAATCCTTCAAGTTAGTCTTGATCTCTATTTTTGATTTAATTCTTATATTTCTCTATCTGATTTAATCAACTCTTTTATCCTTAGTTGTCTATAAAAAACCTATATCAATCCACATATTTTCTTGGCCAAAAATTCTTAAATTTCAAAATTTTTGTTTGGAAGAGTCTACTTGTGTCAACCCCTTGATTGCGAGAGTCAACTGATGTGGTCGAGATCTTATTTTTTAATTGCAATCGAAACTTTACCTTTTCACTTTCTCTATTGAAACCCTTTGAGCCAACCCACCTATCCTCTATTTCAAACCAACCTTAAGCCCTAGGGACCCACTTCCTTTCCTATTCTTTTAGATTTTTCAAATTTATCCAAGTAGATGGGACCTCAAAAAGTAGTAGCATCCAAAAGAAGAAGATCTAGTGAAGATTTGTGAATGAAAAGGAGGAGCAAATAGAAGAATGACCGTTAAACCCCTCCTATAGCAAGATTCTAGCCACAACCCCAAGTTTCTATGGTGAATCGTCCAGTCACCCTAGGAAGGAAAATTAACTTTGAGTTTCTACAACATGAGCACTTCTAGATCGAGGATTTGCTTTGAAATCAAGGATGTAAAAAGCTTTACACTTTGAAAGTTCCTATTTATCTAAAACTAGTAAGTGCTTTCTTTGAAAACATTAGGACTGAAACTAATGCTATTGAGTCTAGGGTTAAAGATGTATTGATTGTGATTGATGAAAGGAGATTAGGGAGCATCCTTAAGATGCCTAGGTCTGGAGTTTGTATTCTTGCTCTAAAGAAGAAAGAAGATGCTTTGAAGGTTATTGTGGAAAGGGATGAAGTGAAGGATTTGAAAAATCTTCAGGCTAACAAACTATCAATCGAGTTTAGACTTTTGCATAATATGTTTTGCTAATTATTCTTTCCAAAAATTGGTAGATTTGATTGGGTAATGGAGAAAGACATAGCATTTATGTACTATCTAATTCAAAGAAAACCCATAAATCTGCTATATCTGATGTTAAAATAGATTAAGGAAGCATTCAAGAAGTCGATAGCTTATCTTGCTTATGGCATGGTATTTACTATTATTTTCTCTGAGTTTGATATTGATTGTGATGGAGAGGATGCTACAAAATTGTTACATACTGACCGCTACAATGAATGGTCTCTCCACAAAATGGGTTAAAGGAAGGTTGAAGATAGATGGGTTCACAAAGCTTTAAAATATGAACTTGCTACTATTGGTGATACTGATGATGATTTTGATAATGATGATAAGGAGGATAATGATGAGGGAGATGCACCTCATTCATCACTGCCAATCATACTATTTATATTTGAGGTACCTATTTTGACTACACCTTTCAATGCAGGACCCTCAGTATAGCCAAGGAGCCCTAAGATACCACCACCAGCATCTACACAATCTATAAAGTAGGTATCAGGTTTTGCAAAGATTGTGACTCAAATGATCAGCTCTCTTCTCACTAATATGAGAGATGACGTTTTGAGGTGGCATTATGAGCACAAAGCTTCAGTTCAGAAGTTGTATGATGAGCTTTGTTATGACTTAAGATAGTTGACTGTGAAAGTTGAGCTTGTTGAGAAAGCTCAAAGAGAGCAATCAGCACACCCAGACATAGTCGCTTTACGAGGAGATTGCTAAGACATATAAGAAGATGGATGACTATGTTATTAATGAAGTAATTAGTATTGGAGCTATCCATCAAGGGATTCATTAAATTGAGTTTGAGATTAGGGTCCTTCTACTTCGATTAACTTCAACTACTTCTTCTTTTAGTCAATCCCAGAAATGTCAATTTCAACCTGTTCCTCCTAGACCACCCTTCAGTTGCTTAGTGAATCTAGGCACTTTTTTCCCCTCTACTACTTAAGGACCAACTTTTAGGACTTAAGGGTGCATCATGATCTTCTACTCCTATTATAGAGTTTCTTGGTGATGACTAGGATCTTATAGTAAGGATTTATGTATTATTATTTGTCTTTACTTTTGAGATGTAATGAAATATATATGACCACTTTGATGTAATCTTATGGATGTTGTATTGAAGTCACATTTTGATTGTAATTTAATGATATTTGACTTTATTTAATGATATCTATTGTGATTGAATGATATTTGTCCAATACTATGCATCTTTTACCTTGTTTGTTGATGACAAAATGGGGGAGAAAGGAATGAGATTAAAAAATTGTAAAGCAAGAAAGAGCTCAAATTAAAAATAGCTTAAAAGAAAAGGAAAGTTTAAAGTAAAGGAGAGCTTTGTACATAATTTTATATAATATGATATAGCATATGATATATATAAATAATTTTGGCTCTGATATAAACATATTTTGCTATGATATATACAAATATATATAGCTCTGATGTACATACATATTTTTGTAAGCTCTGATACATATATATACTTTTGCTCTGATATATGTTAAATACCTTAACACACATAATACCATAAAAGTTTTTAATCTCCATACTCAATATTTTGTTATCATCAAAAATGGAAAGATTGTTGATCCTAGGAATGATTTTGATGATTACAAAATATTGAAGCATAGAAAGTATACTAATTTCCTTCAACTTATTTAAGAGTGCTTTGTAGAGAACATTTATTTATAGAGATTGATCCATAGCCAGTGGAAGATTTTGTGAGCTCAAAAGAACACTACTTGACTAGAAAGAGATGTTAGAACTTTGGCACTAAGGATCGAGAACTTACAAATGACTATAGGCTTGATTGACATAGCATCCCACAATGCACGTTGACCAAGTAACAACTTGGACTTGACTAAGTCTGCCAAGACAGACTTAGTCAAGTATGCCAGGATACAATGTCTAGCTCAACACAGTCAATAATACGTGAGACGCACTAATGCCATTGTCTAAGATGTCCGAGCAAGAGACACAGACAGGATATAAATATCATAACAAAAGTTATTATCCTAACTAAAAGATGTTACTTATAACCAATTATAACTAAAAGAAGTTATCTTACCAAAAAGAGGTTAGCCTCCATAGAAAGTTGTTATGCTCAACCGAAAGACATTAAATTTCAACAGAAATCAGTTATTCCAAGTATCTATAAATAGGTAAGAGAGGACTCCCAAAAAGTAATTCTTTACCACCCATGCTTATACTGGCACACTCTCTCGCCATTTTTTTTTACTACTATTGTCCAAATCCTTCTCTGACTTGGATGTTGGAGGGTTTTTGCTAAAAATGACCGATCCAGGGACTTTTCTACAAGAAGCGTGGAGCTCTAGGAGTGCATCTCACCAGAGAAGGCTGCAGTACCACCTGATGCCAATGAAGTTTTAGGAAATGAAATTTGGCCACGACAAAGGGATCATAATCTCTTAACTATATATATATATATATTATCATTATACATAATTAAGAGATCACTATCTCTTGATTATTTTCATATATGTTATCATTGTATTTATATAAATATTATATCATTGTATATAGCTGGATCAATCAATGAACTATATTCTTTGTCCCTTTTTTTTATCTTTATTAATACCTATAGTGTTCAAACTAAGCTGAGCTTGAGCTGAACCAAGGCCAACAGATAAGTTTTAGCAGGAGTTCCCAACCTAGGATCTGCTGTTAAATTTCTTTTCTTTGATGATATTTGATAAAAAAAGATATTTCAGGAATACTTCTCTTGTCAAATTTGTGGAATTTAAAGCTTGCCAAAATGTTAACAAAATATATAGATGCCTGTGCATGGCATGCATGCCTATGCCATCATATTGGGGCTAGAGAGATTGGGCTATTGGGGTCACAGACTGATTACTCAAGCTATGTAGGTCTGCTTTAAGTTGGACCATGTTTTTGAAGTGCCATGCTCAGGCAAACCCAAGAAAAGTAGGCTTAATTCTTGATTTGTTATATATCATAGCATTAAGTAGAGCCAACAGATTTAGTTTACCAAGGTGTTCCGTTTGATTACTTAGCAATGTCTGACTTAGAAGAAGTCACGGTCATAACTGATCGGTTCATGTGCAGGTTCCAGCTCATTTAGTTTTGAAGTTGCATGGAAGACCCAACATATGATCTTATGCAAACGTACGGTACTGGAATACAAAGCATTTATTTCGAGAAGGATGAGTCATTATTTTAAAGGAAAAAGCTCTAAAGTTGGATTTGATGCAATTACCAAAGAAGCGTTAGTTGACGGAGCTATGCCGCCACATTGTAAGGTTAGAAGCTGGGGTTGATGTACGTACCATATGCTACAATATTCTGTGCATGACGTACATGCGCATGCATGCACGCACAACGAGAAGAATAAAGAAAATCTTGCTGTACCATGCTTACTTTTCATTGCACCAGTTATATAACATACCATCTTTTAAGATGAAATGAGGCCTATAAGCATTTCCATTAGTCATTTAACAACCATGTTATACATTTTTGTCTAATTATATTCTTCAAGATACTTGACAAATAACACATTTTTGACCCATCAATTAATGATGATCTGTGATGCTTGATTTCTAGTCCATTATTTGCAAACCTCTTTATTGTTTTATTAAAGCTCATTGATTTGTAAATGAAGATAAATGGAAGTATTGCTTCACCAAGGTTTCACATATTCAATAATAAGGAAAAAATATGATGGTGGTTAATTACTTGTTTCCATTTAAGGAGTTACAGCTAGTATTTAGTTGTTGGCTATTATTATAGTTTTCAAGATCTATAAAAACCTCTTACATTAATGCAACCTACATTATTAATTTGTCTTCTCATCATATTCTTATCTACATTAAAAATATGTGGCCGTGTTACATGGCAAATTAACCTGGGTATAATGTTTGGGACATGATAGTAAATATTATTAATAGTATCTTCTTTGGAAGCCACAAAATTCTTGTTGTTAATCCTGCCTTTCAATAGTAAATTCTTGTTGTTAATCCTGCCTTTCAATAGTTTCTAAGAATTCCCATCTCTCAATGACTAAATCTATCAATACCCTGGATTCTAATGCATTCATTTTTCTTTTTTTTTTCTTGGCAATAACCAAATGCAATAAAACTAAAAGGCCATATGGATAGTTTGTCTTCATAGATTTTTTAAGTTTTTTTCCATATAATCATTTATACAACCTGGGTCCATTTTCCGTTGCTCATTTAGTAGCTTTAACATCAACTGTGTAGCTAGCATGTCCATTTGTTATTGAAAATATGAGACTAATTTATGATAACATCTCTTTATCGTAGGAATCAAGTTTGAATGGTCTCTCGAGCCATCTATCATTATTTTTAATAAGTATAATTGTATAAGTCATAGGTACTCTAGTTTGAAGACATACTAAAAATATAATAGCAATAAATATTTGAAATATCATGAACCAAAAAGATAGTAAGCTACATAAATGTTGCCCAAATAAAATTAGAATCTATTTGATGTGCAACCAAGGCCTGCATATAGTACCACAACATGAGAACTTATACATCACCATGAATATATTGCAAGACCAAATTTCAATAGGTTAAGAAGTTACAATGCACTAGCTACTGATTTTTTAAGAAATACAACCATGCATTATTGGAATCTTTTCATGGTGGCCATAAAAGGGGTATATCGCAAACCAATAGATAAGGAAAATAGAGAAAACTTAGCTCTAACATTTTAAGGCAATTATAGAAATGCAATGTGATATATAGGGTGAAATAGAGTGTAAATAAGAGTAGATGAGAAAAACCTTATAACTAATCTTAGGCTAGGTATTTAGTTATAATTAAGGATGAAATACAAGCACTTAATAAATAGTTCAAAAATTGCTCATTTCTCTTAGCCTAAGCCCTTTTAGTGTTGAATAGAAATGCTTGTGGGTGAAGTTTTCAGGACCCCAGTGCCTTAGGCATGAGAATTTTATAACAAAATATTTGAAAAAAAAAAAATGAAGACATGTTTAGAAGATGATCTTAAGTCAATGAAGGATAAACTATGATCGTGTTTGCATCCATACTACATTTCAAGCAAACAAAAACAAAAACATTTATTTTCTTCTTTGGGCATTAAAATAGAATTTTACCTGATGCATTAAAACATATAGAAAGATAGTAGGACATACAAGTATACTGGAATTTGTAGGTCTTTGCTAGTTATGTCATAGCCTATGTGATAATGTGAATTTAAGTTGAAGATAGAACTGGAAATCTAAAATGTAGTGAACTCTACATATGAACTTTTAGAAATTTTAATCATCATATATATGGTGCATCTATATATCAACAAATTTTAAGACTTTAATTGGGGAAATATGTCCATATAAAATAGTGAATGTTGTCCAAATAATAATAAGTACAATAACAAATAAAGATGAAGAAATTAAAGTTCAAAATATAAGTGCCAAAAAAAATTAGATAGGTATTATAATGATCAAGTCCTATATAAACACATATCAAATATGTTAATCATCTTTCTATAGCAAAAACCTTGATAAGGACTAAGAAAAATTAAATTTGTTAATGATATCTTATGTGGCGAGATCGCTGACGTGGATAGCTGACAGGTGCCACGTCAAAGGAGACCGCCGCGTTGGCCGCCAAGACAACGCCCAGCCCGAACCGTTCTCCGAGCTGAGCTGAGCTCCCTCAAGGCAACGAGCCGAGCTCCATCCTCCGCCAGGTCGGGCCCGCGAGCTCGGGATGCCTAGACCTTCCGCCCTCCAGAGCGAGACCCTCAGAGGTTAGTGCCCTGTGGTCGAGGTCGAGCTCAGCACTCACTCACCAATGTGGAGCCTCTCCGAGCGCGCGCCCTCTGGACCGGGTCCGCCTTCCGCCCTCTAGAGCGAGACCCTCGGAGGTTAGTGCCCTGTGGTCGAGGTCGAGCTCAGCGCTCACCCACCAACGTGGAGCCTCTCCGAGCGCGCGCCCTCTAGACTGGGTCTGCCTTCCGCCATCCAGAGCGAGACCCTCGGAGGTTAGTGCCCTGTGGTCGAGGTCGAGCTCAGCACTTACCCGCCAATATGGAGCCTCTCCGAGCGTACGCCCTCTGGACCGGGTCCGCCTTTCGCCCTCTAGAGCAAGACCCTCGGAGGTTAGTGCCCTGTGGTTGAGGTCGAGCTCAATGCTCACCCGCCAATGTAGAGCCTCTCCGAGCGCGCGCCCTCTGGATCGGGTCCACCTTTCGCCCTCTAGAGTGAGACCCTCGGAGGTTAGTGCCCTGTGATGGAGGTCGAGCTCAGCGCTCACCTGCCAATGTGGAGCCTCTCCGAGCGCGCGCCCTCTGGACCGGATCTGCCTTCTGCCCTCCAGAGCGAGACCCTCGGAGGTTAGTGCCCTGTGGTCGAGGTCGAGCTCAGCGCTCACCCGCCAATGTGGAGCCTCTCTGAGCGCGCCCCTTTGGATCGGGTCTGCCTTTCACCCTCCATAGTGAGACCCTCGGAGGTTAGTGCCTTGTGGTCGAGGTCGAGCTCAGCGCTCACCCGCCAATGTGGAGCATCTCCGAGAACGCGCCCTCTAGACTGGGTCCGCCTTCCACCCTCCAGAGCGAGACCCTCGGAGGCTGGTGCCCTGTGGCCGAGGTCGAGCTCAGTGCTCACCCTCCAATATGGAGCCTCTCCGAGCGTGCGCCCTCTGGACCGGGTCCGCCTTCCGCCCTCTAGAGCGAGACCCTCAGAGGTTAGTGCCCTGTGGTCGAGGTTGAGCTTAGCGCTCACCCGCCAATGTGGAGCCTCTCCAAGCGCACGCCCTCTAGACCGGGTCCACCTTCCGCCCTCCAGAGCGAGACCCTCGGAGGATAGTGCCCTATGATCAAGGTCGAGCTCAGCGCTCATCCGCTAATGTGGAGCCTCTCTGAGCGAGCGCCCTCTGGACCGGGTCTGCCTTCCGCCCTCTAGAGCGAGACCCTCGAAGGTTAGTGCCCTGTGGTCGAGGTTAAGCTCAGCGCTCACCTGCCAATGTGGAGCCTCTCCAAGCGCGCGCCCTCTGGACTGGGTCCACCTTTCGCCCTCCAGAGCGAGACCCTCGGAGGTTAGTGCCCTGTGGTCGAGGTCGAGCTCAGCGCTCACCCGCCAATGTGGAGCCTCTCCGAGCGCGCGCCCTCTGGATCAGGTCCGCCTTCCGCCCTCCAGAGCGAGACCCTCGGAGGTTAGTGTCCTGTGATCGAGGTCGAGCTCAGTGCTCACCTGCCAATATGGAGCATCTCCGAGCGCGCGCCCTCTGGACCGGGTCCGCCTTCCGCCCTCCAGAGTGAGACCCTCGGGGGTTAGTGCCTTGTGGTCGAGGTCGAGCTCAGCGCTCACCCGCCAATGTGGAGCCTCTCCGAGCGTGCACCCTCTGGATCGGGGCCGCCTTCCGCCCTCCATAGTGCGACCCTCGAAGGTTAGTACCCTGTGATCGAGGTCGAGCTCAGTGCTCACCCATTAATGTGGAGCCTCTCCTAGCATGCGCCCTCTGGACCGGGCCCGCACTCTTCCCTCTTCCATCAAGGTGGCCACACGAGCTCGGAGCATCCAGACCGGAGCAAGACCTGCCATCCCAAAACACCGGCAAACCGCCCGAGGACTACGGAACGGCGGCCCCATACCTCCATAACTACCTGTCCGGCCATACTTCCAGGGGAATGGGCCAGCCAGAAAGCACAAACCCCTAGGGCGGTGACCCCTGGATCGAGGCTCTGCCAAGCTTCCCGGAATGGGACGATTGGAAGGGATGTCAGAATGAATGAAGCTTCCCCTACCACCTGTCAGGAAAGACGTCCTGTCCACAGCACGGAATCCTGATGCATGCGCCCACCAGCCCAGCGAAGATCCCGAGGCGACCGTCCAACGGCCAGTTTTCAACTAAAAAGAATTATCGACACCCCCGAGAGGGGGAAGGTAATAGCAATCAACCACCAACACCGGGACAGGCCCAACCAAGAGGCAAAGCACCACCACTACCACCACAGTCGCAATTGAAGGAAAACCAGATGTACAAGGAGAGGCGAAGGAATAGGGAACCCCTCTGTCCCCGCTATCATTCTCCCCCTGCAACGTTTTCCCTTTCTTACACATCTTTTACTCCTCCTAGTGCGAAGTCCGTCAAGAGGGACCCGCCCAGGAGGATCTGTTCTCCTGGGTCGTCACTTACTTGATCGTCAAAGTACCCCCGCCGGAAACCTCGGCCCGGATCACTAATCCCTGTTTCGCAGGGCCAGGAGCAGAGGACCGCCGGGTAGCAAAGGAAGCGCACTGCAACACCGGCAGTGGCTACAGGCTATGACGATCTTGGTGGCATCAGTATCTTACTTACAATATATAAAAATTCTATTTTTAGGGATAGTGGGATATAAGAGACTCTTATGATCCATTGTCCACCGGTCTCTAATGCCATTGACACTGCCCATTTCCAAATTAAACATGTCGAGTGTTTGCCACGAACATAAATTAGAGTGTGGATTCCATATTTTAGCTTGCCCTTTATCAACGAAACTTCATTATTACAAATATACTTTACTTAGTAATAAGTTGGAATTAAAACATATTTATCACATGAAGCTTCAGCCTGGCCTAAGTAATCCATAAATACGCAAGCTCACCCCAAGATTGGTACTTAAAAAATAATTCAAGCCTAATTTTAACTTAGATTTGAATTGCATGACTTATGCTTGGCTTAGGTGTGATCCATCATAAAAGTTTCTAAGTGATCACACAAATCTACATAGTACAAAGTGGAGGGAATACTTATATTTGTATATAATCTAAAAATAACCAAATTTTGTTAGTCTAATGGTTCTTGGGTACTCTCTTGACAAAATTCATTAACAAACTATATATAGCACCAACTATCAAGACTATTACCATGTTTTTATTTTAAAACTCAAATAATAAATGCATATTTATAACTCCACAATCCATCCAAATCACATAATTAGAGACAGAAAGGGGTCCCTTCTCTTCGTCTCCTCTTCTCCATTCCTCACTTCTTTTGAATAAAGAGAGGATAAAATATATGCCATCATAGAACCTAAATCTTTTCCTTTAAAGTTTGAAAAATATCTAGTACAGACCAATTGTTTAAGAAAATCCCTTGAGAATTATCTTACTACTAATCTATTTTTTTCATTTGTAGGCCCTCCTCTTTTCTTATACTATTCCTTTTATTTTTATTTTTTTGAATGGATATAGTCTTCCTTTTCATGGACAACAATATTGACTTTTGCAAAACTTCAAAGATCAAGCCTCTATTTTCTTTTACTCCCTAAAGTTTTGAAAACAATATTGACTTTTGATATGATGTTATTGATGATAGTATTAGAATGGTGATGAACAAAGTTAGTAGGTGATAGTGATGAGTAATGATGATGGGTGTGTAACTATATGGATTAGAGCAGAGGATAAGATATTGGAATTTAGAAGCCTTGACTGAATTGTATTTAAGTTAATATAGAGTCAACTTTAAGCTAGTTAATTTTATAAGAGGCTCATGTCAAAGTAAAAAAAAAAAAACCCATGGACCAATCTCGAAATTCCGCAGATGCCCAACTTTTCATTCTAAATTTTGAGGCCAAATGCTGGTCCGTAGTGCATCCTTTTCCTCCTGGCTTAATCTAAAAAACAATGCCAGTCTAAGAGGTTGTAGACCATCTCTATATTGATAGCAACCTATTAACCACAACTTCACCAAGTAGATATGCATGGTTTAGACTTAGTCCTTTGTAAATTTCATTCTTTCCTCCACGAGCATTCTTGCCCTTTAGGCAAGCTTTTCCTACATCCCTATAATTTGCTTGGAGCTTTGAGGTGCTTATAATCAAACATCTTTCACTATAAGAAAATAGACTATTAGTAACGGCTAATCAGCCATTGCTAATAAGAATATTTAATGATAGAAAAAAAGTTGTCGCTAATATTATTAGTGACGGAATTAGGATTATTAGCGATGACATTAGCTACTACTAAGTTAAAATTTTTTTAAAAAAAATTCTAAAAAATAGTATTAGTGATGGTTTTTATAATTATTAGCGATGACAAAATGCCATCACTAATATTAACCCAAAAATTAATGTATTACTGATAATTATTAGCAATGAAAATCTTTGCCGTTACTAATAATTATCCCCAAATCCCACCCAATCTCCTGATCGGCCAAATTTTTTTTCTGCCACCAAAATTTCCTCCCCATCAATTCTCCCACCCCCACACCCTCATCCCCATGCTGCCATGCATATGCTGCCATCCCCGTGCTTCCCTCCACCAGATCCAGTGTCCCTGTGCTAGATTGCTTCATGTCCCCATGCTAGATTGCTCTCCGTGCACCACCATCTCTCCCTTTCTCCCCCGAAAATGGTGCTTCTCCTGTCAGCCGCTGAAACCCACATCCTCACACTTCTGTGCCACCATCCCCATGGCCCCATTCCTGTGCTGCTATCTCTGCATCCCCATCCCCTGCCTAATCCCCACATCACCATCCCCATTCCTCTGTCTTGTCCCCGCACTGCCATCCCTATGCCACCATCTCGTCCCCGCACCTCAGTCCCTATGCATCGGATCCACGATCCATGGGACTCGCCTTCTCCTGCTTGTAAATATTAGTAATAGTGACAGCGACTGCAAAAGAGCCATCACCAAATATTATTTTTTATTTAAAATATATTAATTAAATTTAATTAGATATCTATTTAACTAATTAATTAGATGTTTAATTAATTAATTAATTAGGTATTCACGGATGCATACCCCGCATGCACATGACTCGGGTCTCGGCATGCAAAGTACAAGCGGGGGCCTAGGTTGCAAGCTCTACATGTTTAGGTCAAAGAAAGGTGCCAAGTAGCATTGCAAACATGGGAACCAGGGCATGCCCCATGTGCTCGAGCCTCGGGTCCCAACCAGCATCCAGGGTAGCCAACCCTCCTGTGCCTCGCATGCTCGGGTTGAGGGAATATGCCTAGCAACATTATAAACACAAGGGTTCGGGTGTGCCCTTTGTGCTCGAGCCTCGGGTCCCAGGCGGTATCCAGGGCAGTCAACCCTTGCATGCCTCACATGCTCGAGCTGAGGGAAAGTGCCGAGCAGTATTGCAAACATGGGTTTGAGGTGTGCCCTGCATGCTTAGGCCTTGGATCATAGATGGTATTTAGGATAGCAAGCCCTAGCATACCTTGCATGCTTGAGCCGAGGGAAGGTGCTGGATAGCATTGTAAATATTGGGGTTGGGGCGTGCTTTATACACTCAGGCTTCAGGTCCCAACTAGTGTCTGGGGTAGCCAGCCATGGCATGCCTCGCGTATCGGGCCAAGAGAAGGTGCCGAGCAGTATTGCAAATACAGGGCTCGGGTCATGCCTTACATGCTTTGTCCTTGGGTCGTAGCCTATGTTTAGGATAGCTAGCCTGCATACAAGGGCCAAGTACATATTCTACAGCATCCCATAATTATATGTTAATTTGACTAATTAATTAGATATATATTTTAAAAATTTTATATTGCATAGAATTATAGACTTGTCTTTTGAAATGTATACATTCGATGGCATCCACATGTTTATATATTTTTATACGGGTAGAAGAATTACATACATTGGTCAACTAAATGCCAAGTATAGATAGTTTAGAAAATATAATTAATTACATAGATAATTACAGTAATCAAATGATATATTAAGGATTTGAAAGAAATTTTAGATAGCATTTTTTTTAGTTGCTATCATATGTATTCAGTCATGTAGGGAGAACCAAGGGAAAATGCTATTGAAGTTTTTTTGGTCCTTATTGTGTATCATTTAATTACTATAATTGATCTATAAAATTAATGCAATTCTTGAATGGGATAGAACCTTCTATACCCATTAGTTGATGATATGATGCATTTATTATGTAAGCCATTTTAAATGATAAAATAATTAATTAATAATTACCTTGTATTTGTATATGCATAATTTGTAGATAGTATGCTATGGACTATAGTTGGATGGACGGTCGAATAGTCATGGGATGATTACTACTAAATATGGGGAGGATGTAGAGTACTTATATGATTATGCTTTTAGAAATATAGCACTCTTATATCAAGAAGGGGCTTATTGTCCTTGTAAGAGATGAGATAATAAATAAATATTTAATAGGGATACAATCACTATCCATTTATATGGGAGTAGATTTATGCCAAACTACAAGTATTGGTACCTGCATGGAAAGACATAGAAGATAGTTGCAAGGATTATAAGTGAGCAGGATAGGGACACAGATAGAATGGTAAACATAGTTATGGATGCAACTAGTCCTGAATTTAACTAGAATGTGGAGGATGATCTAGAAAGCTGGTAGTGGTAATTTCTATCATATGATGAAAGATGCTAATGAACCACTAAGGCTGGGATATGAAATACACAATGTATTTTCAGCTGTCAGAGTATTGAACTTGAAGATCATGTTTAATTTTGTGGTTAATTATTATGATAGGATAGTAGTAATAATTAAAAAATACTACTGAAGGATGAGAAACTTATTGGAAGCTTTTATGCTTTAAAGAAAATAGTGAAAATGGTTAGGCATGGGATACAAGAGATAGATGCATGCCATATTGATTGCAAGTTTTTTTATAAGGAGGATCAATTGAAAAGCTTATGTGACATATACAGTAAAAGCTGATTAAAGCCAAGACAAGAGGGTAGGAATTAAAAGGATATACCATACAAGGTTCTTTAATATCTTTCCCTCGCTCTTAAGTTTCGGAGACTCTACATGTCTAAGAGTATCATCTAGTAGATAAGATGGCATAAAGAAGCGATTTGCAAGTACATCGATATGATGAGTCATCCATCGGATAGTGAGGCATGAAAAAATTTAATATTGTCATCCTTTATTTATTCAAGAATCATGTAATATTTGACTGGGTCTATCTATTGATAGGTTTATACCGTTCAGTCTTGCAATGGCCCTTTACTCATGTTGGACAGTCTTTATTACTTCATACAATCTACTACCTAGGATATACATGAAAGAACAAACATCTTTCTTACATAGTCATTCTTAGACCACGACACCCTAGTTGAAGCATTGATGTATGTCAAGGCCTCTTGTTGATGAGCCAAAATTTTTATGGTTCAATTGTACATGTACTTTTGATGCATCAAAAAAATAAAATTTTATAATAAAGGTTGCATTGATGTGGACCATTAGCATTTTTCCTGCTTATGAGATCTATTAGGATGGAGCACTCATGAGAAGCTAGCATGTCCCTATTGCATGGAGAATACAAAATCATTTTAACTTGAGTATGGTCATAAGCCCTGCTAGTTTGTTTGTCATCATCAATTTCTTTCCAAGTTCATCCTTTTTGAAAGTAGTGGGACAATTTTATAAAAAATAAGATAGAGAAGGATCATGCATCCACCTGCCTTAGTAGTATGGAAATATTTCAAAGGGTATCCTAACTAGATGAAGTCTAGTTTGGTATATTATTTGACAAGCAAAAACCTTGGAGGTTTGATAGAACTCATAACTGGTGAAGAGCAGTATTTTTTAAAAATTATTGTACTGGTCTACCAATTTGATCCATCATAACCTTGATATCATGCACATTGATAGGAATGTATTTGATAATATTTTCTATACTATTATAGATATCGAGGGTAATATGAAAGATAAATCCAAGGCTCGAGTAAATATGAAGAACATATACAAGCATCCTTTATAGAGCTAGTTGAGATGTTACTTAAAAAATTTTTGAAGCCAAAAGCATCTCATACCTTAATGAGAGAGCAGTTAAAGGATGTATATAAATGTTGTAAAAATTTTAAATTTTTAGATGGTTATGTAAATAATTTACCTCGGTACATCAATGTCAAAGATTGCAAATTTTTTATGGATTAAAGAACCATGACTGCCATGTCTTTACATAATGATTACTCCCATTGGCTTACTGTGATCTCCTTCCTAACTCCATATGAAGTTCTTTAACCAAGCTTAGTTTTTCCTTCAGAGATATTTGTACTATCAAACTATCCACTGACTACGACTCTAGTTTTAAGGCTGGCAGTGTAGAGATCATATGCAAGTTGAAGAAACTTTTTAACTCTATAGAGCACCTCATGATTTATCCAGCATATAAAGCTAAGGTGGGGGGACTAGTACAATACAGGTAGATGTATCCATTTGAAAGATACATGCACAGTCTCAAGAAAAAAGTGAAAAACGAAGCCAGAGTCAAAGGTTCTATTATGGAGGCTTATATAATAGAAGAAATTTCTAATTTTAGTTGACACTAATTTTATCCCAATATGTAGATAAAGCTAATTCAAGTGGGAGAAAATGATGATGGCGGTGGTGAGGGATTAGAGTGGGAGATCTCAATATTTACCTATCCCTTTCATGAATTTGGGCCCGAGGTTCATTAAGTTTTAACTGATACTGAATCTCGACAAGCAAAGATATATGTTTTGCTAAATTACGAGAAGGACGATCGATATATTTAGTAAATATTGATAGGGACCTAAGAGCTATTAGCTGCCACGTGGAGTCCCAGCAGGCATCATCCACCCTATCAGGCATCCTGGGATTTGTATATATCCACTCAAGCACAAAAGGCAGTAGATCAACATCCCGTATGAAAATTAGGGACCACTTAGGAGAAGATGGAAGGGAGTATCAGGCAAATCAAGCAGCATTTAGGCACCCACTCTCCTTCCCTCTTTCATGAGATTTTATTTCCTTAATTGATCACCCTTTTATGGAATGTTTGTGGTGCCCTCCATCTTTCCTTGTAGCATGAAATCTCTTGCCCTTCTAGCCCCATCTCTTATGGCATGTAGTTGGCACCAACAAGGAAGCTTATTGGAGCCCCTTTTTATGTTTATTTTTCCATGTATTCCAAGAGCTAGAGATCCCTATATAAGGACCCCTCTCTTGTATTGAAATGAATAATAATGATGATGATTTGAGAAGAGTGATTCTTCGTTCTACCTCCGTAAAGGAGAGGGCGTGAGGCCCATCTTGCCTTCGCCTTCGGGCGTCGAGGGGTGTGAGACCCTATACCTTCGCTTTCAAGCATTGAGGGGCATGAGGCCCTAGTTATCTCCTTTTCCATCAAGTCCTCTCTATGGTATTAGAGATTTTCCTTCACGGTCCCAGGTAGCGATTTGGGTGGAATGTCCTAGGCTCCACATATAGTGAGATGGATGGGATGCCCTAGACTACATGTAGTGGGGTGGGTGAGATGCCCTAGAGGTGAGAGATCTCTCCATGAATATAAGTCCCAAGTCCATAGAGTGTCCTTCTTCTTATCCCTCCATGGCCTTGGAAAGTTACCCTCACGGCTTCATTAGTGAGGAGGGTGAGATGCCCTAGAGATGAGAGGTCTCTCCATGAGTATGATTTTCTAATTCCGTGACAATCCAAATCCCTACCTTCCATCCCCGTTGTTTCCTTCACCACTTCCATAAAAAAAAAAAAAAATAATTTTTTTGTGGTACCCTAATCCTTGGTGACTTCTCAGCTCACCAATGATCCTACCCCCTCACTTGTCCCACATCATTTTTGGTATCAGAGCCCAGAGGTTTAGGGTATCCATTGTTTCCTTTTTTTGTCCAATCTTATTCCTGTTATTCTCTACTTATCCCCAATTTATCCTTGAGTTATTCTCATCATCTCCTTCCTTGATCCATCTGCCACCATCTCCATCGCCGGCTCACCAGTGCCACTACCGAGTCATCGTTGGTCGCAGAGACGAAGTTCCACAGTCCATGAGATCAACTCCCGCCGATGGCCCCCTGCTGTCATCGCCCAGATCATGTCTGCCACTGCCCATGAAGCCCATCTTCATACCGCCTACACCTAGGAACACCACCGATCATGCCTTCCCCATGCCGTCCAAACCCAATTCCCTAGCATCGACAAGCATCGATCCAGTCTGAGTGCTCCGTCTGCCTCCACCACCTTATCCCGAACTCCCATCGCCATCGGCCTCCACCTCTGTCCTCCCCATGACATCGATCGGATCACCTCCCATGGCCGCCGCATGCCCACAGTCACTGCCCATGCCACCGGTCCATGCTGCCCTTCTTCCACCATGTCGTCCCTTCTTCGGCAAAGGTTCCTCTAAGGACATCGACAAAAACCTGCCATACCTGCACCTCCAAGATGCCGGACACCCTGCCCATCCTCCTCCGCCTGACCGACCTTCTAGCCCAGACCGGTGCCTCCACTACTATTTGAGCCTCCCTTCCCTTCCGCCACCATCCGACGATCGTGCTCCCATCGGACTTCCTTCCCTCTGGCGATCGATCCCCTCCAAGCCCACCGGCGGTCATTTCTCCTTTGCTCCATTCCAGCCTTTGGTCTGTGGAGAAGAAGGCATGCACGAACGTGAAAGCAGACCCGCTTCTCATTACCAACTTCAACATCCTGTATGGATCTCAAAGCTGCATAATCTTCAAAGCTGCATAGATCTTAGGGAAGCCCAAAAAAAAATCATCAAGTATTGCATGGATTTCAAAATAATGTATGGGTTTCAGTTCCACCCAAGTCATCTTCAAACTTGATGGAGTCGAGTTCTCGCTACTCCAGGGAAATGATGGGAACCTGAGAGCTATCAGCTGCCACGTGGAGTCCCAACAGGCATCATCCATCCTATCAGGCATCCCAGGATTCTTATATATCCACTTAAGCATAAAAGGCAGAAGATCAACATCTCGTATGAAAGTTAGGGACCATCCAAGAGAAGATGGAAGGGAGTATTAGGCAAATCAAGCGGTATTTGGGCTCCCACTCTCCTTCCCTCTTTCATAAGATTTTATTTCCTTGTGTTGACCACCCTTTTATGGAACATTTGTGGCACCCTCCATCTTTCCTTGTAGCATGAAATCTCTTGCCCTTCTAGCCCCATCTGTTATAGCATGTAGTTGGCACCAACAAGGAAGCTTGTTGGCGTCCCTTTTTATGTTTATTTTTTCATGTATTTCAAGGGCCAGGGATCCTTATATAAGGACCCCTCTCTTGTATTGAAATGAATAATAATGATGATGATTTGAGAAGAGTGATTCTTCATTCTGCCTTCGTAAAAGAGTAGGCGTGAGGCCCGTCTTGCATTCGTCTCCGGGCGTCGAGGGGTATGAGACCCTATGCCTTCGCTTTTGAGCATCAAGGAGCGTGAGGCCCTAGTTATTCCCTTCCCCGTCAAATCCTCTTTATGGTCTTAGAAATTTTTCTTCACGGTCCCAGGTAGCAATTTGGGTGGGATGCCCTAGACTCTACATGTAGTGAGATGGGTGGGATGCCCTAGGCTGCATGTAGTGGGGTGGGTGAGATGTCCTAGAAGTAAGATATCTCTCCGTGAATGTAAGTCTCAAGTCCGTAGAGTGTCCATCTTCTTTATCCCTCCACGACCTTGGAAAGTTACCCTCATGGCTCCATTAGTGAGGTGGGTGAGATGCCCTAGAGGTGAGAGGTCTCTCCGTGAGTGTGAGTTTCCAAGTCCGTGGCAGTCCAAACTCCTACCTTCCATCCTCATTGTTTCCTTCACCACCTCCATCCAAAAATATATATATAAGTTTTTTTTGTCGTACCCTAATCCCTGGCGACTTCTTAGTTCGCCAACGATCCTACCCCCCCACCTGTCCCACATCAAGTATATATCATAATCCAAACTCTTTAATTATTTATTATGGTATACTTATCTTATTTATGTTTAGATAATATGATGAGATGTTGAAACAGATAATCCGAGGATAAGTGAGCAAGAAATTTTTACACAACACTTGCAGAACTTTATAGATTGGTTGCACCAATTGGTAAGCAACCATTATCATTTCATATGTTTTAATTTTTTCTAATTTATTTTTTTATAATATGCAGATCATGCAAGGGGGTGAATCTATACCTAAAAAGCTAATATTATTAGGTTATAGGCCAACAAAATACATGATATATTATAATTGCTATATCATAAATAATTTTGAATTTCATACCCAACGATATAGATATCATAGAGCATTATGAGTAGCAGTATGTGTATAAAGGATAGTTGGTGAGAAGAGGAGGAAAGTGACTACTATGGAATTCTCGAAGAAGTGATCAAGTTGATCTCCATTGGAGGTAATAGTGATATTCTATTTAATTATCAATGATTTAATAATGACAATAGTATGAAGATTAATCCATGGCACAGGCTTATTAAAATCAAATGTAGATAAAAAACATATATCAATGAGCCATATATGCTAGCTCAACAAGCTATTCAAGTATATAATACTTCTTTTTCATCATGGAAGAGAGGAAGGAAAGATTGCTGGGTTGTATATAAAATCAAGTCTCGAGCTGTTCATTACAACTTGAAGAAGAAGAGCCACATTTACTAGAATGTTTTCAAAAGGATAAAATATTAGGAGTTTTTTAGTTTTTTATAAATGTAGAATTAAATATTTCAGGAATTCTCTTACATGATGGCTAACATGAGAAGATGAATCATATTAGTTTGTTTTAAAAGGCAACGTTATCTAAGAAGGGAAAGAAGAGAAAGAAGTGGATGAATAGGAAGAATTAGAAAATGAATCTGAAAAAAACCAAATATCTAAAGAGACCTATGAGTAGTGCTAAGTATATAATCTTTGAATTAGTTTAAATATTTATCTTGTATCATTTTAATTCTTGCATTGTCTTAAATCATTTTAAATACTTGTTTTCCACCTGTGCATCCAAGCTCTTATATCTTGCATCCAGAATATCACTTTCAGTGCCCTCATTCTCTCGATCTCAACCAAAAGGGATTTCTCTCATGAACTCAAAATCACCGCAACCTTCTCATACTCTAACTTATGGAATTAAGACTCTAAGATGAAATGAGATCCTCAATGAAGAAGTGCTTAAGATTGCAGGGAAAGACCTCAAAGCCATCGATCTCCTATGGTGGCCATTCTAGTACGAAATCATTTTAATTCTTACATTGCCTTGAATCATTTTAATTTATCTTGCATTATTTTAAATCTTGCATTGCCATCCATAATTATATAATTAATACATGAATCTATTTATTTTTTAGAGATTTTAGATTATATCTTCTAGAGGTCAGAGCTATGCTAGTCTTTATATAATTAATACATGAATCTATTTATTTTTTTAGAGATTTTAGATTATATCTTCTAGAGGTTAGAGTTATGCTAGTCAAAGAAAGACTTTAGAGGACAGAGCTCTCAAGGAAAGAGCTCTCATGCAGTTAGCTCGTATGGTTCTGTGGCACTCATGCCATGCAGTAAACTCTAATACTTTAGATATTCTCTTTTATATTATTTTATCCTTTATATTTTAATATAATATTTTTATATTAGATGTTTTGCTACTCTCAAGTTTAGATGATGGGGAGTCACCATTGACTACATAATCACATGGAGCAGTGACTAGCTCTCAGACTCAGCATAGTAGTAAAGGACCCGCCCGACTCATGGCATCTCTAACTCAGCCAGAGGATAGAGAGATCATCCATATTTAGAGCCACTCATAAGTACTATATCTTTAATTAATTAGTTAAAAATCTAGCTATTTTATAGTCAATATTTATTATTGAAAATCAATTTTGTAGCACATTTAAATAGCCGGGAGTGTCTCATATAGTTATTGAGATTATTCAGTGATTGATGCTAGGGCTGATGAATGAGTTCTCCAGCTAGCCATTGGGGGCTCATACGTAGCTAGGAAGATATTCTTGATAAGTCAAAGGTGATCAATTTTTGAATTCATGGTGTGTTTGTATTCTATTTATTAATACATGCTTATTTTTACTTGCAAGAGTACTACCAATTTGAGACTCCTCATGATGAGGAGGCTGACCGTTGGACCTTCGAGGAGGTGGCCATATGTAGGCTCTGGGATAGGCTATATAGTCTTAGGAAGTCCACCACAGAGCACTCTAGTTTCGAGTTACCATCGGACTAGAAATCTTTCACAGATCACTGGATGTTGACATACATATGAGAGGCCCTATGTAACCAGTGGACCTAGTAAGGAGTACTCTAGTAGGTAGTAGAGGGTATGGAAGAATTGACCGCTTAGGAAGATCCATCAAGCACACTGGTAGCTCTGTTGGCATACATGTTATGGTACATAGATCGGTAAAAATTCTATGATTATATTAATCTTATATTAAATTGATCATATGTATATTTTAATTAATTTAATTTTATTATGTATTTATTATTGATATCATTGCTGGGTCATTTACCCAAGCAGCTGTAGTTGTGAAAGGCCACATATCAGTCTAGAAGGACTGATGATTACTTAGATTCTAGATCTTGATGGATCGTAGCAACAACTTAAAAATTATTTATTAATTTTTATATATATTAATATGTATAATAGTATCAATGAAGTTCTAAATTGTATAGGTGGATTATGCAGAGTATATTGAATTGTAGCTTGGTGAGGACCCATCCTCTCACCCCTTCTTGACCTTAAAGGATGGCTCAGGGCCACTAGAGAGGTGAGTATGAGTCGGGTCATACTTTTTGGACATACCTTCAACCTTCTAGCAACTTGCTGGTCTTTGATAACCTCCTCTTAGGCCTTGATGACCTAAATAGAGGGTGATGCACATGTGGAGGAGGTCATGTAGAGACTTTTTTATCAGCGACCTTAGAGCTTTCGGGACATGGTCTGCAATATGATTGTTGAGATTCTCTAGGATCCACATTTATATGATGAGCTAGGCTTGTTATTATAGTCATCACAGTATGTAAGTCTATTAATAATTTTTTTAATTATTTTAAATTTTTATATTTAGAAGTTTCACATATTTGGCTTGAATCAATCAAGGAGATCTAGAGGGTAAAAATTTAATCTAACCATCCAATAAATGTGTCAAGAATGTCTATAGCTCTGTATCATTGAATAGAACATATAGGAGTAATCTATTCGAGAATCGGAGGAGTATATCAAAATATATGCCTTCGTATTTATATATATGCTTCCACATCGATATATACACTTCCATATCGAAACTTATTAATAATATTTTATTTTTCTTCATTATAGAATGTTGGGATATCCAACTCTTATACATCGATTATTGGAGAGGACATGCATGAGCAGGAGGAAGAGGACGACAATGATGAGGATTTTAGTTTATTTTTTTGTTATGATGTTATTATTTAATTTTGATACTTGTAAAGTAGTGTTAATTTATAAAATTATAAAATTTATACTTTTAAGATAATATAATTAGTTTTTTAATTATGATTGTGGTAGTTGATTATTAATGTACTTATAACAAGTCTTAGAAACTATAATTGTTTGATATTATAATTAAAAATATTTTAGCAAATATAATTATAATTTTTAAAAAATTTAAAAAAATGTTACCTACAGCATCAGCGATGACTATAGCTATCACTACTAACTTATTAGCAATGACATTTTTTTAAGTAGTAATGGCAATTTTTTTGCTACTATTTTTATTTTTTAATTTTAATTAAAAAAATTGAAAGAAATATTAGTGACGACTTTGTCGTTGTCCAAACAATCACTAATAACTATTATTAGTGACCATTTTTTTGCCATTGCTAATAAGGGCTTTCAGTGATAATATTTTATTCGACTGGTTATTAGTGATGAATTTCATTGCTAATAGTATTAGTGATAGCAAATGGATTATTAGTAATGATAATTTGTCACTGCTAATAACCATTTTTCTTATAGTGCTTCTTTGATGCCTCCATTCCTCCCATTTATTTTTATCTTTATTTTCTTTGTTCTTGGATCCACTCCCTATTATACTTGAATGCATGGGAATCCATAAGTCATACATTAGTCTAGCATTTCATGCCAACAATAAATATGCATCCACATCACATGTCAAATCTTACATGCACTTACTTCAATAATGCCATGCCATATTTCATATTTTGAATTCATCTTTTTCCAAATTTATACCATTCAAACTTAACCTTTGAAATCCTTATTATTATTTTTGACGACAAAAACAAACAACAATTCTAAGGAATATGAACTACTGCTAATTAACTTACTGTTGTAATGTTATGTAAACTGACATAATCACATTAAAATTGTAATCTGAATTATAGAAAACAAAGTTCTTTGTGAGCATACTAAATACACCAAACATGTCATTGTCTTGCTATAGAAAAAAATGCAAATAGGATTCATCAATGCATAGTTTGAGGATGTTATTATGAAATCTTATTCATAACTATCCTACCATAAACAAAAAACTCTATTTTTGCATGGTGCCATGCAGAAAAATGTGTGATCTATTATCCATCAAGCATAGTAAAGGGAAAAATGAGTGTCACTAGAGAGTGGATTCCATACCCTCACTAGTTGCATTGCTAATAAAGTTATATTATTATAAAAGATAAAGCTACAAATGTGATAGTTTTCGGGCTATATCACCTTAAACTTGAGCTTAACTTGAAAAACCCAAATCTTACCTAATTTTGACCTGCTCTTATGTAGTCCATGTAAAGTGTCAAATCCTAAATTTGACTTGAGTCTAAAATGACTTGGCTCATACCTAGCTTGAATTTGACTTGATTTAAAATTTTTATCCATCATGCAAATACAAATGGTGTAAGAAGAAGAGAAGATGTGTATATTATTTAATTTAAAAATAATCTGTATGATCTTTGAATATTCTCTAATAAAATTTAATAGAAAATTATTAATATTAGAGAAATTTACTACATACCCCTCAACCTAGGGCTTGTTTTATTTAGTGCTTCTCAAGTTTTAAAAAAATACAAAGTGATCCTTGTGATAGTTAGGTAGCTCAAAATGGTTTTAAGTCTCATCGAGCATCTAATATTGTTAAAAGACCATATAATGAACAAATTTGCCCTTACAAATAGCTTGGTTGTTTTTCCTCTTCTCATCCCTCTTCACTTCCATAACTTGTCTCTCTCTTCCAATACTTCCACATCACTAAACCTGCTAAAATCTTCATCCTTCCTCTCCATTTCTCCTTTATATCTAACCTTATCCGAATTGAGCCCCATCCACTTCTATCATATCCTCCTCTTGCAACATGTCCTTCTCCTCCTCCCTAAATCTAGCCACCATCCTTATCTCTCCTCTCCATCTAATAATGTCTCAAGCCCCACCCACTCTCATCACCTTCTCCTCTTCTACCATTTCCTCCTCTCTAAACCTCCTTATCTTTTCTCTCGATCCCTCCTCATCCTTCCCCTCCAACACTTCCCACAAGGATATTTAGTCCTTAAAGTCTCACATAACTTGATCATGATAGAATCCATAAGCCCAAGTAAATGAAGATCAATGGATAATAGACTATATTGAACTGCTTAACTAAATTAAAGGATCGTTTTAAAATTGTTTAGACTCAAGTAATACTAAATAAAACTAGTCTTAAGTTGAAAGGATGTGTAAGTATTTTTTTTGAATATTATTATCAAGCATTTGTATGATATTTTATTAATCCAAAGGCATTAATAAATATTTATATACTTTATATTTCATCCAATTTCTACAATTAGAGAGAGAGGAGAGAGAGAGAGAGAGGAGAAAAGATGCCTTTCTTCCCATCATCCTCTCTCCTTTTCTTCTTTCATGAAAATAGGAGGAGAAGCAAACATGCCCTTAATATTTATATCATTTCCTTTGATGCTATAGATTTACTCTAGAATGACAAGATGTGATGAAGAAAAGGTTTATTGGCCCTCATTGTTATAAGAGATCCTTTAAAATCATCTCAGTATTAATTATATATTCTCCTACTTGAAGTCCTCCTTCTATAGGTTCGCCTAACCTTTGCATAGACCTTTAAAGACTAGTAATGGAGCTTTAGCAAGTGTTCGCAGAGATTTGGGCTCTAATAGGGTAGCCAATGATCAAACCCTAGTCACACACAATCAAAACCTAGGTGCAAAAAATTCTAGCACCTTGATTCTTAGCACACCCAATCTGTGCTTGTGCCTCCACTTGATTTGTTGATCTCAGGAATGATTTTGATAATCATAAAATATTGGAGCATGAAAAGTAGACTAATATCTTTGAACTTGTTTAAGAATATTTTTGTAGAGAGTAATCATTTATAAAGATAGTTCTATAGCCATTGGAGGATTTTTATTAAATCCTAAAGAACATTATTTGAAAAAGAAGGGATATCAAAATCCAAGTTTAAAAAGAAGAGTCGACCATGCAAGTGAGAGCCAACTCTAATATATTCTAAAAATGGCATAAAGTTTTGGCATGCCAACAAGTCAACTCCTATGAGAATGGGTCAAATCTTCAATGTAAATAGAGAAAAATTTTTCTATCTCAAGTGGGCTAGTCGACTTCTATGAAGAAGAGCTGACTTTCTCAAGAAAAATAGAAGTCTAAAAATTTAGACCACTCAGATGAGCTGACTCTTGGATAGGAAGACAACACTCTTCGTGGATACAAAAAGGTAGTTTTCCTAGCAGATAGAAGAGCCGACTGTTAAAGCAAAAGAGCTAACTCTCTCATAGGATACAAAAGATGGATTTTTTAAAATTCTTCAGGTGAGCCGACTCCTGACTAGGTGAGTTGATTTTTGACCCTCTAATAGGCCTTAACGACTAGTTTTGCAGACTTCTAGATTTTAGTACAAAGTAATTCTAATGGCTATTTTTCAAATTTTAATGGCTAGAAATAGTCAAAAGAGCCTCTAAATTGATGAAAATTCAGGGAAATATACATAAAATCAAGGACTAAGCTGAGATTAAACAAGACACAAGAAAAGTTATTGAACTATTTTTAAAAGTATGAGTATTCTTTGAAACTCAAGAGAATCAACTACTTCTCAGCTACTTCTATTAAAAGCATTTAGTGAGCAATAAGAGAAGGATTAAAGAGCATTCACTAAAGTATTCAAGCAACCTTTTGTCAAGCTTCAGCAGTAACAACCCACTCTTGAGAAGTTTGTTTTTGTTGCTTCTTTTACATTTGCTATTTTTGTTACAAGTTTCAATAGGGATTGAAACTTGGGGAGTGAGATTGTAACCTTGGAGAGGTTGTAAGGTTCCAGTTGGCTACCTTGTGAAAGCTAATTGGCTTGTAGATTATGAGCCTAAAAAATAATCTAGCTGTATTCTTAGAAGAATATGCAGAAAATTTTTGAGTAGAGCTTGGGGAGTAGATATAAGTGTTGGGAATGCATCGAATCACTATAAATCTTGATTATTTATGTGTGCGATCTTGTGATCTTTATCTTTGCATCTATTCTAGCTCATGATACTTGGTTCACTAACCTAAAGCTTTTAAAAGTGCACATACTTGTTTAAATTTATGAAAATCCAATTCATCCTTCTTCTTAGATGTCTAGCTGGGCAACATGATTCCCTTGGATAGGTAGTTTAGGCGGCAATAAAATAGAATTCCTCTTGGACTAGGATTTCTTAGGCGGATGGGTTCCAAGTGCTATAACCTAGTGCTAAATCTTCCTTGCACATTTTTCTCAACATGCAACCAAGACTTCTTTTGATTAGAGAGTCTTATGTGCCTCCTCTTGATACTTTAGATGGGTGCAAAACACTTGGGGTGTGTGGAATCCTTGGGTAGAGAGAGAGCCTCTATTAAGAAGGACTTCTAATGCTAAATCCCTCTTAGCACTAGAAGTATTTGTGCTCTATTCTTGGCATGAGTTCTTTGGGGAATGAGGCCCCTTGGTGGTGTGAGGAGTGAGGAAGAGAGACAAGAAAGAGGCTCAGGTTTAGAAAGAAAAGAGTTCTATTATGATTCCACACAATTAGGTTTATATGGTGTACCCTTTTATAGACTAAAGGCCCTCCTAATCTAACTAGGAATAGGAAATATGAATTTAACCTAACTTAAACATCTTCCAAGGCTAATTCAATTATGATTGTACTAAACCTAAGCCCATGTACACCCACGACCTGATGTTCTCTCACCCCCATGGATCCAAACTTGGTCCAAATATGGATTAGCCTCCTTGAGACCTAAATTTCCTAGACCTCGAGCTTGTGGAGGGCTGAATCTCCACCATAGTACCAAAGTGATTATAGTCCTAGGACCCAGACCTATCCTGGACTCTTGGAACCAATGCCATGATTCCTTACCAGGCCTTCCAAGGCTTGGAAGCACTACACTTGCACCTACAATCTCTATTTTGGTGCTCACAAACCTTGGAAAACTCCTCACAACCTATCTACATGAACCTATTGTCACTGCATAGATAGCTCTCTGTGCAAAGCCCATCGCTAATGATGTTTTCTTGACCCTTGAACCTCCCTTGAAGGCTATTGAGATATCCACCTCCATCTAGGCTGAAGGTCTTGTGCACCATCCTGTGTCCTGTAGGTTCCATCTTTCTTTGTACTTACACCATGACTTCAGCTACTCCTACAGAGATTGCAGCTCTTCTATCCTGGCATGGATCTACCTATCTCTATCTGGGCTTGTCTCAGCCTTTTTATAGATATCAAGAGCCTCTCTCACTATAAATAATACATGTGACACCATCTCCTCAAGGCCACACCTCTCAGCTACCCGCACATCCCGCATCGACCCGTGCAATGCATCACTACCACTAGTGCTAGAATTCTACTCCTTCCCTTGCACCCCTCTATCTTAAACTTGTACGAAACCTCCCTTCATATGTGGAGGCATCTCTAGGTGGTGCTCCATCTAAATATTGACTCTTCTTAGTGCTCAAGCAAAAGGTAAATCAGAAATAGAAGTCAGTTATCCAATGTTGTCCTTTTAGACATCCTGCTACTCCTCGGCCACCATAGCTTCCATTTTGGATTCTCCGGGCATCCCGGGCTCTTCTGAAAGCACCAAGAGGAAGTCATCCCCCTCTAAATTAGAGATGAAACTCAGGGGATTGGATCATTCATTTTCTTCAATGCACTTCTTCCTAAGCGGACAATCTTGTTTAAAATGCCCTACTTCATTTCACTTGAAACACATTGCTTCCTCTTGCCTTTCCGGGACTTGGAATGTTTCCTTTGCTTGCTGCCATCATTCCCTCTCCTGGATTTCTCTCCTAAGATGAGAACCTCCTAACAAACTCTGTTCTTTGCAATATATTCCCTCTTCTTGTTAGACCTGAGCACTAACACTATTTTTTTATAGTGTAGCATCTCCTAACCTTATAGTAGAGTCATCACCAATAGATCAAAGCTACCGAGAAGCAAACATAGCAATAGCAAGCTCTTGTCCTTCTCTTCCATCTTCATCCTTAGGTTTAGCAAATCTATGCTTATATAGTCAAATCGCTGAATATGCCTTACTATGTCCCCACCTTTTTGCATCCAAAGGCTGTATAGTGCTTCTTCAGTATCAACTTGTACATATTCTTTTCCATGTAAATAGTGTGCAACCTCAACCATAACCCTTTAGATAACCTCTCTTCTAGCATGCCATATAATACCTCATCCACTAAACAGTTCCTAAAGTTGAACACGTCCTCTTCTCTAATGAACTCCACTATTTTTCCATCATATCCCCTGGCTTTTCTTTTAAAGCCGAATCTAATCCAAGTTGGAATAGCAAATCCTCTACCCTTACCCTTCACATCAAGAAGCTTCCCTTCTCATCAAGTTTCTTAAACTCCACTTTCATCCTACTACTTATGATGACACCAAACTCAATCACAAACAAACCATAAAGTAGAATTGAGAAGAATACCATGGAATAGGGTATGCTGATTTTTGTATGAGGTCTCCTTCCTTTCCATGCTCTACTAGGCTCTGATACCATTTTGTAAGATCGCCTAACCTTTGTGTAGAACTTCGAAGACCAGTAATG
Source organism: Areca catechu (assembly GCA_021397845.1). NCBI lineage: Eukaryota > Viridiplantae > Streptophyta > Magnoliopsida > Arecales > Arecaceae > Areca > Areca catechu. Next base: position 96,876,633 of record CM038038.1, on the reverse strand, counting down.
GAGCTTCAGCAAGAGTCCCTAGAGATTTAGACTCTAATAGGTCAGCCAATGATCAAACCCTAGCCGCACATGATCAAAACCTAGGTGCATAAAATTATGGCAACTTGATTCTTAGTGCACCCAACCTTTGCATGTGCCTCTACTTGATTCTCTAGGACATGAGGATGTGTTACCTTTGGTTTTTGATGTGAAACTTGTCTCCACCTTTCATTGGAATCTTAGAGAAGTGAGAAATATGCTCTACAAACTTGAATCCTAGTTGGACTAGGATTTTCCAAGCAGCAGAATTTTCCTAAAACCAATCCTTAGAACTAATAACCTCTTGCACTCTAAGTCTAATTAAGATAAGAAGTCTTTCTATTTGAAGGGTCTTTAGCATGCCTTCCCGTGCTTGTGATCAGTGCACAAACCTTGGATGGGTGGTTTAGGTGGTAGCAAAATAGAATTCCTCTTGGACTAGGATTTCTTAGGCGAATGAGATCCAAGCGCTAATTCTTCCTTGCATCTCCTTCTTAATGTCCAGCCAAGACTCCTTCTAATTAAGGGTTCTTGTGCATCTCCTCTTGCTACTTTAAATGGATGCAAAACACAAGGGGCATGCAATCCTTGGGCATAGAGAGAGCCCTTGTTAAGGACTTCTAGCACTAAATCCCTCTTAGCGCTAGAAGTATTTGTGCACTATTCTTGGCATGAGATTCTTTGGGGTGTGAGACCTCCTTGGTGGCATGAGGAAAGAGGGAGAGAGAGGCTCAAGTTTAGGGAGAAGAGAGTTCTATTATGATTCCATACAATTAGGTTTACTTGGTATGCCCTTTTATAGACCAAAGGCCCTCCTAATTCAACTAGAAATAGGAAACATTAACCTAACCTAATTCAAATATCTTTCAAGGCTAATCCAATTATGATTACACTAAATCCAAGCCCCTATACTCCCATGGCCTGATGTTCTCTTATCCCCATATATCCAAACCTGGCGCAAACATGGATTAGCCCCCTCGAGACCCAAATTCCTTGGATCTTGAGCCCGTGACCCTAGGACCCAAATATGTCTAAACTCCTAGAGCCAATGGCATAGCTCCTCATCCAGCTTCCTAAGGCTTAGGAGCACTACACATGCACCAACACTATCATCTTCTCCCTTTCTATCCATGGCCTTGCCAAATCTTACTAACCCTTCAATTTTAAGTCTTTATTACCTTTTTCTTCTCTCAAACATTTATAACAAAACCATCTATGAAGTTGGAAATACAATAGTTAGATCAATCTCAAGTACTTTGATTTGGCCCAAAATGAAGGCAATTATGATATTGTTAGAGTGTTAATGTTAGTGACATTACAGAGATAGAAAAAGGCTTGTGATGATGCTGAAGAAATGAGCATTAGAAGCTATTTGGGGATTGAATTTTATTTAAATGCAATTAGTATTTGGCACATAATTTGGACATGACTTATATAAGAGAAATGAAGGTGATTTATTTGAAAACTTCATGATTTAAAAGGAGGTTTTTTTTTTTTTTTTTGGAGTCAGCTATGGGCTACTCGATCCATTGGTGTCAGATTCATTACTTAGCTTAAATTGAATTAGGAACATAAAAGAGATAAGGTTTTCGAATCAGGATCTTGATTAGTAATGGGGGAGAATCTTAGGATGCATCCTATTACCCCTCCTAGAAGGAGGTCCTAAAGGTAAAATTGCTATCCTAATTTTAGACTAATATTTCATGCAAGATGAAATGAATTAGAAAATAATTAAGAGAAAGACAGAGTAAAAGGAATTGGTGAGGACACCAGGGCCCGAAAATATCAACAGGTTGAACCCACATCCTTGTGGATCACCTGTGAATGAAACCCTGGACCCAACCCTTTTATCTATGTAAATAATTTATTTTAATTTTTGTTATTTTGGATTAGTTAGGGTTAGCCCCTTTTATTAACTGGAATTAGGGTTTTATTTATTTAGCCTTTTAGGCTAAACCCCTTTTACCAAGTTGAACTACGTATCTACATGTCTTGCCCTTTTAATCAAATTAGGTTCCAATTGATCAAATAGGACTTTAGTTATTTATTGAGTCCTGTAAAAATTAGTTGTTGAGTCTTGTATTACAGGGGAGACCAATTATAATACCCATGTAACTCAAATCAAGACCCATGTGCTAGTTCAAGACAAGCCCATGTGACCCATGTGCTAGGACAAGCTCTTGTCATATGCTAGCCTATTTTACATGTCAACTTTGCATGATTTCAGGACTACTATTGTCATGTCACCAGGGGGACAATGACACATGGCTTACCACTTAAATTTGGACAAGCTACACTCATCAAGACAATTTCTTTTGGTCGGCCCATGAAGAAAAGGGTACAAAATTTTTAAGAGGAGTAATTATGAAGGATTTCTCCTTGATGGAGCCCTTCTACTCATAATATTTCACGCCAAAGTGAGAAGTCGGCCAAGCATTCAAAGGAGTTTGGGAATTTTTTCTCACCTAGTGTTGGAGGTCTAAGGGTTTCTAGCATTTCATTCAAATAAGCTGCTAATTGTTCAAGCTTCAAGGATTCTAGAATTTCAGCAGGACTCTAGAGTTCTCTCCAATCCAGACTGAAGAGTCTATGCAGCTCTAGAAGAATACATTATCATGACACTGGAGTCCAATAATCATGACCAACCTAGAAGCGATCATGACCCTCCATCAAAGTCTCATCTTGGTGCCAACTATGGATAGGAGTCCATTTTTTCTCATCGAGCAGGAGTCCAGGCTATGTAAACTTGAAGTCTAGAGTTGTAATGAAACTCTTGTAATTGAGTCCCTCACTTCTTTGTTAGGGTTCTATAAATACCCCTACACCTCCCCCCTTGTAATTAATGAATATTTGATGAAATGAAATGAAACTCTGTCGAGTTCTTCTTCCAATTCCTTTCTAGCTGCGACGGCTGATAGGTGCTAGGTGTGACGCCTAGAACACTTGGGTGCAATGTCCAAGTTCTACCGGGATGCGACGCCCTGTTTATCCATCCAATCCCTCCATCAGATATGATCCCTAAGTCTCTTCAAGGCCTTCATCCAATGCTTTGAAGAGATCCTAGAAGCCAACCAAAGAAGATCCCCGGGAGAACCAATAACCCTGGTGCCAGCCTTCCTTCTAGTTTTTGATTTCCAATGTTTAATTACTATTTTTGATATTTTTTGGCAGATTCTCTTGAGATTCAACTCTGAAGATCGGCGTCCATGCTTTGGAATCAGTTCGATCAGAATCCGGATGCCAGGAGCGATCAGTTTGGAGTCCGATTCTTCAACCCTAGAGTGCAGTGATCCAGATCTTCATTAGAGAAGGCTTCTAAGTGTATCGATAACTCAAGATCCCTTTCCCTTCCTCTATATCTGATGTTAGAAAGTAGGAACTTAATCTAGGGTGGTTTCTCAATCGTTGTGATCCATCTAATTAATTATTTTGTTAGGTATGCATGCGGGTGATGTAATCCAGTATTTAGTTGCTTGCTATAGATTCTTTTAATATATTGTTTAATAGGCTATTTGGTTAATGAACATTTGCTCTCGATTAACAAAAAATTTAAACCAACATTTAGTACTGCATCGCATCCGTGTCCCGCGTCAAAAGGGGAGATGTAGCACCCAACACAATTGTTAATTTCTTTTTTCTTATTACTTGTTAGCAAGAGGCTACATAAAGAAGGTTTTTGAAGTTTGGATAAAGGTAAAAGAAAGTATGGTGTAAGGGCAAAGGCTAGGGTTTCAAGTGGGAATTTCAATAGTTTCTCCTAAACTTGATAATTTCTTTTCATTATTTATATTAGATTTTGGAGAAATCATGGGATATCCATATAAAAAGATCAATGATCTAAAGGTTAGGATTTAATAACACATAGGACAATCCTAAATCAAAGTGTTGTCAAGGAATGTTTGATGGTTAATTCCTATTGGCTAAAGTGTTAGGAAAGTAATTGATGATGCAACAAGATTTAAGGGTTAGGATATAGGAAGTTGTATTTCTTGTGTTTCTTTAAAAACAAATTATCAGGATCTTGTTTGAGGGGAGAAGAGGTTTTTAAGGATATTGATATCACATCTCAATAACCCAGAAAGTAACCATAAGAGCAAGTACTATTGGACCAGCTAGTTGGATAAAGTCAAATAGATGAATGTCTTGTGATCCTTGCTAGGTTTGATAGAGTTTGTCATGGCAAACTCCACCAAGTATGGAGAGATAAGCTAAAGGAAGATGCTAACCCTAGAAATGATTTTGATAATTAAAAAATATTGGAGCATGAAAAGTATACTAATATCTTCAATTATTTTAAAGAATGTTTTTGTAGAGAGGATATATTTATAAAGATTGGTTCATAACCATTAGAATATTTTAAGAGCTCATAAGATCACAATTTAAAAGGAAAAAGAAGTTAGAATCCTTGTTTGAAATGAAGAGTCAACTTATGAAAGTGAGAGCCAATCTTGGCATATCCTAGAATTGGCATAGAGGACTAGCATGCAGGCGAGTCAACTCCTGTGAAAGACAAGCGAACTCTCTTAGTGCAAATGGAGAGGAGTTTTTTTATCTCAGATAGGTGAGCCAACTCCTATAAATAAGAGCCAGCTCTTTCAAAATACTTAGATGAATCAACTCTTAGATAGGCATGCTGACTTTCTTAGTGATATAGAAAGGTAGTTTTTTTTAGAATAGGCAGAAGAGCCGACTCTCTCAGAGATACAAAAGATAATAATTTTGAATTTCTTCAAGTGAGCTGACTCCTAACCAGGTAAGCTGACTCATGGCCATTTGACAACACTTCAATATCTAGTTCTGTAGACTTTCAAAATTCAAACAAAAGTGATTCTAATGGCTAGTATTCAATTTCTAACAGCTAGAAATGGCTAGAAGAGCCTCTGAACTCATGGATATTCAGTGGAAGAGCTATAAAAATAAGGATTAAGCTCAAAAATTAACATAATTATAGAAATGATTGCTTGTCATAGGGCGGTCAAAAATAGAAACGTATCTCACTACTATAGCAAAGGTATGTAGGGATCGTATCTTCGAGGATCAAGGATAATGTTTAACAAAAATAAAGAAAAATTGTAATTGATAATTTATACCTTAAAATGTTTTATGGAATAAGAAAATAACAACTAAATAATAAGACTAGGAAAAATGATATGATAGTGAGGTCTTGGGATTTTAAATCAATTTTTAATTTCAAACTTGGTACTATTAATTATTGCAATAATGAAAATTGACCAAGATATTTTATGATCGGATTCAACAATAACTTATCTCACTTGGAGCATGGACCGTAACTCTTGATCACGATCTGTCTCCCTAGAATATATAAGCTATTCGAAGCCAAACCATAAAGATATTGAAGAGAGCCAAATATCCTTAAGATAATTTATGTCATTTGAGCATGGAGCGTATTTCTTAATAATGATCTATCCCTTATATACATAAATTGTTTAAACATCAACTATATAAAGCATAAAAACTTGCAAGTAATCTTGAATAAAGGATATTCATTAAACTCAATGAAAAGCTTACAAGATTGCATCAAAATAAGTACTACAAGACTAAAAATCAGGAATTGACTTGACTTTGCCGAGAACCAGACTTCTAGCTGCTCATGATGTTGATCGCTGAGGCTTTCTCCATATTTTCCTTTCTTCCTGAAACCTAAAATAAGATCTAAATAAATTAGAATAAAATAAGGGACTACTACCGAACCGATCCTGGACTGCTACCTCGGGTCCTCTTTTTATAGAGCTGGATGAGATCTTTGTCCCAGTAGAATTTGGAGTCCAAATCCTTCTCCAATTTTTATTTGGCTCTGGAATTAATTCTAATCATTTGATCTTGATCAGAAGCCTAAAGTCCTGTCATAGATCACTCGTTCGAAGCCTCATCATGTCCCAATCTCAATTGGCTTTGTTGCTAGCATTCGATCTCCTGATTTCTTTCCAGGTGTCGGGTTGGATGACAGGGATGAAACAGTGGGGAGGATGGCCGGCGATTTGGGATGGCTTCACAGGTTGGCAATGGTGGTGCTTGGGATGAGGAGGAAAAAGGTGGTAATGGGTGCTTGTGACAGCTCGGATCAGGATGGGGAAGATGATGGTGGTAGTGGCTTGCATGGATAGCTACCTGGCAGGTGTGGTGAGTGAGGAAGATGGATGGATCAGGGGGAGAAAGATAGCTAGCGGGTAGTGGCAGATATGATGAGCAAAAGATGGCCAACAGTGATGGCATCATCAAGCAAGGAAGGTGATAGTGACCAGGATTGCTGGCGGTGACCAGCTATGGTACTAGTGGCAACGATCAAAGACGGGATTGGCGGTGGTTTAAGCTAGCGGGAAGCAAAAGAGGTAAGGATGAGTCAAGGAAGAAGGTGGTCCATGGAGGCTGATGTGTAGACCAAGTGACCGGTCCATTATGGACCAGCTACTTTAAAAATGGTGCTTGGCTTGATTTTAGTATTTTTGCTTGATTTTGGGCCCGTTTGAACTTCAATTTAAGTACCGTTTGATTTCTTGGATTTTATAGATTGAGCTCTTTCCATCTTTGAATATATTTTCTATAAAATATAAGAAAGAAATTATTTTTAATGAATAAAGAATAATCAATATATATTTTGATGCTTTTATTGGGATATTTATTAGACTTATTAAGAAATCATTGAGAATAAAAAAAATATTCAGAAAAGTGAGAAGCAGTGATTGAAAACTCAAGAGAATCCAACTACTTCCTAACCAACTCTTTTGAAATAATTAGTGAGAAACTAGAAGAACATTCAAGGGCAATCATTGAAGCATTCAAGTAACTTCAACGACAATAATCCTGCTCTTAAGGAGTTTGACTTTTTTGTTGCTTTTTTCGATTATTATTTTTCTATTACAAGTTTTAGTGGAATCTAAAACTTGGATTTTATTGTAAGGTTTTGATTAACTATCCCGTGAAAGCTAATTGGATTGTAAGCCTAGAAAATTAATTCGATTATATTTTTGAGGGAATATATTAAAAATCTCAAGTAGATCTTGGAAAGTGAATGAAGGTGTTAGGATTGCATGGAACCACTATAAATCCTTCTTGTTTGTGTGTGTGCTTTATATTCTCTCTATCTTTGCATATAGCACAACTTATACTTCACTTGGCTCACTAACTTAAAGTTTTTAAAAAGCATATATTTGCTATTTTTTTTGAAAATCCAATTCATCCCTCCTCTTGAATTATTGTCTGGTTAACAAGTGGTATCAGAGCCACATTCTCAGTGCCATTGATCTCACGATCAAGAAATAAAGATTCTGATAACCTATATAAGTAGCTAACTGGCTAAAAGACAATTAAGCAATAGACCATCTCTATTTAGTGGCACTAACATACACACTGGAAAGCATGAATGAGAATATATATTCAAGCACTTCATTATTCATTATGGATAGTAATAATCAAAGGACCACACACCCATTGTTAAGATTAATGGTTTTGATATTCCAAAACTAGAAGATGACTAGGCTGAGCATGATATAAAAATGGTTTAATTAAATACTAAAGTAATGAATGTATTGTATCATGCTCTAGATTCTAAAGAATTTAATCAAATTTTCACTTGCAATTCATTAAAAAAAATTGGGATAGACTTAAAGTAACTTATGAAGACACTAATTAAGACAAAGAATCTAAAATTAACATGCTTATACATAACTATGAATCATTCAAGATGGAGACTTCCAAAACTATATATTTAAAATATTTACTCAATTCAATGATATAATTAATGATCTTAAAAGTCTTAGCAGGATATATTTGAATAGTGATTTGGTAAGAAAAGTTCTTCGATTATTGCCAAGAAGTTGGGAAGCAAAAGTTGTAGCAAACCAAGAAGCTAAAAACCTCAACAATCTGCTACTTGAAGAGCTTCTTAAGTCCTTGATGACTCATAAGCTAGTAATGAAACAACATAATGAGGAAGAGAGAAGAAAGAAGAAAACAATAGCCCTCAAATTAGTTATTGAAGAGGAAGAAGAATATCCTTCATCCAAAGAAGAGATTAAAGATGAAGATATGACCCTAGTTATAAGAAAATTCAGAAGATTTATGTGCAAAAAAAAATCAAGATATAGAAGGAAAAAATTAGCTAAAGAGGAGCCAAACAAAGAAAAAAAGGAGAAAGATAGAGAAAAGGACCAACGAATTGATTATGAGTGCAAGTTGGGGCACTACAGATCATATTGTCCTGCTTTGAAAAAGTTGTTTAAGAGAAGCAAGAAGAAAAGGGCAATGATTGCTATATAGAGCGATAATGAGGATACTAGCTCCAATGAAGAAGAAGAAGGGAAGATAGCAAATCTTTACCTCATGGCATTAGAAGATGAGGTAAATTCGGAACCTAACTTAAAGCTTACATTTGATGAGTTGCATACTATATTTTATGATTTTCTTATTGAATTTAAAAAGATTGGTTTGAAAAAATAAAATATTTAAACAAACAAATGACTCTTTAGCTAAAGAAAAAGATAAAGTTTTACAAACAAATGAGGTTTTACAAAAGGAAATTCAAAGATTGAGACCTTTGGTTGATAAGTTAACTCTAATCTCCAACAAGCTTGAATTAATGCCTAAAAATCAAAAGGGAGCATATGATAAAATTGGAACTGGTTTTAATTCATCTCATAAATAGAGTTTTTAGCAAACCATTTTTTAGCCTCTACTACTTCTCAAAAATCATAGAGTTTTTAGCAAACCATTTTTCAGCCTCTGCTACTTCTCAAAAATCAAATGTTATTTGTTATTATTATAAAAAAAAAGGATACAAAGCTTATAAATGCAATTTAAGGAGAACAAATGGAAATAAAGTGAAAAAGATTTGGATTTCCAAAGCAACTATTATTGTTAATCCCGAAGGACCTAAGAAATCTTGGATATGTAAAACTACTATTTGATTATTTTGTAAGAGTATCTTGTAACCAATTGATCAAAACGACGATGGTACTTGGATAGTGGCTGTTCAAAGCATATGGTAGGTAATAAAGATCAATTCTTCACCCTTAAAATGAAAGGAGGTGTTGTGATATTTAGAGATGATGGTAAAGAAAAAATTATCGAAATTGATAAAATTAAAATCACTCCTTCATCTTATATTGAAAATATTTTGTTAGTAGATAACTTGAAGAATAATTTATTAAGTATTAATCAATTATATGATAAGGGCTTCAAAGTTACATTTGAATCATCTGTGAGCATAGTCACTAGGACAAGTGTAAAATTTATTGAACATAGACTTAGCAACATAAACACAGTAGATTTGAATGATCTAGCCATGAAAAGTAGTACAAGTCTAGTTGTTATAAATGCTAAGATTAAAGAAACTAGTTGACCTTAATATCATAGATTAGGATATGCTCGTATGAATACTATTTCAAAATTAATTTTAAAAGATCTTGTCAGAAGCTTATTGAAACTAAATTTTGACAAAGATCATATCTGTGATGCTTGCCAATATAAAAAACAAACTAGACAGTCTTTCAAATCTAGAAATATTGTTTCAACTTTAAGATTATTGGAACTACTTCATATAGATCTATTTAGACATACTAGGACTATAAGCTTAGGAGTAAAGAAATATGGATTTGTGATAGTGGATGATTTTTAAAGATTTACATGGATTTTATTTTTGGCACATAAAAATAAAGATTTTACTATTTTTCTCAAATTTTATAGAAAATTCTTGAATCAGAAAAAAAATTATCTATTATTTTAATTCATAGTGACTATGGTACCGAATTTGAAAATCAATACTTTGAAGATTTTTGTAATGAGAATGGGATTAAGTATAATGTTATAATACTAAGAATATTACAATAAAAAATATTGTTAAAGAAAAATAGAACCTTGGAATAAATGGCCTAAATGATGTTGTGTGAAAACAATCTTCTAAAATATTTTTAGACTGAAGCAATTAATACTATTTACTATATCTTTAATTATGTTTTAATCCATCTCATTTTGAAGAAAACCCTCTATAAACTTTAAAATGATAGAAAATCTAATATAAACAATTTCCATATTTTTGGTTGTAAATGTTTTATTTTAAATAATAAAAAAGATAACTTAGAAAAGTTTGATACTAAATCAGATAAAGATATTTTTCTAGAATCTTCTACATCTAGTAAAGCTTATAAGCTCTTTAATAAATAAACATTAGTTGTTAAAGAATCTATACATGTGATTTTTGATGAAATTAACCCCTCTTCTACTAGAAAAGAAGACTTTGTTGATGATGATACATGAATAATGAGCAAAGAAATGAAGAAGTTGAGCTTGAAAGGTAAGCCAAATGGAAAAAGAGAAGAGGTAAGGAATAATAAAGAGCATGGTGATTTGCCAAAGAAGTGGAGGTATGTACCTAACCATCCTAAAGATCTCATAATTGATGACCCTTCACAAGGATTTGAACTAAAGCATTATTTAGAAATACTTTTGATTATTTAGCCTTTATTTTTCAAATTGAACCTAATTGTGTAGAAGAACCTAAAAATAATCCTAATTGGATGCTTGCTATGCAAGAAGATTAGAGTTAAATCAATTTAAAATTAACAATATATGGACACTAGTTAGTAGACCTGCTAAACATCCTGTTATTAGTACTAAATGGGTCTTTAAAAATAAATTAGATAAAAAAGAAAATATAGTTAGATATAAAGTAAGATTTATAGCTGAAGAATATAACCAAGAAAAGAAAATAGATTTTGATGAAATATATACACCTATAGCAAGATTAGAAGCCATAAGATTATTGCTTGCTTTTGCATGTTATATAAACTTTAAGTTTTTTCCAATGGATGTGAAAAGTGCTTCCTTAAATGGTTATATTTTGGAAGAAGTTTTTATAGAGCAACCACTTGGATTTGAAAGTCATATCTTTTCAAATCATGTTTTCAAATTTAGCAAAGCATTATATGGTTTGAAACAAGCATCTAGAGCTTGGTATGAAAGACTTAATAAATTTTTACTTGAAAATAATTTTACTAAAGATAGTGTAGATACTACTTCATTTATAAAAAATAAAAGATGATCGTATGTTGGTAGTTCAAATATATGCAGATAATATCATTTTTGGTGCAACTAATGAAGAACATTGTTAAAAGTTTGCTAAGTTTATACATGTAGAATTTGAAATACACATGATGGATGAGCTAACCTTCTTTCTTGGACTTCAAATCAAACAAACAAAAGAAGGTATTTTCATCAACCAAGCCAAGTATATCAAGGAATTACTCAAGAAGTTTGGGATAGAAACTATAAAAGAGATTGGCACACCAATGAGTCCCACATGCAAACTTGATAAAGATAAAAATAGTTATAACATTGATCAAAAGTTCTATCAAGATATAATTTGATCTTTGCTATATTTAACTGCAAGTAGGCCTGATATTCTATCTAGTATTTACATATGTACTAGATTTCAATCAAATCCTAAGGAATCACATATTCTTACTGTTGAAAGAATAATAAGATACTTGAAAGGAACTTCTAACTTAAGCTTATAGTATTCTAAATATTTATCTATTAATTTAATTGGTTACTCTGATGCTGACTATGGATGATGTAAATTTGATAAAAGTAGTACTAGTGGTACATGCCAATTTCTAGGATTGAACTTAATATCATGGCATAGTAAGAAATACAATTCTATAGCTATATCTACTACTGAAGCTGAAATGTTGCTACAGAAAGTTGTTATGCTCAAGTACTTTGGATTAAGCAACAATATGAGGACTGTGATATAAAGCAAAACAAAATTCTTATCAGATGTGATAACATAAGTACTATAAATTTAACTAAGAATCTTATTTAGCACTCAAGGACCAAACACTTAGAAATTATACATCACATTATTATAGATCATGTACAAAACAATGATATTGTGTTAGAATTTGGTAGCATAGATAAACAATTTGCTGATGATAAATAATTGAGTATGTAGATCTTCTAGGCAGGGAGTTGCTGCTTCAAACTCTTCAGATGATGAAAATGATGAAGAAGATTATGAGGATAAGGAGGATGATGACCTCATTCACCATTATATGCTACTGCTACTCAGGCTGCACCACCTTGTGCGTAGCCATCTACATAGCTAGAGAGCCTGAGGCAGCACCACCACCCACCTCTACCAGGGGTTCTACAAATCAAATATCTCAGTTTGCTAACATGATGACTGCTAGGATCAACTTCATCTTGATAAACATGAGGGAGGATATCTTGAAAAGGCATGAGAAGCTTTGAGCTTCAGTTCAAAAATCCTATGATGAGCCCCATCAGGACCATAGAGAGTTGACACTCAGAGTGAAGATTATAGAGAGAGCATAGGGAGCACAGTCCACACTTCTTGACATTGATGTCATTCGAGAGGATGTAGAAAAGATGATGAAGAAGATTGACGAGTATGTGATAAATGAAGCAATAGGAATTAGAGAGATACACCAAGGTATACATTGGATTGAGTCAAAGATAGGGGCCCTTCTGATTAGACTTATTTTATCTAGTTCTTCCTTTAGTCAACCCTTGAGATGATAATTTTAGCTGGCATCATCTATACCACCCTTCAACTCCACAATGCTCCCAGGCCTTAGTTTCTCTCTTGCTTCTTCTAGACTAGCATCGAGGATTTGCACCAAGGGTGCCTCTTCTTCTATTGCTCCTTTAATTATCAAGTTTCCATATTCAGGTTAGGATTTCTTAGTTTAAGGTTCTATGTATTGTTGTCTATGTTTTACTTTTGTGATGTACAAAACCCTATGGATTTACTTTTATTGTATGTATTGAACTATATGTATTTTTTGAAGTCACATTTTGGTACTATGTATTGATGAACTTTGAATGAAATACTATGATATTTGACTTTACTCTTTATGTTTGTGCAATGCTTTATATTATTATACCTTCTTTGTTGATGACAAAAAGGGGGAGAGAAAGAGAAAGGCATAAGATTAGAAGTTCAATGAGATTAAAAGTTAGGAAAGAATTAAAAATTAAGGGGGAGAAGATATATGAGATTAAAATAGAGACATGAAAGAAGTGAGATATATGGAAAAGGGGAGAGAAAGAGAAGAAAGAATTAAGATGAAAAATTGTAAAGCAAGAGGTAAGAAACACATCTTTCCACTCCAATCTTTCTACCTTGATATGAGAGAAAGAGAAGAAAGAATTAAGATGTAAAAATTGTAAAGCAAGAGGTAAGAAACACATCTTTCCACTCCAATCTTTCTACCTTGATATAAATTTATTTCTGCTTTGATACAAAACTATAGATTCCTTTTGCTTTGATATGATTTTAGCTTTGATATGAAAGAATAGGAAAGCTTAAATTAAGGGGGAGCCTGGTACAAAATGTTACAAATCAATACCACCCCGATACATGTTTGGCTCAGATATAGACATATTTAGCTTTGATAATTGAATATATATATTACTCTGATACATTTTTGTATAAGCTTTGATACATTACTAATATACTTTAATAAACTTTGATATTTGCAAATATTTTTAGCTTTGATACACATACATACATCTTTGATATATTTTATAAGCTATGATATTTGTTGCACCAAGATCATCGTGGCCTGTAGCTACTGCTGATGCCGGAGTGCGCTCCCTTCGCCGCCTGGTAGTCCTCTGCTCCTGGACCTGCGAAACAGGAGTTAGTGACCCGGGCCGGGATTTCCGGTGGGGGCACTCCGACGGTCAAGTCAGTGACGATCCAGGGAAACAGATCCTCTTGGTCGGACCCTTCTTGATGGACTCCGCACTAGGAGGAGTAAAAGATGTGTGTTAAGGTGAAAATGTGGCAGGGGGAGAATGATAGCGGGGATAGAGGGGTTCCCTGTTCCTCCGCCTCTCCTTGTTTCCCTCGTTTTCCTTTAATTGTGGTGGGGGTGGTTGCGCTTCGCCCTCTTGGTCGAGCTTGCGCTTTTGTTGGTTATGAATTGTTACTGTTACCTCCCCTCTTTCGGGGATGTCGACTGTTCTTTGTAGTTGAAAATTGGTCGTTGGACGCTTGCCTCGGGATCTTCGCTGGGCTGGCAGGCACATGCGACAAGATTCCTTGCCGTGGACGGGACGTCTTTCCTGCCATATGGTATGAGAAGCTTCCATTCGCTCTGACATCCTCTCCGGTCGCCCCATTCCGGGAAGCTTGGCAAAGCCTCGATTCAGGGGCTGCCGCCCTAGGGGTTCGTGCATTCTGGCTAGCCCTTCCCCGTGGAAATATGTACGGACAGGTAGTTATGGCGGTATGGGAGGCACAGTTCCGTAGTCCTCGGGCGGCTCACCGGCATCCCGAGATGACAGGGCTTGCTCCAGCCTGGATGCTCCGAGCTCGTGTGGTCACCTTGATGGAGGAGGGAAGAGTGCGGGCCCGGTCAAGAGGGTGCGCGCTCGGAGAGGCTCCACGTTGATGGGTGTGCGCTGAGTTGGACTCCGACCACAGGGCTCAAACCTCCGAGGGTCTCACTTTGGCGGGCGGAGGTCGGACCCGGTCCAGAGGGTGCGTGCTCGGAGAGGCTCCACGTTGGCAAATGAGCGCTGAGCTCGACTCCGCCACAGGGCTCAAACCTCCGAGGGTCTCGCTCTGGAGGGTGAAGGATGGACTCGATCTAGAGGGCACACGCTCGGAGAGGCTCCATGTTGGCGGGTGAGCGCTGTGCTCGACTCCGACCATAGGGCTCAAATCTCCGAGGGTCTCGTTCTGGAGGGTGAAAGGTGAACCCGGTCCAGAGGGTGTGCGCTTGGAGAGGCTCCACGTTGGCGGGTGAGTGCTAAGCTTGACTCCGACCACAGGGCTTAAACCTCTGAGGGTCTTGCTCTGGAGGGCAGAAGGCGGACCCTATCCATAAGGCGCACGCTTGGAGAGGCTCCACGTTGGCGGGTGAGCGCTGAGCTCGACTCCGACCACAGGGCTCAAACCTTTGAGGGTCTCGCACTGGAGGGCGGAGGGCAGACCCGGTCCAGAGTGCGCACGCTCGGAGAGGCTCCACGTTGGTGGGTGAGCGCTGAGCTCGACTCCGACCACAGGGCTCAAACCTTCGAGGGTCTCGCTCTGGAGGGCGGAAGGCGGATCCGGTCCAGAGGGAACGCGGTCGGAGAGGCTCCACGTTGGCGGGTGAGTGCTGAGCTCGACTCCAACCACAGGGCTCAAACCTGCGAGGGTCTCGCTCTGGAGGGCAGAAGGCGGACCCGGTCCAGAGGGCATGCGCTCGGAGAGGCTCCACGTTGGCGGGTGAGCGCTGAGCTCAACTCTGACCACAAGGCTAAAACCTTTGAGGGTCTCGCTCTGGAGGGCATAGAGTGGACCTGGTCTAGAGGGCGCGTGCTCAGAGAGGCGCCACATTGGCGGGTGAGTGTTTAGCTCGACTCCGACCACAGGGCTGAAACCTCCAAGGGTCTCGCTCTGGAGGGCAGAAGGTGGACTCGGTCCAGAGGTTGCGCACTCGGAGAGGCTCCATGTTGGCAGGTGGGCACTGAGCTTGACTCTGATCACAGGGCTCAAACCTCTGAGGGTCTTGCTCTGGAAGGCAAAGGGCGGACCCAGTCCAGAGGGCGCGCGCTCGGAGAGGCTCCACGTTGGCGGGTGAGTGCTAAGCTCAACTCCGACCACAGGGCTCAAACCTCCATGGGTCTCACTCTGGAGGGCGGACCAGGTCTAGAGGGAGCACGCTTGGAGAGGCTCCACGTTGGCAGGTGAGCGCTGAGGTCGACTCCGACCACAGGGCTCAGACCTCCGAGGGTCTCGCTCTGGAGGGCAGAAGGGGGACCCAGTCCAGAGGGCGCGCACTCGGAGAGGCTCCACGTTGGTGGGTGAGCACTGAGCTCGACTTTGACCACAGGGCTCAAACCTTCGAGGGTCTCACTCTAGAGGGCGGAAGGCAGACCTGGTCCAGAGGGTGCACGCTCGGAGAGGCTCCACGTTGGCGGGTGAGCATTGAGCTCGACTCTGACCACAGGGCTCAAACCTCCAAGGGTCTTGCTCTAGAGGGCGGAGGGTAGACCCGGTCCAGAGGGCATGTTCTCGAAGAGGCTCCACGTTGGCAGGTGAGAGCTGAGCTCGACTCCGACCATAGGGCTCAAACCTCCGAGGGTCTCGCTCTAAAGGGTGGAAGGCGGACTCGGTCCAAAGGGCGCGTGCTTGGAGAGGCTCCACGTTGGCGGGTGAGCACTGAGCTCTACTCCGACCACAGGGCTCAAACCTTCGAGGGTCTCACTTTGGAGGGTGGAAGGTGGACCTGGTCCAAAGGGCACTCGCTCGGAGAGGCTCCACATTGAAGGGTGAGTGCTGTGCTCGACTCCGACCATAGGGCTCAAACCTTCGAGGGTCTCGCTCTGGAAGGCAGAGGGCAGATCCGGTCCAGAGGGCGCGTGCTCGGAGAGGCTCCATATTGGTGGGTGAGCGCTGAGCCAGACTCCGACCACAGGGCTCAAACCTTCGTGGGTCTCGCTCTAGAGGGCAGAGGGCGGACCCAGTCCAGAGGGCGCACGCTCGGAGAGGCTCCACGTTGGCGAGTGAGCGCTGAGCTAGACTCCGACCACAGGGCTCAAACCTCCGAGGGTCTCTCTCTGGAGGGCAGAGGGCGGACCCGGTCCAGAGGGCGTGAGCTCGGAGAGGCTCCACGTTGGTGGGTGAGCGCTGAGCTCGACTTCGACCACAGGGCTCAAACCTTCGAGGGTCTCACTCTGGAGGGTGGCTCCGGCCTAGGCGTCCCGAGCTCTAGGGCCCAACCTGGAGGAGGACGGAGCTCAGCTCGTTGTCTTGAGGGAGCTCAGCTCAGCTCGGCAGAGCGGTCCGGGCTGAGGTGTTGCCTTGGCGTCTGATGCGGCGGTCTCCTTTAACACGTGCCTGTCAGCTACCCACATCAGCGGTCTTACCACATCATTTGCCCCCCACTCCCAAGGCTCGTTAGCGCGCGGTGCTCGGGCCGAAGGAAGTAATTTTGGTGCTGACATGGAAAGACGGAAATTCAGCGTGATGATGGCCTTGGTTTCCGCCGCTTCGAGGGATGGCCCTACGGGCTAGTGCAGGGGTGCCACATGGCCATGTCTGAGGAGTAGTTAATATTGGCACAGAATTCAGAGCGGCCGAGATGCCTTTTTCTCCGATGGGCAGCACGTGGTGCGGATCTGTTGGCGAGGGGGTCATAACAGTGCAAATTTGATGGGCCCTTTCGAAGTTAAAAGAAAATTTTTACTCAAAATTCCCATTCTTTCCAATCCTTCGTGCTTGTTGCAGTACCCGGACCCTTCCTTCTCCGTGATCCGCTCTCGCTTTTCTCTAGAGGACCAGATTGGCTATGTTCTTCTTCCTCCTTTCCTTTTGAGGTGGGCTCCTTCTTCGAGTTGAGTCTGCTCTTCTGTCCTCTATTTCGAGTCCTTCATTCCCCTTATTCTTAAGGATGTCCCGTTTTTGGTCCGGGCTTCTGTCCCTCCACTGATCAAGATGAGGTCGGTCTCTCTGAGCGGAGGCCGGCATCTTCTTCTTCTTCTTCTGGCGAGGAGAAAGATGTAACTCGCTTCGAGCTCAGTAGGAGGTGTCCTCCCGATCCGATACTCATCAGGGAACCAGGATCCGGTCCTTCTTTCCCTCCGCCTCCTTCTGTCCCCGTCTCTGAGTCCGTCCGGTCCACAGGCCCTGGTGGGGTCACCTCGATGATTTCTGCCACGGAGCTGGAGGCCATCCGGGATGCCTATGGCATCCCACCTTCTGTCCGGCTCATGATCCCCCTCCCGGGAGAACGAGTCACTTCCAGTGGCCTGGGCCGCCTCGCCTTTTATGAGGTGACCTTCTCCGGGGGTCTTTGATTTTCCTTTCAACCCTTCTTCCTATTTGTTCTGAGTAACTACCGTCTAGTCCCAGTATAGTTGGTGCCGAACGCCATCAGGGTCATCATCTCTTTCATTGTACTTTGCCATGTCCACGAGTTCGTCACCCGGTTTTTCTTGTTCATGGCATTTTTTATCCTGAAACGCCACCCGACTGAGGACAGGTGGTGGTCCTTGTCCTCTCACCCGAAGGGCATAAAATTCGAGCTCCCCTCTTCCATCAAAGGGTGGAAGAGAAGATTTTTCTTCGCGACCGTCGAGGGGGTCGACTGGGCCTGGAGCGAGCTGGACCGGTCCCCTAATCGGATCTCCGTGGTTGATGCAGCTGATCAGGATGACTATGAGCAGCTACACACCGCTCAGATCCCCTCCCTGGAGGTCCTGCTATCAGAGCAGAACCTTTCTGACGCTAGGGTCAGGTTAGTCCAGTTCTTTCCTCCATATATGCTTTTTCTTTTTCTTCATCTTGGGCTAACCATCTTGGCTCCTGGGTACAGGGATGATCTTCTCGGAGGGCAAACTATTGCAAATCTCCAAGAGGAGGCCACCCACTGGGATGGCCACTGAGCCTCCTCCAAGGCAGGCCCGTATTGAGGGTGCACCGGCGTCTGCCCCTGCTGTGCTAGTGCCCCGAGGAGGGAGCCCGAGGGGGCTCCCGTGTCATCCGCGATGCCAAGTCCGAGTCAGCAGGTGGTTCGGGAGGCCGAAGGATGGACGATGCCACTGGCCAAAGTCCCTGTTCTGGAACCTGAGGTGACCGTTTGGGCTGATGCTGCTGTCGCTACCGCGCTGCCCTGCTCTCCGGGTCCGAGGATGACTAAGGCCGAAGGAGGAAAGGCCCGTGCTGGAGCTCCTCCTGCGATGGGGGCTCCAGCCACGACAGTGCCAGGTCCTCAATCGGTTCCTGGGGATCTCACCACCGGAGGGACGGGCGCACCTGCTCCTCGAGAGAGCAGGAGAGACGAAGCAAGGCACCGTCTCCCATTCAAGTTGGGGCTGGAGAGCTTCCTGGCTGACAACCGTGCCCTAGCCGCTCGCATGATGGATTTCTCTATCTAGCCATGAGACCGGGAGGAGATGCCCGGGCTGCCGCTAGGGGATGTGATCGACAATATCTTTTCCCAGCTCTACATGGTAAGCAACTTCATTCTTTCCTTCCTCTTTTTTGCTCTCCCCCCCCCCCCCTTTTTTTTGACCTTTTCATATGGTGCAGATCGGCGTCGAGGCCCTTTTTATTAGGAGCAACTGCTAGAACTGGGAGCGAGCTGAGCAGCAACAAGTGACCGAGATCGCGTCGCTGAAGGCTAACTTGAAGGGGAAGGCTGACTCCGAAGGGGTGCTTGACCGACGAGTCAAGGACCTTGAAAGGCAGCTTGCCAACTTTAAGGGACGAGCGAAGGAGCTCCAGGAGAGCCTTGACCGCGAGCAGGGGTGGTCGAGGAAGAAGGCCGAGGAGCTTGCCGACGTCGAGCGGAGGTTGGGCATGTTTAACGCTAAGGCGGTCCTGCAGAAGGGGATCGCCCAGTCCCTCCAGGCCCGGCTGGCAACGGAGAAGGAGAAGTTGGCCGCGGCCCAGAGGGCGACCGAGGAGGCAGCCAGATCGGTTGTGGATGCCAAGCATGAAGTGGCCGCGGTGAGGAAGGAAGCCGAAGAGGCGGTTGCAAGGTACAGGGCCTCAGAGGAGTTTCTCACTGAGATCCAACAGATGGCGTCGGACTCCTTCTTTAAGGGATTCATATACCTACGCTGCCCGGTTGAGGGATTCATCTCGGTCGAGGGCCATAGCAGCCTTGACTATCCTAGCACTTCAGACCGAGAGGGAGCACCGAGGAGGCCATTGCTCCCGGGTCTTCTACGCCAACCTAGGTCGGGGCCGTGCCACCTGAACCCAGAGCCGCGTAACTGGAAGTCCCTGCTGATGGAGACTCCCAGCCCGGCGATCCAGCTGGAGAGTAGTTATTGTTGTTTCTTTTTCGTACTTGGCTGGGCCACCCGGCATGTTGGGGGTTCGCAGAATGCTTGTAACTGATACTTAATTAATAAAGTATAAACTTTCTTGCAACCAATTTCTTTATCTGGCTCTTCCTTTCTTTCTTTCTTTCTTTCTTTCACTCCCCTTCTTCTTTTTCTTTCTTTTTGGTGAGTGGGGAGATCAGAGAGGAGGGCCCCAGCCTGCGTTGGGTTGAGTTATTAGACTTCAACATCGACAAGTTGGGCGCAAGTTGATGACACTTGAGAGCTGCTGGGCTTGAAGGTCCCTTGGCCGAAGATTTGAGCTCCGATTTTGGGCTGGCATCCTGGAGTAGGGCTCGGTAACGTGGATAACTTAGCGCTGCATGGCTCGAAGGTCCCTTGGCCAGAGATCTGAGCTCCGGTTTTGGGCTGGCGTCCTGGAGCTGGGCTCGGGGACGTGGATAATTGAGAGCTACGTGGCTCGAAGGTCCCTTGGCCAAAGATTTGAGCTCTGGTCTTGGGCTGGCATCCTGGAGCTGGGCTCGGGGTCGTGGATAACTGGCGGACATTGGCTTCCGTGATCCGAGCTAGCGGCTCTGCTTTGACCCACTTGGTGAAGTAGTCGATGGCCTCCAGCAGGAACTTTTACTATCCTGGTGCTGGGGGAAATGGTCCCAAAATATTCATTCCCACTGGGCAAAAGGCCAAGGGACTGAGGGTTTGGAGATCGGCACCGCCGGCTGGCACTATATATTTCTGTATATTTGCGTGGCGCTGGCACTTGTCACACCTTTTAACGAAGTTGATGGCATCCCCCCTCATGGTCTACCAAAAGTATCCCTGGCGGAGAGCTTTGTAGGCCAGTGTTCTCCCCCCCACGTGGTTCCCGCAGAGGCCTTCATGTATCTCTTGGAGCATGAAGGTTGCCTCGACGGGCCTGAGGCATCTCAGGAGTGGGTAAGAGTAAGATCGGCGGTAGAGCTAGCCTTCCATCAGGACGAACTGGGGGGCCTTCTTCTTGACGAGGGTAGTTTCTGCGCGATCTTCGGACAGGGTACTATCAGTGATGTACTGGACGTACTTATCCATCTAGCTCGGCTCAGGGGTGACTTGATGCACCCCTGCCGAGCTCTCATAGCTGGGACTTTAGAGGTACTCGATGTAGGCGCGTCCAAGCGACGAATCCGGCAAGGTCGCAAGCCTGGACAGTGCATCCGCGCGCGCATTCTTCCCTTGGGGGATGTGGAAGATGCTGAAGCATCACAGGCCTGCCGTGCTTGCACGGACCTACTCCAGGTACTTCATAATCTGGGCGTCCCTCGCTACATAT
The DNA here is from genome assembly GCA_021397845.1 of Areca catechu. Classification (NCBI taxonomy): domain Eukaryota; kingdom Viridiplantae; phylum Streptophyta; class Magnoliopsida; order Arecales; family Arecaceae; genus Areca; species Areca catechu. Next base: position 96,855,479 of record CM038038.1, on the reverse strand, counting down.
TCTCTGGAAACTTGTCCGGCAACCAGCTGGGAGTCTGTGAAGACTTTCAAGTCTTGTACACCCAACTCGCGGGAGACTCTTAGGCCAATGAGGAGTGCCTCGTACTCTGCCTGATTATTGGTTGCGGTGAACTTGAAGCGGAGGGCGCGTTCCGCCACAACCCCGTCGCCATTAGTTAGGATGAGACCCACTCCGCTCCCACCAGAATTGGATGCTCCATCTATGTGGAGGATCCAGGGCTCTTCTCCTGGCCTAGGCTCCGTTGCTGTCTGCTCTGGCTCCTCGACGAACCCGGTGCACTCGACCACAAAGTCAGCTAGGACTTGGACCTTTTGTGAAGACCTCGGTCGGTATGCTATGTCAAATTTGCTGAGCAGCAGGGACCACTTAGCCAACCTCCCGGATGTCTCGGGTTGGGTGAGGATGGTCCTCAATGGCTGGTCCGTCACGATCAACTATTGGATGTGCTTAGAAATAGGGCCTGAGATACTTAGCAGACATTATTAGTTCAAAAATAAGTTTCTCGGAGTGAGTATACCTGATCTCTGCATCACGGAGAATTTTGCTGGTGTAGTATACCAGCTTTTGAGATTTGTCCTCGCCTATGCAGATGAGAACCGAGCTGACAGCTCTCGATGTAACCGCCAGGTACAGCAAAAGCTCCTTCCCCTCCTCCAGCCTAGAGAACTACGGGGGAGAGGTGAGGAAGTTCTTCAGGTCCTCAAAGGTGGTCCTGCACTCCTCAATCTAGGTGAAGTCATGCATCTTGCATAGCGCCTTGAAAAATGGTAGACAACGATTGCCGACCTCGAGATGAATCTGCTGAGGGCGGCGTTACGTACCGTCAGGCGCTGGACCTGCTTCTTGGAGGTCGGGTGCTCCATGTCGATGATGGCTTGAACTTTTTTTGGGTTTGCTTCGATGTCCCTCTGGGTGACCATGAAGCCCAGGAATTTTCCTGCCGCCACCCCAAAGGCGCATTTCGTCGGGTTCAGCTTCATCTGATGTTGCCGCAGGTTGTGGAAGGATTCGACGAGGTCGGCTACATGGCTCGAGCCCGGCTTGCTCATGACGAGCATGTCATCCACATACACTTGCATGTTGCGGCCGATTTGGTCCTTGAAGACCTTGCTGACCAAGAGCTGATAGGTGGCTCCTACGTTCTCAGACCAAAAGGCATCATCTTGTAGCAGTATGTCCCTTGGTCGATGATGAAGATGGTGTGCTCCTCATCTTCTGGATGCATGCATATCTGATTATACCCAGAGAACCCATCCTTGAAGGAGAGCAGCCGGTGGCCAGAGGTGGCGTCCACCAGCTGGTCGATCTTCGTGAGAGGGAAGCTATCCTTCGAGCAGGCATTATTGAGGTCGGTGTAGTCTACACAGATCCTCCATTTGCCATTATTCTTCCTTACCATCACCACATTCGCTAGCCAGCTCAGGTATTAGACCCCTCTAATGAAACTGACAGCCAAGAGTTTATCAACTTCCTCCTTGATAGCTGCCTGTCTCTCCGGGGTGAAACTTCTCTTCTTCTACCGAACTGGTTTATGCTTTGGGTCAATACTCAATTTGTGGGTAATAATGTCAGGAGGGATTCCTGGCATGTCCTCCATTGTCCAGGTGAACACATCTGCATTCACCCGCAGGAATTCCAGCAGTTGGGCCCTCTCCTCATCGGGTAGCTGGGCTTCGATCTGCACCATCTTCGTGGGGTCATCCCCGAGCGAGTAAAAAAGTAGGCGCTCGACCGGGCCTCCCCTAGGGTCTTGGGCCCTTTGGTTGAGGTCATCCGCACTGGGATCATCCTGAGCGACCTTGGCCCTAGGGAGGGTTTGGAAACAATGCTGCACCAGCTAGGGTGATCCTCTCATCTACCCGACACCGTAGGGAGTTGGGAACTGTACAAGTAGCCTCTTGGTGGAGACAACGACATCTAGCAAATTGAGCCCGGGCCGACCCAATATCACATTGTAGGCGGAAAGGAGCCTTACAACCATTAAAGTCATCATGATGGTGTTCTGCCAAGGTGGGGTTCCGGCAATGACCGGGAGAGTGATTTCTCCTTCTACCCTTACGGAATCGTCCATGAAACCAACAAGTGGCGTGTGCATGAGCTTAAGCTGATCGGGGAAAAGATTCATCCTAGAGAAGGTATCATAAAAAGGCATGTCTATGGAGCTTCCACTATCAACCATAATGTGCTTTATAGGGTGTTTCACGATCATCATCTCGACGACCACGGCATCGTTATTTATATTTTTCTCCCCATCTTTCTCTTCCCTCATAAATGGAAGTACATTCTCGGAGTCCCCTACCCCCCGGGCCCTCTTGGGTACACGTGCAGCTCCCCAGGAGATCATGCCCACCGACTTCTCGATGGGACGGTTGTCGATGGTTGGAGCTGGCGGGAGAGCGACGAGCACCTGGGACTCCACTTGAGGTCTGCCCCCCACGAACCTTTTGAGGTAGCCTCTCTTGATGAGTTCCTCAATCTCCCACTTGAGGTTGTGGCATTCCTCGATGTCGTGGCCATGGTCGTGGTGAAAGTGATAGTAATTTGTTTTATCATGGCTAGTGGAGGGCCTCAACGGAGGCGGGCGTCTCAGGTAGTCCTCGCCTTCGATTTCCATGAAGACTTTTATCCTCGGGGCGAGGAGAGGGGTGTAGCCCTCCTCGAGAATGGGAGTCCCTTTCAGTCTTGGTCAGTCCCTCCGGGAGCTCGGAGCCTGGGGTGCTGGCCTCCGGGCCCCGGACGCTTCGACGGGGGCCGACTTCTTCGGGGGTCCTCCATCAAGCTCCCACCTTGTACGATCCACCTCCTCGATGCGGATGTACTTTTGGACCCAGAGAAGGAGCTCGAAGTAGGTCTTGGGGGGCTTCTTATCCAGCAAGTAGATCAGGCGGGAGGTCCTGAGTCCTCGCTTCAGTGCCGGCATGGTGACTAGCTCTTCAAGATTGTAGATCTCCAATGTGACAGCCTTGAAACGGGCCACGTAGTCCCGCAGGGGTTCACGGTCCTGCTGCCGGATGGAGAAGAGGCTGTCTGCCTCTCGTGGTAACTTCCTGCAAGCATCGAAATGAGCCATGAACTTTCGCCCTGGCTGGGCGAAGGAGCTGATGCTCTTCAGCTCCAAATGGGTGAACCACACCTAGGCTGCCTTCCAGAGAGTAGCAGGAAAAGCGACGCAGAGGAGAGCGTCGATGGCCCCCTGGACCCTCATGAGGGTCCGGTAGCTTTCCAGGTGCTCCAGGGGGTCGGTGGTCCCATCGTAAGGATCTACCTGCGGCATCCGGAACTGGTGCGGGATCGGCTCTGCTTGGATTTCTTAGAAGAATGGGGGATGGGCATCGTAGCCCATTGGCTCACTAGCGGAGCCCTGCATGTTGGCAAACCGGTGGGCAAACTCTGCCAGCTTGCGTTCATGTTCCTCCAGACGCCTTTCTGCCACATGCCTGATGGCTTCGTCAGTGGACCCCTCCATCGAAGGAGATAGAGAAGGTGACATGGATGCATGGCATCCATGACGGGGGGTCTTGCCTCTTCTACCTCGATGGGGTCTGGGCACCTCTTGCCCGATATTTAGCGAGCGGCTCTCTCTGTCGGCAGGGCCAGCTCATTATCTTTTTGCCGGAGCTTGAAGACTGCCCCAGATGTTAGTGGTGGCCCATGGTTGCGACGGCCTTCCTTGGAAGGAGCGTAGGCTATCTCGGGGAGCCGCAGCGTGGGCCGCTGTAGTCCCTGACTACTGGTGGGTAGCCACAGACCGGTGCTGGTGTTGAAGCTGGTGCACTGCCGTGGCTAGAATTTGCATCTGCTGGATGAGTGCAGCCAGTTGGGCTTCTGGCAAAGGTGGCTGGATCGGAATGGATGGCTCTTCTTCTTGGCATTGGGGGTTCCCCTGGGATGGGGAGTCCCCCGCATGACTAGTGGAAGCCTCCGTTGCCCTGGTTGTCACCATCCTTCCGCTTCGCTTGCCTGTGAAGAGATGGGGGCTTCGACTTGAGTCGAAGATCACTCACAATATCACTGCCCGCCTCCCTTCCTGGTGTGCCAATCTGTTGCCACCAAGAACGTCGTAGCCCATAGCTGCTGCCGGCTTCGGAGTGCGCTCCCTTCGCCGCTTGGCAGTCCTCTGCTCCTGGACCTGCGAAACAGGGGTTAGTGACCCGGGCAGGGGTTTCCGGTGGGGGCACTCCGACAGTCAAGTCAGTGATGATCCAGGGGAACAGATCCTCCTAGTTGAGCCCCTCTTGATGGACTCCACACTAGGAGGAGTAAAAGATGTGTGTGAATGCGAAAACGTCACAAGGGGAGAATGATAGCGGGGACAGAGGGGTTTCCTGTTCTTCCACCTCTCCTTGTTTCCCTCATTTTCCTTCAACTGTGGTGGTGGTGACGCTTCACTCCCTTGGTCGAGCTTGCGCTTGTGTTGGTTATGGATTGTTGCTGTTACCTCCTTCCTTTCGGGGGTGTCGATTGTTCTTTGTAGTTGAAAATTGGCCGTTAGGCGCTTGCCTCAGGATCTTCGCTGGGTTGGCAGGCGCATGCAGCAAGATTCCTTGCCATGGATGGGATGTCCTTCCTGCCATATGATATGAGAAGCTTCCATTCGCTTTGACATCCTCTCCGGTTACCCCATTCTGGGAAGCTTGGCAAAGCCTCGATTCGGGGGTCACCACCCTAGGAGTTCGTGCATTCTGGCTGGCCCATCTCCCTGGAAGTATGGACGGACAAGTAGTTTTGGCGGTTTGAAAGGCACTGTTCCATAGTCCTCGGGCGGCTCACCGGCATCCCGGGAAGACAGGGCTTGCTCTGGCCTCGATGCTCCGAGCTCGTGTGGTCATCTTGATGGAGGAGGGAAGAGTGCGGGCACGGTCCAGAGGGTGCGAGCTCGGAGAGGCTCCACGTTAGTGGGTTAGCGCTGAGCTCGACTCCGACCACAGGGCTCAAACCTCCGAGGGTATCGCTTTGGAGGGCGGAGGGTGGACCCGGTCCAGAGGGCGCGTGCTCGAAGAGGCTCCACGTTGGTGGGTGAGCGCTGAGCTCGACTTTGACCACAAGGCTCAAACCTCCGAGGGTCTCACTTTGGAGGGCGGAGGGCGGACCAGGTCCAGAGGGCGCGCGCATGGAGAGGCTCCACGTTGGCGGGTGAGCGCTGAGCTCGACTCCGACCACAGGGCTCAAACCTCTGAGGGTCTCGCTCTGGAGGGCGGAAGGCGGACCCGATCCAAAGGGCGTGCGCTCGGAGAGGCTCTACGTTGGTGGGTGAGCGCTGAGCTCGACTCTGACCACAGGGCTCAAACCTGCAAGGGTCTTGCTCTGGAGGGCAGAAGGTGGACCCGGTCTAGAGGGCGTGCACTTGGAGAGGCTCCACGTTGGCGGGTGAGCGCTGAGCTCAACTCCGATCATAAGGCTCAAACCTCTAAGGGTCTCATTCTGGAGGGCCGAGGGCGGACCCGGTTGAGAGGGCATGCGCTCAGAGTGGCTCCAGGTTGGCGGGTGAGCGCTGAGCTCGACTCTGACCACAGGGCTCAAACCTCTGAGGGTCTCGCTCTGGAGGGCATAGGGCAGACCCGGTCCAGAGGGTGCGTACTCAGAGAGGTTCCATGTTGGCGGATGAGTGCTAAGCTCGACTCCAACAATAGGGCTCAATCCTTCGTGGGTCTCTCTCTGGAGGGCGGAGGGCAGACCTTGTCCAGAGGGCACGTGCTCGGAGAGGCTCCACGTTGGCGGGTGAGCGCTGAGCTTGCTCCGACCACAGGGCTCAAACCTCTGGGGGTCTCGCTATGAAGGGTGGAAGGTGGACCAGGTCCAGAGGGCGTGTGCTCGGAGAGGCTCCACGTTGGCGGGTGAGCGCTGAGCTCGACTCCGACCACATGGCTCAAATCTCCGAGGATCTCTCTTTGGAGAGCGGAAGGCGGACCCGGTCCGGAGGGCGCGCGCTCGGAGAGGCTCCATGTTGACGGGTGAGCGCTGAGCTCGACTCTGACCATAGGGCTCAAACCTCCGAGGGTCTCGATCTGGAGGGCACAGGGCAGACCCATTCTAGTGGGTGCGCGCTCAAAGAGGCTCGACGTTGGTCGGTGAGCGCTGAGCTCGACTCCGACCATAAGGCTCAATCCTTCATGGGTCTATCTCTAGAGGGCGGAGGGTAGACCCGGTCCAGAGGGCGTGCACTCGAAGAGGCTCCACGTTGGCGGGTGAGCGTTGAGCTCGCTCCGACCACAAGGCTCAAACCTTCGGGGTCTCGCTCTGGAGGGCGGAAGGCGGACCAGGTCTAGAGGGCATGTGCTCGGAAAGGCTCCACGTTGGCGGGTGAGCACTGAGCTCGACTCCGACCACATGGCTCAAACCTCCGAGAGGGTCTCGCTCTGGAGGGCGGAAGGCGGACCTGGTCTAAAGGGCGTCGCTCGGAGAGGCTCCACGTTGGCGGGTGAGTTCTGAGCTTGACTCTGACCACAGGGCTCAAACCTCTGAGGGTCTCGCTCTGGCGGGCGAAGGGGGACCCGTTCCAAAGGGCACACGCTTAGAGAGGCTTCATGTTGGCGGGTGACCACTGATCTCGACTCCGACCACAGGGCTCAAACCTCCAAGGGTCTCACACTGGAGGGCGGAAGGCAGACTCGGTCCAGAGGGCGCGCGCTCGGAGAGGTTCCACGTTGGTGGGTCAGTGCTGAGCTCGACTCCGACCACAGGGCTCAAACCTCCGAGGGTCTCGCTCTGGAGGGTGGAAGGCGGACCCGGTCCAGAGGGCGCACGCTCGGAGAGGCTCCACGTTGGCGGGTGAGCGCTGAGCTCGACTCTGACCATAGGGCTCAAACCTTCGAGGGTCTCACTCTGGAGGGCAGAAAGCTGACCCGGTCCACAGGGTGCATGCTCGGAGAGCCTGCACGTTGGCTGGTGAGCACTGAGCTTGACCCCGACCACAGGGCTCAAACCTCCGAGGGTCTCGCTCTGGAGGGCAGAGGGCAGACCCGGTCTAGAGGGCGCATGCTCGGAGAGGCTCCACATTGGCGGTTGAGTGCTAAGCTCGAGTTCGACCACAGGGCTCAAACCTCCAAGGGTCTCGCTCTAGAAGGTGGAAGGTGGACCCAGTCCAGAGGGTGCGCGCTCGGAGAGGCTCCATGTTGGTGGGTGAGCGCTGAGCTCGACTCCGACCACAGGGCTCAAACCTTCGAGGGTCTCACTCTGGAAGGCAGAGGGCAGACCCGGTCTAGAGGGCGCACGCTCGGAGAGGCTCCATGTCGGCGGGTGAGCGCTGAGCTCGACTTCGACCATAGGGCTCAAACCTTTGAGGGTCTCTCTCTAGAGGGCGGAAGGCGGACCCGATCCAGAGGGCGCGCCCTCGGAGAGGCTCCATGTTGGTCGGTGAGCGCTGAGCTCGACTCCGACCATAGGGCTCAAACCTCTGAGGGTCTCGCTCTGGAGGGCGAAGGGTGGACCCGGTCCAGAGGGCATGCACTCGGAGAGGCTCCACGTTGGCGGGTGAGCGCTGAGCTCGACTCCAACCACAGGGCTCAAACCTCTGAGGGTCTCACTCTGGAGGGCAGAGGGTGGAACCAGTCCAGAGGGCGCGCGCTCATAGAGGCTCCACGTTGGCGGGTGATCGCTGAGCTCGACTCTGACCACAGGGCTCAAACCTCCGAGGGTCTCGCTCTGGAGGGTAGAGGGCGGACCCGGTCCAGAGGGCGCGCGCTCATAGAGGCTCCACGTTGGCAGGTGAGCACTGAGCTCGACTCCGACCACAGGGCTCAAACCTCCGAGGGTCTCGCTTTGGAGGGCAGAGGGCGGACCATGTCCAGAGGGCGCGCACTCAGAGAGGCTCCACGTTGGCGTGTGAGTACTGAGCTTGACTCTGACCACAGGGTTCAAACCTCCGAGGGTCTCACTCTGGAGGGCAGAGGGCGGACCCGGTCCAGAGGGCGCGTGCTCGGAGAGGCTCCACGTTGGTGGGTGAGCGCTGAGCTCGACTTCGACCACAGGGCTTAAACCTCCGAGGGTCTCGCTCTGGAGGGTAGCTCCGGCCTAGGCATCCCGAGCTCGAGGGCCCGACCTGGCGGAGGATGGAGCTTGGCTCGTTGTCTTGAAGGAGCTCAGCTCAGCTCGGCAGAGCGGTCTGTGCTGAGGTGTTGCCTTGGCATCTGACGCAGCGGTCTCCTTTGACACGGCGCTTGTCAGCTACCCACGTCAGCAGTCTCGCCACATCAATAATCATACAAGCTCTGATTTATATACATACACTTTGCTTTGATTTATGATAAATACTTTGATATAATGTATATGCTCCGATACATGACAAATACTCTAATATATTTACTATAAATCTCTAATATGTTTTATACTATAAAGCTTTTAAATCTTCATACTTAGTATTTTGTCATCATCAAGAAAGGGGAGATTCTTGATCCCAGGAATGATTTTGATGATTACAAAATATTAGAGCATGAAAAGTATACTAATATCTTCAATTGATTTAAATATTATTTTATAGAGAGCATATATTTAAATAGATTGATTCCTAACCATTAGAATACTTTGAGAGCTCAAAAGATCATAATTTAAAAGAAAAAAGAAGTTAGAATCCTTGTTTGAAATGAAGACTTAACCCACATAAGTAAGAGTCAACTCTAGTATATTATGGAATTAGCATAAAGGAATGGCAAGCGGGGGAGTTGACTCACATAAAAGGCGAGCCGAATCTCTCAGTGCAAATAGAGAAGAGTTTTTCTATCTTAAGCAAGTGAGCTGACTTTTATGGATAAGAGCCAACTCTCTCAGGAAAAATAAAAGGATGAATTCTCAGGTTACTCAGACGAGCCGACTCTTAGACAAGCAAGCTGACTCTTTCAGTAATGCAAAAAGATAGTTTTCTATAATAGGTAAAAGAGTCGACTCCTAAAGCAGAAGAGTTGACTCTCTTTGAGATACAAAAGATAGGATTTTAGAATTTCTTTAGACGAGCTGACTCCTAACCAGGTGAGCCGACTTGTGGCCCTCTGACAACATTTCAATGATTAGTTCTGCATACTTCTAGAATTCAAAGAAAAGTGATTCTAACACTAGTTTTTGATTTTCAATAGCTAGAAATGGCTAAGAGAGCCTCTAAATCCATGGATATTTATTAAAAAAGATATAAAAAACAAGAATTAAGCTCAGAAATTAACATAATTATAGGAATCATTGAGAATAAATGGAATATTTAGAAACATGAGAAGCATTGATTGAAAATTCAAGAGAATCAAACTATTTCCCAACCAGCACTCTTAAAGTAATTAGTAAAAAACTAGAAGAGCATTCAAGAGCGATCATTGAAACATTCAAGTAACTTCAACTCAAGCTTCAATGACAACAATCCTACTCTTAAGGAGTTTATCCTTTTTGTTGTATTTTCTAGTTATTGTTTTTCTATTACAAGTTTCAGTGAGATATGAAACTTGGGTTTTATTGCCAACTGGGTGTGTTTAAAAGCCTATATAAAATAAACATATATTAGGTTTCGGATTGTGAGCCCAAAAAAATAATCCATCCATATTCTTGAGGGAATATAGTAGAAATTCCAAGTAGACCTTGAGAAATGGATGTAGATACTGGGATTGCACTAAACTACTATAAATTCATCTTGTTTATGTGTGTACTTTATATTCTCTCTATCTTTGCATATAACATAACTTACACTTCACTTATCTCACCAACTAAAAGTTTTTAAAGATCACATACTTGCTAAATTTTTTTAAAAATCCAATTCCCCCCCTCTTGGATTGTCGGTCTGGACAGTAGAAGAAGATTTAGTTATAATATTAATAAGTAGGTTGGAATATCAAGGGTGGGTTAGTCTTGAGGGATTTCTAATATATAGAAAATCACATTACAAAGATGATGAATATAGGCTATAGATAGATTAATGATGGACCAAGAATGATAATGTATTGGTCTAATGATTGATGCAAAGTAACCATCCTCGTGGTCATTAAAGTGTGGGAAGGAAACCAAAATCAATTATCCAAGACATTAGGAATGGAGAATGTGGATAACAACTATTGAAGTAGATGGCTATTATATATTGGTATAAATATTAGACATGTGCTTTGTATGAAGAATTCTTCAAAATCAATCCAGTGAATCTTTATCTTTTATTTTAGTTTAATTTATCTTTTATCCTAGAAGTAAGAAAAACATAGCTTTCTACCATAGCCCATTATACCCCTATTATAATCTAGTGCTATACCTCTAATATAGCTCAGTATTATATCCCCTTTGTGAAACCCAGTTTTTTTTGGCTTTTTGGGCCGAAGTCGGTAGGCCCAGCCGATTTCGACCCAAGTCAGAAAAAAAATAGGGAGTCAAAGCAGGGGATGCATGTTCCCCTCTTATTCATCCAAAATCCTTGCCAGAAAAGATGCCGGACTGCCATGGAGGGTAGGGACAAGGTCGGCAACGAGGTTGGGGTGGGGTTGGACTCCGATCGATGGGGTTTTTATTTTCCAAATGGTGAGGAGTTCCCATCATTTTTTCTTTAAAAACCACTCATCACCAGATCTCATCGATTTTCTTCCCTCTCCGGTGGCGCGCCACCCTGACTTTCTACTTCATCCATCCTCGTGCCAACGGACCATCCCCACCTTTAGACCCCATCTGTTGGACGCCGGAGGCTGGTTCAACCGAGCCAAGGTGAAAAAGAGAGAGAGCAGAGGGGGGGAAGAGATGGCGAGTGCTCCGACGAGCCAGTGAGTCGGCGATCATAAATCGTTGGATTGGGGGAAGCGTCCATCCGGCCGGCATTCCTACCATCGTCGGTAAGTTCCCTTCTTCTCGGTATTTTTGGATTTGTCTATTTAGGCCGAATATCACTGATGGCCGTGCCACTGCTTTTCTCCCGGTTCACTGAGCCTTCCTGGTAATCACCTTCCATGGCTGCCACCGGCAACCATGGGAGGCCGGCTTGGTTAAGCTGAGGAAGGAGTAGCAGGGGAGGGGTTCGAAAGTAGAAGAGAAGAGAAGAAAGAAAGAAAGAAAAAGAAGAAGGAAAAAAAAAAGAAAAAGGAAGGGAACAAAGGAAAAAGAAAGGAAATAAAAGGAAAAAAAAAAGACAAAGAGGAGAGAGGAAGAGGAGATGAGGAGAGAGAAAGAGGGGAAAATAAAATTTAAAATAATAATAATATATTATTATAGGAGAGAGAATCATGGAAAAAATTTCTTTCTTGAAATTTGTGAAGCTAGGGTTTTGGATTGAATGAAATTATTTATTATTATAGAAGAATAGCCTTTTGGGCAGGAAAGTATTGAGTGAGCTCCAGATATGGACTAAAATTAGATATACTAGGATTAGCTTCTAGAAGGTCAGGATTTCTGGACTTGATCACCAGTTGTATATATATATGTATCTTACATGACATGGTTTGATCTGTGCACATGAGCATTGGCATGCATGGTTGTTTCGTATTGTATATTTTGATTTTTCATGATGGATAGTATGTTTGATGTTATTAATTATGTTTCTATATATCATCAAGTAAAGTTTTCTTTGTATGGGTTGGACCATGATGCTGGCTATTGAAAAACTGTAAATAACATGATTTGACTACATGATGTGAAATAATAAAATGTTAATCAAGTAAATATAGTGTTTGGACAAGCCATGCCAAGATGGCACTATGGTTACTCAGGTTACTAGTTACAGGCAAGAGTGTGACAAATTGTGTGCCAGTCATAGGCAAGATTGTGACAAATTGTATGCCAGTCACAGGAAGGATTGTGATAAATTATGCGCCAGTCACGGACAGGATTGTGTGCCAGTCACAGGCTAGAGTGTGCCAATAGTGTGCCGGTCATAGGCTGGAGTGTGACTGTGGCTAGTCCAGAATCCTAAAAAAAGGATATCTAATGAAAACTTAAAAAAAAGCATAATCTTATTAAATATTTTGTTATACTTGATATTTGAGCTATTTTGGTTGCATGATCTGATAAACTATTATTTTTTAGTTATTTTCAAATTATACTATTATTGGTGTGACTGTTTGGAGACCTTACTAGACTGTATAGCTTACAACCCCCTATTTTCTTCCTTCTTAGAGTTGTGCAGGATATTCGAGCTTGGTAGTGGATTAGATTCATGGTTAGATGATGCACAGCAAGGATTGGACCGGGCATGAGATCAAATACCAGGATTATAGATTTTTAGTTAGTTTTATTCAGTTAGTTCAGTTGCTAATATTTTTGGATTAGTGAACTATTTAGTAGTTTTTGATTTGAATAAAAGAATTATTCAGTATATTTATATTTAAAGAAAAAAAATATTGGTATAATTGCTATGATTTAAAATAAAATGACTCTTGTGTACCTAGGCCTTGCATGATCTCTAGGATAAAACTTAAGGTTGTGCAGCTGGTCACATGCTGATTTCGATGTTGGATTCGGGGGTGACATTGTGGTATCAGAGCTTAGGTTATGATGACTTGGAATTGTGGTATAAGTGATTAGGATAGATATGAGTGACATTGAAATTTAGGTCATGATTGTTCGAGACTGGATACATGTGATTTAGAAATCACCTGGTGGTTATTAAGACATAACATGGATGATATTGAAGCTTAACTTATGATTATTTAGGACTGTGATATAAGTGATTTGGACATAACATGAATAATATCGAAGCTTAGAGCATGATCACTTGGGATTGTGATATAAGTGATTAGGATATGATCCGAATGATATCAAAATTTGAAAAATAATTATTATGGATGATGGCTTAAGAGATATTTTAACTTCGTGTTATAAACGTTAAAAGAATGAATTTGAAGTTGGATTTCAAATTTTTATGTGTTATGCATAAGATCTAACATATGATTAGTACCAAAGAGGAACATGATATTTATCTGTAATATAAGTAGTGAGATTGATCTAGGATGAATATAAAGGGCTGGTTAATTTATACTTATTGATCATGATAAGTAAGCATATGATGGATATAGAAGAGCTGCATAGGTTGTATTCAAGTGGATTTGATCTAAGCATCAAGAGTACTAGCCTAAAATTATAGTATGTTATATTAATGGATCATGCTGAATATATATATATTTAGTTATCAATTAAATAATTTTGGAATCCTAAATATGATATAGATGTAGATTATGATAGCATGCAAGTTCTGTTGTTAATTAGTGGATTATAAATTTTTGGGACTTTTGTAAGAATATGGTAAGGGTATAGGTTATGCAAAACTTTAAGGATATTAGAAAGAAAAATCTTATGATGAACCTATATGTGGAGTATTGTTGGAAAAAAAATAGGTAATGAAGATTATATTTGGGATAATACATAGATTGGTAATTTACTATTAGTGGATTAAATTATATTATGCGCACATGTCATGTACATTTTGGTAGAATCTTTGATGAGTTAGGTTAGTAGTATTGGATTGAATTACTTTATCATCCTTATAATTGTTGGGGATTATTGGATATATTAAACCCCAAGTCAAATTAAGATCAATAAGAAAATCTAGGTTATCATGTTATCAGATTATAGTAAGCAGAGAAATTGGTATTGAAAAATTTATATGGGTGTAGCTTATGAGGGATAATATTTTAGGTAGTTTGTTAATTGATACTAAGTGTATGGTAGGATAGTTCTATGAGCGATAATATGATTAATTTTATTCATAAGAGCTTTGATTCAAGTCTTTTACTTTGTTAGAGTTAATGATAACTTTCCAAGAGAAGAGTCGATCTCGATTGTCTAATTGAATTATCAAGGAAAGTATGATTAATCCAAACTTGTACTAGAGTTATGGATGTTTTAAAAAAATGGTGAAATTATGCAAGGACTTTCACTATGAAAACTGGGTTAAAATAAACCATGATATGATATGCCTAAGGTAGGGACAAGATAAAGAGACTCAAAAACTTTGCTTTGATAATTTTGGATCTTTTTGGCACCAATATAAGATAAGTTTTTAGAGGGATTTATTTAGTGAACCTAGATGGTTTAAGACTTTATCAGAGTGAAGTGGAAGCGTAGTAGTTTGAGTTATTCTAAAGTTAATTAAGAATGTCGAGTCTAACTTTAAAAGTATTTTGATGGGAGTACTGATTTGAATTTTAGTAACAAGATTTTAGTAATAAATGAAAAGATAATATTACTGATCCTTTGGACTGGTCTATAGGTATTGCCATGCAATTTCCATCAATAGGTTTCCCTAGTGTAGAGGATACTAGTAAAAATTTTGGATATATCTAAATCTAGAATAATGAGGTTATGGTCCTTTACCTAGCTAGGATTGGGAATATTTATGTCACCAAGCTCCTTTAGTTATGACATTATGATTTCTTTATTTAAGGAGGGTTTGAGGTTTCCATAACATAAAAAGATTGATTGTAAAATCATGGAGAAGCTTGAGAGAAAAAAGAATGCTAAGGACAATTACAAGTGTCTGGTTGTTGATTAAGAATAGATTGGACCGATTATGATTTCCAGTAGAGTTAATCAAGAGAAATAAATTCAGGGGCAAAGAATTTTGTGTTTTCAGTCAAGGTTGAGGCATTAATGTTCATTTGAAAGAGGCTAAGAGAATTTATTATGTATCGTACTTCATAAGGATCATGAATTAAGATGTGAAATAATTTTGTTATGTTAAGGACTTATGAAAAAAATATTCTAAGAAATGGATCATGTAGAAAATTGAGGATGATGTTAAAAGTTGGGCCATCATGAAATTTTCTGTAAAATTAATCAAGGATAATTAATTATATCAGCATTGAAAGATTAGTAATCTTTTTGAAGAGTTCAAAAGAAATTCGACATGCATTGTAAATGAAAAGGATCAAGTTTTGAATATTATAATTTTGTTGTGTTAAGATGTTGAAAAACAAGTACCTTAAAAGGTAGACTAATTGGGAGTTTGAGAATGACATGAGGATTGGTTATTTTTAAGGTTTAAAATATCAATCAAGCCAATTTCAAGGACGAAATTATTTTAACAGGGGGAGAATGTGAAATCCAGTTTTTTTTGGGCTTTTTGGGCCAAAGTTGGCAGGCCTAGCCGACTTCAACCCGGGTCGCGGAAAGAAAATAGGGAGTCAGAGTAGGGGACGCCCGTTCCCCTCTTTCCATATAGAATCCTCATCAGAAAAGATGCCGGACTGTCGTGGAGGGCAGGGACAAGGTCGGCGACGTGGTTAGGGTGGGGTTGGACTTCGATCGATGGAGTTTTTCTTCCCCAAATGGTGAGGAGTTCCCATCATTTTTTTCTTTAAAAACCACCCCTCATCACCAAATCTCACTAATTTTCTTCCCTCTCTGGTGGCTGCATCGCCCCGACTTTCTCCTCTGTCCAACCTCGTGCCAATGGACCATCCCCACCTCCAAACCCCATCCATTGGATGCCGAAGTCCAGTTCGGCCGAGCCAAGGTGAAAGAGAGAGAGAGCAGGGGGAAGAGATGGCGAGTTCTCCGACGAGCCAGTGAGTTGGTGATTGAAAATCGTTGGATTGGGGGAGGCATCTGGCCGGCCGACAATCCTATCATCGTCGATAAGTTCCCTTCTCCCTGGTATTTTTGGATTTGTCAGTTTGGGCTGAATATCGTCGGTGGCCGTGCTACCGCTTTTCTCTCGATATGCCGAGCGTTCATGGTAATCACCTTCCAGGGCCACCGGTAGCAACCATGGGAGGCCCGCTTGGTTGAGCCAAGGAAAGAGTAGCAGGGAAGGGGTTCGAGGGAAGAAGAGAAGAGAAGAAAGAAAGAAAGGAAAAGAAGGGAAAAAGAAAAAGAAAGGGAAAAAGAAAAAGAAAGGAAAAAGAAAAGAAAAAAAAAGAGAGAAAGAGGAGAGATAAAGAAGAGAGAAATAGGAGAGAGAAAGAAGAGATGAGGAGAGAGAAAAGGGAGAAATAAAATTTAAAATAGTAATAATATATTATTATAGGAGAGAGAATCGGAGGAAAACTTTCTTTCTCGAAAT
This sequence comes from Areca catechu, assembly GCA_021397845.1. NCBI lineage: Eukaryota > Viridiplantae > Streptophyta > Magnoliopsida > Arecales > Arecaceae > Areca > Areca catechu. The sequence continues at coordinate 96,839,518 of CM038038.1, read as the reverse complement.
TTGTGAAGCTAGAATTTTGGATTGAATGAAATTATTTATTATTGTAGAAGAATAATCTTCTGAGCAGTAAAGTATTGAGCAAGTTCCAGATATGGACTAATATCAGATATACTAGGATTAGCTTCTAGAAGGTAAGGATTTTTGGACTTGATCATCAGTTATATATATATGTATCTTACATGACATGGTTTAATCTATGCATATGAGTATTGGCATGCATGGTTGTTTCACATCGTATATTTTGATTTCTCATGATGGATAGTATGTTTGATGTTATTAATTGTATTTTTATATATAATCAAGTAAAGTTATCTTTGGATGAGTTGGACCATGATGCCGATTATTAGAAAATTGTAAATAACATGATTTGATTATATGATGTGAAATGATAAAGTGTTAATCAAGTGAATATGGTGTTTGGACTAGCCATGCCATGGCAATACCGTGGTTACTCAGGTTGTTAGTCACAGGCTGGAGTGTGACAAATTGTGTGCTAGTTATAAATGGGATTGTGACAAATTGTGTGCTAGTCACAGGCGGGATTGTGACAAATTATGTGCTAGTCATGGATGGGATTGTGATAATAGTGTACCAGTCACATGTTGGAGTGTGATAATAGTATGCCAATCACATGCTGGAGTGTGACCGTGGCTAGTCCAGAATCTTAAAGAAAAAGGATATCTAATGGAAACTTAAAAAGAAAGCATAATATTATCAAAGATTTTGTTATACTTGATATTTGAGCTATTTTGGTTGCATGATCTGATAAACTATTATTTTTTAGTTATTTTCAAATTATACTATTGTTGATGACTGTTTGGAGACCTTATTGGACTGTATAGCTCACAACCTCCTATTTTCTTCCTTCTTAGAGTTGTGTAGGATGTTCAAGCTTGGCAGTGGATTGGATTCGTGGTTAGATGATGCACAGTAAGGATTGAGCCGTGCATGAAATCAAACACCAGGATTATAGAATTTTGGTTAGTTTTGTTTAGTTAGTTCGGTTGCTGATATTTATGGATCAGTGAACCATTTAGTAGTTTTTGATTTAAATAAAAGAATTATTCAGTATATTTATATTTAAAGGAAAAAAATATTGGTATAATTGCTGTGATTTAAAATGAAATGACTCTTGTATACCTAGGCCTTGCATGATTTCTAGGATAAAATCTAGGATTGTATGGCCGGTCATGTAGCTGATTTCGGTGCTGGATTCGGGACGTGACACCCTTATCCACCTCCAACCAATGGTATAATAGTGGCAGAATTTCTTAAAGATTAAGACACCTGGGCCCATTCTATTGTCCATCCTTTCTTTGATCCCCATTATAACCTTTTCGATTGATTAAATGTTGTTGGCTTGTTTGCATACACCAAGCCTATTATTGTAGAATGCTCAATGCCTTTGTTCTCCAACCAATTGAGTTCTATAGGATCTTGAGCTCTTTAGTGCTTGTCTATATGGGATAGAAAATAATCATTAATGAGTAATATAAGTTGGGTAAATCACATTGAGAAGACATGTCTAGCAATATTTCGAGCAATACAATGGCTTCAACACTAGCTTGATATTTTTGGTTCCATACAAGCAAGCACCAGGGAACTCCAAGTCTTGAAAAAATTGGTTGGTTGGCAAAGAGGCACCTAGTCTTCCATATTAATAAAGTTAGTGTGTAGGCATGCCATTGGCATTTGCATAGTCAAAAAGATGATAGTGGAGATTAAAGAGAGGATAGAGACTAGCATAGCTTCAGCTATCTTGATCTTTAAGAACTTTTGCCACCATTGCATCATTGTTTAAAGATAGACAAGAGGGCATAGCATTGATGGTGCGGGCACCAGACTCAGAAGAAGACTTCAGGGCTCCATCTGGATCTCTGATTGACCTTGCCCGAAGAATTAGGGTTTTCTAGTTTTGTAATAAGGGTTGACTTGGTCAACTCAATTTTAGTTTGAGTCTGTATTTCCCTGCAATTTAAATTCTGTTGAGTCATGTTGACTCAGTACAAGTCCTAGTAAGTGGTCTAGGTCTTCTCCAGGGTGCCACATTTTTTTCCCAAGCCCAAGCAAGTGGGCGCCACACTCCCAGCCACACGCCAGAGTCCAGGAGGTGCCACATCTCCATCCCAGTGTCTTGGTCCCCACACCCAAGGGAGCAAGAATTTTTCTTGAAGCCAAAATCAAGGAGGCGCCCCATATGTACCTTAAAAGGCCAAGCTAAAGGAGGAAAGAAGCATTTCTTGGGGAGCACTTCAAGGGGGCGCCCAATCCATGCCTAAAAAGCCCAAAGCAAAGTTGGGAAGAGCCATGACTTGGGGAGAAAGAAAAGGAGGTGTCCAAAAGAGTTGAGCCATGGAAGGAAAAAAAAATTTTCTTGAAGAGCAAGGCTAGGAGTCGCCACCTACTTACCATTTGGAGCCATCAATCAACACTTATGGAACCTCTTGGCCGGCCATATGAGGAGGAATTGATTCTACAAACCTAATTTGAAGATCCACCCTATTAGTCCCACATGGAAAGATGTAAAACCCTGACCTCTTGTAAAGACCTATAAAATAAACCCCTCTTGTAAGTTTTGAAAACAACTGATGAATGAAATCAATTTCTGTGTGAGCAACTTTGTGTTTCTCTCTTCCGCACTTGTATTCAGGTGTTGAGCTCCGTGAGGGAGTAAATCCGGGTTCCCTAGGAACCTTGAGGAGGTGTGAGATCTCTAACCCCAAACCCTACCAAAACCTTAGGTTAGCCACTTCAATTCCAAACCCTAGCCGCCCATCATCTTCTTCATTCCACCAATCATCCAAACCCTAATCTACCTCATCATCTCACGGCCCCTCTCTTCCAAGTAGAGGCCAACCACCAGCATCCGGGTCCAGATCAGCTATTTTGAATACAGAGCCAATCCCAGAGGAAGTCAGATCAGCATCCAGGAGAATCAGAATTTCAGCAACATCAATTTTCAAGTTCTTCTTATCTGGTAAATCCTTTCTTTGAGTATCTGGTTCCTTAACTTGTTCTTCTTCTTTCCCAGATCCTGAGTCCAGGAGAAGCCAACTCTGCCAAAGGACCAGTATTGGAGGATCCATTGCGAAGATATCCGAATCCGAGGATCCAACAATCTGCTCGAGAGAGTCCTTCCACCAAACTCTGTGAAGATCACTACCTGGTACATAACCCTTCCCTTCTCTTTAGTTCTGTCCTGTTGAAAGTTCAGAGCGAAACCCTAGGTCTGGGAGTTTCTCAACCTCCAGCGATCCTTTACTTCTGAACTACTCTGATAATCTAGTTTCTTTGAATTATTCTTTCAATTATTATATAGTTTCTTTCAATTTAGTTTAACTTTCATTTGAGTCAAAGCCGACTTCTGAAAATATAAAAAAAAAAGAAAAAGAATTAGTCTTAATTTACTTCCGCATCACATCATCTCTTTCGTTCGGCATCATTTTTAGTATCAGAGCTTTCGTTCTGCATCAATTGAGTTACGGTAGAGGTATAATGTTGAACTATTGTAGAGGTGTTATGTTGACTTAGGTTTAGAAAGCCACATTATACCTACTCCTAGGATAAAAGGTAGATTAAATTAAAAAGATACACTATAATAAGAAAGATTTTCACAAACAAGTATTTTGACTTTTAGTGGCAATTATTATTACCAATACAACTTTTACTAGTAATTGTCTAATTACTGGTAGAACAATGGTCAAAAAAGATTATAGCGAAAATTATAGGGATTGCTAGTAAAGGTATATATAATTGCCACTATAAATCTATATTATTATGGTAATATTACCAGCAAATATAATTGCTACTATATAGCAGTCTATCTAGTCTATCTTTCACGATAATTACAATTATCGCTATAAATCTGTATTATTATGGTAATTGGTATTGGCAGATATAATATTACCATATAGCAACCTATCTAGTATATCATTCACGGCAATTACAATTATCACTATAAATCTATATTATTATGATAATTATTATCAGTAAATATGATTACCATTATATAGCAACTTGTATAGTATATCTTTCACAATAATTATGATTGCCACTAAAAGACAAAGTCTTAACAATTATTAGTGACAATTATAATTATTGCTATAGAATTTATGTTACTATAATAATTTTTATTGACAAATTTAATTATCACAATATAGCAGCCTATCTATCTTTTGCAATAATTATAATTACCGCTAAAAGGTATACCAAGCTAACCTTAACAATCATTAATAGCAATTAAAAATACTACTATATCTCTTTCTTTCCTACATTAAAATTTCTTATATTAATATAATAAATTTAATTAATGTAATAATTGGCATCTATTCAAAGATTAATATTCATCATAATAATATCTAAATGAATTTTATAACTAATTTTCAAGCCCAACTTAACCGATCTATAAAATGCAATAAGAAAGTACTATATATTATAATAAGAAAAAAAGTTTACACCATATATTTTTTTCTAATATATATAACTCTTAAATAAACACATAGCAGTAAATATAAGTCCATCACAATTATAAAAGCAAAAAAATTAATATAGTCTCGATCTCGATAAACTCCATGAGTATCAACTAAGTTTTTAATCCAAAGTAGTCCATCACCTTACGACATGCATCTTGAAAAAAAAGAAAAAGAAAGTGCACAAATTAGTTATTATGAAAATAATAAGATCATATGCATCGAGAGTTATATTAATAACAAGTTAAACAAAATACTATCTTGATGAGCGAAAAAAGGCATGTCAAATATTAGAAGGTTTTAGAGATTTTGTGCATTCATTGTTTTATCAAAACTAGAGGCATCAAGAACCTATTTAAAAATAATATAATAAAAACATTATTATCCATAAATACCTTGCTTAATTCAAAAATATATTCAAGTTCTTACTTGAAAAAAAATACTTAAAGCATAGTAGCTTCACTTAAAAATGCATACTTATAGCCAATTTCATGATTGCAAGTTCCACTCCTAACCATGCTTGATTTTCCTTCATAATTGTCATTTCATTGGTATGGCATTGTTCCATACTCTTCAAGTCCTCCAATAAATTCACTTTTTCAAAGGCTTTGTTATCTTTTGAAATTGCTTTCAAGTGATAAGATGTCAGACCTCATAAATTACTAAAGGTTGGACCAAGTCTGATGGGGACATCAACAAGAAAGAAGTTTTTGGACTAACTCACTTTTGTTTTGCAGTTAAAATAGACAAATCTAATAAAGGGTTTGAGCCCATATTCTCTTTCAGCAAATACTTGAGCCGATTCATGAGTCGACTCAACCTAGATTCAAGCAGGGTATGAGGCCACTTCTTCAATACCCATTTTTCTCACTTGGCGCCATCCATTTGAATCCCACTTCCCTCACTTGGATGCCATCTACTTGAAGCCCATTTTCCTCACTTAGATGCCATCTACTTGAAGCCCATTTTGGTCGACACCACACCAAGCACCTTTTGGGAAGGAGGAAGGACACAACATTAAGAATTTTATGAGAAGATTGAAGCCATGTTTTATTACCCCAACAACCCTCCAACTAACTTGCCATGTGGGATGCCACATCACATGACACATAGGGATCCACATCAGCAAATTAAGCCAAGTCATTGCCACATGTCAATTGGTTGTAACCTTCTACCCATAAATAGTTGTAAAAAAACTAATTCTAGTTGAACTACCCAACTAGAGTTAGCTAGACCTAACCTCTATTCTCTCTCTCTCCTTGGCTGACCCATGTGGGTTATGAAGGCTATAAATAGGGCCTAAACCCCTCCCATTGTATTGATTCTACTTTGGATTAAATGAAGAAAGCTATCTTTCTTGTTCTAGTTTTCCTATGTTTTCTTGTTTGGAGTGAAAAGTTCTTGAGTTTGAGAGTTAGAAGATAGGTTTGAGAAGAGAGTGTGAGGTTCTTAAATGAGTGTTTGAAGGGTAGAATACCCTTGAGTATTTGAAAGATGGAGTGCTCCTTGTTTGATCCAAAATCCAAGCATCATTCCTTGAAGGCGCCGGCTTCTACTTCCTTGTTTCCCTTTCTTCTTCTTGTTTCAATTCTGAATTCTCTTTCCATGCCTAATTTCTGATTTGATGCAGGTTTTTTCTGATTTTCCAAGTCCAAGATGAAGGTCTTCAAGCCAAGGATCATGGCCAACGTGAGTCCTAAAGGTAGGGAGTGCTAGTCTTATGGTTTAGGCCTCAATCCTTGAGTGATGAGAGCTCCTTCCACCAAATAATTAGCCATCATTGTTGGTAGGAAAACTCTTCATAAGCTTCATTAGATCTGATCATTTGAAGGTTAATTTTTCATAGTAGTGATAGTTTCCTTACCATGAAGATCCTAATCTCTATTTTGAACTAAATCTACATTTCGGGTATTGTAACTTAGATCAACCAGTCTCCTTATGAATATTCTTTTCTTGGATTAATTTAGACCATTTATTTGATAATTAATTGCTCAAGTTTGCTTGCTGGTTAGCTTTCTAAAACTCTCCATTCATCATTTTATTTTCATCCCCCATTAATTTTTTGGTATCAGAGCTTAAGGTTCTACTAAGTCAAATGTTTGATTTCTAAAATTTTTGTTCTAGTACTCACCAAAATTTTTCATGAACTTTTGCAATTTTTTTTATATTGAAAAAAAATCTAAAAAAATACTTTTCCAGTACCTTTGTATTTTAGGATTCAAAATACAAAATTTTAAAAAATATTTTTCATTAATTTCTAGATTTAAAAATATGAGTTCTTAGATCATTTCTGAAGTTTTGTCCAGAATTCTGTTTCTACCTTTCATTTCATTTAATTTTAAATAAAATATAAAATATTTTTTATAAATCTTTAATTTTTAGATATGAGATCTAGACTTCGAATTTTGTTATTTTCCACTGAAAGTTTAAATTTTAGAAGGATCTAGAGTTAGGGATTCAAAATTTGAATTCAGGTTGTTAAGAGTTAGTTAAATTGCTGGAACCTTCTAGCATGTGCTTTTAAACTACCTTCTCAACCAAAATTCGAGTTAATCTGAAGTCAAAACTTTAAAATATGATAATTCTTATCTGAGATATAACCAAATCAGTTTTATTTTGAATTTTTAGATTTTTAAAAAGATTAATTTCAAAATTTTAAAACTAACTTGTTGAAAGTTGTTCTCTGCTAAAATTTTTTTTACAACAAGCTTTCAAAATGAATTTCTTAACCAAATTCCAGGAATTAAATTTCAAAATTTAGAATCTGGAATCTTTACTGAGGCATCTAACAATTCATATTTTAATTTTAATTTTTTTTTTGAAATTTTAAAATTTTTATTTCGAATTTTTAAAACTAGTTGACTAGAAGTTGTTAGGGCTGAAACTATCTTGCAATAACTCTAACTTCTAGAATGAGTTTTTAATCCTAATTCAAGATTTGAATTTTAAAATTTTATTTCTAAAATTTGGACTTCAAAATCTAAATTTTTCAATTTATTTTTTGAATTTTAATTTTTTTTAAAATTGGGATTGAATCACATGTTTGTGCTAATACTAGTTGTTGTGTTAACTAGTTAGTGAATTGTTTGTGCATCCATTCTTAAATCTAATTAAGGACATTTAATCATAACATAAGGGAATAAGGTCATTACCTTTCCTTGGCCCAAAACAATCACCCATATTTGCATTGACCTAAACCATAATTGAAATCGAGTAGGAACCTAAAACTAGAGACACCCATAAGTCAGGTTCAAGTGCAAGATGAGACCAAATATTAGTTGAGTTTGTACTTACTTCTTGAAATTGGTGTCTAAGACAAGGGGTCTAATGGCAAATGCCTTAAGTGGACTTGCGGTTTTTAATTAGGATCTCATGAAAGCGATGGGAGCCTCCCGCAATCCCACCTCTTACCTGGCCAGTGGAAAAGGTAATTACAACTTTAACTAGTACTTAGTCAATTCATGTATTTTGAACTTTTAGATCTAAAAGTCCTAAAAGTTAGATTTGTACTACTTGTTTTGAAGCTCCATACCAATAGTCCCACACTCAGTCTATTTTTTACCCATGGATCCCAATTTTGAATTCTTTTTGAGAACCTTGTCTAAAAAGTTTGATACAATAAATGGGTAATTATGGCAAATAAGAAAGGAATTAGATCAAGTGAAGGACCATGTTCGGGCACTTGAAGAGACCCCAATGACCCCCACCGAACCTGAGTCACTTAGGTCAATTCCTCGAGGTCCAAGAGTCCATCATCATGAATTCACTACTGAATACAATTCAAGACGACTTCACCATAACTTCATAGAAGAAGCCCATAGGATCCATGCTGAGCCTAAATTACCTAATCCACCTCCCCTTGGTCTAAGAGCCCATGTCATGATCTCACCCCTGAGTATAACCCTAGATATTCCTACCAAGACTTTGTAGATCATGAGGAGAGAGTCTTTAAGAGCAATCGACCCTATACACCCACTTTTGATGGAAACCCTGAGGTGTATGTCGATTGGAAAGTGAAAATGGATCAATGCTTTGAATTTGATGAAATGTCGGAAGTAACAAAGTGTCAATTTGCCAAATCAAAGTTAGTCCGACATGCTAAATCATATTAGGGAGAAGTTGAGCAAAAAATTATTATAGTGGGAATAAAATAAATACTTGGAGAGAAATGACGAATAAACCGAGGGAAAAGTATATAGATAAATATTATGAGCAAAAATTCTTAGACCAATGGTATAAATTGAAACAAGATGATATACCTGTATTTGATTACATTACCAAATTTAATAAGTATGAGGGAGATGAAGAAGAGACTAAACCCATAGAAAAATTAGAGAAAAAATTTCCTGAACCTATTAAAGAATTTAAGGATGAAATAGAATCAAAGTCTTGTCCAAATGAAGAGCTAAAAAGAGAAAATCCTAAACCCGTTGAAAAACTTAAGGAAAAAGTTTATGAAGCTGGGTCTAACCTTATGGATGACTATGATCAAGAACAATTACTTGAAGATAAAATAATTACCCAGCCTAAAGAAAGCAACAACGAGGATGATCAAAATGAAGTCCAAGAACAAAGCCATGAAGAACAATTTGAGGAGATAATAGAGGACCCAGAATTAATCACTGTTAAGGATTTATATCTAGAGATTAATGAAAGATCACCTAATGGGGTATTGACCATCAAAAAAAATCTAGAACCAATTCCAAAGGATCAACCCCAAGAAATTGTAGGACCTGCAAAAGAATTTAACATGAAGATTAGAGGTGAATAGATGGTAGGGATTGAAAGATGTAAGTGCAAGAGAAGGAAGATGGAAATTGTATCCCTTGATAATTGCCCTAAGCCTGATTCACCTTTCTGGAACATTCTCAATCCTCATCTACCTAGCTGGGACATTCGCCATATCATTGATCAGGTCCTAGTAATATTCAATAGTTACTTTTGGAAGATATTATGGTATTTATTGGGTACCAAATTTAGATTCACTGCCACCTACCTAAAGTTGTGTGCTAGAGTTTTCAAAGCCATTTAGGAGAATATTGAAAATTAAAAACTTTTGTTTTCTAGCAATAAAGTTTAGTTTATAGATAATAAAGTCCATTAGAGCTTGTTTTGTTTTAGTGTCATTTATGTTTTGTAATTTGATGTCATTTGACCTTCCCATGCATAAGTGTCCATGACTGCGAGTCATATGCATAGCATGATTAGTAAGAAAATTTGAGCAATAAAATTAACAAGCATATGATAAACTCATGTAAAAGAGCCAAAGAATTTCAGGAAGGAGACTATGTCATGGTAAGGCCAAACTTGAACAATTATATGCCCGTGGTGTTGGTCATTTTCAAAATAGTAAGGAAAAATCTGAACCTAATATATGCTAGATTGACCATCCGACTTTGGTATCAGTTCCACTTTCAATAATTCAGATCTAGAAGGGTAAAGGAACCAACAATGATACCTAGTGAGCCTTTCGAGTTTGATTCTATTTTTGAGAGTAAGCCAACCCATGAGTGTCCACCAACCAAGTTACCAAAGCAGCAAGACATGATTGAGCAAATCTTAGACAATAAGACTATCACTACCTGAAACAGGGACTATCAACACTACTTGGTTCATTGGCAAGAATGCCCTAATTCTGAAGACTCATGGATTACTTGAGAAGACCTATAAAGAATCGACCAGACCTACTAGAGTATCACCAGAGTCAGATTGATTCTAACTCGATAGAATCGAGTTCTTTTCATCCTGGGAGAATTGATGGGAATATCAATAAGAAAGAAGTTTTTGGACTAACTCACTTTTGTTTTGCAGTTAAAATAGATAAATCTAATAAAGGGTTTGAGCCCATCTTCTCTTTCAGCAAATACTTGAGCCGATTCATGAGTTGATTCAACCTAGATTCAAGCAGGGTATGATGCCACTTCTTCAATACCCATTTTTCTCACTTGGCGGCATCCATTTGAAGCCCACTTCCCTCACTTGGATGCCATCTACTTGAAGCCCATTTTCCTTACTTGGACGCCATCTACTTGAAGCCCATTTTGGTCGATACCACATCAAGCACCTTTTGGGGAGGTGGAAGGACACAACATTAAGAATTTTATGAGAAGATTGAAGCCATGTTTTATTACCCCAACAACCCTCCAACTAACTTGCCATGTGGGATGTCACATCACATGACACATAGGGGTCCACATCAGCAAATTAAGCCAAGTCATTGCCACATGTCAATTGGTTGTAACCTTCTACCTATAAATGGTTGTAAAAAAACTAATTCTAGTTGAACTACCCAACTAGAGTTAGCTAGACCTAACCTCCATTCTCTCTCTCCTTAGCCGACCCATATGGGTTATGAAGGCTATAAATAGGGCCTAAATCCCCTCCCATTGTATTGATTCTACTTTGGATTAAATGAAGAAAGCTATCTTTCTTGTTCTAGTTTCCCTATGTTCTCTTGTTTGGAGTGAAAAGTTCTTGAGTTTGAGAGTTAGAAGATAGGTTTGAAAAGAGAGTGTGAGGTTATTGAATGAGTGTTTGAAGGGTAGAATACCCTTGAGTATTTGAAAGGTGGAGTGCTCCTTGCTTGATCCAAGATCCAAGCATCATTCCTTAAAGGCGCCGGTTTTTACTTCCTTGTTTCCCTTTCTACTTCTTCTTGTTTCAATTCTGAATTCTCCTTCCACGCCAATTTCTAATTTGATATAGGTTTTCTCTGATTTTCCAAGTCCAAGATGAAGGTCTCCAAGCCAAGGATCATGGCCAAGGTGAGTCATAAAGGTAGAGAGTGCTAGTCTTATGGTTTAGGCCTCAATCCTTGAGTGATGAGAGCTCATTCTTCCACCAAATAATTAGCCATCATTGTTGGTAGGAAAACTCTTCCTAAGCTTCATTGGATCTGATCATTTGAAGGTTAACTTGTCCTAGTAGTGATGGTTTCCTTGCCATGAAAATCCTAATCTCTATTTTGAACTAGATCTACATTTCGGGTTTTGTAACTCAGATCAACTAGTCTCCTTATGAATATTCTTTTCTTGGATTAATTTAGACCATTTATTTGATAATTAATTGCTCAAGTTTACTTGCTGGTTAGCTTGCTAAAACTCTCAATTCATCATTTTATTTTCATCCCCGATCAAAGTCCTAAGCCCCGTACTAGGCTACTCTTTTCTAATCCCATCACTTGTGAATATATATCACCTTCAAAAGCCACATTATCTTGGAATTGATTAATGGAACTAAAAGGTTGGCTTAACTTTTCCTTAATCAAATCCTAAACTCATAAAAAAAAGAATTGCATCATTTTCATGATTATTTAAATTTATTTAATCAAAATAAAATCTTGTATTAAAACTTATATTAAATAGATAAGGTTAAAAAACTTACAACTATTCGAGTTGAGTCATCATTAATAGGCCTCTTATCTTTGCATTGCTTATGAGTTTCAATGAAAATATATGATCTTTATAGCTCAACTCCATCTTTAGCCCAATAAAGAATTAAATCGTGACTTTGAAATTAAAACCTCCAAAAGATAACAAGCAAGGTTCAATAAATAAATATTTCAAGTGCTCTCTTTCCATACCAAATATACTGGTTTATAATATAAGCAAGGACCTAATGCATTCAAAATATGCATGAAAACAAAAACCCAAAACCTTCAACTTATCACCTTAGCTCTGTATAGCTATAGAAAAACCTGACTATAAAAGCCCTAAGTTCTATACATATTGACCAATAAAGTGCAGGAATAGACATTGGGGTGTAGAACAATAATCATTTTGATAAATACCTTCTGTTGAATCATGAGAATGAGAGCATATTTGGAGAATAAATCAATTGACTTATAGGTATTAGGATATGAAATCCTTAAGAAATCAAAAGCGTAAGAAAACAATCAAGTATGTTGCATTAAATATATTGCTAATTCATAAAATAATAAACAGTGTTGCCAAAACTTGTTGAAGGACATTATTGAAGTAATGCTGTTCATACCTATATAATTAGTCCGATCAGAGGTAAATTTATAAAAAATTGTTGAAGGACATTATAGTATTTTTTTCCCTGCTAGAGGGACAGAACAGGAAGGTCACACAAATTCATGGCAAGGACATATTTGAGGGATGAATCGAAACTATAAATTTGTATATGGGGATTTTGATTTTGATTTTTTTTTTTTTGTTACTTTGTTCCTTTTTGTTGATTAAAATGAATCAAAAATACATTTTCAGGTGTTGTGATTGATCATGTTTTGTTAGCTTTCATGCATGACTTTTTCAATCTACAGACATTTTAAATACTTATCATCCTTGGCAAATATCTACTAGACAAAGCTCGTGTCATGCCCATTACTGAAGATCCAACTTCTGAGAAAAATTGCTTTGTTTTTTTATCAGATCAAAAAAGGATTCAAAACCCTGGTAAGCATATTGTTTATAAACAAAGCCACAAGGTTGATTTACCCATCTACTTCAGCCAGCCCCTATTGTTTTGCCATATCACTATCTCATAGTCGCTGTAGATGATTTTTGTCTGTGCTGTGGATTCTCTAAGGAACAAGGTTACACAAGGTTAAGCTGCAAAGTTTTTGTGGTTGCCCTCTTGCAGTATCTGTTTTAATCACTTATTTTTCACTATAAATCCTAACTTTTTAGAGGAATCTTGAATATATAATATATCAAATATCCTTGTAACATCTACTAAAACGAAACATACTATTTTACACTTTCAAGATTTAATTATCATGAAAATGTTTTAGACTTGCAATAATAAAATTATCAAATATTTATGTACAAGGATATTTAGAACATAATTAAACACATAATTTAACAAAATCATAATTTTGACTGATACATTTTTTGCCATCAACCATGCAATGCTTTTAGATCGCCTAGTATGTGCCATTTTTAGTATTGATTAATTTTTTCAATTTGTCTTGCTTCGTTCCTGACATTGTATAGAAATATTAGAAAAAAAGCTTACACATAAAATTGTTGGAGAAAAAATATAGAAGTAAAAATAATTGCTTCAGGACTGAATGTTATTTTTAGTTTAAAATATTACTTTCATGCTTTTAGAAAACCAATGATTGATGAGGGTAGTCCATTAATCCTTGGTATGCAATAAAGTTTCTTACTTGATATGCCATTCTTATTTCTACAACCTTCAAAATACTCACCATTCAACTCACACTTAAAATCTTTCCATTTTTTTTCAAAGATCGTAATACCCATTCCTCATCATTATAAGGGAATAAAAATTTTATCTACAAGATATATACAACAATAAATTATAAATATACTCATAATTAAGTGAAACTTGAATTGATAATAGATATTTGTTACCTTAATAAACTCTAATAACTCTCTTTTGTCTTTCTTGGAAAATATTCTCCAATCTAGAATATGAATAGGAGTTAAATCAGAATTTCTTCCTATAGTATCCAAAAAAACTAGCAAGAACTCGTCCTTCTATTCTAATGGACTGATCACGTTTGTTAAATTACACAATGATTCTTCCTTGTCCTGACTAAGTCCAAATGTTAGCTAGTAGAGTAGGTCCTCGTGTACTTGTTTGCTTTAAAAAATTATAAAATTCAATAAAACAAAGAAAAATTACATTATAATGAAAACATGCAATCAAATGGTGTAACTTGGATATATAACAAGAACCCATTTTTACTATATATATCAATTGGCTCTCCTTCTAAATCCCCTAATTGATTTTCATGATTGGGTTCTTTATGAATTGAAGCATCACTATCATGCAGAAGATTTTGTTTATTTTGAGATGAATGTTCAACTAAGACTTTTTGAGTATAGGCCTTACATCAGTAGTATGTCCATAACTCAATGTCTTTGCATTAACCATGACTTCACTATTCTAAGTGTTCATATACCTCTCATATTTTTTTTTGTTCGAAACCTGCAGCTGTTATTCATATCAAAAGTATGAAATCTTGTTCCAATATAATTTGGATCTTGGGCAAGTGATCTAACATCATTTATGATTTTGTCCATTACTTACAGTATAAGAAGTTTTAACTTGATTTATTAATAAAAAATAAGGGACCAATCAATCTTATTCTATATATAGAATACCATTAATGAAAGATTTTTAATTTATAGAAAGAAGTTTAATTATTTTTTATAATCAAAACTAGTAGTAATAATACTTACAAACTTCTTAAATAATATATAAAAAATTTTATCATGCAGATGATAGGCCTCATGTTGTATGGATAAGTCTATTAAATATTTTATTTAACATATCAAAATATATATTAATTAATTTTTATTTTTTGAGAATTAATATTTTTATTTATATTTTACAGAAATGATAATTATAAACAGAAAGAACATCATCAGTATGTCAAAAAAAAAAAAAAAAAAAATATTTAAAATAAAACTGAAATGGAATTATTTAAATAATATCTTTATAATTGGATAAAAAAATATGGGCCAGAAATTTTTACACGTGGTAACTCAATACTTCCTTACAAATCTTCAAATGCTACATGGATACCCGTGGCTAACCAAGACAAAAAAAACCCTTCATGGTCTACTTTCTCATTGCTCCCCCACAATATTTGATGTGGCCACGTTGCATGGAAGAACAGAAAACTTCCAGGCAGCTCATAAAAAACCAGAACATTGTATCTTCACGTGGCCCGCTTGCGCACAATCCCACGCGGCACTCCAGAAACCGGCGTGTCCACTTATCACATTAAATATCACAATGGTTTCCATGCAACTGGCAGTCAAACTTTCTCATCACTCCACTTGATCAACGGATTTTTAAAAAATATTATTTTTTTAAAAAATTATTTAAATATATTTATAAATTTGGAATTGTTTAGATGATGCGGTGTTTCCGTACGAAACCGCAAATTGGATCTAAGATTTTATTTCATTAAAACCGCAAGCAGCCTGGACCCTGATCTTCACTCTTGGTACTTTGATCAACCTTTCTGATATTTTGATCTACTTTTTTACTATTTCAACCTTAGGTCGGTATCTTTCTTATAGTAATTGGCGAGTAACTATTTATTTTATCTTGTTGTTCATTGCTTTAGTCTACTGAGTGAGCATGACTTAGCCTACTAGCCATGCATTTTAGTCTATATAATGGTTAAGTAATTCAATCTATAAAAGGTGTTAGTTCTAAAATTTATTATTACTTGATTTATGCCGGATAGCATTTCAAGACTTGTTATTGATTAGTCTTCATATTATAACTATTGGTATGAATGTGATGCAGATATTGGTAATTTGACAATGCTCCCTTCTAAGAATTTTGTGAAGGGCTATACATCGAACACAACTTCACTTTGATCGAACACTCTCAGATAAATAGAGAAGTAGAGGTGACCAATCAATCTATCCATTAAGATTTAAAGACTTGGTTGGATAAGACCAAAAGATTATGGATAAATGAACCGCAAAGTGTAATTTGAGACTACCATATCGCACACTGGCTTTTGACCAATGAAACAGCATTTAACCTTGCTTTTGAAACTAAGGTTGTCATTCCTCTAGAGGTAGCCCTACCATCACACCAAGTAGAGAGCTTTGATGCACAAAGGAACTCTAAGGACTTATGAGCGAGCCTAGACCTCCTTGAAGAGGCCAGAGAGAAGGTTCAAATTTAGATGGTGGTATACTAATGAAGGGTCATGCACTACTATAACTTTAAGGTGAAGGAGAAGTACTTTTGGTGCGGGGGCTTAATACTCAAGAAGGCAGGGGTCTACCAGGTGACTAAGTGAGGGAAGTTGTCGATCAATTGGGAGGGGTCTTATCGCATTACCAAGGTTATATACCTTGGGACCTATCACTTAGAATAGTTGGACAAGATACTTGAAGGTTCTAGGAGAGCTTGAGCACCCCAAGCTAAGTCACCATGCTCATGGAAGCCTTGGTTGTCTTGTACAACCTAATTCGTAGAAAGCTCTGAGCCTCAGGATGATGAGCATGCCTCCATAGGTGGAAAGTCCCGAGAAAGTCATCTATGCACCCTGCACCAGACTCCTGGATGATCTTAAGCCCCTTAGACCGGGTCACCATGCCCAAGGAGCCTCACTGAGTTAGCACACCCAGCCAAGAAACTAAAGCCCATGCGGATCAAGTGACCAATAATCACAAAGAGAACGTTCAAGAAAAGAAGTTTTCTTTATTAATGATTCTTGAGTATAAAGATTATGACACAATGATCGAAGCTCCATTACAAGTGAAAATTTCTAGGTATAGATGGAAGATCAAAAAGTAAAAAAAAAAAAGATCCCTTGGCCCACCGATGGTACTGTGGAAAGGGACGGGTTGGTGCAGCACCAAAAGGGCATGGGGGATGGGATAGAAGGGCCACCCTTGGTTTCCATCCTCACATGCCCTTCCTTCTTCGAAGCACACAAGAGGGTTGCTTGGGAGCAAGGATCCATCCCCTGGAAGGGTGCTGGAGAGATCTCTCCGAGGGGCTTGATATTGAGAAGGCTCCCATGCAACTACTCACTCTGCCAGATCAGTTGGGTGAGCCACGACATTGTTGAGAGGCCTGAGGAGATGTCCGACACTTCATCAAGCCATCTCTGGCTATAGCTATCCTCCCAACTGTCTAATGGCCTGATTGGCGGGAGCAGCAAACTTTGTTGATGTAGTTTGTAGCAATTTTCAATACCTCTCATTTAAAGATGGGTGTCTATTAGTGCACCTTGTTGGAGCCCTTGGAGAATGCCGTGAGAATAAGAGGAGAACCCCTCCTGTGAGCTACAGACACCAGCCATTTGTAAACCATGGATGAAGGATTGTGGCGATGGTAGCATTCCCTTCAAACTCCCTACTCACAAGAGGAGTTGAAGGAGGCAGACATGACCACAGGAGCTCCTACCCCTATTTATAAGGGATCCAGTGAAGGCGTCACCATCATGCAACCTAGTGTACATGTGCCAGCTATCACCATCTTAATGGATAAGCCGTGTTTACCGGAAAGGAAGGGCCCTAGGTGCTACTTTCGGTAATCCACCGCTTGGGGGACTGCAGCATCAAAGGTTGAATGGGTCCCAAGGCAAAAGGTCACCTCGTTTGATGACTAATTCATTCACCTGAGACTTTCTAAGTGACTTATGCCGAGCGCTTTTTTTTTTTTTTTTTGCTGAGCTCTTATTCATTCACCTTTGATGCTGAGCTCTTGGATCACAAGAGTGATAGCTAGGATCATCATGGAACTTGGTACTCCATGCATCCGAGAAGTGAATCACCTAGTACAAATCCTAAATTAACATGAGGATGGCACAATACCATTGCATAATTCATGCTGCTGGTGGATCAAGATATAAACTTAGACATGACTAAAAAGAAGTTTCCCTTTATTTTAAAGGGGACAGGAAAAGAAATAAAGATGCATCGAGGCAAGATGGTATGAGATACAAAATAAATAAACAAAAATATACTTGAAGCCTCAACTATGGAACCCATTAACAAGTTCTTCCCGTGTCAAAGTACCTTTAGCCTCCCTTCATTGGAGAGCAACACTACAGCAAAACAGGGTTATCCCGACCCTTTTGTGGCGACGCTTCTCAGAAGCGTTAGGAAGAACCAGAACCCGCCGACGGTTTTTGAAAGCGTTGGCAAAACTGAAAGTCCGCCGACGCTTTTAAGCGTCGGCAATTAACCCTGAGTTTTACCGACGCTTTTAAGCGTCGCCGGACCATCCCGCTGAAATCGGGGATATTTGCCAACGCTTTTAAGCGTCGCCGGAGTCTGGGACCTTTGCCGACGCTTTTAAGCGTCGCCAGACTTGGGACATTTACCGATGCTTTTAAGCATCGCGGAGTCCAGGGACCTTTGCCGACGCTTATAAGCGTCGCCGGATCGGCCATTTGCCGACGCTTTTAAGCATCAGGACCTTTACCGACGCTTTAAAGCGTCGCCATAGTTTTGGACCTTTGTCGACGCTTTTAAGCGTCGCCGTACTATACATTTACCGATGCTTTTAAGCGTCGCGGAGTCTAGGAACCTTTGCCGACGCTTATAAACGTCACCGGATCATACATTTGCCGACGCTTATAAGCGTCGCCGAAGTCCGTGACCTTTGCCGACGCTTTAAAGGGTCGCCAAAAGTTCCAGGACATTTGACGACGCTTATAAGCGTCGCTAGAGTTTCTAGGTTATTTAGCGACGCTTATAAGCGTCGCTAGAGTCCAGGACTTTTGGCGACGCTTATAAGCGTCGCCGGACTCCATGTTTCCCCCACCCACCGAACCCTAATTCTTGCAGCCACCAAACCAACTCCCCCCCCCCCCCCCGAACTCCTCCTCACCCTCCCCCCCCCCCGCTCCTCCTTCTCCTCCTCCTCCCCCCGGCTCGGTCCACCGCCGAACCCCCACCCCCCCCAACTCCTCCTCCTCCTCCTCCTCCTCCTCCTCCCCTCTGCTCGGTCCGCCGTCGAACGCCACCGAACACCCCCCCCCCTCCTCCTCCTCCTCCTCCTCCTCCTCCTCCTCCCCCCCCCCCCACGCCACCGAACACCCCCTCCTCCTCCTCCTCCTCCTCCTCCTCCTCCTCCCCCCACTCCACCGAACACCCCCCCCCCCCTCCTCCTCCTCCTCCTCCTCCCCCCCCCCCTCCTCCTCCCCCCCCCCCCAACTCCTCCTCCCCCCCCCCCCTCCTCCTCCTCCTCCTCCTCCTCCTCTTCCTCCTCCTCCTCCGCTCGGTCCGCCGACGTAGCAGCCGTCCGTGATCTCCCGGTCGATCAAGCCGCTGCCGAACCCCCCCTCCTCCTCCTCCTCCGCTCGGTAATTTTTTTTTTTCTTTTCCAAAGTTCAAAGTTATTGAAGTAATGGCCAGTATATTTTGTAGCTTGAGGTATTGTTTGGTTGATGCAACCATGAAAAGAATTAACAATGCATTGGAGTTCATGGTAGATGCACAGTTAAGCATGCGCCTGGATTATAGTAAGGTAGATGACTGACATTGCAAATATGTTAAACCAGTTAGGAGCCATGGAGATATTTGTTAATGTAAAGCAGAAGATAATATAGTTTGACCACCCTCTATAAACATCATTGCTGCTGGCTAATTAAATGGAGTATAATCTCCTTTTAGGTTACTTCTTAGATGCTTAGCCTAAGAATTTATTTCAACAACCAGTTTCCACGCATTGGATTTTTTTTTTTTTTTTTTTTTTTTTATGTTTCATGTTTCATATCTAAACCGATGTTCTTAAATTAACCCGATCACTTAGTATTCATTAGTAAAATTCTGGCTCTACTACTGACAGGAGCCTCAAAATCAGTGTACGTGGATTTCAAAGGAGAAAAAGTTTTCGACATCGTGTCTGTGCTTCTTCTCATTTTACCATGGCCACAGAAATATTTCATTAGCTTCTGTTTTCTTCTCATGGGAGATGAAACTAGTTTCCATGCCAATACTAAACAAAATCTGAAAATAAAATGTTCCTAAAATGCCAGTCTAAACAATATCGACTGAATGCTGGGTGACATAGGAAGCTACCCAATCCTCGTGGTAGGTGTGCCTAAGAGAGAGATCCCCTTCCCTGCCGTTCACCTAGTTACTTTTATTTTATTTTATTTTTTAAAAGAGAGAGAGAGAGAGAGAGAGAGAGAAAATTGAACACTGGATATCTAGTGATGCAAGATTAACCATTGAACCAACATCGATGGATGATGCCGGAGCCCATTTGTCAATTGGTCCAAGTAGATAGTGGACTTCTAGGAATAACTCTCAAGGGACGGGAGCATCAAGGTCATTGCACCGGCATGAAAGCCGAGATGCCGTACAGTAATCTCTATCTCGATTTCGCATTCTGGTCTCTACGAAACTTTGAAAGCTTGTAAATAATCTTGGCCCCATGCCCTGGAGTCTTCACATCTTAGCGTTGTTTAACATTAACAAGGCCAAATAATACCAGAAGTAGCTTGGTTATTATGTCTGTAGTATTCTCCTGAGTAGGAATCTTGATTAACTGAATGCAATCGCTCGCAACAAATTTCTTGAGCTTGTGATACCGAAAATTAATATGCTTTGTCCTGGTATGATATGCTGAATCCTTTGCAAGATATACGGTACTCTGACTATCACAATATATACAAACAATCTTTTGTGCAATACCAAGTTTTTTTATCAAACCCCGAAGCCAAGCTGCTTGCTTGATAGCCTCAACTATAGCTATATATTTTGCCTCTATTGTTGACGATGCCATGATATCCTGAAGTATTATTTTCTAACTAATATGACATCCACCTAGAGTGAAGGTGTATCTTGTTATTGATCTTCTCCTGTTAAGATCACTTGTATAATCTGAGTGAAGGTGTATCTTTTTCTTGCCATCTTTTTCTTTTCAACATTTTCTTTCTTGATTCAAATCCTTTGTCATCAAACTGTCGCCTGTATCATATTTGTGCATAGCCTTATTTGATAGTAAGGTTATCTTGATCTCCTCCATCTTCAAATATTTTTGCCATATATATCATAAACCTAAAAACCACCGAAACCCAGTTACAATAAAATTTTAAAATGAAATCTTGTCATCCTCCAACATGGTCGCTTAAGAAGGGTGGAAGTTTGGGTTTATGTAAAGTTAAATGAGCTAGTCATAACCATGAACTAATCCTTTCTCATTAGAAGAACTTAAATATATTTGAAGGAAAGAACATACAAATATTAAAGTGTTTTCTCTCTAAATGCTTCTAAACATGAATCCACACCAAGTTGTAATCTTGTTTCTGGCTCTTCAGTTTCTCATATGATTAATCTAAACTACATATCATCATCATAAAGAAGCATTTCATTTATCATAGATAACAAACATGAGGTAGTTTAGGTGCAATATTAATACTTCAGCATTACATTGCTCGAGCAAGCATATATTTGGTCCATACATAAATAAAAACACGCCACTCAGTCACACAATGATTCAATAAGTAGTTTGTAAGATGGTTTACATTTTTTGCATTGATGATTATGTTATCTTTTAAATTGCAATTCATTTCCGTTATAATTTGATTATAATGTTGACTGACTTGTTTTTAAATAATGCAGGTTAGGTACACCATGCCTCGAAGGAAGCGATTAGCAGATGTACAGATACAGTTTTCCCAGACCGAGGCTGGTACTTCTTCAGCACAACAGCCTGAGGGCAGTCGATCAGTTTCACATCGGTCTGATGGCAGTCCCTCTATTTCTGCACATCAGCCTCAGGACGACGTTATTCCCTCCGAGTCCGTACATCACGATCCTTCTATAGATCATCCTGATGACGAGCCTATCGTCGATGATATACAGATACAGGGTACATAATTTAATAATTCTATCTCATTTCAATTCATGCATATGCAATAGTTTTGATATACAATGTTCTGTATTTTTTTTTTTTTTGTAGATGGATTCGGGAGACTCAGGCGTAGGCGAGGACCCACATTAGTCCGTGATGTGTGGCAGTTACCTGAGGATGAGAGGATAGTGATAGAGTGCAGCAAGCTAGGGCAGCCTATTAAGAAAGCTGCTAGCTTGTTGACTAGCTTTCTGGGGACAGTAGCACGCCGTGGTCAGCTATGTCCCCTGAATTATTCGAAGTGGAACGACATGCTTCCTGCATATAAAATAGAAATGCTACGAGTTGTGCAGGTAAAAAAATTAATATATTATTTTATATCTTAGGTTTTTAATAATTGAATTGCTTTTTTCATTTAATATTTATTTTATTGTTTAATTAAATTGTAGAGCAAGTTCGTTCTTCCTTCAGATTCATCTGATTTTGTGCTTAAGTCTCTCAATCACAAGTGGAAAGAATATAGGACGAAGTTGAAGAGAGACTACAAGCTAGAGGGTAGGACAGAGGAGCAGGTTGTAGCTACCTGTCCTCCTGATGTTCACCCTCATCAGTGGATGGAGCTGGTGCACTATTGGTTCTCTGAGAGGGCACAGGTTCTGTAGCATCATCAAACACTTTGAAATTTATTAATTTTCACTTGTTATAATTATATTTATACAATATATAACATTATTTTAATTTTATTTTGCAGACGTATTCTGATATTGGTAGAGCTGCACGAGCTGCTCAGTCTGTTCCTCACACAGCGGGTCCAAGAGTTATGCACGGCTCAGGCATGAGTTTGTATGTTTCTCATCTCATAATACTAGTAGTATACTTTTAGTTTTAACATAATGTATCATCATGTATCATGCATGTGCCATGTATAATGGTACGGGGATATAAGATGTGTTATTTTGAATTTTTTTATAATATTTATTCTTTATATAGGCTGATCAGCAGGGGAGGGAGCCTGGTGAGGTGGAATTCTATCGGATGACTCACGTTCACCAGGATGGCAGTTTTGTTCGGGACGAGTCCAGAGATATATATGTATTTTTTTATTTATGTTATATTATGATTTATATTTTTATTTTTATTAAGTATTAATATATGTGTTTTTTGTCAAATATAGAATAGGGCTACCTCTATGATATCCGAGCGTGCTGGCGAGGGTTCATCATCTACACAGAGCAGTCGCATCGAGGCCGAGGTATTCTCGGAGTTGATGGGACCAGAGCGTCCTGGATGAGTGAGGGATTATGGGATTGGAGTTACCCCTACTCAGTTATCTGAGGTGCGTAGATATACTCGGGATACTAGAGAGAGTCATGATCAGTTACATGTTCGTCAGCTCCAGGAGGAGATTGCAGAGCTCCGACAGACACGTGATGCAGACAGAGCAGAGATGCAGACCATTAGGTCTCAGCTAGAGCATGTTACATCTGTGCTGCATATGTTCATGTCATCTCAGGTAAGTAATTATTTATTAATTTTGTATGTATCTAATAATTGAGAATATATATAATATATGTATTATAATTCTTGATGTATATCTTGCAGGTTCCTGGTGCATCTGCGAGCCACAGACCTGACGACGACCAGCCTCCCACGGATTAGTGATGCTAGATGGTTTTTTTATTATTTATGTATATCTTTTTGTTTATTTGAACTTGGATTGATATGTTTATATATATATAAAAAACTTTTTATATTTGGTTTGTATTTGTGTTTGTGTATGTTGGATGTGATATGTGATACAAGTTTGAATATTTTCATTTGTTTGTGTATGTTGGATGTGATACAGGTTTGAATGTTTCTTTTTCGTAATGTATACAGGTTATGGGTTTGTATATATGGCTGTTTATTTTTTTTAAAAAAAAAAAATCTACCGATGCTTTAAAGCGTCGCTAGGTTTTGATCTGGCGACGCTTTAAAGCGTCGCTAAAACTGGAACTGGCGACGCTTTAAAGCATCGCTAGGCTTGGTGTCTAGCGATGCTTTAAAGCGTCGCTAACTGGCGACGCTTTAAAGCATTGCTAGGCTTGGTGTCTAGCGACGCTTTAAAGCATCGCTAACTGGCGATGCTTTAAAGCGTCGCTAGGCTTGGTGTCTAGCGATGCTTTAAAGCATCGCTAACTGGCGACGCTTTAAAGCGTCGCTAGGTTTCAGTTCTAGCGACGCTTTAAAGCGTCGCTAAAACTGGAACTGGCGACGCTTTAAAGTGTCGCTAGACACCAAGCCTAGCGATGCTTTAAAGCGTCGCTAACTGGCGACGCTTTAAAGCATCGCTAGGTTTGGTGTCTCCGACGTGTTGAAGCATCAAGTGGGGAGTTCTAGCGATGCTTTAAAGCGTCGCTAGACTAAACCCTAGCGACGCTTGGGAAAAGCGTCGCTAGAACTGAAACTGGCGATGCTTTAAAGCGTCGCTAGATTTGGTGTCTAGCGATGCTTTAAAGCGTCGCTAATCGGCGACGCTTTAAAGTGTCGCTAGGGTTTAGTATAGCGACGCTTTAAAGCGTCGCTAAATACTGATGCTTTAAAGCGTCGCTAAAAGCCGACGCTTTAAAGCGTCGCTAGAATTGCGACGCTTTTCCCAAGCGTTGGTAAGTTGCGTCCCAACGCTTGCATAGGCGACGCTTTAACGACGCTTTACAAAACATCGGGAGATTATTTAGCGACGCTTATAAGCGTCGGTAAAAGTCAAAAAAAATGTCGGTAAAGCCCAGATTCACTGTAGTGCAAGCTCTCTTGAAATTGTTAGATATATGCCCTAAAAGCTAGATCGGCATGATAAATAATAATCTTTCTAGGACATATTTTTGTACTTGATTTATTATAATTAATAAAATGGATAATTTTCTTATCCATTTATGTGCGATGTATCGATGAATCATCTAACGAGTTAATAGAAAATGACACATATTCTAAAGAGTTGAGAATTTAAGATATGCATTATAATAGATTAACTACTAAATTACTCTCGATTATTGGATTATCATAAGGATGGTAACTGATTCATCAAGATCGGTGCATAGATATGTTCCCTTTCGGGTAAACAACTCTTGAGTTTATAATATAGGGATACTGGAGTAAGAGTGCAAGTGATTATTAGAGAACAATGATACTGAGTATGACCAAGAGTTAGAAGTTACTTGGATGTCTACTCACTTATTAGTGACTTTTTCGATACTGTAGTTATGTGAGTAGTTCTTAGACCTACAATGTCTCGATTACTCACAAGAGAGTAATTCTTAGCCATTCAGGTCCCTGCGATATTCGTTGGTTATAGTAGGTTCATTGTAGGAGTAGGGTATGTACTTATAAGGGATCTATCGATCTTAGTAATTAAGAAGTAATTCTGTGTGACCTAAGAGGCTGAGTTTTTAAGACTGTGATAATAGCAACTGATAGATAGAAAAGAATTTTTATGAGATTCATAATTAGACTCAAGTTAATTAAGTCTTGCATATGATAAGTGCTTAGAGTTTGACAAGATTCCATAATCTATATCTTGTCAAGACTCTCAATAGAACTTGATTACACGATAACTATACCTAGATGTTCCTTTTCTATTCTATTGAGTTGATACTACATGCTGTTAGGCATCACTGGTAGATTATAAAAACTCACTAGGATCATTTTGGATCAACAATCCTTATTGGATGAGTTGGAATTGTTCCAGCACATCGAAAAGGATTTTTGATGATACTATAAAGGAGATTATGGTATGTCTCACTACCAAATAGAATAAAACCTATGAGATCACACACAAAATGAGCATGACCTTATCAATAGCTTGGATTATAATCCAATTATCAATTAGATTGATGATTTGGATCAATTTATAAAAGTTACAAATTTAGAAATTACTAATTATTAGCATAATGGACTTAATTGTAAGTATTGCAATATAATTTAGCTTAATTAAATTATAGATCAAGCTTTAATTGATTTAAGCCAAATTTAATTTAATTAGAGTTGACTTAATTTGAGACTAATTGGATTTTATAATCTACGTAGAAGTTGGATTCAAATCCTAATTAGATTTACGAGGTTTGATAGGATTTCAAATTTAGTTTGAATCGAGTTCGAATCGGATTTGAATTGAACCCAATTTCAAACCTAATTAAAATAAGAAGCTAGCCTCAAAATTCCCTAGAAGTTTCTCTCTTTTTTCAACATTTAAGAAGAGGGGTGTTGAAATTAGCACCACTCTTCTTCTTGCATGTGTGAAAGGAGATGAGGCACTATATTGGCATCTTCCAATTTTTTAGGGAGTCTCTCTCTCTTCTAGATTAAATCAAAGTCTAATTTTATTTGTATGAGATTCAAATCTAGGTTAGAACTCAATTTTATCTAGATTTTATGAGGCATGCGAATTGGTTTTTGGCATGGAATTTTGAGGACATATAAGGTGTTTGTTGGACATCTTAATTTTTCTTCTTGTCAGAAAATATTTCCATTGCCCCTTCCTTCTTTCTTCTCCATGCTATACTTTTTCCACAAATCTAAGAGAGAGATTAGAGATAGAGGAATAGGGAGAAGAAAGTTGTTTCTTCTCTTCTTGGCATCATATCCCGTCCCCTTTGAATCAACATGAAGGGTTAGTGTGAGATTGTTTCTAGTACTTCTTTAAGAAAAAGATTCAATGCAAGCCAAGATGCAAGGCCTGCAAGTTACTAGCACCTTGATGGCCTTGATACTTCAATTAAATCATCTCTGTGTAGATACCGGTAGAGGCAGACGTGTGCGTAGCTATGATAAACCTAGGACATCTACTAGATCTGATCTGTTAAGAAGAAGGATAGTAAATCAGGTAAGCAATTTAATCACTTTGTTTACTTTTAGATTTCTATTTTTCAAATCTAAAAGTTTATTTTATAGCTTGTTTTGATCTGATCCTAGGTGATTTACACATTTGATTAGCATGTAGTATAGATTAAAATAGTTTTTATCTACTCCGGTACAAGATTAGGGTAATGTGGAAAATCTATATGCTAGAATCACCTAAATCTAACAGGAATGACTTAGATCTGGGAACCCTATAGAGTGCTAGTGATCTCTACTTCCAGGTTGTCAACCTTCCTCTTTGCCTGGACTAGGTTCACCCTTGCTTATGCATGAAGATGAAGTGAGCGGAGCACATCGCCTCGCGCAATAGAAGCCTCCTCCTTGGCAACCCAAAGCTCTTTAGCCATGTTGGTGACCTATAACTGAAGGTTGATCACCTTTTGGCCTACCTGTGTAGCCTCAAGAAGGTGATTGGCTTTGCCTCTGGAGCCACCTGCCTATGATCTCTCTCTTTGGTCCCATATTGAAAAAATATAAACACTTGTCCTCTGTTAACACCTACAAAAAGGCTCTTGTATCTCTACTAGGAGGCATCAACCCCTGGAATCCCTTTAGAGCCCTGCATAAAAGGAGAGGAAGGGAAGATCATGCATGGCTAAGAAGTTCTCGTCTTTGAAAAATAGATGAGGTTTTTGATATTTATATTTTATATTTTTCTTTATATAATTATTGCTTGATTGTAATATTTGCTTTTCATTAATAAAATTGGTTTTCATTAGTTCAAGTAGTGTTTTTCATGTCTAGACTACAATTAGATTTTAGAATAGCCTATGATTACGTAGAGATGAGTCATGATCTGAGGATATGATTTGTGCTTAGCAAGATAGGCTATGCTCAAAATTTGATTATAAAAAAAATATTTATATGATTAGAGACTTTGAATAGCTTATGGATACGTAGAAGCGAATCAAAGTCCATATCTAGCGAGATAGACTATGCTTAGGGATCAATAATAATTTAATAATTATATATTAAATAAATATTTAATATAATATCAAATACTAAATCAAAATCTAAGATATTTTATATATTCTTGTTAATCTCCTACTTCGTATAATTCTTGTTATTAGTTATAAATATATTCTAACTCTTATATCTTTCTAACCTAATTAAAACTTTAACAAAATAATCTTGAAAGTGAACATAACCCTAACTGATCCCTGAGAATACGATCCTGACTCATTCTAATTATAGTTTGAGTTAGTGAAATTAATTTTGATTGCCCATGACAGCGATCGGTCTTCAACATGGATCCTAACAATCTTGCTTTTGACATGCATATCATCTACATATACCTCCATGTTCCACCCAATTTGGCTTTTGAAGACCTTCTTTACTAGGTGCTGGTAAGTAGCACCTATATTTTTAGTCCAAATGGTATAATCCTATAGCAAAAGAGGCCTCGATCAGTAATAAAGGTAGTTTTATCCTCATTTTTTATGACCATCCAGATTTGATTATATCCAGATAAGGTATCCATGAAGCTTAGAAGATCATGCTCCAAAGTAGCATGAACCATCTGTTTGATTCGTGGTAATGAATAGCCATCTTTTGGGCATGCTTTGTTGAGATCCATGAAGACAATGCAAATTTATCACTTGCATTCACCTTTTTCACTATAATTGGATTGGTGATCCTTCTTGGATAAGTAGTTTCTCAAACAAAGCCAGTATTAAGCAACTTGTTGACTTTTTTGGTGATAGCTTTTTAGTGCTCGGGCATGAGACTCTATTTCTTCTATTTAATGGGTCGGCATTTGGGATTTACTTTTAACTGATGTACCATCATCGAAGGGTCAATGCCCAGCATATCCGTGGGTGCCCAAGTGAAGACAGTGATTTCTCCTGCAAAAATGAAGTTAGCTATTCTTTAGTTATGTAATCCAAGTTGGAGCCGATGCTAACTGTATTCTCTAGATTCCCATCGGCCAAATATATGAAAATGAGGTCCTCGGTAGGCTCTCCCTGTCATTCAGTTAGATCATCTCGAGCATGAAGACCTTCGACTAGTAGCCTTCAACAGCTCCTTTTTCCTGTAGCTTGATGTGATCTGATCTCCGTGGATCTCTCAAACCCCATATATGGTTGGAAACTTTACTTTTAGATAATAAGTAGAGATGGCAGCTTGGAAGGCATTAAGACCCATTTGTTTGAGAATGGAATTGTAAGCTAAGGGCATTCGAATGACTAGGAAGTCTATCTAAGTGATGGATTGCAGAGTACTAGCATCCCATTCTTATACTAAGGGTAATCATCCCCTCTACCTGGACTGTATCTTTCATAAATCCCACTAATGGATAATTCACTCAAACCAAATATTTGGGAGATATTTCCATTCTCAAGAGCACATTATTGTATAAAAAATTATCATAACTTTTAACGTTCAGAGTTACCACTATAATATTATCGTGGAAAAACTGAATGCCATCATCATCTTCTTCAGAAAAGAACATACCATTACTTGCTTTTTTATTGGTTGCTTGGGGTGGCCACACCCCCTAGTGCCATATCCCCCAGTTATCATTCCGACTAGTCTCGATGGCATGGGGTCACCTCCCTCGGGAGGTGGAAGTGGTAGTGGTTGTTCAATTGGCAATGGTGATCTTGACCATCCCCTCGGCCTTCTTTATCATTGAAAGAATCGGTTGGGATGACCCTACCCGATCAGCTTTTCAATCTTATCTCATAGTTGGATGCACTCTTCATTATTATGGCCGTGGTCCCCATGGTATAAGCATAATTTATTTTGATTCATCCTTTCTAACAACATCCACATTTTTTAAAGCTCTGAGATGTACGCCTCCTGATCTCCATTACTACCTTTTCTTTTGGTACGTTTAGAGTAGTATAGGTGTAGAACTTTCCTAGCAGCGGTGCTTGAGGAGCTTCCCTAGTTTGGTGATTTTTAAAGAATCTGTCCCTCTCTCGTGGGGATCTGGAGTGAGGTCGAGCTCTCCCCCATGCCTTGGGAATAGTTTTTGTTGTTGTGTTTCCTTACCACCCTCTAGTGTAGAAGTGGGTGGAAGAATGAGAGCCTCTTCCATCTAAGCATATTTTTTAGCTCAAGCTAGCATTCCCATGAAATCTTTAGGGTAAGTCTTGGCTAATAATTTTTTAAGATCATTTTTTAGTAATCCCTTAGCTAGAGAAGACATGGAGATTGATTGATCTAAATTATGGATCACCAAAGTAGCTGCATTGAAGCAACTCACAAAGGTTCAAATCATCTTTCCTTCCCTTTGTTTGAGAGTATAGAAATAGTCTGTTCATTATTATGACCTCTGACTACTAACAAAGTGGTCAATGAATACTTGGCTTAGCTATTTAAACGAGTGTTCCAATCCCAGCTTCAAAATTGAGTAGCAATATCGAGCCGCTCCCTTCAAAGTAGAGGGGAAGGCTTAGTAGAAGATGGGATCAAGAGCCCCATGGAGGAGTATTATTGCTCTAAGGCTTGCCAGGTTGTCATTGGGATTGGTGGTTCCATCATTGCTTTTAAGCTTTGGGATTTTGAAATACAGGGAAAGCAATGCCTGCATGATTTTGTCGTCAAATGGTGGTTCATTGGTGACCTTGTCATTTGGTATTGAGGAGAGATTGCGAATCACCTCGATTTGTCGGTCCATTTTCTTGAGCCTTCGATTAATTTCAAGGTCTCAATCAACCAAGACTTTTGATCATCATAGAGATCAGTAATCAGGAGTGGAGTCATACTCTGACTAGGGATTTTTAAGACATTGTCTCCATGCCCCTAAGCTTCTAGGATGGTGACAACAGTGATGGGTGGTCCCTCTAATATCCTTCAGAGAGACATGTGATTGCTCTGGTGGTGGAGGTGCCACTTTGATTATCGGAGGTTGCATCATCGATAGTGGCACAAGTATGGGTGGTGTCGAAGGTTGAGAGGCTGCGCATGGCACAATCGATGGAAGTGGTATCATCGAAGGTAGTGTAGGGATAGCTTAGATAGCTTGGAAGGCTGTCACCAGGTTCTGAACTTGCTCGACAAGCAAGTTAAATCGATCCAAGCTCACCACCATTGCTTGCGGTGGTGGTGAAACTCTTACTAATGTAGGGTGAAGTAAATAATTTACCTGGCTCTCTCCACTACCCTTTTTACTGATCAAGAGGCTATGATGTTGGTGTGACGAGAGGTGGTCTTCTTGTATAGCACAAGTTTTCCATTTCATGGTTTACATTCCTTGTGAATATTCAGGCCTTTTCTCTAATATGTTGGTGCCAAAATTCGTCAAGCACCAAAGAAAGAGCTGGAGCTAGAGGAAATGCTAGAGTAGATGGTACAGGCCAGTCTTTGGAAAGAGATACCTACAAAAAAGTCCTGTAGGGATGGCCCTCGTGATGGGACTCTAATGCTCAGGTCAGTATCAATACCAATAATGAGGGAGTGTAAGTGGTAAAGCTCGCATACCTTTGGGAGCTCACCTAGAACCCTCCTTGTAGAGGGATGGCCCAGAGTATTTCTGGTGAGACTAGGATCCTATCGAATCTAATGAAAGGTGGTTGGACCTCTACATGTTGCTTGGGGCCTTTTGCTAGCAAAGAGGCATCTTGTCTCTTTAAATGAATCCTTGTCATTAGTCCAAGGTAGGCAATGTTTCATTTAATGATGCCTTAAGTTACGAGGCACCCAGGCATGCACATCACTCTTGTAGAGATCCCATAATGATTTGATAATTTTAGCATGTGATGGCTAGCTCTGCTAGGTGATGTTACATGATAGTAGTGGTGAGCATTAGAGTGTTGCAATGTAGGGGCTTAGAGTGGATGTGTTGTGAAGGCAGTACTGGTCAGCATTCTGGTCGAGACCTCAGGAACGATCGACGGGACTCACTGATATCTTGGGGCATAGGAATTGGCCTTTGCTATCATCTGCTCTGGGGCTTTTGGTCGAGCACTTTAGGGGCGGTTGGTAGGATTTGCCGATACCTTGGGACATAGGAATTGGCCTCTGTTGTCATCCACTCGGGGGCTTCTAATTGAGTACCTCAGGAGTGGTCGTAGGGCTCGTTGATGCCTTGGAGTATAGGAATTGGCCTCTACTACCATCTACTTAGGAGCTTCTAGCAAAGCATATCAGAGATAGTCGGCAGGGCTCACTGATATCTTGGGGCATCAGAATTGGCATCTGCCATCATCCACTCGAGGGCTTCTGGTTGAGCATCTTGGGGGTGGTCAGTAGCATCAAGGGTGGTCAGCAGGGCTCGATGATGGCTTAGGGCATGGAATTAGCCTTTGCTATCATCTGCTTGGGGGCTTCTAGCCAAGTGTCTTAGAGGTGGTTAGTAGGGCTCGCTGATGCCTGAGGCATAGGAATTGACCTATGCTATCATCCACTTGCGAGCTTTTAATCGAGCACCTCAAAGGCGATTGGTAGGGCTCACTGATGCCTTGGGATAGAGGAATTGGCATCTACCGTCATCTACTCGAGGGCTTCAGGTCAAGCACCTCAAGGGCGGTTAGCAGGACTCGCTGATATCTTATGATATAGGAATTAGCTACTTCCATCATCTGTTCGAGGGCTTCTATTGAGTGCCTCAGGGACCGTCATCAGGTCTCGATGATGCCTTGGTTGTTTCGGAGTGTATCATGTCCATCCATGCCTGTCCTAGATGGAGTCCTTGATCCGAGTGTGTATCGCTTGGCCAATAGAGTGCTTATACTGTCGTGGATCCTATATGCCTGATCTGACTGTATTTTCCACCAACACTAATATTTTTTAAATTATTAAGAAATTTGTGTAGAGAGCTTTCAAATGGACAACCTTTAATTAAAAATTTTTTAGATCATTGAAATTATTATGAGTCATTAGATTGATAAGTCAGCTCTCAAGAATCATTTTAAAACAATATGTATCATGGTAAATCATTTAGATACTTTGAGAGATTATTTGTATCATGAGAAGAGTAGAGAGCTCCAATTTATAATTAAAATATTTAATTTCTGAGAGAGATCATTAAAATATGTTACGAGGCCTCTTATATTTAGTTGTAAGGAAACATTAGAGTTTCTATTAAATCTAAAAGAGCTGATTCCTTTAAAAAGAGCTGACTCTAGTAGAATCACCTAGCAAGCTAACTAGCATAGTTTAAAAGAGCCAACTCCCTTCAAGCGAGCCTTCTCTTACAGGTTCAACAAAAAATTATATTTTTAGAGGAGTCTTCTCTCTAGATTAGATCCTTCTCTTCCAAAAATAATAGAAAGCATGTTTTTGGAGATAATTCATAAGAGCCGACTCCAGTCCAACGAGCCTTCTCTCTTAGAAATAATAGAGAATTAAATTTCTAGATACAATTTAGAAGAGTCGACTCCCATTATATGAGCTTACTCCCATTCCATAGATTTCTGCTATAACAACTAGTTCTAGAACTTGCAGACCTCGACTCCCAAGGTTTTTAATGGTTTTATTTCACTTTCCAACGTATCCAAATAGATAGAAATAATTGATAACCAATTGGAAAACTCTTGAAAGGTATAATTTCTTGGATTAAAGTCAAAGAAAATAACACTTGAGTGAATATTCTTCCAATCATTGCAAACAAGAGAAAATTGAAGAGTTGTCACTTGAAAATTCAAGAGAAGCTTTACTCATTTCCACCTACTCTCTTAAAGTATTAAATAAAAATATTAGAGGGTATTGAAGAGAAATCCTTGAATACTTAAAGAAATTATAAAAGGTGCTTTATTGGCAACCATCCACTCTTTTAAGAATTTGTATAGTTGCTCTATTTTTGTTGTTTTAAGCTATTGTTTGTTTCAATAGGAAGCTGAAACTTGGAATTGGGTTTGGGTTTTGATTGGTTGACCTTGGAAAACTAATAAGATTGTTTGTGAGCTCAGAAAACAAATAATGTATTAAAAATTTGGTTTATGAGCTCGGGATAAAACAAATGCGCTATATTCTTACAGAATATAGTAAAAATTTTAAGAGATCCTTAGGTAGTAGACATAAAAGCTGGGATTGCTCTGAACTACTATAAATTTATTGCATTTGTATGTTTGCTTGTCTTTCTTTCTCACTCTTTTACATTTCAGCACTTAAAGACTTGCTTTAACACAACACTTGGCCCACACACATTAATTGAGTTTTGAAAGGCATATACTTATCTTAAATTTCAAAAACCCAATTTACCCTCCTCTTAGGTTGTTTTGGTTTGGGCAACAAGAGCATTATTATTTTATTTTTGCTCATTTCTATTAGCTTTGTATTTATACTTTCCATTCTTATTTCTTTCATAACTAACTTTAATTGGGGACTGAAATTAGGTTCTTAGCCAAGGTTTGGCTATAAGAGTTTTAGATTGTAAGCCCAAGAAAATAATTTGGCTGTAATTTTGAAGTGATTATAGCAAAAATTTCCAAGAAGAGACTTGAAAAGTGGATATAACTATTGGAAATACCAAATTACTATAAAATTTCTGTATATTTGTGTGTGCCTTTGTATCTTATTGCTTTTACTTTCAGCATTTCATTATAAAATATTCTAGGCACATATTGCTGCTCACCATCACTTTACAAAATTTAAAAATAGCATATATTTGAATTAAAATTTTGAAAAACCTAATTCATCTCTCCTCTTGGGGTGTCTAACTAGGCAAAACATCACATTTTATCCCTAGATTTGGCATATGCTCTTCTTAACTATAGGTGTAGATATAGTGCTCCCAAGCCTTGGGAGGCCAGGAGAGGAGTTATGGTGTTGGCTCCAAGAGTTTAGGATTGGTTTGGATGCTAGGGCTAGCACCAAATTAGTCCTAGGATGGAGGTTTGGCTCTCCACGATCTTGAGGTCTAGGATTTTAGTCTTGAAGGGGGCTAATCTATGTTTAGGCTAGGTTTAGATCCAAGAGGATGAAAGAACATCATGTCATGGGTATATGTGGGCTTGGATTGAGTGCAACCATATTGGATTTGTCTTGGAAGTTATTTGAGTTAGGTTTAGATTTATGTTTGGTATTCGTAATTGGATTAGGAGAATCTTTGGCCTATAAATAGACCTCCATGTAACCCTAAAGTTATTGGAATCAAAGTAGACCCTTTTCTCCCTAAACTCTCCTCTCTCCATCTCTCCTCCATGCTTCCCAAGGTATAGGGACTTGTTTCCAAGCATGTAAAGACCCTTGCAATGGTAACCAACCCCTTAAAATAGGCTGGAAGTGGTAGCAATAGGGATTGGAGGTAAAACACCCTTTACAGCTTGAAGTCCTTGGCAGCAAGGACTCTTCCAAGTTTTCCAATGCCCACAACTCCTTGCACCCCTCTTCTAGATCTAAAGCACCACTTGTTCGAACCTTGAATCAATGGGAATCAAGCCTAGAACAACCTTGTTCAATAGCAAGTAGGAGGGATCAAGAGGGGCGATGCTAGAAGTCCTAGGTGCTAGGGATTCCTAGTTTGACTGGGAATCTTAGGTGCCTCCTACTTCCTTATTCCTTCACTTAATGTATTGCTGCTAGGGTTTTTCCCTGATAGAGGGTGCCAGCTAGAGAGAGAAGAAGAGAGAAAATATGAGGGAGAAAATGATCTTCTATTCAGCTTATGTCAAATTGAACCCATATATAATATGCATTATATATATATCCATCACAAAAACTCTCCCCGGCTAACTTGATGTGAGATTGTACATCCATGACTTGATCCAATCTCACCTATTTAGGACTCAAACCTAGTCTAATAGAAGTTAGCCCCTTGAGGCTTAAGTCTCCTGAACCTTAAGACCCAAAAGACTAATATCCTTTTATCCTAGGGCCCAAACTAGCCCTAGAAATCCCATGATTATGTTGGGAATTGTATTCCAAAGCCAATCGTCTAGGCTGTAGATGGTTGTGCTAATTTTATAATTGTATATAAATTTTGTAATGAATAAAAGTTATTCTTTTGGCTGTTCATCGCATGTGCATTTTCCTGAAAAGAACTCTTATGTGATGGAGTCCTGAGAACTACATTATTTTTGATATAGAGAGGATATATCAAGTAGTTCTTAAATTGGTTCACAACCAAAGGATACATTGTTATAGGACGACGATGTGTCAAGTATAAATTGTTGTATCTCACATTGTTGGTTGTCCTCTTGACCAAGGAGTGTGGTGACATTGATGTGACATTTCGTTGAATGTGACCATCTAGGAGCTCCCTTTTGTCAAAGGGTTGCTCACAAAGAGATATGGATATATGTGTCCCTCAGACCTAAGGTCACCATGGTAGCTTGAAACAACTCACTGTACTTTGGTGCTGGACTACCTAGATTTTTAATCCAATGATGAAAGGTTTCTAGGTGCAGTCAAGTACTTGTGGAGCGGTGGTGGATCAAGATGGAATTGATCCCTCCAAATAGTTTGGAGTGAATGACTCGCTGTGTCTCAATTTAGCAAAATCTTGGCCAGGGTAGTTCTTGTGAGGAGTCATAGAACTTGTAAAATTGAGACACGATTTGGATGAACCAAATTAGGGTTGGCAGTCAAACCCTAGGTCATCCTGAGCATTATGAGGTCAAGGAGATGAATTATGTGGTAACCATATACCAGAGATTCTTGTAAGTTGCTTTGCAATCTTCGACCTTTTTGGATATTGGGTATCATTGCTAGATGAGGACTTTGACTGGTACTGGAAGTGTTCCAGTGCTACCGGCTTAGTGTTCAAACCTACAGGGTCACACACCATAGGAATTTCTATCTGATCTTTAGGCTGATCGATAATTAAGAATCATTTGCTATCACTGGCGGTCAATATGATTGACCACGTATTGACACTTGAGGGGTCGACACTTGGCTGTGATGAGAAGTATTTCTAGAAGACTTTTCTGGATGAGCTAACTCGACCCGTACTCGAGCCGACTCATTCCTGCTGAAAGAACAATCTAACTGTTCTATGTTCTGGACGAGCTGACTCGATCCCTGCTCGAGTCGACTCATCTCTTCTTGACCAGAAAATCCTGAACGGAATTTCTGGGAAGCTTTTTTTTTGGAAGGTTTTAACCTGGTTTGAATTTTGAATTCAAGCTATTTTGGCTACAAACTTTCATGGAATGATTATCATTCCTTCTTAATGTGGTTAGAGTCAAATTGGTATGCTCCTTGACCTTCTCCCCCAATCACTCCTCCTTCTTCTTTCTCCCTCTCTTGGTTGCTTCTATAAATATGTGTTATTTTAAGACTACAAGAGGTTAATAAAAAAAAGGTAGAAAAGAAAAGGATTTCAGCTTATCTTGCTAAAATTCTTAGAGGGAAGAAAAGGGTTGTGAGGACTTGGGCATTGGGTGTATGAACGCCTAGCACTCAAGCTGGGTCTTGGGAAGAGAGCTAGTTTAGGAAGGGTTTCACCTCTCCTCCTTGTCTTCCAAGAAGAAGAAGAAGATCGGCCTCAAGGATCCTAAGGAGCTGGCACTCCAAGGGAGTTGATCTAAGTCGAGCCTCGGTGTGGATTACCTGTAGAGGTTAGACACATGTGTGGCTCGAGCACTTTACCCTTTTCCACAGCATTTTCAAAGGTATAACGGTAAGGTATCTTTATGTCTTTGATTGTTTTCTTGCTTTTGATGTATATTGTATGCTGCATTATTTTACTAGATCGTGTTGTTGGCAGATTGGTAGATTGTTTTGATCAATCTACCAAGCCTTCAGCTGTCATTATTTTAAAATTGTTTTAAAATACTTTTCATCTGCCTAGCATGTTTTTCCCTTCAGATCATCTCATGGACTTTGGACCTTAGCCTTAGCCTTGGTTCTCTGAGCCTAGAAAGTACCATATAAGGCCCAACAATCTCTATCTTGGTGCCCCAAGACCTCAACCAACTCCATCCTATCCATCACCTGCATTAGTCCCATACATTTATGAAGCTATCCCATTGAAGTACCTTTGTTAGTCTGTCTACTAGATTCTCCTTTGTGTGAACCTTCACTAGCTCCACCTTGCCATCCTCCACAAGCTCTCTGATCCAATGGTACCTGATATCAATGTGCTTCATCCTCGCATGGTAGACAGAGTTCTATGCAAGCAACAATGCACTATAGTTGTTGCAGTGCACCTTGATGGCTTCCTGTGCAAAGTCCATCTCCAATGCCAAACCCTTTAGCCATAGGGCCTCCATCACTACTTCCGTGATGCCAATGCACTTTACCTTTATGGTGGATAAGGCCGTGATGGGCTTCAAGCACGATCTCCATGAAATGGAACCTCTAAATAGGCTAAATACAAAACCTATCATTAAGCATCGGAAGTCACATCTCCACCTAAATTCGCATCCACAAACCCTCCTATCTGCCTTTGAGCCTCCTTGGACATATTGGAGAGTCCCTCAAAACCTCCTTTCTATCTATAGTAGATGCCAACCTAATAGTACCTACCAAGTATCTAAAGATTCTCTTTAGTTTTTGCTAGTGCTCCCTATAAGTATGTGCCATGAACCTGCTGTCCTAGCTCACTATGTGGATGATATTTGGCCTACAACACACCATGGTATACATAAGGCCTCCCATACCAGAGGCATATGATATTCTTTCTATCTCCTGAGCCTCTACCTTAGTCTGTAGTGACATGGCTTCAAGAGTCTGAAGTGCTCGGCAAGTGGCAGCTCTATCAATTTGGCTTCCTTCATCCCGAACCTCTCCAAGACCTTCTTTATGTAACCTCCCTAAGATAAATGCAACACCCTCTTAGCTTGATCTCTAAATATCTTCATGCCTAGGATCTTTCTCATAGGCTCCAAATCCTTCATCTCAAACTCTCAAGATAAGGTTGCCTTTAGTTCTTGCACAACCTTCCTACTCTTATATGCTACCAATATATCATCCATATACAAGAATAGGTACACCCTAGACCCATCCTCCAGAGACTTTACATAAATACAAGAATCAAATTCATACCTGGAAAGCCTAAAGCTCCTCATAAAAGAGTCAACTTGCTTGTACCATTGGCTCAGCGACTGCTTCAACTCATGTAGTGACTTCTATAGTAAATAGACCTTTCCATCTAATCCTAGATTTTTGAATCCTAGGGCTGTTCCATGTAAATTCTCTTCTCTAAACGCCCATGGAGGATCACCATCTTGACATCCATTTATTCTAGCTCTAGGTCTTGAATTGCTACGATGCTCAGCAGTAGTCTGATGGATTTATGCCAATGATAGAAGAGAAAACCTTGCTGAACCTGATACCTCCCTACTCCATAGGCCCCTTCTTGCATTGGCAAACCCATTTGTAGCCAATCGAGTTCTTTCCCTATGGCAATTGCACTACTTACCATGTCTGATTCTTATGTAGAGATTGCAATTCCTTAGACATTGCTTAGACCCACCTATCTCTGACCTAGCTTTCCATAGCCTCCTCATAGGTGTAAGGGTCCCCATTCATTGTCACTAAGGTATATGATACCGTCTTCTCGAAGCCATATCATTCTAGTTGCCTAATGTTCCTTTTAGGACACAAGAATGATATGGCTTCAAGAAGACGGTATCATATGCCTTGGTGACATGAGATTCTTCTTCAATTTTGGGACGTGCTTCACCTTAGTAAGAGCCCACACCATCCCATCAAACATTCTCATATGAACACTCCTAATTATAGTGACTTTGCATGGGAGTCATCTCCAAGTGTCACACTCCCCTCATTAATCTTGGTGTATGTAGTTAACAAAGACCAATTCAAGATGTAGTGATGTAAACAGGCTGAGTCTAGGGTCCATACATCTATGCATCTTCTATGACCATTTGATAGCACCAAGAGGTCATCTCCACCTCCTTATTAGCCACCATACTTAGTCCATCAGATCCTCCATTTCTTCATTTTTATTCTTCCACTACGAGTAATCACATTTGAAGTGTCTAATCTTGTTGCACTTGTAGCACCTGGCTTCTTTCCTACTCCAACTCTTGCTCTTTCAGGACTTTGACCATCCCCTTTGCTTGCTTATATCCCTTCCTCTTCTTGATCTCTTCCCCATGGCCAAGCCCTCCTAAGGAAAACCTTCCTTGGTCAACTTTTCTCTTTACTCATTAGACTGCAGCACCGAGACCATGTCTTCGACTCCAAGGTCTCCTTACTATAAAGCAATGTTGTCACCAATGGATCATAGAAAGGGGGTAGTGAGTATAGCAGTAGCAATGACTTATCTTCCTCCTCCAACATCACCCTAATGTTCAGTAATTCATTGCATATCTGGTCGAATCTCTGGATGTAATCCATGACATCTCTACCTTCCTACATCCGAAGGCAGCAAAGTCTCTTCTTCAAATCAGCTTGTTGCACATATCTTTTCCTATGTAGAGGGTAAGCCACTTCCACCATAATTCTTTTGAGGTCCTCTCCTTTAAAACTGAATAAAGAGCTGAATCCACCATACATCCTTTAATCATGGAATAAGCCTTCTTTTCCAGGGACATCCATTGATGATCTGACATTCCTTCAGGCTTTTCCTCCAATGCAAGATCTAAACCTAGTTAGACCATGACATCTTTTACCCAAACTTTTCATATCGAAAAGTTCTCTTTTCCATCAAACTTCTTAAAATCTACTTTCATGTTTCTTCCCATAACTAGATCCAAGTCAAAAACATAACAAAATACCAAGAGATTTGAGAAATACCATAATAGGACCTTACTGAAATACCAGCTTTTGAAGATCTTCAACTTTTGGTGCCTCCTTCCTTCTCCATGCAACCAATACTCTAATACCAATTATAGAGACTTATTCTTAGGCATGTGGAGACCCTTACACCAAAAACCTACCCCTTAGAATAGGCTAGAAGCAATAGTGATAGGGATTGGAGGCAAAACACCCTTGGTGGCTTGAAGTCTTTAGCCGCAAGGACTCTTCCAAGTGTTCCAATACCCACAACTCCTTGCATTCCTCTTCCAGATCTAAAACACCACTTGCTAGGACCTTGAACCAATGGGAATCAGGCTTGGAACAACCTTGTTTTATAGCAAGTGGGAGGGATCAAGAGGGGTGGCCCTAGGGATTCCTAGTCAAACTATAGATAGGTGGCTCCTAGGATTCCTAGTCAAACTAGGAAGTGAGAGGGATCAAGAGGGGTGGCCTCCTACTTTATTATAGTGAGAAGGGGTCTTGATACCTATGAGGAGGCTGAGACAAGCCATGGTGTAGATAGGTGGGTCCGTGCTAGGATAGGGGAGCTATAATTTCTCTAGGAGAAGCTGAAATGACAGTTGGTGCAGGTGCATAGGAGGAAGGAGCCTACAAGATACAAGATGATATCCAAATGAAAGGAAAGACCTTCAACCCTAGTGAAGGCGGACGTCTCAGTGGCCACCATGATAGCTTCAAGGGTCAAGGGCATGGCATTGGCAATGGGGTTTGTGTTGGATTAGGGAGATTTTTGCATGTAGATTTTTGGATTTCAAAAATCTTGATAATGGAAGCCGATTAAAACTATTTTAATCTCTAAGTATGCAAGATCTAATCTTTAAAATCACCTAGGATCTATATTAGCATACTGGATCCGAACAAAATCAGAAATAAAGAAAACAAATGGTTATCGGATTAGCTACCTACTACGTTACTCCATTTTCTTTAGATTGGAATTGCAATGTCTCGGGTTCTTACCATAGCCGCACAAGTGCTCGATCTCTATAGATATGTACATGGAGATGACCCCGATCAAAAGTTCCTAGGCTACCGAAGTGCTAGCATCTTGCAAGCCTTGCTTCTTGGATTTGGATGTAATCTTCTTCTTTAAGAACTAGAAAAAGAAGATTCAAGGGAAACCCCACATGAAATCCTTTCACACTGAATCAAGGAAGAAGGATATTGGAAACTATATGAAGAAGAAATTCTTCTTCCTCCCTTTTCTCTCTCTAGATCTCTCTTTCTTTCTCTTAGCA
The DNA here is from genome assembly GCA_021397845.1 of Areca catechu. Taxonomy (NCBI): domain Eukaryota; kingdom Viridiplantae; phylum Streptophyta; class Magnoliopsida; order Arecales; family Arecaceae; genus Areca; species Areca catechu. The sequence goes on along the minus strand of CM038038.1, from coordinate 96,798,021 downwards.
TGTAGAAATTATGGCATAGAGAAGAAGTGGCATAAAAAGTAGCACTAAGAGGAATTGCATGAGGATCCTTGTGCGCCAACCTATTTCTCAATTTTAATTCATGCCAACTTAAGAGTCTATGCCCCAAATGAAGTCCCAAAGCATTTGAACTTCTAGATAAGGCCTTCCTCATCTATAATTTGAGTCGAATTCAAATGAGGTGGGGTGTTGAATTAAAAATGGCGACAAGAAATAATAATGTGAGGAATTATTTGGTGCTACTTGTTTCTTCCTTCTTAAACCATCAACCATAATCCTACTTCCATGGCAAAGCCAATTCCCAATTAGATAACAACCCAATTCTAATCAAATTAGAATTTAAAAAATATTGAGCTTTATCTAAATAGGAGAGGGGATCCTAGGAGAGGGGGGGTGCTAACTAGTGGTGCGCCTCTCTTCTCATGTGCGCATGCTAAGAAGGGGGCACAATTTTTAATACCCCCTCTTTTATTTTATCACCAAAATCTAGAGAGAGTAAGAAAGTCCCAGTATACTAGAACTCTAGCTTTTTATCCTAATTAGGTTTTGATTTGAATTTATTTCAAATCCAATTCGAATCTTGATTTGAACCAAATTTGAATCTTGTCTATCCTAATCAGATTAGGACTCTAATCCAAGTTCTACTTGGATCATGGAACCCAATTAATCTCAAATTAGGCCAAGTTTAATGAAGTATTATTTAATTCAATGAGGACTTGATTCATAATTTAATTAAGTTCATTTGTATTGCAATACTTGCAATTAAGTCCCTTGGCTAATAATTAACAATTACTAAATATGTGACCTTTACATAATTACTAATTTCTAAATATATAACTCTTATATATTTAGAGTTCTAAATATGTAACACTTACATATTGATCCAATCATATGACCAGGTTAAGATCTTTTGTATGGGACCCTATAAGTTCTATTTTGTCTGGTAGTGAGATATACCATGATCCCTATCATAGTATCATCGAAACTCCTTCTGATTGCCTGAAATGATTTTAACTTGTCCCATCAAGGATCATTGATCCAAAATGATCGTAGAAGTTCTCATAATTTACCAGTGATTCCTAGCAGCATATAGTAGCAAGCTAGCAAAATAAAAAAATCAAAATTTCTAGATATAGTTACCGTATAATTAAGTTTTTCTATCGAGAGTCTTTACAAGATGCAGGCCATGAAAACTTATCAAATCCTAAGCATCTATCATATGCAAGATTTAATCAGCTTGAATCCAAATCATTAATCTTATGAAAACTCTTTTCATCATTCATATTGTCATGGCCATAGTATTAAGGACTTAGCTTTTTAAATTAAATATGACTACTTAATTACTAAAGTCATAGATTCGATATGGGTATGCACCCTACTCCTATAATGAACCTTGTTGCCGCCCGGATCGTCATGGCCTGTAGTCGCTGGTGGCATCGATGGTCGCCCGTTCGCCTACTCGGGATGCCTTCGATGCCTCGGGACCTGCAAGAAACAACGTCAGTGACCCGAGCCGGGAATTCTGACGGGAGCGCTCCGACGGTCAAGTCAGTGACGATCCAGGAGAATAGATCTTCATAGTGAGCCCCTCGGGATGAGCTCCACGATAGGAGGAGTGAGTGTAGTGTATATGAAAGTGAGAGTGAGCTGGGAGAGGTGATGGCCAAGGTGGAAGAATCCTCCTGTGTGGCCCTTCTCCCTTAATTTTTTTTTTTGCTTGCTTGCTTTTGGCTTACTCTGGCTGGGTTTTTACTCTGGCTTGCCTCAGGATCTTCCCGTGTTGTCAGACGTGTGCGACGAGATATCGTGCCGTAGACGGGACACCTCTCCTGTCAGATAGCCCGGGAAGCTTCCATGCGCTCAGACATTCCCTCTGCTTGCCCTTTTCCTGGAAGCCTGGCAGGATCTCGATCGGTGGGTCGCCGCCCTCGAACTCGCGCTCTCCGGTTGGGTCTTTTTGTTGGTGGTACGGCAGGTTGGTGGAGAGCATGGTGCCATGATGTGAGTTTCCTTTCCTTCTGGTGTGAGTGACGGTCGTGGGCATTAATTACGGCATGGCGGGCGCTGTTGTACGACCCTCGGGAGGCTCGCCATCATCCTTGGAGAGAAGGCACCGCTTCCTTGATGGTTCGTACCTCTTCCTGAGCTGGGGACCGAGCTGGAAAGGTGGGGCCCACCTCCGAGGGGCTCGTCTCGAGGTGGCTTGGCTGGGTGGAGGAGGGCTGAGCTTAACTCCGGACCAGTGAAACTCAGCTTCGGACGAGCTCGACCTGACGGAGGTGGGCGGGGCACCGCCCAGCCCAAGAAATTCGACCTCGGAGGGGCTCCTCGTGGCGGAGGAGACTTGAGCTCGACTCCTAACCACGGGGCCCGATCCTATGGGGTCCGCCTTGGGGGGGAACTTGTACTCGGCTCCAATCTAGGCATCCCGACCTGGCGGGGACTGACCTGGTGGAGGACGAAGCTCGACTTTGACGGGCGACCTCGTTGCTCCGAGAGAGCTCAGCCCGGCGAAGGGGCCCATGTTGAAGACCCGGCATGGCATCTGATGGGGACTCCATGTCAGTTTGCCCGCCCCACATCAGCGATCCAGCCACATCATTTGCCCCTCACTCCCGAGGCCCGTTGGCGTGCGGCGCTCGGGATGAAGGGAGTAATTACAGTGTTGACATGAAAAGGCAAAGAAATCTGGTGTAGTAATGATTGATATCGGCGATGCTTCGCATGGCGGTCCTTCGAGCCTATGCGAGGGTGCCACGCGGCCATGTCTGAGGAGCTGTTATGGCAGGCACGGAAGTCAGAGCGACCACGATCGGATTGAGGTGCTGGCCTCGTCGATCGACGACATGTGGCGAGCGTCTCTTGGGAGAGCCATAATGGTACGGCCATGCGTAGGTTGCCTCGAAAAGAAAGGTAAGTTTTTCGAGACTTACTTTCTTTCAAATCTTTCACGCCCGACGTCGTACAGAGGTTCTCTCCTCCTTCTTCTCCGACCGTTATCGTCCTCCCAGGCTCTTAGCAGGTTAGCTCCTTCATCCTCTCCCTCCTCGTCGACTAGAGGTCATTTTAGGTCTTCCTTCATCCTTCTCTTCTTCTTCATGGACCATTTCAGCCCGAACTTCCGTCCTTCCTGCCAAGCTGAGGTTGGACCTTCCTGGCCGAGGACTCCTTTTCCTCCAACGAGGAAAGGGAGGCGGCATGCTATGAGTTCAGTAGGAGGCCTTCCTACGGTCCTGTGACATTAGGGAACCTGGGTCCGCTCCCTACCTCACTTTTTTCTCCTTCCTGGTTCTCCCCCTGCTCTTGCTCCTGCTCCTGAACCTTCTCGGTCAATAGGTCCTAGAGGGATTGCTTCGGTGATCATTGTCGAGGATCTCACGACCATCCGGGGTGCTTACGACATCCCTGAGTCCATCCAATTTTCTGTTCCTCGTCCGGGGGAGCGAGTCACATCTAGTGGCCCTCATCGGATTGCTTTCTATGAGGAGGCCTTTATCGGGGATCTCTGATGCAGCACGAAAGCTCTGATACCAAAAATGATGCAGAACAAAGAACAAAGAAGCGTATGCGGAAGTAAATTTAAGATTAATTCTTTTTTTTTTATATATATATATTAGAAATTGGCTTCGACTCAAAGTAAAGTTAAACTAAGTTGAAGGAAACTAGGTAAGGATTGAAAGCACAGTTTAGAAGAAACTAAATTATCAGAGTAGTTCAGAAGTAACGGATCGCTGGGGGTTGAGAAACTCCCAGACCTAGGGTTTCGCTCTGAACTTTCAACAGAACAGAAATAGAGAGGAGAGATGGTTTACTAACCAGACAGTGATCTTCTCAGGATTTTGGTGGAAGAACTCTCTCGAGCAGATTGTTGGATCCTCGGATTCGGCTATCTTCGCAATGGATCCTCCAATACTGGCCTGTGGTTTGGTCGGCTTCTCCTGGTCTCAAGATCTGGGAAAGAAGAGGAACAAGTGATGGAATTCAGAAACTCAAGAAAAGATTTTACCAGGTTGAAGAACTTGAAAACCGAAGTTGTTGAAATCAGGATTCTCCTGGAGGCCGATCTGACTTCCTCTTAGAATTGCTGTAGACCTGAAGTATCTGGACTGGAGCTGGATGCTGGTGGTCGGCCTGGACTTGGAGAGGGTGGCCGTGAGAAGAGGAATAGACTAGGGTTTGGTGGAAAGACAAGGGTGATGGCGGCTAGGGTTTGGGAGTGGAGTGGCTAACCTAAGGTTTGGGGTTTTGGAGATCTCTCACCTCCTCAAGGTTCCAGGGGAACCCGGATTTACTCCCTCACGGAGCTCAACACCTGGAAGCAAGTGCGGAAAAGAGAAAACACAAGTTTGCTCATAAAAAAAATTTCTTTCATTCATCTGATTCCTTTAAACTTACAAGAGGGGTTTAATTTATAAGGCTTTAAAAGGGAGGAGGGTTTCACATCTTCCCATGTGGGACTAAAGGAGGGGATCTACAAATTAGGGCAAATCCTTCACATATGGTCGGCCAAAGTACCAAAAAAATTGGATTTGGGTTATAAAAGGCAGGTAGATGGCGCCACCTTGCTTGGATCTTCAAGAAAAATTTTCTTCCTTCCCTGGATCAACTCTTTTGGACTCCTCCTTTTCTTCCTCCCTAAGTCAAGGTCCTTCCCATTTTTGTTTTGGATGTCTTTGGCAGGTAGTGGGCGCCCCCTTGAAGCTCTCTTCCAAGAGGATTTCTTCCCTTCTTTGCTTTGGGTTTCTTGGGAAAGTCTTGGCCGCCCCCTTGATTTGTGGTCTCTTGGTGGACTTCTCTTTATCTGGCGCATGAGAGAAGGAAGTTGCCATCTGTGGAGTGGGGACCAAAAGCTGCTGGATGTAGATATGGCGCCCCCTGGACTGGGAGTGTGGCTGGGAGTGTGGTGTCCACTTGCCTGGTCTTGGAAGAAAGTGTAACATCCCAGGTTGAAACCCTAGTCCACTACTGAGTCAACATGACTCAACAAAATAAAATGCAGGTAATGTAGCTCAAGCTAAATTGAGTTGATCTAGTCAACTCTTATTACAAACCAAAAACCCTAATTTTTCGAGCAAGGTTAATCAGAGATCCAGATGGAGCTCTGAAGTCTTCTTCTGAGTCTGGTGCCCACACCAATCTCCAATTTCCTGTCCATCATTTCTTCCTCTCCTTTCTGACCAACTACTACATTGTTCCCGTCCAATTGGTCCCCAATGCCATCAGAACGATCTTCTGTTTTATCATTTTATGTCACTTCCACGGGATCGTAGCCCGTTTCTCCCTGTTCAGGGCCTTCTTCATCCTTAAACACCACCCCATCAAGGAGGGGTGGTGGTCTCTTTCTTCTCACCCTCGGGGCATTAGGTTTGAGCTCCCCTCTTCCATCAAGGGATGGAAGAGTAGGTATTTCTTTGCCTAGGTCGAAGGGATCGATTGGGTTTGGAGCGACTCGGATCGGTCTCCCAACCGAAACTCCTCTGTCGAAGTAGCTGACCTCGACCTGTACGAGCTGCTCAGGTCGGTCGAGATCCCTTCGCTTGAGGTCCTACTGTCGGAGCAGAATCTCTACAATACCGGGGTCGGCTCGATGAAGGAGTCAGGTGAGTTCGACTTGGCCACCCCTTCCCTTTTTCTTTCTTCTTTTCTTCTTTTCTTTCTTTTTTTTTTTGAACTTGGGGTTGACTGTGTCTTCTTTGGCGCAGGCATGAAGTTCTCCATGGATGAGTTGCTCTCATTCTCCGAGGAACGAGTGCAGGTAGCTGAGGCTGGCGAGCGCGCTCCGAAGAGAGCTCGTGCCGATGATGATGCGAGGCTGGTGCAGGCTAGGCCAGACATGCCAATTTCTGAACGGAGGTAGAAGAGGGTGGCCGAGTCCGTCCAGGAGCCTTCAGGGCAGTGCGACCCAGCCCCGGTGCCCGAGCCCGAGGTGGTCATCCAGGGCAGGTCAGCTGCTGCTGCTGCCAGGGTGGGAGCCCCCCCTATGGAGGTCATCGAAGTCAAGGAGGACGAGGAGCCGAGGGAAGCAAGGGTGGCACCCCCGGTGCAGTCCGAAGCGGCGCCGAGCTCGCAACTGGCATTGAAGGCATCTTCCGCCGCTGAGGGGTCCGAGTCGGAGGAGAAGAAGGATAGGGACTACTGTCGAGTCCCTTTCAGGTTGGGGCCCAACATCTCCCTGATAAAGGACCCAAGCCTCACTGAGTGGATGATGGACTTCTCAGTCCAGTCCTGCGACCGACGGGAAGGGAGCGGGAGACTTCTAGGAGACGTCGTCAGCTCATCTTTCGCCAACCTCTATGCCATAAGTTCCTCCTCGTCCATCTTTATTACTTTTGACCTTCTTTAGCATCGTAGCTGACGTGCTTTCTTTGATGCAGCAAGGCAGAGAACTGATCCTCATCCGAGACTTCTACCGTAACTGGGCCAAGAGGGACAAGGAGCGGCAGGCGGAGCTCGAATCCCTGAGGACCGAGGTTGGTCGGAAGGACGAGGAGACCCGAGAGGCTAACCTGAAGGTTAAGAGCCTCACGGTCGAGGTCGCCGACACCGCAAGGATCAGGAAGGAGGTCGAGGGAGAGCTCAAGTCGAAGAGGACCCGGTTAAAGGAGCTTCGGGCCGAGTCAGAGGCAGCAAGGGAAGGGGCTGCCTCTACTGAGAAGAAGGCGATGACCACTGAGAAGAGGGCCATGGAGGCGGAGGAGAAGGCTACCGCCACCACCCATTCCACTGAGACCACTGAGAAGGAGATGGCGGTGGCGATCCGCCAGGCTGAGCGTGCGGGAGAGCAGCTGGCCGAGGCAAGGCGTCGGGCGGAGGCCGCAAGGAAGGAGGTCACAAACACGATGGCCACTTTCAAGGCCTCCCCCGAATATATAAAGGATTTCAAGGAGGCGGCGATGAACTCTTTTGCCAAGGGGTATGCCTACTTCTATACTCAGCTACAAGGGATCCTTTCAGAGGAGCGGTTGGCCGTGCTCTGGGCTCCTGGCAAGAAGGCTCCAACTCCAGTGGTGGCCGTAGTGGGGCAGGTAGTCGCTTTAGTCGGGCCTCTCCTGGAGGTGGCCTCGATAGTACTTGGCCGTGTCGAACTGACCTCGACGATGATAATGGCTGAACCAGGGCCGCAGGCAGAGGCAATTGAGCTGGCCCTGGTGGCACCAGCAGCTGAACAAGTCCCCCCGGCGGTGGCCGCCCAAGAAGGTGCCCCTGCAGCGGAGGTGGAGGAGGGGGAAGTCGCAGTCGTGCACCGCCCAGGGAAGGAGCTGGCTCAATAGGGTAGGAGGACCCCTTGTAAAACCTTTTCTTTTTGTTGGATCGGGCTGCTTGGCTAGTCAGGGCCCGGGTGTTAGTGTAATATCTTTTTCAAGTAATGAAAAATTGTTCAGTCAGTACAACTTTTTCTTTCTTTTGTGGTGTGAATGCTTTTTCCCCTCCCCCTTCTTCTCTCTTTTCTTTTCTTCTCTTTTTTCTTTCAATGCGGGGAGGTCGGAGAGGGGAGCTCCATCTTGTATGGGCTTGAGTCTCACAGTCTTGGAGTGGGCTCGAGGACATGTTGGCTGGAGAGCTAGGCTCCGGATCTTACTTGCCTGAGAACAAGGCTCAGGAGTCATCATCTTGGAGCTGGGCTCGAGACTCTGATGCTAGAGAACGGTAGCTCCGGCCTTGAGTGCCTGAGGGCTTCTCAGGTCTTAAATGCCTTGGAGCTGGGCTCAAGGCTCGAGCGCCTGAGAGCTTCTCAGATCTTAGTGCCGGAGGACTTTTCTCCGGGCTTGAGCACCTGAGGGCTTCTCAGGTCTTAGTGCCGGAGGACTTTTCTCCAGGCTTGAGTGCCTGAGAGCTTCTTAGGTCTTGAATGCCTTGGAGCTGGGCTTGAGGCTTGAATGCTTGAGGGCTTCTCAGGTCTTAGTGCCGGAGGACTTTTCTCCGGGCTTCAGTGCCTGAGGGCTTCTCAGGTCTTGAATGCCTTGGAGCTGGGCTCGAGGCTTGAGTGCCTGAGGGCTTCTCATATCTTAGTGCCAGAGGACTTCTCTCCGGGCTTGAGTGCCTGAGGGCTTCTCAGGTCTTGAATGCCTTGGAGCTGGGCACGAGGCTTGAGCGCTTGAGGGCTTCTCAGGTCTTAGTGCCGGAGGACTTTTCTCCGGGCTTGAGTGCCTAAGGGCTTCTCGGGTCTTGAATGCCTTAGAGCTGGGCTCGAGGGCGTGCTGGCCAGAGAGCTGGGCTCCGAATCCTGATTGCCTGAGCACAAGGCTCAAGAGTCATCGTCTTGGAGCTGGGCTCGGAGACGTGCTGGCCGGAGAGCTGGGCTTCGGATCTTGGTCGTTTGAGGACAGGGCTCAAGAGTTGTCATCTTGGAGCTAGGCTCGAGACTCTGACATCGAAGAACGGTGGCTTTGGACTTGAGTTCCTGAGAGCTTCTCAGGTCTTGAATGCCTTGGAGCTGGGCTCGAGGGCATGCTGGTCGGAGAGCTGGGCTCCGGATCCTGATTGCCTGAGGACAAGGCTCAGGAGTTGTCATCTTGGAGCTGGGTTCGAGACTCTGACGCCAGAGAACGGTGGCTCCAGACTTGAGTGCCTGAGGGCTTCTCAGGTCTTGAATGCCTTGGAGTTGGGCTCGAGGGCATGCTGGCCAAAGGGCTGGGCTCCAAAATTGCTGATGTCTTGGAGCTGAGCTCTGGATAGTGACATTCCTGCAAGGCAAGCTACCTATTGTGCAAAGAAAAGTCTTTATTTTTAATATAGGAAAAACTTACACTATTGATAGTATCTCCTTAAATTACAGGCATTCCATGTTCGGGGGAACCTGGCACCATCCAGGTCCTCGAGATAGTAGGCCTCATGTGAGAGGGCCTCGGCCACTTTATAAGGGCCTTCCCAGTTTGGCGAGAGCTTGCCGCACTCCCGAGGTTGAGACGCTTCGGCCCGGTGCAGTACCAGGTTGCCAGGTTGGAAAGTCTTCAGCTTCACCCATGCATTATAATATCGAGCGACCCGTTGCCGGTATGCCACCATCTGAAGTCGAGCTTTGTCCCTTGTTTCTTCTAGGAGGTCTAGATTGAGCAAGAGGTGCACCGAATTATGCGTCTCGTCATACTGCTGCACCCGCAGCGTGGGCACGCCGAGCTCGATTGGGATTACTGCTTCAGCACCGAAGATGAGATTGAAGGGTGTTTCGCCCGTTGCCGTTCTGGGCATTGTGTGGTAGGCCCACAGGATGCTTGGAAGTTCCTCTGCCCTTCGCCTGGTCCAACCTGGTGCGAAGTCCTTGAAGGATAGTTCGATTAGTCACCTCAGCTTCTCCATTTATTTGGGGGTGAGCTACCGAGGTGAACCTGTGTTGGATGTCATGTTTGGCACAGAACCCTTCGAACTCCCGGTTGTCAAACTGTCAACCTTGTCGGTGATGATGCAATTGGGGAGTCCGAAGCGGCAGATGACAGACTTCCAGAAGAATTGTCGAACATTGGCTTCTGTAATCCGAGCTAGCGGCTCCGCTTCGACCCATTTAGTGAAGTAGTCGATCGCCACTAGCAGGAACTTTCGTTGCCCTGGCATGGTGGGAAATGATCTCAGGATGTCCATCCCCCACTGTGCAAAAGGCCAGGGAGATGACAGTTGGGAGATCGGCACCACCGACAGGCGCTGTATGTGGGAATGGCATTGGGATTTATCACATTTCTTGACGAAGTCAGCAGCATCTTCTCTCATCATCTCCCAGAAGTATCCCTGGCGAAGAGCCTTGTACGTTAGAGCCCTCCCCCCCACATGGTTCCCACAGAGACCCTCGTGTATCTCCCGGAGCACAAAGGCTGCCTCCGTGGGTCTGAGGCACTTCAAGAGTGGGTAGGAGTAAGATTGGTGATAAAGCTGACTATCCATTAGAATGAAATGGGTGGCCTTCCTTCTGATGAGGCCGGCTTCTCTGCAGTCCTCTGGTAGGAGGCCATCTTGGATGTACTTGATGTACCTGTCCATCCAGCTCGGCTTGCTGGCTACTTGTTGCAGCTCCTCTGGGTTTTCGTAGCTTGGATTCTCAAGATACTCGACGTAGGCTCACCCCAGGGATGAGTTCGGTACGGTTGCGAGCCTCGATAGTGCATCCGTACGAGCATTTTCTCCATGAGGGATGTGGAAAATGCAGAAATAATGGAAGCTTGCCGTGCTTGAACGAACCCTCTCTAGGTACTTCACCATCTAGGGATCTTGGGCCTCGTACTCTCCGGAAACTTGTCCGGCAACCAGTTGGGAGTCGGTGAAAACCTTCAGGCTTTGCACGTCCAGCTCACGGATACCTTTAGGCCTGCGAGGAGTGATTCATACTCCGCCTGGTTGTTTATGGCGGCGAACTTGAAGTGGAGAGTGCATTCCGTCACCACTCTATCAGAATTGGCGAGGATGAGGCCCGCTCCGCTTCCGTCGGAATTGGAGGCACTGTCCACGTGGAGGATCCAAGGGTCCTCCCATGGTCTGGGCTCAGCTTGGCTCTCCGGGGCCGTCTGCTCTGGCTTCTCGGGGGGCCCTGTACATTCAACCACGAAGTCGACTAGGACTTGGACCTTCTGTGATGATCTCAGTCGGTATGCGATGTCGAACTTGCTCAGCGTTAGGGACCATTTAGCCAGTCTCCCAGAAGTTTTGGGGTGGCCTAGTATGGTCCTCAGCGGCTGATCGATTACAACCGCGATGGGATGCGCTTGGAAGTAGGGCCTGAGATGCTTAGTAGACATGATTATTACAAAAATGAGGTTTTCGGAGCGAGTACACCTGATCTCTGCATCACGGAGGATTTTGCTGGTGTAGTACACCGGCTTTTGAGATCCATCCTGATCTGTGCAGATGAGAACCGAGCTGACGGCCCTAGGTGTAACCGCCATGTAGAGTAGGAGCTCTTCCCCTTCTTCCAGTCTGGATAGCAGAGGTGGAGAGGCTAGGAACTCCTTCAGCTCTTCAAAGGCCATCTTGCACTCATCAGTCCAGGTGAAGTCATGCATTTTGCGTAATGCCTTGAAGAAGGGGAGGCAGCAATCAACCGACCTCGAGATGAACCGGCTTAAGGCTGCGACCCTCCCTGTCAAGCGTTGAACTTGTTTCTTGGATGTCGGATGATCCATAACAAGGATCGCCTGGACCTTCTCTAGGTTCGCTTCGATGCCTCTCTGGGTGACCATGAAGCCGAGGAACTTTCCGACCGCCACATCGAAAGCGCATTTCACCGGATTGAGCTTCATTTGGTGCTTCCAGAGATTGTGAAAGGCTTCGATGAGGACGGCGACGTGGTTTGAGTTCGGCTTGCTTATAACGAGCATGTTGTCCACGTACACTTGCACGTTCCGGCCAATCTGGTCCTTGAAGACCTTGTTGACTAGACGTTGGTACGTGGCTCCAGCATTCTTTAGGCCAAAGGGCATCATCCTGTAGCAGTATATCCCTCGGTCGGTAATGAAGGCAGTGTGCTCTTCGTCCTCAGGGTGCATCCGGATCTAATTGTACCCGGAGAATGCATCCATGAAGGAGAGCAGCCTGTGCCCTGAGGTGGCGTCCACCAACTGATCTATCATTGGCAGAGTGAAGCTATCCTTTGGGCATGCCTTATTGAGGTCGGTGTAGTCTACACAGATCCTTCATTTGCCATCGCTCTTCTTCACCATCACCATGTTTGCCAGCCAGCTCGGGTATTGCACCTCCCGGATGAAGCCGGCGGTCAAAAGTTTCTCCACTTTCTCGTTGATGGCCGCCTACCTTTCTGGGACGAAGCTTCTCTTCTTCTGTCGAACCGGCCTGTGCTTCGGATCGACGTTGAGCTTGTGGGTGATGATTTCAGGGGGAATACTTAGCATGTCCGTCGCTGTCCAAGCGAACACATCTGTATTCGCCCGCAGGAACTCCAATAGTGGAGCCTTTTCCTTCTCGCGCAGTTGGGCTCCAATTTGCACGGTCTTCGTCTAGTCAGCCCCGAGATGGTAAGGAAGTAGGCACTCGACCGGGCCTCCCCTGGGGTCCTGAATCCTCTGGTCGAGCTCATTTGCCTTGGAGTCCTCCTCGGGCGCCCGAGCCCCGGGGAGGGTTTGGAAGCAGTGCTGCACCAACTGGGGCATACCCCTCATCTCTCCCATACCATGAGTGGTGCGGGCACCAGACTCAGAAGAAGACTTCAGGGCTCCATCTGGATCTCTGATTGACCTTGCCCGAAGAATTAGGATTTTCTGGTTTTGTAATAAGGGTTGACTTGGTCAACTCAATTTTAGTCTTGAGTCGGTATTTCCCTGCAATTTAAATTTTGTTGAGTCATGTTGACTCAGTACAAGCCCTAGTAGTGGCCTAGGTCTTCTCCAGTTTGGTGCCACCTTTTTCAAGTCAAGGTCCAGGGTGCCACATTTTTCTCCCAGGCTCGAGTAAGTGGGCGCCACACTCCCAGCCACATGTCAGAGTCCAGGGGGCACCACATCTCCATCCCAGTGTCTTGGTCCCCACACCCAAGGGAGCAAGAATTTTTCTTGAAGTCAAAATCAAGGAGGCGCCCCATATATACCTTAAAAGGCCAAGCTAAAGAAGGAAAGAGGCATTTCTTGGGGAGCACTTCAAGGGGGCGCCCAATCCGTGCCTAAAAAGACCAAAGCAAAGTTGGGAAGAGCCATGACTTGGGGAGAAAGAAAAGGAGGTGTCCAAAAGAGTTGAGCCATGAAAGGAAGAAGCCTAAACTTATGGAGCAAGACTAGGAGGTGCCCAAATACTTCCAAATAAAACCAAGCATGGAAGGAAAAAATTTTTTTTCTTGAAGAGCAAGGCTAGGAGGCGCCACCTACTTACCATTTGGAGCCACCAATCAACACTTATGGAAGCTCTTGGCCGGCCATATGAGAAGGATTTGATTCTACAAGCCTGATTTGAGGATCCATCCTATTAGTCCCACATGGGAAGATGTAAAACCCTGACCTCTTGTAAAGACCTATAAAATAAACCCTTATTGTAAGTTTTAAAGGACATTGATGAATAAAATCAATTTCTTTGTGAGCAACTTTGTGTTTCTCTCTTCCGCACTTGTATTCAAGTGTTAAGCTCCATGAGGGAGTGATTCCGGGTTCCACAGGAACCTTGAGGAGGTGTGAGATCTCCAAACCCCAAAACCCTAGGTTAGCCACTTCACTTCCAAACCCTAGCCGCCCATCATCTACTTCATTCCACCAAACCCTAACCTACCCCATCTTCTCACGGCTCCTCTCTTCCAAGTAGAGGCCGACCACCAGCATCCAGGTCCAGATCGGCTACTTCGAATACAGAGCAAATCCCAAAAGAAGTCAGATCAGCATCCAGGAGAATCAGGATTTCAGCAACATCAACTTTCAAGTTCTTCTTATCTAGTAAATCCTTCCTTGAGTATCTGGTTCCATAACTTGTTCTTCTTCTTTCCCAGATCTTGAGTTCAGGAGAAGCCAACTCTGCCAAAAGACCAGTATTGGAGGATCCATTGCGAAGATATCCGAATCCGAGGATCCAACAATCTGCTCAAGAGAGTCCTTCCACTAAACTCTGTGAAGATCACTGTCTGGTCCATAACCCTTCTCTTCTCTTTACTTCTGTCCTGTTGAAAGTTCAGAGTGAAACCCTAGGTCTGGGAGTTTCTCAACCCCCAGCGATCCTTTACTTCTGAACTACTCTGATAATCTAGTTTATTTAAATTGTGCTTTCAATTATTACATAGTTTCTTTCAATTTAGTTTAACTTTCCTTTGAGTCAAAGCCGACTTCTGAAAGTATTAAAAAAAAAAAAAGAGAAAAAAAAAATAGTCTTAATTCACTTTCGCATCGCGTCGTCTCTTTTGTTCTACATCAATTTTGGTATCACAGCTTTAATTCTGCATCATTTTGGTATCAGAGCCCTGTCTAGGGTTTCTGACTTGCTTGCATATTTTGAGTGTCTCTCTTTTTTACTTTGTCTGCTCGAAGTAGACTCCCTAGGACGTCCGGTCCTAGGAACTAAGCGAGGTGCAAGCCTCATCTTCCCATTCCATGGGGTGTTCCTAGGGCGTGTAGGGGATCCGCTAGGTTACAACTTCATAGCAGGAATTGTAAACGGGGAAAGCATTCTATTTTCAGTCTGTAACTACCCTGTTGCAAGAATTGTTTCTCATTGCAGGTAACTCTAAATTGCATGATTTTTATTTTGCTGGAACTAGTATAATTGAAACTATTTTACATAGTTTTACTGTAATTTATTGGTTTATGTGAAATTTCTGAGAGTTAAATTACAGCAACTCTATTTCTGTGTTTCTGTAATTCAATTTTTGAGTGATCATCTCCTAATTCATCTTAAGGGCAATTGAGCATCTAAGATAAGGGGAGGAGTTGATAACCTCTCTTTAGCCCAAAACCACCATCCATTCATTCGATCCTAAGCCTAATTTTAAAATTTATTAGACTTAATTTGCCCTAGTGGGCTAGGGACACCAACAAGTCGGGTCTAGGCTAATGTTGAGTCAGTTTGTCTAGTTACTCTGTGTGTGCTTTGTACTCAGTGTCTATAACGGTGGTTCAGGGATTCTATCCCGAAGGGCTTGTGTGCTGGTCCGCCTACCTGGCCAATCTCTGATTGGTGTCTAGGATTGGCATTTAGGGACCTAACACTCCCCTTACACCTGCCTGGCTGAGTCCCGAGTTACTACAGGCTAGCTTGCCACTCTGATTGGGCATCTAGTTTGGGCTCTAGGTTTAGTGAGCCAGTAGTCGCTTTAGTCTAGTCACATTCTGTGTGCTTGCTTGCATCATCATGTCCACCCGGAACGGAGTACCCTCCCAACCTGGTCAAATCCAACCTGATTTAGAGGCCATGGTTAGAACTCTTACCAAAAGTATGAACAAATTAAGTCAGGATATGACTGCTACTGTTTTCCAGTTTAAGGAACAAGTCCATGAGGATCTTACCCAGCTTAGGGATCGAGTCCAAGTACTTGGGGAACCTAGACATCAGAATTGGACTCCTGACCCAGATTTTAATGTGCCTCAACCTCACCCACACCAGGAGCCTAGGAGGACCTTATACCATGATCCCGAGCATAACCCTAGGAAGCCTAACCATGATATCTATAGTGTGGATCATGTCTATGAGAGGTCCTTACAATATTCTAGACCAGTCACTCAACAACCCAAGTCTTCTAGATCAAACCATTTAGATCCACACCCATGCCCAAGAAAGGTCTCTACCAGCTTGAAACCCAGTGTGACCCAGGTTCCTATATCGCAAGAATGTTGGTTTTGTTGAGAAAGAGGCCATAAATCTAGTCAGTGCCCATGCATAGGACTGGCTTGTGCACAGCTAAGTGGTAAGAATCCTAAGGATGACATTAATGAGGGAGAACCCAAGCCTACCAATGAGGAAGAAAGGTTAGGTATGACAAGCCCAGAATCAGTTGACCCGATTACTACTGACCCGAAACCCATTGAAGATGGCATCGAGGAAGTATATGATGCTGGCTTGAGTCTAGTTGATGAATATGAGGGGGAAGAACTTGAAGAATGTGACATCGATACTATTGGTTCCTTACCTGAGGAGACCTTGGAGAGCAACCAAGTGGTAGAACCTAGTTCAGAAATTCAAGAGATTTGTGAGAACCAGGTTCCTTTAGTCAAATACCCCCAGGAAGAACTCATAGTGTTAGCCCGAGCTATCAGTTCGTACCCTCTAATGACAGTCATTCCCTAAGTACCAATTGAAGATCTTTGCACTGAACTGTTTAAGTTTGCCCACCCTATGGTAGATCCTCTCCTTAGGATGACTGAATCAAGCCTCTTACAATTGGACCTTGTCCCATGCCCAGCCACTAAGGTCTCTCCCATAATCTCAGTTGAACATCCTTGTCTTGAGCGGATTGATTCACCCAGTCCTGTAGAAGTCCTCCTTATGACCCCAGACCCCTTCCTTCGCATGACTGACCGACCCTTCTATAGAGTATACCTTTCCGCACCCATATGTCAAATTTCAAGTCTTGAGGTCATCATCCATAGGCCCTTCCATGAATCATTCTTTAATCCAGTTCTTGAGAAAATGGATCATTATTTGCTTAGAGAACAAACTTTAACTGTTGCAATCACATGTCCTAGGCTACTTCCCGAACCATCTCTTGATCCATTCCTGGGAGTAGCAAACTTTTCCTTTCGTAAGGATGACCAGTTGACACTCATAGATCACTATTCAAACCTTCAGGTCAACACCTTTTGTCAACAGGTAATTCGAGACTCCACCTCATATTTCCTCCATTTCTCTAGGACTTCCAATGCTTCTTACACCATCCAAGTTTACTTTGTCGAAGTCTTTAGAGTGAACCACGTGTCAAAACCTATTAGGTTTGCCACCTACTTTTGGAAGACCTTATGGCACCTACTAGGCACCCATGAGAAGTTTTCATGCTCTGCATGCCATCCTCCGACCCAAGGTCAAACCTAGAGAGCCGTAGTTTGTTAGGTTTAGACCTAGGGTTCATTTGGAATAAAGTCCATTCTTTAGGAATGCGTCGTCAGTCTAGTTTAGTTTTTCTTGACCCTTTACTAGGCTTTGGCTCAGATTTTGGTTTGATTGAGAGCACCAGGAATTGGGATTTGTATTTTGTCGAGGGCTGAAATTGCATTCAATGACTCGGTCAATAGGTCTACAGGTAAGAGTCCATTTGAAATTGTGCATGGTTACAAACCTCACACACCTCTTGACCTAGCTCCTTTACCAGTCCACACACGAGTCTCAGAGTCTGCTGAAGTTTTTGCACAGCATATAAAAGACTTGCATAAAGAAATTCATGCCAAAATAAATTTAAGTAACGAAACTTATAAGAAGTTGGCTAATTCTCGAAGGCGAGTCAAAACTTTTGTTGAGGGAGGCTATGTAATGATTAGGTTAAGGCCTGAATGGTTTCCTCCTGGAACCGTTAGAAAGTTACATGCTAGAGGAGCTGGACCATTTAGAGTGGTGAAGAGAGTAGGGTCCAATGCCTATGTGCTCGAGTTGCCTTCAGAACTAGGCATTAGCTCCACTTTCAACATTACAGACCTAGTAGAGTATAGAGAGCCAGCTATGATTCTCAATGAGCCTTTTTGAGCCTAATCCTGCTCTTGAGAGTGAACCCAACCCTGTGTCCACCAACAAACTGGCCTGTGAGGAAAGAGCAGATTGAAAAGATCCTGGATGATCAGGTTATCTCTACTCGTAATCGAGGATACCAAAGATACCTGGTTCGCTGGCAAGGAAGGCCAGATTCTGATAACTCTTGGATCTCCCGAGAAGAATTACAAGAATTGGACCCAGACCTCTTGGAGAGATACCAGAGCCAGCTTGATCCATACTCGACAGGGTCGAGTTCCTCCCACCCCGGGAGAATTGGTGCGGGCACCAGACTCAGAAGAAGACTTCAGGGCTCCATCTGGATCTCTGATTGACCTTGCCCGAAGAATTAGGGTTTTCTGGTTTTGTAATAAGGGTTGACTTGGTCAACTCAATTTTAGTCTTGAGTCGGTATTTCCCTGCAATTTAAATTTTGTTGAGTCATGTTGACTCAGTACAAGCCCTAGTAGTGGCCTAGGTCTTCTCCAGTTTGGTGCCACCTTTTTCAAGTCAAGGTCCAGGGTGCCACATTTTTCTCCCAGGCTCGAGTAAGTGGGCGCCACACTCCCAGCCACACGTCAGAGTCCAGGGGGTGCCACATCTCCATCCCAGTGTCTTGGTCCCCACACCCAAGGGAGCAAGAATTTTTCTTGAAGCCAAAATCAAGGAGGCTTCCCATATATACCTTAAAAGGCCAAGCTAAAGGAGGAAAGAGGCATTTCTTAGGGAGCACTTCAAGGGGGTGCCCAATCCATGCCTAAAAAGACCAAAGCAAAGTTGGGAAGAGCCATGACTTGGGGAGAAAGAAAAGGAGGTGTCCAAAAGAGTTGAGCCATGAAAGGAAGAAGCCTAAACTTGTGGAGCAAGACTAGGAGGCGCCCAAATACTTCCAAATAAAACCAAGCATGGAAGGAAAAAAAAAATTTTCTTGAAGAGCAAGGCTAAGAGGTGCCACCTACTTACCATTTGGAGCCACTAATCAACACTTATGGAAGCTCCTGGCCGGCCATATGAGAAGGATTTGATTCTACAAGCCTAATTTGAGGATCCATCCTATTAGTCCCACATGGGAAGATGTAAAACCCTGACCTCTTGTAAAGACCTATAAAATAAACCCTTATTGTAAGTTTTAAAGGACATTGATGAATGAAATCAATTTCTTTGTGAGCAACTTTGTGTTTCTCTCTTCCGTACTTGTATTCAAGTGTTGAGCTCTGTGAGGGAGTGATTCCGGGTTCCACAGGAACCTTGAGGAGGTGTGAGATCTCCAAACCCCAAAACTCTAGGTTAGCCACTTCACTTCCAAACCCTAGCCGCCCATCATCTACTTCATTCCACCAAACCCTAACCTACCCCATCATCTCACGGATCCTCTCTTCCAAGTAGAGGCCGACCACCAGCATCCAGGTCCAGATCGGCTACTTCGAATATAGAGCAAATCCCAGAGGAAGTCAGATCAGCATCCAGGAGAATCAGGATTTCAGCAACATCAATTTTCAAGTTCTTCTTATCTGGTAAATCCTTCCTTGAGTATCTGGTTCCGTAACTTGTTCTTCTTCTTTCCCAGATCTTGAGTTCAGGAGAAGCCAACTCTACCAAAGGACCAGTATTGGAGGATCCATTGCGAAGATATCCGAATCCGAGGATCCCACAATCTGCTCAAGAGAGTCCTTCCACTAAACTCTGTGAAGATCACTTCTGGTCCATAACCCTTTTCTTCTCTTTACTTCTGTCATGTTGAAAGTTCAGAGCGAAACCCTAGGTCTGGGAGTTTCTCAACCCCCAGCGATCCTTTACTTCTGAACTACTCTGATAATCTAGTTTCTTTAAATTGTGCTTTCAATTATTACATAGTTTCTTTCAATTTAGTTTAACTTTCCTTTGAGTTAAAGTCGACTTCTGAAAGTATTAAAAAAAAAAAAAAGAGAAAAAAAAAATTAGTCTTAATTCACTTCCGCATCACATCGTCTCTTTTGTTCTGCATCAATGAGGGGTTGAGAATTGTACAAGTAATCTCTTGGTAGATACAACAGCATCGAGGAGGTTGAGCCCAGGTCGGTCCAAAATCGCGTTACAGGCCGAAGGAAGCCTGACAACCATGAACGTCATCATGACGGTACTCTGTCGAGATGAGGTTCTGGCAGTGACTGGAAGAGTGATTTCCCCCTCCACCCTTACGGAGTCTCCTGTGAAACCAACAAGAGGATATGTACAGGCTTGAGCTGAACAGAAAAAAGATTCATCCTGGAGAAGGCATCATAGAAAAACACATCCGTGGAGCTTCCACTATATACCACGATGCATTTTACAAGATGCTTTGCGATCGTCATCTCGACGACCACAGCATCATTATTTACATTTTTCTTCCCATCTTCCCTTTCCCTTATAAAGGGGAGTACAACCTCAAGATGCTCTGCTCCCCGAGCCCACTTGGGCGTGCGCTTGGCTCCCCAACGTATCATCCCCACCGGCTTTTCGGTAGGGCGATTGTCGACCGCCGGGACTGGTGGGAGGGCGACGAGTGCCTGAAATTCTGGTTATGGTCTGCCCCCAACATATCTTCCGAGGTAGCCCCTCTTGATGAACTCTTCGATCTCCCATTTGAGGTTGCAGCATTCCTTGGTGTCATGGCCATGGTCATGGTGGAAATGACAGTATTTCATCTTGTCACGGCCAGAGGATGGCTTCAATGGCGGTGGGCGCCTCAGATAGGTCCCGCCTTCAATCTCCATGAGGATCTTCGTTCTCGGGACGAGGAGGGGGATGAAACTCCCCTCAGAGATGGGAGTGCTTCTTGGCCTTGGTTCCGACCGGGAGCTCTGAGCCGGCGATCCCGGCCTCTGTGCCCCAGGCACCTTGATGGGTGCCAGCCTCTTCAGCGGCTTCCCGTCGAGCTCCCGCCTTGTACTATCCGCCTCCTCGGTGCGGATGTACTTCTGAGCTCGGGAGAGGAGCTCGGAGTAAGTCTTCGGGGGCTTCTTGTCAAGCGAGTAGGTCAGGCGAGAAGTCCTGAGCCCTTGCTTCAGTGCCAGCATTGCGACCGACTCCTCCAGGTTGTAGATCTTTAGCACGGCAGTCTTGAAGCGAGCCACATAGTCCCACAGCGGCTCGCGGTCCTGCTACCTGATGGAGAAGAGACTGTCTGCCTCTTGTGGTATCTTCCGACAGGCATCGAAGTGCACCACAAACCTCTGCCCTAGCTGAGCAAAGGAGCTAATGCTTTCGGGCTCAAGGCGGGCGAACCATACTCGGGTCGCCTTCCGGAGCGTAGCAGGACAGGCGATGCACGAGAGAGTGTCAGTTGCCCCCTAGACCCTCATGAGGGCCCGGTAACTTGCCAGGTGGTCCAGGGGGTCGGTGGTCCCGTCGTAAGGATCCACCTGTGGCATGCGGAATCGATGGGGAATCGGCTCCACTTGGATCTCCTAGGAGAACGGAGGGTGGACATCGTAGTCCACTGGCTCGCTAGTGGACCCGGGCAAGTTAGCAAACTGGTGGGATAACTCCACCAGTTTGCAGTCATGCTCTTCCAGGCGCTTCTCCGCCATGCACCTGATGGCTTCATCCATCGACCCCTCTACTGAGAGAGGCAGGAAAGGTGACGCGGGTGCACGGTGCCCATGACGAGGGGTTTTGCCCTTCCTGCCTTGGAGGGGTTTAGATGCCCCCCGATCAAGGTGTGGTGAGCAGCTCTCTTCGTCGGTGGACCCGGCCCGTTGTCCCTTCATCGAGGCTTGATGACTACCCGGGGGTCTGTAACGGCCCGAGACTATGAAGACCTCCCATGGAAGGAATGTAGGCTGTCACGGGGTGCTGCAGCATGGGCCGCGGGGGTCTCTGGCTGCTAGTGAGTAGCTAGAGACCGATGTTGGTGCTGGAGCTGGCGCACTACTAAAGTAAGAGTGTGCATCTGCTAGGCGAGCGTGGTCAGCTGGACTTCTAGCGGAGGCGGTTGAACCGGGGTGGGTGGATCCGTCCCCGGACCGTGTGGGTTCCCGTGGGAAGGGGACTCTTCCACACGGCTGGGAGAGGCTCCCCTCACTCGAGTGGTCACCATCATCCTGACAAACTGTCCGAGTGGGGCTTGAACTGGATCGGAAATCGTTATGTGCCCCTACCTGGTGCGTTAATCTGTTGCTGCCCAGATCGTCGTGGCTCATAGCTGCTAGTGGAATCGATGGTCGCCCGTCCGCCTACTCGGGATGCCTCCGGTGCCTCGGAACCTGCAAGAAACAACGTCAGTGACCTGGGCCGAGGATTTCGATGGGGCTGCTCCGACAGTCAAGTCAACGACGATCTAGGGAAACAGATTCTCCTGGTCGAGCCCCTGGGATGAGCTCCATGCTAGAAGGAGTGAGTGTAGTATATATGGAAGTGAGAGTGAGCTTGGAGAGGTGATGGCCGAGGTGGAAGAATCCTCCTGTGTGGCCCTTCTCCCTTGTTTTTTGCTTGCTTGCTTTTGGCTTACTCTGGCTGGGTTTTTACTCTGGCTTGCCTCGGGATCTTCCCGTGTCGTGAAACGTGTGCGACGAGGTATCGTGCCAAAGACGGGATGCCTCTCCTATCAGATAGTCGAGGAAGCTTCCATGCGCTCTGACATTCCCTCTGCTTGCCTTTTTCCTGGAAGCCTGGCAGGACCTCGATCGGTGGGTCGCCGCTCTCGGGACTCGCGCTCTTCGGTTGGGTCTTTTCTTTGGTGGTACGGCAGGTTGGTGGAGAGCATGGTGCCTTGTTGTGAGTTTCCTTTCCTTCTGGTGTAAGTGACGGTTGTGGGCATTAATTGCGGCATGGCGGGTGCTGCTGTACGACCCTCGGGAGGCCCGTCGTCATCCTTAGTGAGGAGGTGCCGCTTCCTTGGTGGTTGGTGCCTCTGCTTGAGCTGGGGACCGAGCTGCAAAGGTGCCCACCTCCGAGGGGCTTGCCTCGAGGTGGCTCGGCTGGGCGGAGGAGGGCTAAGCTCGACTCCGGACCAGCAGAACTCGGCTTCGGACGAGCTCGAGTTGACGGAGGTGGGCCGGGCGCCGCCCAGCCCAAGGGATCCGACCTCGGAGGGGCTCCTCATGGCGAAGGAGACTTTAGCTCAACTCCTGACCATGAGGCCCAATCCTAAGGGGTCTGCCTTGGGTGGGGACTTGTACTCGGCTCCGGCCTAGGCATCCTGACCTGGCGGGAACCAACCTGGCGGAGGACGGGGCTTGACTTCGGCGGGTGACCCCGTTGCTCTGGGGGAGCTCAGCCCGGCGAAGGGGCCCATGTTGAAAACCTAGCATGGCATCTGATGGGGACTCCATGTCAGTTTGCCCGCCCCACGTCAGCGATCCAGCCATATCAGATCGTATGATCAAAAATAATTTAGAAACTAATCTAATGATATATATTTCAAATTTTTAACTTTTGAGAATATGTATCATCATCTATTAATTCCTTGAATGATATATGGATTTATATATCCAACACATATAGATAAACTAGTCTAATTTAGAATATTAAATATATAATTATATCCTAAAAAGAAAATATGTATCTATCATATTGGCTTCTAGGACATACATCTAATAGTTTGCATAGAAAGTTGTTAGGATATATAGAGGTAATAGGTTGGTGCTGATGGATCACATGAATTTTGCCAAGGCTTATGATCATCAAGGTGAAGATTGTAGGTACAGATATGGTACTCCAAAGCCTTTAAAGGTTAGGAGAGGAGCTATGGCATTGGCTCTAGAAGTCTAGGATCGGTTTGGATCCTAGGACTAGGACTAGTTTGGTCCTAAGAAAAAGGTTTGGCCCTCCATAATCTTGAGGCCAAGGATTTGAATCTTGAGGGGGGCTAATCAATATTTGGACCAGGTTTTGATCTAAAGGGGTGAGAGCATATGAGGTCATAGATGTACATGGACTTGGATTGAGTATAATTACATTGGATTTTTCTTAGAAGTTGTTTGAGTTAGATTTAAGATTTATGTTTTCTATTTTTAACTAGATTAGGAGAGCCTTTGGCTTATAATAGGCCTCTATGTAACCCTAAAGTTATTGGAATCAAAGTAAACTCTTTTCTCCCTAAACTTCTCTCTCTTCCTCACTCGTCCACACCACCCAAGGAGCTTTCATGACCAAGAAGTCACTCCCCATCTCTTCTTTCTATCTCACATGTTTTTCTTCTTGGTGCTAGAGTGTCCCAAGCACCTACGACTTTCTTTCCTCCATGCCATTGCTTGCTATTTTGGTTGACCAAAATTCTAGCAAAGAAAGGACATCCAAAACCCATAGAAGAGGAGGATTCCTATCAAAAATAGGAGTGGAAGTGCTAGAGATTGTTAGTGTTAAGAAGATATAGTGTTTGAAATTTTCTACTACCAAGAAATCCTAGTCCAACTAGGATTTATATTTGCCACTATCTAAAACCCTTTTGGATGCCTCCTTACTATTGTTGCAGTAGTCCATGTTGTTAAGAGAAAGGGAAAAATTATTTTGATTGAAATTAAGATCATAAAGATCTTTAAATAGAGTACATGATCATAATATATGATAATATGTAACTCTTAATAGGGCTGCAGTAATACTCCTAATATAATTAAAACAAAGTAAGTTATTTTAAAAAATAGTATAAGATAAGTTGCTCTATTTTCTAATTCTAATACGCTCCTTCAAGCTGGAATGTATACATCAACTAAGCCCAACTTGGAACATATAGTAGAAAATTAAATGGAGTTGAGAGCTTTGGTAAAGATACATACGAGCTGATCTACTGAACTAGTATAAGATATATTAATCCTGCAAAATAGGACAAACTATCAATAGAGTCTTTAGAGGCTATTTAGTATCCAAGAAAGGAACTTCTTGTAGGGATGGAGCTGATGTTAAAAGAGAAGGTCCAAACAAGGGTGTTACTTGCTTCTAGGAAGGAGAGAAAAATAAAATAGATTCAAAGAAAGTAACATCAATCGAAATAAAGTATCATCGGGTAATAAGATCATAACACTTATATCTCTTTTGTGTTTGAGAGTAATCAAAGAAAATACACTTAATTGATCGAGGAGATATGTGTCAAGTTCAGAGCCGAGTAAGTGAACAAAGTCAGATAAGAGCTACATAATCATCTTTCTACCATTTATCCATAAAGCTGGTCGCTATCTCGCTATTAGAGAGAAGGTGATAGAAGGAGCACCAGTAAGGTATTTCAATCTATGTTGAGAACCAACAAAAAAATGGAAGGCCTGAGCCTAGAGGACATAATTAGCAGTGGTCAACTTGATTGTGGTGCCCAAAGGAATGACTTCTATACATTGGAATTGACGTCATAAAGAGTAGAAGATAACAATGACAACAATATAAAGAAAGGAATTCTAGGTCACAACATAGAGAAAGTGAAGATCAAGGAAGAGAACCCCTTACTTTTGTGTGAAGGCATAGAGATTTTAAATAAAGAAAATTGCTTAATTGAAGTGTTAAGTAGATACTATTGGCACGCAACCCCAATTCTGTTAATACCTTCTAGTGGGGGCACATCCAACAAAGGGCTTTCATCTGTAGTGACCATAGATACTTCAAAACATGCATCATGCAATTTAATAAATCTCCATGAATCGGTGACCACATGAACATCATATAGTAAGAGTAATCTTTGGCAATTTGCCAAACAACAGAATGATGATGATGCCCTACTGCCATGACATATCTACATATAGAAAATCCCAACTAAAATTTGTGACATAAACTACGAATCCCAGCATCAGCTATTGCTTAACATGCTACAGGGACAATATCTGAGACCACTAAGTTAGCCTTGTCATGGTCCAGCTAGAGGAGGGATGCCATAGCTAGGATCTAGAGGTAGGTGTAGAGGTGGTCAACAGAGATGAGCAGGCCATCGGAGGGGTCACCGAAAGAGGAGGAAGAGCATGCAAGGGACTAGGTGAAGAAGGTGGTGATGAATCCTGTGGGGTGAAAGGGATCGTCATCATCCTGTGTTTCTTTTTCTTCTCAATTAGCAATGGCGATGGGGGAGGAGAGGAAAAGGGTGGAGGTGATAGCGAGCAATGGCTTTGATCGTGGGATTGGATGACTTGGAGTGGCCGAACAGGGAGCTTGGGAGATTTGGGTGGGTGGCAGGAAGAGAGGGGTGGGGGTGAGGGGGGAGGGGGGTAGGGCAGCAACTTGATACCATATTAAGAGAAAGAAAAAGATTGTTCTTATTAAAATTAGAGCCATAGAAGTTTTTAAACAAAGTACAGGATTATCATATATGATAATATATGACTTATGATAGGATTGCAGTAATACTCCTAATGTAATTAAGATAAAGTATATTGTTATATGGAATAACATAAATAAGTTACTCTCTTTTCTAATTCTAACACATGTAAAGGTCTAAGTCCCTACATTAACATCCACTAGCATGGTCTGTAGCTGCACTACCTCAGCCTCCTTTTCTTAACTTGAGCCACTTTCATCTTGAGTGAGCAATCAATGATATCGGCTTGAGACCTCTTAGCAGCTAATCGCTTGTCCATCATTAAGGAAGCAATGCTTAGCTCTCTCATGGCTTCATCTCATTGCTCTTCTACTGCTTGAAGAAGAAATCGGGATTGGAGGATCTCATTTTCCAAGCATTAGGCATGCTAAAGTAAGCCCCATACCTCGAAAGCTCCTTACAAAGTGCTTAAAAGTTATGCTAGGATCTAGCGCACCAAGGCCCTATTAAGATTGAGACGTTACTACTATGGTGATGTAATAAAATTATTGAATGCTATTCGCATAAGACTGCTGCAATAGCTTTTCCTTACTCTCCAAAGGGATGAATCCCTTCAGTAATTTTGAGCAACCCTCAATGTCCAGCACCAAGTCATCAATCCTTGGCCGAGGAGCGTTTATGGGACCAGGAGCGCTCACCTTCACACTCCCACAAGGGGTCCTTCTGGTGACAACGGATTTGCTAGCAGTGGCTCTAGCATCCCCAAGTGGTGGGGGCCTCCCTTTCCCTTTTAGACCATTTCTCACTTCCTATCACTGCTTTAATAATGACGACATTGCCTATGGTAGCCTTGGGAGGGGAGGACCACCACCTTCCTCTTCTTCTCGCCATAGGGGCCGGTTGCTATTTGCTCCATTGGATCTACCATAGAGAAGGAAATGCATAAACAATTACCAAGAAGTTAAAAGCCTCATAGCTACACCGTGAAGAAAAAGTGAACTAGTGCTTGCACTTACCTCAAGAAATGGAGCTTTTGTAGCTCAATTTTGCTAGGAGCTGCTTGCATAGAAGCTCTCAATAGGGAGGGACTTTGAGCTCCTTTATCACCTTTACCATCAACCTCTTTGGTTTTGATATTTCTAGATAGGCTAGCAACGTCGATCTCTCTAATGATCCTCATTCAATTGAGATCATCTAAGGGATCGAGGAGACTGCATAGAAGAACTGGCCTTTCCATCTAAGAATAGAGGAGGGACCTAGGGAAAAGGAGAAACCTCTCATTAAAGAAATGCACCACCAGTTCTTGCTTTGTGAATGAGGGCGCATCTTCGCCTGAAAGAATCCTTGAAAGATCTTCATGTAGAGAGCTGGCCTATGAAGCAAAAAGAAGCTAAAAAACCTAACTATCATCCGCCAATCATTGGGGACTAGTTGGGCTGAGCAGAGTTAGTACCATCATAGTAGCTCTGCCACCACATCTAAAATTGGAAGAGTCAAGTCAGTCTTTCGGGCCTATTCATATATGGCTATCCGATTTTCCTGAGTCACAATTACTTTTTCAACCGGACTAGGAATCTCAAGAGCTATCTTGCTTGAGATGTAGTAAGCACACCAAATCCACCTAATGTCATCCTTGCCTAAGATGGTACTTATCATGTTTGGACCTCGATGAAAACTAAGTAAATCTATAGAAGAATCCTTGGAAGACATGGTAAATAGCACGAGAAAGGAAAAATAGATGGAAGGAAAACAAAGAGAAGGAGCACCACCACCTTCGCAATAATAGAGAAGTAGCATTGGTGGTTATCCTCCTCTACTAGAAACATTGATCTTTCTTAGGCTTTGAACGGCAATCAAAAATGGGTAGAAGATAATGATAGCACCTCTTCCCCTCTTTGTGTTCTTTATGGCATTGTTTTAGAAGCGAGATCGAAGGTGTCAATCCAAATCGGCAGCCTGATCAGTATGCATATGCTTGCCCTTGATTGAGTGCCCAAACAATGCCTAGATCACCATAATCAAAATAACTAGCTATTGCACTGATAAATTTGCAATCATGCCCTTTTGCACCGATAAACTTGCAATCACCATAATCTCGAAGCCTCTTTGCCTCGAGGCCCCTTTGCCTTGGAGTCTTTAGCTTCCATCGCCATTTCAATAGAATGATTCTTTACTGGCACTCATCCTATGAAAAATTGGGCCCAAGTTTCCTACACTCACCTACTAGGTGATGCTACAATAAATACATAGACACTTATACTTCTTTTGCTTGAGGAAATGGTAAGTACCTCAAGCTTGGAAGTGGAGGGCAAGTGGTACACCCAAACTTAGGCCATGTAGCATGGTGTCGAGGGTTTGATCATGGTCCAATACATGTCTATAGGAGAAGGCAATAAGACGAGCATCCTAGAGTTTTCCACCTAATCCCTAGTAATCGAGCGAGGGGGTGACATGCCCTCCATCTATAGCATGATAGGCCATCTCATGCTGCACTAGATGATCGTGCCAAAATCGTATCTTGACAGCTTCAAGACATGCCCATTGTGAATGTATGTGAGCCACCATTCCTTGTCATGCAGATGGTAGCCTTATTGATGATAGGTACGTGCCTACAAAATCTTTTTTCATGGACTTTCTAGATAAGTCTTAGAGAAGGAAAACCAAAAAATGCATTTCTTTCTGAAGATGAATTCCATATACACTGGAACTTATCCCCTTTATATTCTGTGGCTTCAAGCATCTTTTGACTATTCTTCTCCATGCTTTATATCTTTCCATCACATATCCTCTCCATCCTTCATATTCTGGGTCATCTTTCTACTCATGTTTTAAGTCTCGAAACTTCTTTTATTTGTTTTCATGAGATACTGACTTAGATATTGGAGGATCCATCGATGGAAAACCCTCTCTCTCAGTCATGTCTAGATTATCCTGTCTTTAATGAATTTGCAGGACCTGATCAGAAAGCTGATCACATGCCCAGCACTCGTCCCTAGCTACGATACTCTTGCCTAAAGACTCTATAACCATCCCTTTGTCTCTGATTTCAGCTTATCGTCCTTGAGCTAATTTGTTCCTGTGGTGGCAACAAAAACTTAAAATGGAAAAATGTATGTTTTTTTTGATAAAAAAAAGGGAGGGGGGGGGGGGGGATAAATCCCGGGTGTAGCTACCTCCCGAAGGCCCAAACCTACCAGGTCATGTTCGATTTGAGCTGCAAGATTTATGCAAGCTCTCCCTACCAATGATGAGTAGGTCAACCAGACACCTGACACCACTGAGACGCCGGCTAGTAGAACGGGGACAAAGGGGTCAGGGTGACACCATTGAGACGCCGGCTAGTAGAACGGGGACAAAGGGGAAGATCCTGACCTCTCACTCACGCCAGCTGTCCCAAGCTCCAAGATTTAATTATGGATTTAATTAAGTCACCGACCAGATCCTTACTCGAACTTGGGACCGGTTGGTAGTGAGGCAAGGCCTCTACCAACCGGGCTACCTCCTTAGCGGTAAAAAATAATGTATATTTCAACTAACAACTTTTGTTGGTTTCAATGAAAATAGTATACTTTTTGTGGATGATGTGATAATTTTTTTTTTTTTGGTAAACCGAAAAGGGTGAGGGGAGGGGAGAAGACTTTCCCGGTGTAGCTTCCCACTCGGGCCCTAACCTGTTAGACCTTTATTTGAATCGGGTCGTAAATTTTTCACGTACCCTTCCCACTGACTTGGTGAGTACGTCAGCCTAACCCCACTACGGCGCCGAAGTTCCAGCCGCTCTGTCCCCAGTCACGTGCGTCCATAATTAATCTGGAATTTAATCGAGTCACCCGCGGGATCATTTCTCGAACCCGTGACCAGTGGATATATATACAAGGGAAGAGCTGCGCCTTAACCACCGTGCTACCACTGCAGTGGTGATGTGATAATTTTTTAATGGATGATCCAACACATATATGACATAACTAATCTAAATAATAATTTCTCAAGTTGGCCAGGCTTAAATCAGGTCAACCCAATTGGATTTTGGGCTCATCCAGGCCTGAGGTTGCATCGAGCCCGAGCCTGCATTTTAAAAAATTATTTTTAAGCCTGGGTGTTGCTTGAACGTCGAAAAATAATTTTAGATCTGGATCAGGCGGCGTGGCCTAGCCCGGCCTGGCTCCTGCCATTAACTTAGATACTTATAAGGCTTGCAAGCCATCATTCCGCTGCCCAGACTATACCGGCCCGTAGTTTGTCCAACCCAAGAAGTATAACGCTTTGCAGCATCCTGACCGCAATGTCCGCCTGCACGGTTTGCACCTCTTGTGATTTACGCCCGATAAAAGTCATTTTTTATTAATTTCGAAGGGGCATTCCTGTCTCCTGCCCGCATTGTATTTGCCCGGACGGAGCTGCAACCAAACATTACCATCGTTGCTTCCTCTCTGTACCATTTCCCTTTTGTCTTTTAGGGTTTGTTCCGTCCTCGATCCACTCCCGGGCCCGATCGCTCTCCGGAATGGTCGCCGGCAACCGCCAGAATGAGGACGGGAACAAGTCCACGGCGACCCTTCCCAAGCCCGCCGGTGGTGGGGGGCGCTCGTCGTGGGCTACACCGGCGTTCTCCGGCGGGCAATCGGCGTCCACGAGCGGGAGCGTCGGGTCTCCATCGAGCCGGAGCGAGTTGGCGGCAGCGACGCCCGTGAGCGAGAGCACCTTCGTGAGGCTGAACAACCTCGACATCCACGGTGACGATGCTGGCTCCTCCCTAGGGGCTGTGAGGTGAGCCCAATCTCCTTGCCTAATTTGTTTCTTCTCATTTGCAAATTTAGTTGTTTTTGGGAGAGCATTGTTTGAATTCATGGAGGGGTGGAGGAATTTGTTATCATGGAGGTCATCAGTTGTCGGTGTGCGTTGTTTTGGCTGTGATTTGTTGGGGTGATACTACTTGGGGATCAAAAAATAATGAAGATCGGTTTGGTCGTCATTTAGGAGTTCACCTGGAGGAGCTAAATGGAAAATCAATATAATTTAGTTTCATGGTCTGAGGTTTTCAATCAAATTGTGGTTGATTATCTTGGATGATTGAGAAATTAGAAAACAATTTGGTTCATTGCTATGTGGGGTTTTAGGTATCAAAATTATTGTTTGCTTTAGCACACTGAAACACTTCCACAAAAGTTATTTGAAGAAAACCACTCCTTCACTTATTTGCTGTTTTTGGTAGCACGAGGAAAAAGATTCATGTAGCCAACCCCTGCTGGTTTAGGATTAACGCTTAATTGAGTTGAGTTGAGCTGGTAACACATAATGTAAAAGCACTGTTTGGTCTGTTTAATTTCAATCATGTTGTACCTGTAATTCTTTAAACATACATTTAACTTTGTCTGAAACTCAGATCCAGGTTAAGAAATTTGAGATGAGGCGCAAAATCATGTTTTGGGTTTGACCGAGTCCAAGATGAGTTGATTAGAGTAAGGTTTACCTGATTCATTAGCTCTTCTCCTTCAATATGTTGACTCCTAGGCAAGGTTTATTCATTGTGCTTGTGCAAGATAAGCATGTCCTTCATACAGGCATAAGTTGAAAGCTTTTTTCTAGCTTCCCCTACGATCAGCTAGCTGACTTTTGCCTGTTCATTAAGCATCCTGTATTGCACATTACCAAACATTGCTTTTATTATTTTTCCTTTTGAGCAGTACAACATGTACTACTAGGGGCTTTCTAAATGTTTATGAAAATATCTATACTTATTAGGAACCAGAAGAAGCATTTTCACTGGTACTGGTGAGCATAGCAGTGACTTTCATGCTATGACTTGATGAACAAGATATATGTAAATTTATAGTATAAAGAAATAGTTGGTTTACACATGAAGATTTGCGTTCCTTCTTTAACATTGTGTGTGGGTGTGAAGGCTTTTCAAGAGAACTACCTTTTATCTATGAATATAGAGGGGTGGATAAGATTGTTCAGCCTTTAACAGGTATCAATTCTCTTTGTATGTGAGATGCTTGTGTCTTTTGTTTGCTGGAGGAGGGATATTCTAGGGGTTATATGCATGTTGATGCTGGAGAAATTGATATTAGTGGAGGCCCTCTGCATTTGGTGTAGGTCCAATCAGTCTGCAGTAACGATTATTATTATGACTTTAACACACTTGCCATCTCTACTCTCAGAGAAGATAAGTTTTAAGCAAAATTCCTGATAAAGGCCTCCATTATTTTAATGATCTGTTCACCCTAAGCCTATTTCTTACTTTGGTCCTTTATTAGTGTTTCATTATTTGTCTCCAAAATCATTATTTAATATTTTCCTGAATTCTGCCCCTTAAATATTGCATAGCTACCTTGGATCAAATAAAACTAAGTGTCATATAAAGATCAAAAGAAAGGAGGTGCATAATTGCAGAGGATCAACCATGTTACATGTCTTGGTCAAAGGTGAGAATCATTGATGTGTGCTATGATTATTCGGAGAATGAAATTAGGCATAATAGAGTAAGTCCTTAGCAAGACAGCATTTCCTCTTTGTGGATTGATAAAGGGGCAATCATCAGGAGAATTATACCTCCAGCTGTAAACCACTGACCATGTGCTGGGACTTGAGAAAAGGTGGAGAGATGGTGCTGATTTATTAAGAAGCTTTTTCATGCATCGTGAAACAGGCTTGGTTATATGCGATAAGAACCTAAAGTCCTAAACATAAGCATAATGGCTTTTGTTGGCCTGTCAACATTGTTCATGAGTGTACGAAAGTAGCTTTCACATCCAATACGAAAGTAGCTTTCACATCCAATTTCTGCATTAGGTTAAATGAAAAATCATGTAACTTTTAGATGACTCTAACATGGCCTGTTTCTCCTTCAATAGGAGTGGATCAAGTGGTAAAAGGTTCTTAGTCTAAATTACATGATTGTCATTTCTCAATCTATGGTCAAGGTTTTGATTGGAATAACCAAAAGAAAGGTCATATGATTTAGCTGGTTGGTTAAACTTCCAGTCAGATCAATTTGGGATGAATTGCTCCTTGCTGCTTCACAAAGATGTTTTTCCAAGCATTTTTGGTAATTCATAGCTAAAAGTGAACACTGAGATGGTGAATTTGGGTTTTGAACATTTTATTTTGCATGAAAATGGATTTGCGGGGGAAAAAAAGATGCTATATATTTTAAAACCCTTGAGGATCTGTTGATCAAGATATCTCAGGTTTGTCAATGCCAATAAAAGTAGCACTTTGATCATTTAGGACAAATGGTGACATTGCATTCTAAGTTCGCATAAAAAAGAAAAGACATTCAAGGTATCAAAACAAGGGAATTCACTTTTTCGAACAGTCAAAGATTTGTTCATGTTAAATGAAGTGCAAGTCTTTTCCTACATAGATCTTGCTGACATCCTTTTAGTTATAACTTCCTCCTATGTTTTTGCTTCTTTCCTTTTTTTTTTTGTGTAAAAATTTGATACAGGTGAAGCTTGTACAGAGAGCAACCTCCTCTCAAATGGTAAGGAAAGATTGAGGATATTACATACTCATACATCTATGTCTGCAAAAACAGAAAAATATTTTGCCCTTGTAAAACTTAATTAATTCAAAATTTGTTTTTTCAATGTTGTAATAAAAGTTGATTTTCGCTGCTCCAAGCAATTGCCTGAAAGAGAAGTTGTGCCACTGATTTTGTTCCAACATTTTTGAG
Source organism: Areca catechu (assembly GCA_021397845.1). Classification (NCBI taxonomy): domain Eukaryota; kingdom Viridiplantae; phylum Streptophyta; class Magnoliopsida; order Arecales; family Arecaceae; genus Areca; species Areca catechu. The sequence continues at coordinate 96,765,052 of CM038038.1, read as the reverse complement.
ATTTTAAACTAGCATGGGTTTTTGAGCAGTGGCAAGAAGAAAAAGAGGGGAGCACGGGCAGTTGGTGGTGATAAAAGTGGTAGAGGACTCCGCCAGTTCAGCATGAAAGGTGAGTAAAAAATCCTTCTACTATTTCTTGGTTACTTTTTGCTATTCTTTTCATCTTGAAAAGATGTCTATTCTGACAAAAAGGAGACAATATTCCATGAAGCTTTTTCAAGAGCTTTGCCTATACATTGTAGATTGCATAAGCATGCATTGCAAATGAGGATTTGCTAACGAATTGGAGTATTAATCTGCAGTTACTTTGATTTCTCTTGATTATTGTCTTCAAAAAATTATTTACCTCTGTTTACTTTTAACATTTTCATTCTTAATGTGCATAGTTTGCGAGAAAGTGGAAAGCAAAGGAAGAACAACTTACAATGAGGTGAGGCAGTGAACCATGTTTCCTTTTGTTTGGTTTCTTTTTTCCATATAGTTTGGTGTCTTATGCATGGAATTTACATTAATCCATAAAATAAGGCACTATAGGAGTGTTTGCACATTCTGAACCATGGATGGCAGAACCATCCTAAACCACTTGGTTTACGGTGTGTTGAATTGTTTGGGCAGCTGACTGGGATGGTTCTAACATTTAAAACGAGACATTAGAGAGGATAGGGGGAGGGAGAACGAAAGAGAGGAAAAGAAGGAGAGAGAGAGGGGGGGAGGGAAGGAGAGAGAAAGGTCGAGGAGGCTGTTGGAGGCCGTTAGAGCTCTACCCTCCTCTGAAGAGAGGAAGAGAAAGAGAGAGAGAGAGGGAGAGAGGGAAGGAGAGGGAGGGACTAGGGAGGCTGGCTGTGGCTAATAGAGGGAGCTGCTCTTTTTGTCATCCGGGGGCCTATGTGGCCCTTTGGTGGCCATAGCTAGCCTCCCACCCTCTCCCTCTCCTTCGCTCGCTCTTTCTCCCTCCCCCGCCTCTCTCTCTCTCTCTTCTTTTTTTTGTTTCTCCTCTCTCACTCCTCCGATCATCCGGGGGCCTTTGTGGCCCTCTGGCGGCCACCGCCGGCTTCCTTGCCCTCTCCCTCTCCTTCACTCCTCTCTCATTCTCTCTCTCCCCCTCCCTCCCCCCCTCCCTCTCTGGTTCTCCCTCGTTCTCTTTGTTGTATTAGTTTGGGCCTGGTACAGAATAGCATGGGAGCACATCAAGCCATGCTGTTGGTTGACCGGTACGGTCCTCGGTTCCAGCACAAGCAATCTTGTTCTGAGCTGTATTCATTTTACGACAATGTCTTTGAATTTTTCAATGTTGAAAAGTGAAAAGAGAACAGTTTAACAGATGATTCACTTCGCAAATGTACTCAACTGTTCTCTCCAACACTTCACAGATGTTTCCAATCTGGACTGAATAATAGAATGGTGTTCAACAGTCCTTAATTCCAATTTCCGGTAAAATTTCCAATCGAAAAGATGTTTGATTTAATCTCATTAGATTTAATAGCTCCTTCTAGATGAATATATATATATATATATATATATATAAAATATTATAGATGGGAAGGAATCTAGGCTCAAGGATTATTGGCACACACCTATAAAGAACGGCATGTACCATGCTAGTGCTGGACCAACACGCGCACTGCTGTGGACATAGCCTGCTGTGAGCTGGATTTTTTTTTTTGGCGGGGCTGGGTTATGACTGTTATTCATGTCTGTCAAGCGTTATCACAGTACAGCACCAGCATGCAGCACATAAGGCCTTTCATTTGCCTTCACTGTAATTGCTTCTTGTTGATTGTGATATGACTTCAGGTGGTTTCTTTCTTCTTTCAGTGAGAAAAAAAGCACCTTGCATGCGTTTAAGAAATTGGAGAAGAAAAAAGGATTTCCTGGAAAAGCTTACCTAGCTGATTTTTGATCTGCTGACAATGAGAATGATCTGACTCTGTGTTCTTGTTTGCTTCAGTTGAGACTTACATTTAACAAATTGACAAATTCTAAGCCTTTTCAATGTGTTTGTGTTGGGTGGTCTATTAAAGTGATCTGAATCCTACATATGCTTCTCATGTAAATCCATTTCTGTTTGTCTTCCCATTGAATCTTGTTCTTTCATTTTATGCATTTATTTTGGTAGGGGCTTGTAATAGCATTCTCTTAAAAAAGTATATCAAGGAATATTGGAGAATCTGCGATTTTAGTTACTATTTTGTGTTCTCCAAAGTGAAATATTACCTTTCGGATAATCACTCATTAGATTTTCTTTTAAATATTCAGTCCTGTTTTAAATTGTTGATGGTAAATCCTCTTAGGATTTGGCCATTTTTTAAAAATTAAATCAGTTAATCTTTTTTTTTTTTATGTTGCTCATCTGGTTATGTTTTTGTAGTTTCCATTATTTTTTCTTGCACTCTGTATTTTTTTCTTGGGATTTGTATTATTTTTTTGTGTATGTATGTTTTGGTCTTTAGGAGTATGTTTCCCTTCTTGTTCCACCTTGATTTTATTATTATGTTTACAAGTAGTATATTCTGATCATTCCCTGATAGGAAATGGTAAATCCATACACTTGCAATTTGTTGGTTAGCACATGTTAGGAAATGAAAAGAGAGACTTGTTTTTGAAATATTATTTGTTTTGTTTTCAACAGTTATATGAACTGCCTTCCTTTTAATGGCAGAATAATGATTCCCAGATTCTCTAAACTCTAAAGACAAGTTATTTAATATGATCAGGTCCTGATCTCCATTATAATAGCTAAGCTTTAGTTATCTCATTGCATTTTTTTGGGGTAAGATGGCTTTTTTATTTTAATTTTTATTTTGTCAGGTTGCAGATGAACTTGTAGCTGAATTTACTGATCCTAACTGTAATGTGGTATCGCCAAATCAGGTAGTCTACAGCTCGACTTAGCAGTGAAGAAATGGTTTTAGCTGTTTTCTTTATTTAGATATGATTTCATAGAATACACTATTAAAGTGTTTTTGAAAACAAACAGCAACAGTATGATGAGAAGAATATACGGCGGAGGGTGTACGATGCCCTGAATGTTCTTATGGCAATGGATATTATATCTAAAGATAAAAAGGAAATACAGTGGAAGGGTTTACCTCGAACTAGTCTAAATGATATTGAAGAATTAAAGGTTTGTCTATGCCATTTTTCTTATCTCCTAATGATTTGGTTAATCTATACTTATATTAAAAGATGAGAGTTTTGAATTCTAACTTTTTCTTGGGGATTCTTTACACCAACTTTTCAGATGAAGATACCCTTAGTTTGTGGCCCTTAAAATTACCGTTCCCTCTTTAATTGAATCTTAGCTAAAATGGAGATTCAATGAATCAACAAATGCATTTCCTTTTAGAAGGAATACAGTGTGTACCTTATTATCTCTTTTTTCGTTATTTTTCTTTGTTATCTTAGTTACTTAATTCATAAATCTCCAATTACAGCAATCATACCTTTGAAAACTTAAGTTTTAAATTTTTGATTCTCGAGTTATTTAATTGAAGATCTTTCATTCCTTTACGATGATACTTTCCCTTTATGTGTTGCTCTCATGTCAAAACATTTTATGTAATATTTATTTCTTTATTCAAATAATATTATTTTCACAACTTGCATGTAATATGATTTAAATTTTAAAGTTTATTTTCTTTTTCTCAAATTTATTTTCACAACTTGCATTGCTTGTACTTGATTGCTAGTATTTGATAAAAATATAAGGCATTTTAATTTTTTTTTAATTTTAAAAGATTATTGTTTTTTGTGAAGATGGGCTTTGCTGCAATGTTAGGGTTGCTCTATTGTTACCTAGGTTTCACGGGTTTAAAATGCAGAAACAGTTGCTCTGCATGCAGGGGTAAGGCTGTGTAGATATGATCCTAGACCCCACAATGGCAGGATCCTCGTGCACCGGGGTGCCCTTTAGAAAAAAAATTATTTTTTGTCTTGTGTTGCTAATTCTCCAAGTTCCAAACATTTATCACAGACAGAGCGTATTGGATTGAAAAGTAAGATCGAAAAGAAAACTGCATATTTGCAAGACTTACAAGATCAAGTAAGATTGCCCATTTATATCATTGAAGTCTGAATATGTTAGTTTGATATTTACTTGTTATTTAAATTAGTTCATACAAACATATTTATATTTTCTTTGCACATGCACCTTGAGACTCCTTTATGTGAAGTGAGACCTCCTAAATTCAAGAACCTTGTAGTTATAGCCTCATTAGCAAGATAGAAGATATTGATCGAAAATCATGGAGTGCACTACAGCAGCGTACTCAGTATATGCTGCTTATGTAGGCAAAGAATATGAAAATTGCGAAGAAGAGAAGAGAGATTCAAATACTTTTTTCATCAGGATTATTTTAGTTTACGTGTAACATAATGGGATTATTTGTTATGAAGAACATAGAAGAACAAAAGGATTCATTACTTGCTTGTCTATGTTTCCATGGCTTATTATTATTATTATTACTATTATTATTATTTTTAAAAGGATTATGCTTTAGAATAAGTCTCAGTCCTTACCTAACCAATAGGTATTTAATACCGGTTAATTGGGCTTCTAGGTTATCTTGAATGTCCCTCTCTTACAGAGTTTTCTTGGCTGTGAATTTGACACCTAAGTGGATGTGTTGAAGTCCACAGCAAGTGTTAAGACCTATTATTGTACTTTTCTTGGTCAGCTTAGTTCATTATTCAGCAACATGAATGAGATAAAAGCTTGCTTTTTTTTTTTCCTTTTTGAGAAATATAGTGGGCATGCCACGACCAAGGTTCAAATCTTGGACCTCTCAAGTGTAGAAGGATGCTAAACCTGGTTGATGAGTGTAATTTGTCTTTTTTCTTAAATTAATATTAAAGTTATAATTCTAATGCTATATGAATAATTCAACCTAATATTACAGACATTCAAAATGCCATAAACATGAAATGATATTAAAGTGGTAAGAGGCATATGTTATACTATTGAAAAAAATATGATGAAGTTGATATATTATGAGTTAAGAGCATATTTCTTACTGTTTTCTATTCTCCTATTTAGTTTGTAGGTCTGCAAAACTTGATCCAACGGAATGAGCAATTGTACAAATCTGGAAATGCTCCTTCTGGTGCAGTGGCTTTACCTTTTATCTTGGTTCAGGTACAGTCACTTTTCATTTGTTTCTTTGAAGCTATATAAATTTTCTAGCTATCATCTCAATATACCATCTAACCTCGTGTACAAATGACTTAGTAATGTCTGCTTAGTACCTTTGTATTGGATTGGTAAAGGCATCTAATGATGAGGAAATATAATGCTACTATGATAAGGATAGGTCAAATAAATATTCTCAGTTAATTAGCTTTGAAGGGCAAAACATATCATCATTTGACACCTGCAAAATCTACATCTTATAAATTACAGTATATGATGAAGTACAACTTACATCACAACCTATCTGTTAGTAATTATATTTCTTTTCTAGATTCAGTTGGCTAGATGATGATTTGAATCTCTCCTTTTCTTTGCAAATGTGCATACACAGACTCGTCCACATGCAACTGTAGAGGTGGAAATATCAGAAGATATGCAACTGGTGCATTTTGACTTTAACAGGTAACAGAAATAACTTCTCACTTGTTTATCATGCACCACATCATTGTTCAGCAAACATCACCATCCATATATTCTGCTTTGACAAAGGCACATGATAGATTTTGGTGGAAACTTGGATCATATTGTCAAAGTACTGAACTTTGAATCTTTGAACTGTGCTGTGGTATGAGACCTAGTATCTTTGTTGTCAATAATAAGCTTGTTTTTTTTTTTTGAGGGAAGTTGCCAATTGCCCTAATTGCAAAGAGCTGGTAAATGGGGACTCATCTGGCCAATATACTAGCTAAGCAAAGAGTAGATATTATTTTCGTCTGTTAATCATAAACCTTTGACAACCAACATAGTAAAGCAGCATTAAGGAGTTTTTGCTTTATATAAAATTGCAAGAAATTCTATACATGTATATTTTAAAGTCTATAAGCTAGTTAACTATGTTCTATAAGAAGTAGGGAATCTTGAATCTAATATTTCCCACTATCAGCTAATAGGGCTGGAAATGGGCCAAGACCAGCCCAAGGCCCATTAGGCTGGGCTGGATTTGGGTTGGGCCTTCAGCCAGGCTTAAGATCATTTGGGTAGGGTTTGTCCCTAAAATTGGGTCCTGGATGAATTTTGGGCTGTGCTTGTGCTGATGCTTGGCGCAGCCTCCAGCCCAACCCCAACTTTTTGGCCTGAAGTTTGAGATCAACTTCTGGCCAGAAGGTTGAGCCTGGAAAATGTCCTATCCTGGCCCGAATTTATTATTATGATCCTCTGCTAGGAGTCTTTTGGGTCAGGCTGAACATATTGGGTCAATAACACCTAGGTCGGAACGATGGTGTTATTTCGGTTCAGACCCAACCTTTTGGTCGAAGTGGTCTTATTTGGGTGAGCCCAAGCTCAGACTGGGATTTGAAAAGAAATTTCAAGCCTAAGCCCAGTTTGTAGCCTCCCAAAAATTTCTGGGGTGGGCTTGGGAGGGCATGTGGCCCTGACAAAATCCAGTCCTATCTGATAAGCAGCCAGATTATAAGGGCATTTCCTGTTTCTCTTAGCACGTACGGCCTCTTCCCAATTTCAGACTATTAAGAATCAATAGAAGTTGTAATAGAGGGCATCTTCATTCATGAACCCATACCCAATATGTAAAACAGCCTTAAAATCAAGTTCCATTTATGTATGCTTAAAATTCAGCTGATTCATAGGTCGTGTTTCCTTTTTGATTGTTGAAGCAAATATGAGTTCGTTACTGGGAATGAGTTGCTGTAGGTTGCCATCTTGATGAAGTAATTCCCTGTGATCTTTTGTATTCTTAGCTTTAGCAATGGTGGGGACTTATAAAGGCCTTTCTACAATGAGTTGGTTTTGATGTGGTAACTTAACCTTGGTTAGCCATTGAGGGGATAAGGATTGTGACTACTGAAGCAAATAGGAGTTCAATACTAGGAATGAGTTTCCCTTTTGATGAAGCTATTCTCTTTGGTTGCTTGTAACACTAGTTTGCTTCAGCAACAGAGCAGACTCATGAAGGCCTTCCAACTATGAATTTGTATTACCCATTGGAAATACTTAGCCTTCGTTAGCCACCGAGTGAGGATGATCTACACCCATTGTGAATTAAAAATCATGTTGTTCATGTTCTCTAGATTTCTTAAAGTGTCATTTGAGTGCAGACTTCTTTTAAATGATTCCATCTTCCAAGCTGCCATCGGTGGTTGGTTCCAGTTCTCACAGCTGCAGTTCAAGGAAGGATCGGTGAAATCCCAATACAATCCTACATTTTCTTTTTCAATGTTAAATTTGTAAGAGGTATTGGATGGATGGTTTTCCGGTTTTTCTTTGATTAGCAGGTAGAGCAGTGCACACGCGCACGCGCGCGCAGAGAGAGAGAGAGAGAGAGAGAGGTTGGTAAGCATGGGAGGGGGGAGGGGGCTGGCATCTTGATGAGGATTAGTAACTGAGGTGTTTCAAAATCCGTATGAAAGTAGAAAGCCATGAATTTTCCCTGATGTTAGGATGGTGTCTGTCATACTGTCCATCAGAGGCTAGAAATGGTGGCTTCTCACTGTTTATGTAAATTCCCAACGGACTGCATGGTTGATGGCTTTGACAATCATGAAATAGTCACCTAATTCCTCCAAATTTAGGGGCATTCCTTGCGTGCATATCAAAATTGTTAACTTCAAGCATGATAGGCTACTTGAACTATAACCAATAAACAGGGTTGCGAAATCCAAGAAACTCTGACGTGATTTATGATACTTTGGTGGTCCTGAGCATGCATGCTAAGTTCCATCATCAGGATGTATAAACTAAACATCGTTTCTTTTTATCAATGAATGACAGTTAATCGTTGGGAAGATCCTCATATTGCACTGTTGATCGCTGTCCAGGTCATCTTTTGACCTTTGCCTGTTTTTAGTGTTCTGCTAATCAATCTGAAATAGTGACTTAAGTTAATTAGGTGGTAGATATTCTTGATATGTTTCCAGGTTTTAAAGCTAATTTTGGGTATCAGTTTCAGTCCAAGCCTATGCCCAGTTTTATTGGTTGTTTTCATTTTAAATTTTAGTATTTAAAGAAAATGTGTTCTAAATTAAATGAGTTAATTGAATTTTTTTTTTCTTGTTAACATGTTTAGTTTAAGACTTGTGAAGAAGCATTTAAACGAAAAGGAACATCAGGGAAAACGGAAATAAGAAAAAAGCCAGAAGCATCCATTCTCAGCAGAAACGAAAGCTCTGATGGAATTACAGAAACAACATAGTAATTATCGTCGAACTACTGCCTGCCAACCAATCAACACAGTTTAAGACTTTTTAAGAAGCCAAAGTATTAATTGAATAGGATATATACAAGAAAACTCTTGAAAGCCTTTAAATTCTTTTTTTTTATTAAAACTCAATAGAATTAACATCATTTCCAATCATAACTTTTTATTTCGAGAATCATGTTCACAAATTATTATACTCATATTGGAATTAAACAAGAACCCTACGAGGAATCTTGTATTTGCTGTTTCAGAGATTAAAATAACCATGTTACGACAGATTTCTTACTGACAACATTTTATGTAAATTCCAAAATGCAGCACTCCTTTCGAGTTGCATGATGACGCGTTTGTTCTGAAAGCAATGAGATTCGGTGAACGAGAACATAGCGACAGTGCCCTTGAGCCCAGTTCAAATGGCGGTGAATGCCCCAGCACTCTGGGTGCGTGTCAGCATCACGTGCAACAACCTACAAGGCCCAATACGACAAATAAGCTGCCCACCTCACCTCCTATTCCTGGAATTCTGAAGGCGCGTGTGAAGCATGAACACTAGCTTGTAATTTTCAACTTGTTTTTCTCGTGTGGGCTACCTATCCTCTTCCTGCCCCCGTCCTCCATAATCCATAATTTTTTATTGTTGTAAAGTGCGTGTAATTAGTGGATAAATGGGGAAAATCAACAGGAGTCTTCTGCTTTTCTAGCTTTCCTTTATAACAAGTTGGAAGGATCAAGGGCAACAGAGTCCTGCTGCTTCCTTGGGGTGCTCCTTTGGGTGCCAACCTGGCAATTCACTGCTTCAGATATTGATGTTATTGTAATGTAATGGTGTAATTTTTTTTGCTGATGTTATAACGGTGTGGATTTTTATGGAAAGCCGACGTCATCGGATATCAGATATTACTTGGAACCCTAACACTTTGTACTGAATGTAATTTCCAGTGTTTGTAGTTATTTAAAATCGCAATGCGGATCAAATCCTTCCTGACTGATTACTCAGCCATCTGCTGAATGTTTGGTGAACTGTTTGCTGTTCGCTCCATTTTTCAATATTGAAGCAAAAAATGTTTATTTATTTTCTTAACAAAAAAAATAAAGGAAAGAAGCTTAAAAAAAGATCTGGCTTTGTTACAGCTAATTGATTTGGATTTCATCTCTCGAGGTGATGAATATATCAGCAGCTTAAATATGTCCTTCTCAAGGTCATCACGATGGTCCACCCTGCCTGCATGATGAAGCAGCCTAGCGATCTTGATGTGTCCATCTCAGGCAAATAGTAAATATGGGCGCTTCCACCTCAACGCCAAAAGCTTATATCGTGCAGTAACACAACGACAATATGATCCTATCCGTGATTACATGATCTGGATAGTCGGATGGGTGCTCCTGAATGTGATCTTTGAGAATAGTGCTGCATGTGATCTATGAAAATAGTGCTGCATGTGATCTTCGAGATGGTGCCTTTGCTTCCATAGATTACTGGTTCGGCTTGTATCTTTCATACTGAAGAATGATTGATCTTATTTTATAATATCAACCATTGGATCAAATGTTGTATAGATTCGAAGCACTCAAATCTTTTATCTTCATCCGCCTGCATGGGTTATGAAGTGATCTAATGGTTGACATTAGGGGTATCATTCTTTCACAAGAAAGATACAACCTGAATCCTTATATAGGTAGCCAATCCATAGGGTACCTAATCCAATCTGATCAGAATAGGATGGGTTTATCTAACTTGTTTAAAACCTGGAGCGGATATAGATTCTATATAAAATATCTAAAATAGATTTGGATTGGGTATGGACAATAAGATGCCCTGTTCCTTATATAATTTTAATTTAAATCCTTCTTTTTAAACTTATAATCATTTTATAATGCTTGTATGATGAATTTTTTACTTGATCTAACCTGATCCGACCCAACTAAATCCTTTTTATTTATCTGGCTTGCACCACTACTTCCCTTAATTCAACCCAACTTAAGACGGGTACGGATATGAGATTTTGAATTGCAGGACCGGAATGGATATTGGCCAATTTGAGTCATGCTTAGGGGATGTTGGTGCGATCATGAACCTATTCCCTACACCACATGCACCATGGCAGCTGTGCCCAATTAGATTCTTCATTTCTATGAGCTCTGTTCATCATCCCATGAGCCTTGCAAATCTCATAGCTGCTCGCTCCCTCATCTTGTCTCAGATTATTTTTGTGGTGCACCGCCTGTTGCGTAGGATTTAATCTCTCATCATCGGCGCACGTCAGCGAATAGAGATCCTTGACTACGTGGGAGGGTCAAAAAGTTTTGCTCGAAGAGGTTCATGCAGGGCTTGCGGATCCACACCAAGACCAAGTGTGAGTCCGTGTCGAAGATTGCTGTTACGTCCAATGCACCTTGAATGACATCAGGTAATCAGTCTTGGGAGGGGAATAGAATGGTTCAGAAAGAGTCCGGAAGCTCGTGTGGGGGATCAAGTACTCGATGCTTTGTGTTTGGGGTTTTTCTTTGTGTTGCCACCAAGATCACGCCCTACATGTAGACTCAGTGGGTCCCGCTGCCATGTCAGTTATTCCGAAAGAAATCGGTTCTCTCGCTTCTGAACGTACCTGGCCATCGGGCGATCTTGCAAGAAAGAAAGCCTGAGTCGGGGATTTCGACGGGGACACTCCGATGGTCAAGTTAGTTTGATGATTGAGAATAACAGATTTTCAATCGTAGAGGCCTAGATAACCATCGTGAAGAAGCTCTAAGTAAGAGATTTATTTTTTCTCCTATCTAAGCAGTGGAGGTTGCTTGCCACTTACCTTGTCCAGAGATCTCTTTTACCTATATATAGAAGTCGACATCGTTGGACGAGATATGGTGTCCTGGTAGTGCACTCTCCTAAAGGGCATAGGCTTCGCAAAGTCTTGTAAGGCAGAAACTGGAGTCCTGGCGGGCACCCCCTGCAAGGGAAGCAGGCGGTGTGCTATGATGCACTCTCTTGAGAATGGTGTAGGCTTTGTAGAGTCCCATAGGACAGAAACTAGAGTCCTAATAGGGCACTCTCCGCAGACGGTGTGCTGCGGTACACTCTCCTAGAAAGGGTGCAGGCTGTGCAGAGCCTCATAGGATAGAAACTAGAGTCCTAGCAGGGTACCTTTGCATGGAATGTAGGCGGCGTGCTGTGGCGCACTCTTTTGGAAAGGGTACAGACTTTGCAGGGTCTCGTAGGATATAAACTGGAGTCCCGATAGGGCACCTTCTTGCCATGATACAGACGGCATGTCGCAGGTCCTGTAGTCCTGGCAGGGCATGCCTCTGTGAGGGGCATAGGTTCAGCAGAACATCTCCTCCCCTTGCGGGATGTTCCTTCCCAAGCATCGTGATTGGTCGATGGAGATGGTGACACCGCTCTCCCCCGTCACCACCCGATTGTTCTGTGGTGATGTTGGAACCAGGCAAGCCGTATATGCTTGCTTGGGGTTGACACATCCTCGATCCACTTTCCTATCTTGGTATGTGGGGGAACAATTCTCTCGCTACCAGGGCTCAGGCCGACCGGGAGTTCTACTAAGTTAGGAGCTCTGCTCGGCCAAAAGCTTTACTCAACCAGGAGCTCTACTTGATCTGGGCTCTACTTGACCGGGGGCTCTACTCGGCCAGCAACTCTACTCAGCCAAGACATGGCCTGCATGCGCTACATCAGCGATTAGCCATGTTGGATGCAAGCACCATGTCATTGACCTGCCATGTTAGATGCGAGTGCCATGTCAGTGGCCAGCCTTATCAGATGCCCCCTACTCTCAAGCCTAAAGCGCACTATGACTTTTCAGGTTCAAGGCGAAGGGAGTAATTCAACACCACTGATGTAGAATGCCGCCACAGCCACCATTGGTTGCCATGACCTTTGACGATTCGCAGATCATGCATGCATTAACCGGGAGTCGTTGCGTTAGCGGGGACAGTGATTTGAAATTATGTTTTCGTGCCCCCTGGTATGGCATTCATGAACTGAAGCACCTCAAGTGGCGGATGCCGACACGCATCCTAATCCTGTTGGCTGGTGGAGGAAAGGGTCGCATCAAGCCATTGGACATGGCTTCAAGAGAGGTTTCGCCGTCTCTTTTAGATAGATATCCCGCTCCATCATGTCCTTTCAAAACCATTGAGGGGAGAAGGAGGAACAGAGAAGAAAAAGGGGAGCTCCTCACCCAAATTTGGAAACCTCGACCTGAAGCCTTACGTAGTTTAGTCCCTTCTCTTCGTCTTCCCTTCTTTCGGTCTGCACCGAGGGGGCGTTCCTTGTCTGTAGCCTTAAGCCTTCTTCTTTCCTTGTTTCTCGACCACCTATGAGTTCCTCCGACGATGGACGCTGCTCCCTAGAGCATTCCCTAAGTCACCCGAGCACGGCTGAGTTGTCTCGGCCTAGACCTCCTCCCTTAGATGGTGAGGAAGAAGATGTTCCCTTCTGGGTCCCCGCCGGATGATGGATCCCAATATCTTTGCCTTGCCTCCTCCCCCATCGTCCTCAAACCAGGATCTGGCAGGTCTGTCGGGCATCGCTTCGATGATGACCAAGATGGATGCCCTTTACCTCCGGGATATATACCGGATCCCGGAGTCTATCTAGATAATGGCCCTGGGCCCGAATGAGTGGGTTACCTCAAGCGAGCTAGGCTAGATTGCCCTGTATGAGAATTTTTTCCTTGCTGGTTTCCGACTCCATCTTTTCATCCTCTCTTTTTTAGATAACTATAGGTTAGTTCCGGCCTTACTTATCCTAAACTCCTTTAGGGTCATCAGCTCTTTCATTATCCTGTGCCATTTTTATGGTGTGGTGGCACGGTTTTCCCTCTTCAGGGCTCTCTTCACCCTGAAGTGCCATCCCATAGATAAGGGGTGGTGGTTTGTAGCACCCCATCCCGGGACCCTTCGATTTGACTTGCCCACTTCCATCAAGAGATGGAAGAATCAATATTTTTTTGTTTCGATTAAGGGAGTTAACTGGATCTGGAGCGAGCCCGATTGGTCCCCCAATCACAATGCCATGGTGGAGCCTACTGATCAAGAGGTGTACGACTAGCTTGTCACCTTAGCGATTCCCTGCAAACGAGACCTCCTTTCTAAGCAGAACCTTTTCGATACCGAAATCAGCCTGATTCGGTCTCTAGGTAAGGTCTGAGATTTGCTTTCCTTTATGGCTTCTGGTGGTTAACTGAGTTTTTCCCTCCAATACAAAGATGTTCTCCATTAACAGGATCCAGAAGATGTCCCATAAGTGGGTGTCATCATCGAAGCCTCAAGAGGAGCCAGCAAAGAAGTCCCACAGGGAGCTAGAGGAGAGGTCCCATGGGGAGCCATCAAAGGGGCCCCAAGAGAGAGAGGTCCAAGAAGCCTTGGCTCCAAATGCAGAAGTGGCCGGGGGTGGAGTTCTAAGGCCCAGCACGACCACAAAATTGAGGGAGAGACTCACTTAACCCCCTTTAGCTGCTCCCAAAGTCATCTCAATCCTGCCGTCCCTTGAGGCGGGCACCACCACTGAGCCAGAGAGAGCATGGCCTCTATAGCCACTGAGGTCCAGCCATCGGGCCCAGCATTGGCCAGCTCCTCTTCGTTCGCGACCCCAACCCCCGAGTGGCCAGAGTCTAATGGTGCTGCCTAACGCGTCGGTGACTCTTGGCACCAGCCTGGCGGAGAGACTGCTAGGCTTCATTCTATAGCTACAAGACCATAGGGAGAGGAGTGGCTGCATGGTGGGCAAGACCATCTCCAGTATCTTTCTCTAGCTACTCATGGTAAGTCCTTTGTTCTCTCACTGAGCTTTGAATTAGGGGAATAGAAAGGTCATTCAATTGTTTTACCCTTGATTTTTGTTTCCAGGTCATCCAAGATGCTTTCCTTATCAAGGACATGTGCCGGGCACTAGTACGGTGAAACATGGAGTCTCACAACAAGGCCGATGCCATAGAGGCAAAAGCCAAGGCCCTGGCGGACCAAGTTCCGGGCTTGGAGGCCCTGGTGAAGGAGTTGGAGGCCGAGCTCAAGAGTTCCCAAAACTCTATCACCAAGCTTGAGGAGTGGGTGGGAGACCGCAAGGCCGTGATCGCTAGTAAGGTGAAGTACATCGCCTTCCTGGAAGAGCGCATCGTTGAGTCCATGACTGTCACACTCTACTAGGAGGGGTAGCTGCATGCCCTGCGAATGTAGTTGGGCTTGGTGGAGGATCGAGTCATGATGACTGAGGTGAAAGCTATCATCGTTGAGGTGATGGTTGGGGCGGCGAAGGAAGAGGCAACCCAGGTGGTGGTGTGGCATAAGGCCTCGACAGAGTTCGAGGATGAGGTGACTGAGGTAGTCTGTGATGCCTTCTACAAAGGCTTCGAGGAATACAAGAAGAAGGTGGAGTAGGCTTTCAACATCTCGAAGATGGATGACATCGTGGTCGACGACTCTGAGGGAGCGAGGGGCAAGATAGAGCCCTCGACCTAGGTGGTCCCGATTGAGGCCGTCAAGCTCAAGGCTGACCTGACTCCACCCTAAGTATCTCCGACTGTCGAAGCCACTACACGACCGCTCAACTAGGCTCGGTGTAGGTGACCATTGCGCGAGTAATGGTCAAGATGAGGGTGATAATTGACGCTACCGTGGAGGATTTCAAGTCCGGCAATGCCCTGACTAACTTAGGGCCGTGAGTAGTTGTAGGGCCTTTTCTTTTCTTTATCTTCTATATTTTCCTGAGTCCCCTGGCCTGCCGGGGGCTCTCTTCCTTGTCAAGTTTTCTTCAGTAATGAATTAAGACATTTTGCTAACTTGAGCCTCCTTGTGCCTCCTTCCTTCATTGTCCCTCTTCTTCTTTATTTTTTCTCTCTTATTTTTAGCACCCATTATCTGACCTGACGTTCGGGCAGCGGGGCAACCTCCAAGAGGGTAGCATTGCAGGGTGTCCTGTCAGGCTTCATCTACTACTAAGCCAACGGGGCAGGCCCGGGTGCCGTGGTGTATACCGACATTGCGAGGTGTCCTGTCGGTCTTTGTCGAGCCCGGGGGATGGATGTATATACACGGGTGTTATGGAATAGGCTGTTTGAGAGGACGGTGCTATAGAGCATCCTGTTGAACTTTGCTAGACCTAGAGTTTGATGGATAAGTACAAGTGTTATGGAGTAGGCCATCCAAGAGGATGGTGCTGTAGAGCATCCCATCAAACTTTGCCAAACCTGGAGTTTGATGGATAGATACAGGGCTGTGGAGCAGGCATCTGGGAGGCGGTGCTGTAGAGCATCCGTCGAACTTTGCTAGACCTGGGGTCTGACGGATAGGTATAGGTGCTGTGGAGCAGACTATCTAGAAGGATGGTGCTGTAAAGTATCTCATCAAACTTTACCAGACCTGGGGCCTGATGGATAGGTATTCTTTAGAAAAGTGGAGTCGAGCAGTTCCATCGAAGAGCCTTTTCATTCCATTCTTGAATGGGGGACATACACTACTAATAGTACATCCTCAAGTTCCTTGCATTCCACATTCATGGAATCGGGTGCCATCAAGCTCGGCTATCCGATAGGCTCCTTGGTGTAGTGCTTCGACCACCCTATAGGAACCTTCCCAATTCGGCAATAGCTTACCAAACTTGCCTGGCTGGGACACCTCTGCTCGCCTCAGGACAAGGTCTCCTGGGTGGAGGGCCTTCAGCTTCATGCACAAATTGTAATAGCGAGCCACTCGCTGCCGGTACGTGACCATGTAGAGTTGGGCTTTATCCCTCATCTCCTCTAACAAGTCAAGATTAAGGAGGAGGTGCGCCGAGTTGCTCGACTCGTCAAACTGCTCCACTCAGAGTGTTAGCAGGCTAATCTCTATTGGTATTATAGCTTCGATGCCAAAGACTAAGTTAAATGGTGTATGATCCATTGTAGTTCGAGGCATGGTGTGATAGGCCCACAGCACACTGGGAAGCTTTTTTACCCACCAGCCTTTTGCTTCATCTAGCCTTGTGCGAAGCCCTTGGAGGATGGTATGGTTCATCACCTCAGCCTTCCTATTAGCTTGCGGGTGGCCACTAACATGAAGCAGTGGTGGATGTTCAAGTCAGCACAGAACTCCCTGAATGCTTGATTATCAAACTACCACTTATTGTCGATGATGATGGTATGAGGAAGACCGAAACGGTAGATGATCAACTTTTGGAGGAAGGATCTCACCTTGCCCTCAGTGATCTACACCGGGGGTTCTGCTTCTACCCACTTGGTGAAGTAGTCGATGGCGACGGTTATATACCTCTGTTGGTTGGATGCCAATGGGAACAGCCCCAGGATGTCTATCCCCCATTAGGTGAATGGCCAAAGGGAGGAGAGCTGGGACAATGGAGAAGCAGGTTGCCATTGGATATGGGCATGCCATTGGTAGCAATCGCACCTCCACACGAACTCAGCTAAGTTCTCTTGCATAGTATCCCAATAGTAACCTTGCCTCAGGGCTTTATAGGCCAATATTCTGTCTCCCATATGATTCCCAAAAATACCTTCATGGATCTCTTGGAGGACATAGGTGGCCTCGAAATGTCTCAAGCACTTTAGCAAGGGGTAAGAATAGGACCTCTGGTAAAGTTACCTGTCCATCAGCATGAATTGGGTGACCTTCCACTTTAAGAGGCCGACCTCCATGTGATCTTCAGGTAGGATACCTTTGGCTATATATTTGATATAGGGGTCCATCCAGCTTGGCACGTGGGTGACCTGCTGAACCTCACCGATCGATCCAAAGTTGGGGGTCTCCAAGTACTCAATAAATATCCACCCCAGCGAGGAGTCGGGCAAGGTTGCAAGTCTAGAGAGAGCATCAGCACGGGCATTCTCCTACCAGAGAATGTAGAAGATATTGAAATGTCGAAAGTTTGTCGTGTAGAAGCACACTTCATCCAAATGTTTCACCATGAGGGGATCTCGAGCCTCAAACTCACCCATGACTTGTTTGGCTACAAGTTGCGAGTTGGGAAGACCCTTAGGCTCATAATTCTCAGCTCGTGAGATACCCTTGGCCCCTCTAGGAGGGCCTTGTACTCGGCTTAGTTATTTGTTGCTTTAAAGAGGAAGCGTAGTGCATACTCGGCTACTACTCCATTTGAGTTGGCGAGGATGAGACTAGCTCCACATTTTCCTGAGTTTGATGCATATTGACATGGAGGATCCATGTCATCCCCTCATCAGGTGGCCGTTGCACTGGCTCGAAGGGGGCCTCTTCCAGGGCATCATTTGCCTATGTGCATTCTATTAGGAAGTCGGCCAAGACCTAGGCCTTTTAGGATGGTCTCAGGTGGTACGAGATGTCAAACTCATTAAGCTTCATCGCATACTTGGCCAATCCTGAAGTGTTCGACCGGCTTAGGATAGCCCTCAAAGGTTGGTCAGTAAGGACTACAATTGGATGAGCTTGAAAGTAGGGTCTGAGATGCTGAGCAGATATGATTAGTATAATTTTTTTTTTGGATCGGGTGTGCCTAGTTTTCGTGTCACACAGCACCTTGCTGGTATAGTAGATTGGCTTTTGGGTGCCATCCTTATCGATGCGGACTAGCATTGAGTTGACTGTGCTTGGGGATATAGCTAGATAGAGGAAAAGCACCTCCCTGACCTCCGATCTAGAAAGTATGGGAGGTGAGGCAAGAAATTTCTTCAGTCCCTCGAAGGCCTCCCTGTACTCATTCGACTAGGTAAAGTCATGCATTTTGTGTAGCACCATGAAGAACAACAGACAATACTTGGCCAAGCATAAAATAAATTGATTGAGGGCGGCAACACCGTTGGTTAAGCACTGGACCTCCTTTTTCAAATTCAGATGTTTCATGTTTGTGATGGCCTATATTTTCTTGGGATTTGCCTTGATTTCATGCTAAGTGACCATGAAGTCCAGGAATTTTCTAGCCACGACATCGAACGCACATTTTGTTGGGCTCAACTTCATCTGGTGGAGGCGGAGGTTGTCAAAGGCTTCCTTCAGGTCTGCAATGTGGTCGAGCTCTTGGCCACTCATGATAAGCATATTATCCACATAGACTTGCATGTTGTGGCATATTTGGTCCTTGAAGACCTTACTGACTAGGTGCTGGTAAGTTGCTCCTGCATTCTTTAAATCAAACATCATTTTGTAGTAGAATTCTCCCTATATCTTATGAACATGGTATGCTCTTCATCTTTCGAGTCCATATGGATCTGATTATACCCCAAAAATGTTTCCATGAAATTGAGCAGCCTATGTTCCAATATCATGTCCACAAGCTGGTCGATCTGGGGTAGCAGAAATCTATCCTTTGGATATGCCCAGTTGAGGTCGATATAGTCTATACAAATTCTCGATTTTTTGCTAGCTTCTTACCATGACCATATTTGCGAGCCATCTGGGGTAATGTACCTCGTGGATGAAACCCGTGATAAGAAACTTTTTGACCTCCTCATCTATCACCCTCTATCATTTTGGTGCAAAGCTTCTTTTCTTTTACCAAACCGATCAGCTCTTGGGATCGATGTTTAGCTTGTGAGTGATTATTTTAAGAGGAATCCCCGACATGTGCGATGCAGCCTAGGTGAAAACATGTGCAATCGCCCATAGGAAGTTGAGTAGTCGGGCTCTTTCCTTGGCCAGAAGGGCACCTACCTGCACCATCTTCGAGGGATCTTCACAGAGGGGAATGACAGCAGGCGCTCAACTGTCCCCCCTTTTGCTTCCTACTCTTTCTGGTATAGCTGATCTACCGTAGGACTCTCCTAGGCTCCTCAGATCCTAGGAATGGTTTGTAGATAGCGCTAGGCCGCTTGTCAGTTTCCTCTTAACTCTCCAATCCCATTCGGTGTCAGGAATTGGATGAGAAGATGTTTGGTTGAGATAGCCGTATCAAGAAGGTTCAGCCCGGGCCACCCTAGGATAACATTGTAAGCCAAGAGGAGTTTGACAATGATGAAAGTCATCAAGATAGTGGTCTACCAGGATGGTGACCGAGAGAGTAATTTCTTCCTTGACCCTGATAGCATCTCCGGTGAAGCCGACCATGGGCATAAAGACCGGTTTCAACAGGCTCGGGGACAAGTTCATCTTTATAAAGGCATTATAAAAAAAGGATATCCATAGAGCTTCCACTATCAACCATAATCTTTTTTACAAGATATTTTGCTATTATCATATCTATAACAATAGCTTCATTATTTGAGTTCTCCACCTCTATCAGATCCCCACATCAAAGGGATTACCTCAATCATGGTCAAGACATGCTTTTAGTCCAAGGTCCAAGATAAACATCTTGCTAAATAATATCAGTAAGTGTTTTAATAATTATATCATCGATCAAAGGACAAGTCCATCATCATATTGTTGAAGATTTTAAGGAGATTGATGATGCAGAGGTTCCAAGCCAAGAGAGATGGCTTGGAAAAAATTGAAGGTATTATATACCCAATGATACAAGGAAACTATAGACTCTATTGTGTTTCGAGAGGAAAGGAGATACATTACAAGAATTTAGAATTTTAGTGACAAAAAAATTGGTAAGAAAAGAGTCTATTTTCATTATTAACAAATTTTGGTGACCATATATATTTCATCATTAAATGGTTACCAAAGGTATCGTGGCTAAAATTTTATTAACCAAAATATAAAACCATAAAAGAAAAAATTACTATGTCTTGTGACGAAATGCAAATAGTCATTTAAGAAAAAATATTAGTGATGATTTTGTTTATAATAAATAATTAAACAATGATCATTAAAAAATCTAGAAATGATAACTCGATAAGGAATTAATAATTAAAAATAAGTTTTAATGAGCATTTAATATCATTGTTAAAAATATTTTTTGTGACAAACTTTTGTTAGTCATTGCAAGTCAATATAATTAATGATGAAATGAAAATGTTCATTAAAAATAAATATTTGTGATAATTTTTTTATAACAAATGATTGAAAAATTATTGATAAATAATCCACCAAAATAAAATTTTTTATTGCGAATTAGGGCTTCGCGTCTTTATTTGTATCCGATATCTGATTTGATTTGAATGTAAATCTTGTGAACCTGGATATATTTTTTTAATATATGCTGGTAAATATCTGCCTACTATTTAGCCACCATGCATGATAATATCAACTTCTATTATCAAGTTGTGGCTTGTTATACTTATTTAAAGCTTTTTACAACATAAATTATACTCATTTCAAACATACTATGATAAATTATCTATTTTTATTTTTATAAAAATAATCATATTTTTTTTAAAGAATAAAAATTAATAAACTTATTTTATTATTTATAATATTTTAAAAATATTTTTTAAAAAAATTTAAAAATATCATGAATTTTAACATATTTTTATAATCATATATATATATGTTAATGTCCTTTAAAAATACATAATTCATGATTTTTTATTTATATTATAATTAATAAGTAATGATATTTAATATATAATAATTTTAAAATACTTTGTATTATATATTTTATTTAAGTAATTTTAATTTTTATATATTTTTAATATTGTTGCTAGATCTATTAGAACTGATCAAGCGAGCTGAGTTGGAGTTGATAACAGCTCTTAAAGGTCTTCAATAAATTAGTTGAGGAGTTGTTGATAACTTGTTGATAACCTTTTGAAAATCCAATCTCCTCTTTGATCTATAAAAGATATCCTCAACATTAGAGAAATTGATGAAATTTCTTCAATAAAGATTCTTCGATGCTTATGTCTGATTTGGAAGGGAGAATAGTGAGAAGAAAATGAAGAGAGGGTGAATGTTCAAAAAAAGTTACCCTAGAGAAATTTCTTCAACCCTCTATTTATAGAAATAAAGGGTTGAGTTAGTTAAAAGGTTATAATCATTTGTAAGGTGGTTATGCCATTAAAAGAGTGGTTAAGTTGATTGAGCCATTAAAAGGTCAGTGTACGAAGCGTTTTGTTGAGTGGTCCATTATAGTTTTTGATAACTACTTTACCAACCTTGTCATAATAGCTTTAACAACCTTAAAATATATGCTACACATTAAACAAAGTTATGAACTTTGTACATGGCTCAGGTACATGATCGACACCTATCTGATGAGTTAGGTATCTATTTAATGAATTATGCATATGTCTAATGAGTCAAGTAGTTGTTTGATAAGTTATTGAGCAGCTTATGCTTCCAATAAGAGATCGGCACCTTGTACCTAAGATAAGAGTTGATAGCCTGTGCTTGATATAAGAGATCGATAGTTTATGCCTATTATAAGAGATCGACAGCCTATGCTTGCTATAAGAGATCGATAGCATGTGCCTATTATAAGAGATCGATAGCCTGTGCCTATTATAAAAGATTGACAGCCTATACCTGCTATAAGAGATCTATGGCCTGTGCCTGTTGTAAGTGATTGGTAGCCTGTGTATATTATAAGAAATTGACTACCTGTGCCCACTATAAGAGATCAATATCCTATGCCTACTATAAGATATCAGTATCTTGTGTCTTATATAAAAAATTAGCAACCTAACCAAATGACCTTTCTATATATAACAAGTCATCCATGCGATAATAAATGCCCCCCACTTTCAAGTTTGTGATTGATTCACTTAACTCAGCTCAAAAGTATACTAAAAAGATTCTGCGAGCTTTTAATGGGAGAAAAGGATAAATGATGTCTTTTCAAATGGCCATCATGCGATGCATCATTTAATAAGGCGTGAACTTTTCATGAAAGCAATCATGAAGCTCTGTAATGGGCTATTTTCCAAAATGACAGGGATGATCGGTCCATGGGTTCTACTCCCTAGCCAATAAAGAATGTCCACACATGGCGAGAAGACTGGCCCACACCTTAAGCCACGGATCGTGTGACATGGGTGCCATTTAACAATAGGATCGATTCGATTCAAACCATCAAAGACTCACTACAAGAAAAAAGGGTATTTGCAATAATTATTTCCCACGGATAAGAAATTATATGTAGGTAAAAGTACTTTTTTCTAACAAATACTTTTGTTTGTTGGGAATATATTCTTATATATAATTTTTTCCAACGGATAAAGGATAATCGTGGGGAATACTTTTATTCCCAACAGGCCGTCTGGATTGGGCATAGGAATTGGGTCAAAATTTTTTTTGTTTGGTTTATGTGTAATTTTTTCCGATGGATGAGGAATAATCATGGGGAATAATTTTATTCCTAACGGGTCTGCATTGGACGTAGGGAATGAGCCTATTTTTATGTTTGGTTTATATATGATTTTTTTTGGACGAACAAGAGATAATCGTTGGGAATAATTTTATTCCTAGTGGGATGTGGATTGGGTGTAGGTAATGGGAGGATTTTTTTTTTTTGCTGTTTAACGCGGCCCGTGGGTTATTTCCAACGAGATGTGGATTGGGTGCAAGTAATGGGCAGATTTTTTTTTTTCCTGTTTAACGCGGCCCGCAATCTCCCGCGACCTATTTGAACCTTTTTTTTTTCCCTTCATTTTGGTTAATCATGTGCTTCTCCGTTTCCATCCCTAGGACGACGTCGGCAACCCATCGGTGGCGGCGAATGCGGTGGAGATCATCGTCGATGGTGGCCCCGAAGGTGAGTTCTTTCCTTTGGTTGATAGTTTTTTTTTTATTTGTTCGATGGATCCGGCGAGGTAGGGTGGGTGCCGATCGATATTGGAGGTTGCAGGGAAGATTATCACCGCACCTCAATTTTCTTTTTGGACTCGACTCGAGAACCGCCGTCGATGTCGGCAGTGGGAAGGGGCGGGGCCACCGGGGGAGGTGGGGGGGTTGAGGTCGGCAATGGGGAGGGGCATGCCGCGGCGGGGGGCGACCTTGAGGTCGGCAATGGGGAGGGGCGGGGCCACGAGGGGGCCGTCGGGGAATGTGGGGGGTTAAGGTCGGTAGTGGGGAGCGGTGTGCCGTGGGGGGGCCGCCGGGGGAGTGGGGTCGAGGTCGCCGGGGGAGCGGGTTCAATAATTTAAGTCAAAGCTGCCAATTATTCTAATTCAAATTTCTTAATGTTATGGTTTTGTTCTTAATTTATTCTTGCTGTATCTCAATTCTTTCTTGATGCCTTGTTGGACAGTTTCTTTTGCCCATGTTTGCCTTTTATTCATCCTGTTAATTGATCATAGAGCTAAGCTTTGCTGATATCTCAGATTTCTGGTTCATGACACTTTTGACATTCCTTGCCAATTTTATGCTAAAACATTGATAGATGTTTTGTGCACTGGATGTTTCTTTGCGGCCCCTTATTTATAGCATGTATAATGGATGCGATGGCTTGGTAGCATAGCATCTGATCTAATAGTGAATTCATGTATTTCAATGATCATTTTCTATCGTGACAAGATGGTTGAATCTCTATGTTTTATGAGACAGTTCACTGAAATGCTTGTTTGAATAATTATGCAATTAGCATTTTCCGAACTCAAAACAAGGGTCTTGTAATATAAAATAATATGATGATGTTTGGGTTGGTGAATTTTCTTGTACCAAAATTATTGACGAAGCCATTCAGTCTGAATTAGACCATAATAGTGCAACAATATCATTTGATTTTTTAATGTTTCTGTTGCCAGGCAATCGAGGGAATTGCATTTCTAGAATTGAATGGAGATAGTTAAATAAAATGAAGTATAATAACAAAGGAATAATGGTCACATCCTTTTTAGGATGGTGATCCAAAGTGTCCAGTATTCTCTTTTTCCATCTGCTGAAACTTGATGACATACTTTTAAAAATTTGTTTTAGAAAATTTAGGGATGAACATCAAAGGCCCAATATTCTTTTTTTCAGGCTTCTGGATATGGCTGGTAAAACCCATTTTCATTGTTGATTCTTATGTAAAGCTTTTCACAATGGGCATCTGAATATCTTTATGTGTAATTGTTTGTTATTCTTTCTTTTTTTTCCTTCTCAAGGTTTATCTCTTCTTGTATCTTTTATATTGTATGTAGATGCCCTAAAGTATCTGCTCTATGGTCACTCACTAAACGCTTTTTCAATGACTAATGTGATGCCATCTATCTAATGAATTCCATTTTAACTATTTTCCATAATTCATTCTGGTTGGTGGTTGCACTACTACAAAAGTGGTTGCTCATCATACATGGCTTATGTGAATAATCATTTACATATGCACATTCATGGGTTTTAAATGCCTGTTCATGCTGTCCTGTCAAATATTTTATCAGGCATCTCTTTTTATTTTTTTCACAATCACATGAAGTTCATCATTTGTAACAGGTGGCTGTCAAGAAGCAAATACTAAAAAATGTCACAGACTACATTACTGATATTGTCTGTAAGCGTTCAGAGCTTGGTTACAATTATGGAGTCATACTTGTTCCAGAAGGTTTGATTGACTTCATTCCAGAGGTATGCTATATTTTACTTTCTTATGTTTTCTTGAGTCTCATATTGGCTCCAAAGGCCCCTTGGAGTTGCCTTGCTTTATTAATAGATTGACAGTTACCACATTGGAAAATGATGGTATTCTACTATTTTCAGGTTCAGCAACTTATAGCAGAACTGAACATGATCTTAACTCATGATGTTGTTGATGAAGAGGGGCAGTGGAAAAAGAAGCTCAGCCATCAATCTCAGCTTCTCTTCGAATTTCAACCCCAAGCAATCCAAGAACAACTGTTGTTAGAAAAAGATCCACATGAAAATGTACAGGTACTTGAAGTATTTCAGTTTCTTCTTTAGTATCTCATCCTTGTGACTTATGTGAATCAAAGAGTCCTGCCTATTATTGACCATGCCTTTTTATTTGAAAAGGTTAGGTTGCCAAGATTGAAACCGAAAAAATGCTTATTTCTATGGCTGAAACTGAGTTGGATAAAAGGAAGTCAGAGGGAACATATGCAGGGCAATTTAAAGGGCAATCCCACTTTTTTGGGTAACCATAATACATTAGCAAATCCTTTTTTTGCAATTACTATGACAGTCCCATGATAAATATTCTTTTTTTTTTAAACTATCACTTATCTTATTGGCAAATTTTGTAATGATAGATTTGGTGTTGCTTATTAATCTCATTCTACCAAATTTTGTAATGATAGATTTGGACCTTCTTATCAATCTCACTCTAAATCCATGTAACAGAAGTGCCTTTGTACATCTTTGTAATGATAGATTTGGACCTTCTTATCAATCTTTTTGCTTGTTATTAATGATACTTGTATTACATGGTTTCAAGTAATTTATCATACAAGTAGATAAATTTGAAGAGTTTTTTAATTTTATAAAGTGTAATCTTAAATATTAATTTACATGAATTATGTAATTGAGGTTAACTTTCATGTTTGTTTGATTTGGAAGTAGGTGGAATTATCGCGCAGAGCAAAGGAACAAGTCCAAGTATCTTTATTGTTGAGGGCATCTTCATGGTTGAAATATGAAGCAATGGAAACAAAACTTTCGTTTGTTTTATTGGAATTTAGTTTCTGTCTTTTGGTGGTTACTAGTTAGGTTAGATATGACTCTATGTAATTATGTTGATACATATATGTGAACAACTTATAATAGGTCTATGATGGATGAATTTTGAAATTTGATTAAATCTTATGATTTGATTAATCAAGTTTTGAGTTTCATTTTGAAAATTTTGTAGCATTGCCAGGCAAATTTATAATTTAGATATTTTTGTTAAACCAAAAATAGGAAAAAAATATTTTCAGCAAAGTACTTCAATGGTGGAAGTATATCTTTTCCAATGAGCATATTTATAGCCATTGATAATAATAGTTATATATGTGTGCCTAAACCTTTTGCTAACATATATATATTTGTTGGTAAAACTTTCAATTATTCCCTACGGTAATAAGCCTGTGGTGAAAGAGCTTTTTTTTTTCCCGATGGATAACTTGTCATCTTAAATACAGCTTTTTTCAACAGGAAAATTTCCGTCATAAAAAACTAAACTTTTTCCAACGGCCTTTCCCAACGAGTATATGTATAGCCGTTGCTAATAATAGTTATATATGTGTTGATGCTTAAACCTTTTGCCAACGGATATATATTTGTTGGTAAAACTTTCAATTATTTTCAACGATAATAAATCCGTGGTGAAAGAGTTTATTTTTTCCCGACGGATAACTTGTCATCATAAATACAACTTTTTTCGACAGGATAATTTATGTCATAAAAATTGAACTTTTTCCAACGGCTTTCCATGTCGTCTTTTTTTTTTGCCCACAAGAGTTTTGCCAACGGTTTCCAACGGACTTAAAATCCGTTAAGAAAACTTTTTCCAACGGTTTTCATTACTTTTCTCAATGAAATTTTTCATTGAAAAAAACCTTTTTTCTAGTAGTGACTATTATAAATATCCTTCCTATTTTTCAATTTAGATCTTTGGTCTTTTGCTCTTCTATCTTCATCTTCTAGCAGACTACACAGCAGCTCTTCTTCAAGCTCCAGTTTTCTTTTTTCGACCTAGGTTAGTCTCCTCCCTCTTTCCTTAGTTTTTTCTTAATAACCATGGCCCCTAGGAAAAGGAAGGCTGTTAAGAAGGAGAAAGTTAAGGTCGATCTTGCTAAAAGTGTAGCAAAAACCAATCTAGTTGAGGAGGGGCACCCAACTCTTCCTGTTGCTCCTCTTACTACGGTAAAATGCCAAAGGAGGGCTTCCTTAAGTCATGAGTTAGAGAGGTCCAACATTCAAGAAACAGACCTTGATAAACTTAAGAGTATGTATGCCATTCTAGATGACTTTTTATTATCAAATTATCTTTTATTGTCAGAGATGATGCACTTAGACAACTCGAATAGATAAATGATGACTTCCAGATACAGTCTTGAACTTTTTTTTAGTAATATGGACCAAAGGTTCAGCTTTGATCCATTTGGTGAAGTAGTCAATTACTATCAATGAGAACTTTCTTTGTCCTGTTGCTAGTGAAAAAGGTCTAAGAGTATCGATTTTCTACATATGAAATGATCAAGGGACTAGAATTTGAGTGATTGGCATATATAGTTTTTTTGACTATTAGCAAACTTTTTAGCACAAATCACATTTTTTGACAAAGTTCATGGAGGCTTGCATGATTGTGGGCCAGTAGAATCCTTGCTTGAAGACTTTATAGTTCGATGACTTTTTTTCAATGTGACTACCACAGATGCCCTCGTGAACTTCTCATAGAGTATATTTGGCTTCTCAGAGGTATAGACATCAAAGTGGAGGCATAGTAAAAGATTTCTTGCATAGTTGTTCGTTTAGGAGGATATATCACAGAGCTTGTCTCCTGATCTCTTGAGCTTGCCTTTCATCAGCCAAGAGCTCTCCCATATCTAGAAAGTTGATGAGTGGGTCAATCCAACTTGATTCATGCTCTACTTAGATGACTATAGGATTTTCTTCTATATTTGAGATCCCCATGTACTCGATGAAGACTCCTTTTGGAAGATTCGAATAGTCTGAGGTAGCTAGATATGACAAAGCATTTACTCAGATATTTTCAAATATAAGAATTTGCTATATTTTTAAGACTTTAAAATTTGAAAATAACTCTTTGATCTTTTAAAGACACTTGATCATGGCTAGTTCTTTAGCTTCATATTTTTCTCATACTTGAGCAACAACTAGCTAGTTTGGAGTCGGAAAGGACTTTAATATGATCTATTTTGATCTTTTTAGCTATATTAAAGCTAGCTATTAGAGCCTTATACTCAGCTCCATTGTTAGTAGCGTGAAAACTAAATCTTAAGGTATATTCGATTACTACTCTATCGGGGCTTGTAAGGATCAATCCAGCTCCACATCCTTGGACACTTGGAGCACCATCAACATGTAAGATCCAAGATGGTATGGTCAACTCTTCTTCTTCCAATCTCTTTTTCTCCATGTCTTCATCAGGAATTATGCATTCAACAATGAAGTTAGCAAGGATTTGTGGTTTCATACTGGGGCAAGATTTGTAATCAATATTGAACTCTTCGAGTTTAATGTCACACTTGGTTTGTTTCCCAATATGTCTGGCCTTCGAAGAATATATTTCAAAGGCTGATCAATTAAGACAATTGTAGTATGGGACTAGAAGTATAGCCTAAGTCTTTTGGAGGTGATGAGAAGAGCATAGATCATTTTCTCTGCCTTGAAAATATCTCATCTTGACATCTCTTAATTTTGTGCTTGTATAATATACAGGCTTTTGCATACCTACATCTTATCTCACTAAAATAAAGCTAATGATATTAGGATAAATAGATAAGTAAATATAAAGTTTCTCACCTATTTTTGTCCTTGATAGCAATGGAGGAGAGTCGAAGTACTTCTTTAAGTCTTTAAAGGCTATTTAGCAATTGCCCAACCATTCAAAACTATTGGTATGTCTTATGATTTTGAAAAATGGTGGGCATTTTTGATTGATTAATAAATAAATTGGCTGAGTGAAACGATCCAACTAGTTAAGCATTGGACTTCCTTTTTTTATTTCGGAATTGCTTCATGTTTAGAAGTGCTCGGATCTTTTCAATATTGGCCTCAATTCCTCTTTAAATTATCATGAAGTCTAAGAATTTTCTTGATATGACATCGAATGCACCTTGTTCAGATTAAGCTTCATCTGATTGCATCTTAATTTATTGAAGGCTTCTTTTAAATCAGCAATGTGATGACTAGTTTTTGTATTCTTAACAAACACATCATCCACATAGATTTCTATGTTTCTTTCGATCTATTTCTTTAAGACTTTGTTAACTAGGTGCTGGTAGGTAGTGCCAGCATTCTACAACCCAAAAGGCATCTGTGGTGGCAGCAAGGCTCCTACTAGTGCAAGCTAGGCCCTTTTATCTGTTTGGGAGGCGGTAGTATTGATACGGTTGAAGGTAATCTTTTTGGATGGCATGGCTTTCCCGTTTTATAGATTACACCTCTCATAGATATCAAGCCCTTCCTCTAATCTGTTGATGCCAAAATTTGTCAAGCACTAGAGGAAGAGATAGAGATGGTGTTGGAGTAGGTGGTACAGGTCAGTCCTTAAGAAGTGATACCTGTAAAAAAAGTCCTACCAAGAATGGCCTTGGCAATGGTACTCTAATACTTAAGTCAGTATTGATACCAACTGTATGGGAAATGTAAGCGATAGAGCTCACATTTACCTTTGGAGATCCCCAAAAGTCCCTTTTATAGTGAAGATTCATGGGTAATTTGAGCAAGATCGAGATCTTATCAGATATGGTGAAAGATGATAGAACCTTCCATGTGTCACCTAAGGCTTTCTTATCAACAGGGAGTGTCTTGTCTCCTTAAATGTACCTTTGTCACTAATTCAAGGTAGGCCACACTCCATTAAATAGTGGTCCGGGTTACGAAGAGTTCAAGCATGCCTCCCTCATTTATTGAAATCTGATAATGATTTAGAGATTTTGGAATGTGATAGAAAGTCGAGCCATGTGGTGGAAGCCATGAGCATTAAAATGTTGTGCTTTAAAGGCTTGAGATAGGTGCATTGCCAAGGTTCTGCCAGCTAAAGGTGCCCTTAAGGTATTCAAGGTCTAGCCGGGCCAGAGGGCTTGAGGTTGCGCATCTTGTAGACAGTCAGCGAGGCTTATTAATACCTTTTGGGCATGAGATATAGTTGTTATCGATACTCGCACGAGAACTCGAAGCTAAGTGCATTAGAAATGATTGGTGGAGATTCATTAATACCTTCTAGGCATAGGAGTTAATTGTTGCTAATACCTGCTTGAGGACTTGTAGCCGAGCACCATGCAAACGGTCGATGGAGACTCACTGATACTTTCCGAGCATAGAAGTTGATCGCTACCAATATCCATTCAAGGGTTTGTGGCCAAGCATTATATGAACGGTCGGTGAGAACTCACTGATACAGTCAAGGCATAGGAGTTGACTATTGCTGATACCCGCTCGAGGACTTGTGGCCGAACGTCATGCAAACGGTCAGTAAGGACTCGGTGATACCTTCTAGGTATAGGAGTCGACCGCTGTCAATACCTACTCGAGAGCTTGTAATCGAGTATCATGTGAATGGTCAGTGAGGACCACTGATACCTTCCAGGCATAGGAGTCCACCATTGTCGATATTTGCTCGAGGGTTTGTGATTGAGCGCCATGCAAACAGTCGATGGGGACTCACTAATACCCTTAAGACGTAGAGTCGATCACTACCGATACTTGTTGGAGGGCTTGTGACCAAGAGCAATGCAAATAGTCGATGGGGACTCACTGATACCTTTGAGATATAGGAGTTGACTGTTGTTGATACTCACTCGAGGGTTTGTGGATATGTCGAGTCTTCAAACTCGGTCATTCTTAGGCCTTTGCATCTCTAATTAGGGGAAGTGTTGCCTAGCTGATGGAGTGCCTACACTGCCGCGGGTTCCAAGTCTCTGATCTAATCATATTTTCTACTAATACCGATATTTAAAAGCATCCTTACTTGTCGATGCTTTTTAAAAGCATCGACAGTACCTTGCCCCATCTCCTGACGTTAGGGTGTAGCATTAAAAATAAAAGATTGGCTATTTTCTACTTTGTTGTAGTGTGTATATATATATATATATATATTTATTTATTTATTTATTTTTCAGGTCACTCAACTCTTTCAATAGCCAAGAATAATCAAGAAGAGACCTAGAACAAAGAAGCAAAATAGTTAGATCCCTTCTAGCTAGCTATCTCTTAGCCAGATATCTCTCAACACCAAGGCATATCCCTCTTAGCCAGTTCCCTCTCAACCAGCTCCCTCTTAGCTAGATCTTTTAAAATTTCAGACCATCAATCCAGTGATTAGGTTTTTGTGTTCATTTTATTTTGAATGTTTTGAAATGACATTGCATACACTTGAGCATTATGTACATATTGGTTTGAACATTTTATGTATTTTGGTAGCCATAAATTGCATACATTTGAGGGTTTGGATAGTATATTCATTTTGTAATTTGGGCAATGTGGACATTCAGCTTTATTTTCAATAACATTTAGTTTTTGAACATTCGGTATTTATAATTATGATTAGTTGAAATTGGATATTAGAATTTCTCGTGATTGTAAAAGTATAATTATGATTATTTGTAATTATTTGTGGTTGTGGATATATGTGTCTATTAGATGATATTGTAGGTATTAAGAGTTTACCCATATCCTAGATCTGATAGGGCACCTATTTTTTAACAATTCAAACTCGAGGGCGTGTGAAACATTGTAAAACTAGAGGAGATGTAGTTGCAAAAAAATAAGAAAAGAGATGGCATGTGTGGAACTTATGCAAGAGTAAAGTGAGTATGAATGAAACTAGCGCAAAAGTAGAGGGAGGTGAGTGAAACCATGCAAAAGATCGAGGTGGGATTTGTTTATTGGATAAATATATAACTTGAACTTTACATTTTTGTTCCAAAATATGCAAGAAATTTGGAAAATTGCTTGGGATTAGAAAGCTTTGGATTCGTTTCAGTATAAAATCGCCTCAACTACATTGAACAAAGCTATACATTGAAGTCAGATTCTCATTATATAGACAGTTTGGTGGTTAAAAAATAGTTAGGATTCCAGTCTCCAAAACATACAACCTCGGACAATCTCCAAACCCCAAAACATTCAACCCGAAATAGGACTGCTAATACACCCAACATTCACAATTGGAACACCATGAAAGAACTAGCTATAATAATTTAAGATGCATGCATACAAAATACCCAACACTTGCTCCTTCTGTAGCTCCAAAGCTCGGCCTTCAACTTGTTGTGGCATAAGAGCTTGTTGATGATCTCCTTATCTCTTGCAATTTGATAGAGGATTATTCCCGCAGAAATACCCATAACCATGATTTACCTAGAACCAAATTAAAATTGAAGATTGAAAGCAAAAATAAAAGAATAAATACAAAAACAGGACTAAAATGACAACATACCCCATACTTCGCGGATCCAAAGAAATACTAGCGAAGATTTGTGCTGTTCCACGATGTCCTTATGGCGTCCTCCTTCCACAATTATACAAATTGATGGGGTAGAAAGAAAATGAACTAGGCTTGCCTTAAATGCTTCCATAATCCCTCTCTCCGCCTCCCTATCTTCCCCACTCCCTCCTTTGCCGTTGGCATTTAGAGAACCCACAGCTTTTAAAAATGAATCACGTGACGTCACATGCCTCAAAAAGTCCATGACACCGAGAATCCATCTCATTATCAAGGATATTTTTATCCTACAATCACTTTATGCTATGGCGTGTGATGGTTATGCGCCACTACTTTAATGAATATGAATGAAAGTACCACTTTGGAATGATTTAGAAAACTTGAAAGTATATTTATGAAAATTCTTTTTTTTAAAAAAAGGGAGAGAATCACAAAATCTTAAGACATTCAAACTATAATATTTTCTAAACAATTGAAGATATTTTGCAAATATAAAGATAAAATAGCATATGAAAATATATGAAAGGTACAATAAAATTGCAAAGAGCTAATAAAAAGACACATTTTTAACAAACTTCGTATTCTGGTTACATCAAAGAGAAATTACAAACAATGAAGCCAAATCTTCTTAGGGTTTATTTAGCTATACTTATAACATTGGACGAAAAATTTTATAAAATTCATCGATTAAACTATCCACTTAAACATGGCCCTATATCTACCAAACTTCACTTAGCACAACTGTGGTGAAAAGAAAAAAAAGATCTTCTGTAACCCAAATGCTAGGATCTAGACTAGATTTGGACAAGCTCTTAGAAAATACAAGCTGAAGGGACAAATATACCCAATTGCTACAGAATTTTTAACACAACCTTATATCCAAGGAGACCCTTAATTATTAATTTCTTTCAAAATAATATATATTAACTTAAAATCAAATATAAAAAATTTTTAATTTCTCTTCTTGCGGAACTTCCACCTACACGATAATCGTTAAAACATCCCCTTTAAATTTCAAGAATATATATATTAATTCTTTTCGATCTCCAAACTTCCCAAAATGATATTATAGAACTCAGGCTAGCCTTCTAAATCCATTTAGGGTGTTTTTGGTTCGCAACCATAATCAAAATCTATTGGAATTAAAATTAAAATTGTCATATCCCCCGATATATTTGATTCGTGTGTCAGGAATCGAAATTGAAATCAAAATGAAATTTATATTTTAGAAGAGAATGGGGGTTGAGTTTTGGAGATTGGAACATGTCCATCTTTTATAAAATTGCAATGGAAAATGGAACTTAACCTAACCAAATAGCTGGAATATAGATGACTTATTTCCATTCCCGTTTTAAAATCCAACTCCCCCAATGAGTCATGACCTTAGATATGAAATCTCACAAATACTCTTAATACAGAAGAACAAAAGAGAAACAAACATGTAGCAGAATCTTCGGTTGTGTAGCAAAGAAAACACGAAAAAGGAGCTATCAAAGATCTCCCAAGGAAATTCTCAGCAGTAACAATCTTCCTTTAACAGCTACAAAGGGGAAATTTTTAAGCTTCCGCGGAGCTTGAACCATCCACGTAGTAGGCAAACATATAACTAATTTACCACCAAAGTTTAAGAATTTATATAAAAAATTAATCCATCGTTATTTAACTCCATCAGGTTGCTGACTTGGTCTGACATAATTTAACATATACATCTAGTTGGTATGCTTAACCAGGTCCAATTCCAAAAGAAATTCTTTTTAAAAGATAACCTCTACCATACACGGCATAACCAGGATAACGATGCCATGAAGACTTTGCAGCGTATATATTCCATGTCAAGATCAAACAATTTGAGAAAGAGTTTTTGTCCTGTACCTTGGTTGAAGGGGCATCTGCCATTCTTTCCTTCATCGCCCCTTCCTTCTTCATGTTCGTTACTGCTGTCTAATTTTGTTGGCTTATCTCTATTTCTGTAAATTATAAACCTTGTATTACCCTTTTAATCTAGCTTTGATCCTCTTTCCATGGAAAAAAAAAAAGAGAGAGAGGGAAAGAGAATTTACCTTTTTACCTTCACAAAAAAAAGAAAAAGAAAAAAAAAAGCAGTATAACAGACTATCTTTGGCTTCAAACAAAATGGATCATTATAAACTTATAGTCCCACAAGAATTTGTTTTCTTTTTCCTTCTTCTTTTAACTCGAAAGATGTCCGAAGCTTGTCGAGTTTTCCAAAATGCCCATCCATAACAGAAACCTAGCATCAATGATTTACCAAATATGAGATAAAAAATATAACATATCCGATTACAACAGATATGTTTATGTATATATTACAATTGGGAGTAACAGCAGGCCGACCTCCTTGAGACCCGTGACCGTATACGTTTTGCTTTTTGTGCTATCATTCACCGTGTTGCATGCGAAGCTTCGATAAGGTCAACATAGACGAGTCCCCTCCATCAAAGCTATCTATAATTATACTGAATATATAGCTAATACTTTTTACTGTACAACGGACGCTAGTAAACTATAATAGATAAAAAAAAATTACAACAACGTTGTTTCTTTCGATCACTTTCCACTGAGCAAGATGAAATGTTTTTTTACCAGCCGGCAGGCATAGAGATTTGAATCTGAAAAATACTGCTATATAAGATAAATATTGAAACTTTCAAATCATGACCGTTATTCTTGGTAAGTTGATACAGAATGCCTGTTATGATGGAATAATGGCCATATAACGGTCACGGTCGGTATACTGTTATAAAAGCGGTTATTTTAAACGTCGGTTAGAAACAAGCTTCGACATTCAGGATCAGTATGCTATATGTTGCCCTATAACTGATATACCTGTTCTCTTTCTTTCTCAACTACGAGTCATCTCAGCAGTTCATCGGATATTCCTGAACCACGAGTTGGAGCTTGAGCTTTCCATTTTCAGTGAAGTTAAGCTGAGAGTGTGACAGGAAAAAACTCCCATCCTTCTTTGAAAACAAAAATTAACTATTTTTTAAATAAAATAAAGAAGAAGAAATCAAATATCTCTCCGATAACAACTAGAAAACTTATACCAACTTTTACAGCAGTCCCGTTGATTGAATCATTCCCGGAATATATGAACAAAATCCATCATTAAACATTTAGTACCCTAGAACCCAAAATCAAGAGAAGAAAGAAAAGAAGGTAGAAAGCATCAGGTGGTTGACAAAATAAATATATATATACCATGCATTAAGCTCGACCCATCCATAAAAGAAATTAAACTTATCCAAAAGATGGCTCTGATATCCAGTCGCGGACACATGATATCAGATGAAAGACTTGAAAGGAGTTGAGAAGGAAAAAGAAGGGAAAACAAAAGTCTAGATTCCTTGCCTTTGCCTGAAGTGGTAGTGAGTGAAAATGGAGTGCAGAGATGCCAAGATGGCATATGGCTGCATTTGCCACTGCACCTAGAGGGAAGGAGTCAATTTTTTCCCTTCTCCCTTCTTTGCAGGTGCAGGTGCGAATGCAGCTATTTGATGACATCATGGCTGAAGAAGATATTTTGATCCTCTCTCTCTCTCTCTCTCTCTCTCTCTCTCTCTCTCTCTCAGAGTAGAGATGGATTTCTCTCTCTCTCTCTCTCAGCTTTTATCGCGAAGGAAAAGGCCCGTGTTGTTCTACCAGTCGCTTTGTGGGGTTGGAAAAAGGATTGCCGTCAGGTTTCACGTGAAACAGAAGATTGTTCACGTGGGATAGCTTGGTTGGGCCAATTGGATGGGGACAAATAAGCTCCGTTCAAGTGGAATGCAATGGTGGCGGATGAAGTTTGGATGCTCTAGAATCCATGCTATCCTAGCTGACATGATATGGACCGGTCGATAACTTGGAGATTTTAAGCAAGAACAAAGGCTAGTTGGCACTGTACGCGTGAGTTGGAGGCTGGGCTCCTCCGGCCACCAAAGCTAGGCTCCATCGGCTACCAAAGCTGGTCATTATTAGTGTGAGCACTGTAACTCTATGTCCTGTTGCGTGCTCGTGCTTGAGCTTTGGAGCAATTATCACGCTCCGAATTCAGCATCAAAATCAGTACACGATCGATTACACAAATTCTAGATTTTATTCTAAAGGTCATGCAAGACTTAAGCATACAAGAATCACTTATCTCAAAAAAATCTTATTCTTTACCAAACCCGAATATCTGCTGAACTCTGAAAGAAGAAAGTAGGGTTGTCAGCTCTACAGTCCAGTAAATTTTTCATATAATCATACCAGTAATAATACAATACTAGAAATAGAAAGAACATACTAGCATACCATGTCATGTAAGCAAATAGCTCAAATATCATGTACGACAAAATCATGAAAAATCATGTTTTCTTTAGAGTTTCCATTATTCGATCTTTATGGTCATGCTCCAACCCATGACCGGTAATCTCATAATCGGCCATTTACTATCCGCCGTGGCCAAACTAGCTCATGTACAAGCCCGTTAATCGACCTTTTATTTGTGGTCAGGCTAGTCTCATCGACTATTCATTGTGGTTTGGCTAGTTTCACAATCGACCATTCCTCGTGGTCAAGCTAGCTCACGTACAAAGCCCGTGGCTCAGGCTGTGTAACCACAGTACCACCGTGGCATGGCTAATCCAAACACCATATCCTCTTTGTTATCACTTTATTAAATCAGGTCGTACTATCAAATCAGGTCATCTCAAACTTCTCAATGACCAGCATCACGATCCAAACCATCAAAATATAACTTTTTGGGTAAAACATGATATATATAGGAACATAATTAATAATCTCAACACATACTATCCATCTTGAAAAATCAAAATATACGATGCCAAACAAACATGCATGCAATGCTCATATGCACGGATCAAATCATGGC
This sequence comes from Areca catechu, assembly GCA_021397845.1. Taxonomy (NCBI): domain Eukaryota; kingdom Viridiplantae; phylum Streptophyta; class Magnoliopsida; order Arecales; family Arecaceae; genus Areca; species Areca catechu. The sequence goes on along the minus strand of CM038038.1, from coordinate 96,727,983 downwards.
ATATAAAATAATGTATAAAATTGGTGATCATGTCCAGAATCCTTACCTTCAATCATTAATTCCAGATATCTGATATCAATCTATACACAAAATTCATCCAAATCCTTCCTGCTCAAAAGGTTGATCTCCTACAATAATAAATAAATTCATTCAAACCAAATCCTAGCTTCACAAATTTTGAGGAAGAAGGTTCCCCTTGATTTTCTCTTTCCTCACCTTCTCTCTCCTTCCTCTTCTCTCCCATCTTTATCTCTCTTCTTTCTCTCTCTATCCCAAATCCCAACATATCTCCAAAACTGGTCGCTATCCCATGACATCATAGCATGTCAACCTTCTTCTTCTTCCAAACCAAGACCCTTTCCTCTTCCCTTCTCTCTTCTCTTCTTTTTCTTTCTTTCTTCCTCTCTCCTCTTTTTCTCTTCTCTTTCTTGGCTCCCAGGCTCTCTGCATCAAAAAATAATTCTCAGCATCTCGGCATCCCATAAAAAGAGATCGAACCAATCCAAAATCATATCAAACTCCTCTCAGAAAGTCCCTAAAATCATTAAAAACCTTCCAGGCCGTTAGATCTGAGATCAACACCTCAAACCGCATCAAAATCCGAATCTAAAAGCCTTTGATCAAGCCTAAACTCCCTTGGATTCATCCTAGCCGTTCGATTAGGCGATCAGACGGTTCAAATCACTCAGAAAGGGCGTAGACCGCGGAGGACTGTGAGAAACCCTTGGGAAATGCCTAGGAAATGACAGGGAAACGTCTCAGCGTCGCCCGCCTCTGGCTGGGCCGAGCCCAGGATGCCCGCGCGCGCCCGCACAATGGGCCGGGCTGCGCCTCAAGCGCCCACCTGCGTGCGTCGCCCGTGTCGCCCGCTCGTGCACACGTCGCCCGTGCTGCGCGCCCACTTGCGCTAGCGTCGCACACCCGCAGCTTGCGTCCGCATGTCCGTGCACTCGCCCCCGTGTGCTCATTCGCAAGCTCGCCCCCGCTCGCCTGGGCCATGCATTGGTCTGGGTCAGTCCAACAGGTGGGCCGGCAGGGCTTCAATCCCTTTTTTTTCTCTTTTTTTTTCAGGTCGTTACATTCTCCCCCTATTAAAATAATTTCATCCTCGAAATTAACTTGATTGAGATCTAAATCGGTGCTCCCATCATAATACTTCAAAATCACTATGCTTCCACTGCGCACTCTGATATAATTTACTAAACCATCTAAGTTCACTAATAAATTCTTCTAGAAATTTCTGTCATGTCTTACTAATCATCGTATTAATTTCTTAATCTCTTATATCACAGTCTCAAACAATCATGACCTGAATTTAATACCACTCATATCTATTATAATCATTTGTGCCACAGTTTCAAGTCATCATAACCTAAGCTCTGACACTATTCTTGACATATCCTAATAACCATCATGTCATTATTATCATCATCCACTTGTGTCACCATCCCAAACGATCATAACCTAAGCTTTGATACCACTCTGTCATGCCCCGAATCCAACACCGGAATCGGCACGCGACCGGTCGTACAAATCCTAGGTTTTATCCTAGAGATCATGCAAGGCAAGGTACACAAGAGTCACTTACCTCAAAAAAATCTCATTCTTCACCAAGCCCGAATATCTGCATAACTTTGTGAAAGAAGAAAGTAGGGTTGTGATCTCTATAGCTCAGTAAATTTTTCATATGATCACACCAGTAATAATACAATACTAGAAATAGAAAGAACATACTAGCATACCATATCATGTAAGCAAATAGCTCAAATATTATGTACGACAAAACCATGAAAAATCATGTTTTCTTTAGAGTTTCCATTAATCCATCTTTATCTTTAGGGTTCTGGACTAACCACGGTCATGCTCCAACCCATGACTGGTAATCTCATAATCGTCCATTTGCTATCCGTCGTGGCTAAACTAGCTCATGTACAAGCCCATTAATCGACCTTTTATTTGTGGTCAAGCTAGTCTCATCGATCATTCCTCGTGGTCTGGCTAGTTTCACAATCGACCATTCCTCGTGGTCAAGCTAACTCACGTACAAAGCCCGTGGCTCAAGCTGTGTAACCACAGTACCACCGTGGCATGGCTAGTCCAAACATCGTATCCTCTTTGTTATCACTTTATCAAATCAGGTCATACTGTCAAATCACGTCATCTCAAACTTCTCAATAACCGAAATCACGATCCAAACCATCAAAATATAACTTTCTGGATAAAACATGATATATATAGGAACATAATTAATAATCTCAACACATACTATCCATCTCGAGAAATCAAAATATACGATGCCAAACAAACATGCATGCCAATGCTCATATGCACGGATCAAATTATGGCATATAAAACAATGTATAAAACTGGTGATCATGTCCAGAATCCTTACCTTCAATCGCTAATCATAGATATCCGGTATCAATCTATACCCAAAATTCGTTCAAATCCTTCCTGCTCAAAAGGTTGATCTTTTACAATAATAAATAAATTCATTCAAACCAAATCCTAGTTTCATAAATTTTGAGGAACAAGGTTCTCCCTTATTTTCTCTTTCCTCACCTTCTCTCTCCTTCCTCTTCTCTCCCATCTTTATCTCTCCTCTTTCTCTCTCTATCCCAAATCCCAACATATCTCCAAAACTGGTCGCTATCCCATGCCATCATAGCATGACAACCTTCTTCTTCTTCCAAACTAAGATCCCTTTCTTCTCCCCTTCTCTCTTCTCTTATTTCTCTTTCTTTTTTCCTTTCTCATCTTTTTCTCTTCTTTTTCTTGGCTCCCTGGCTCTCTGCATCGAAAAATAATTCTCAGCATCTCGACATCCCATAAAAAGAGATCGAACTAGTCCAAAATCATATCAAACTCCTCTCAGAAAGTCTTAAAACCATTAAAAACCTTTTAGGCCATTAGATCTAAGATCAACGCCTCAAACCGGATCAAAATCCAAATCCAAAAGTCTCTGATCAAGTCTAAACTCTCTCGGATTCATCCTAGCCATTTGATCAGGCGATTGGACGGTCCAGATCACTCAGAAAGGCAGTAGACCGCGGTGGACTGCAGAAACCCCTGGGAAATGCCCAGGAAACGATGGGGAAACGTCTTAGCATCGCCCGCCTTCGGCTGGGCCGAGCCTAGCGCGCCCGCGTAATGGGCCGGGCCGCACCTCGCACGCCCACCCGCATGTTGCCCATGCCACGCGCCCACTTGCACTCGCGTCGCACGCCCGCGGCTCGCGTCGGCGCGCTCACCCCCGCACGCCCGTTAGCCAGCTCGCCCCTGCTCGCTTGGGCCGTGCACTGGTCTGGGTCAGTCCAACAGGTGGGCCGGCAGGGCTTCAATCACTTTTTTTTCTTTTTTTCTTTTGTTTTTTTCCAGGTCGTTACAGCAATAGCTTGCATGGTCCGGTGGCCCTTGATGGTAATGGTCGGCAGATGGCATCCAGGAGGATAATTGAGGTGTAGTCGTGTTTGTGGTGAGGCACGTGAGGATGAGAATTTGGAGGCAGCAGGCAAGCACGTGAGGGATTAAAACAAAAAAGAAAAAAAAAACCATGGGAATAAGGGTAGTACATCTTAGATTGAGCATGTATAATAGATATCGCATGCATGTAAAATAAATTCTATAAATATAAAAAATTATAAATCAAATTATAATAATTTTAAAATATTTTTTAATTTAAAAAAATATTTTAATAAAAATATAATCAAATCATTCTTATTAATGATAATATTCAATCTATATACAATCTTTAAATCTAAATTAATCTAACAAGAAGTTCATTTAACACAAGTGATCAAATTAGCCAGATTTACTACTTGCTCCATGTAATGTAGTGCACTTCCTCGAGTCCCAAGAAAAGATAATTTATAATTTAAAAAATAAAATAAAGAAGAATAATGAGCTATACTAGCTTAGTAAGCAACATAACATATCAAAATAGGGACTAAGCATGCCTGAGTAAATAAACCATATGACATTTACTAAAAGAAACAAATATTACATAATACATTTTTTTAAAAAAAAAAATTTCATAATTAAACTCAACATCAAGTTATGGTCACGTAACTTATTGGCATGGATTGAGTAATAGAAACATGTACAAAGTGCCAGAAAATAGATACCACTATTTTAATCATCATAAGCATAGTATCAAAACTAGTTTCTTGGATTACAAATCAATAGGTCCAATATATAATCCTATTAATAAGGCCACATCATAGCCATACTGAGAACATACACAAAAATAAGTTTACAAACTTGCTAGTCAAGTTTTTCAAATTTAGTTTTTAAAATAGATCACATATGCAAAAATATTATTTATAATAATAAAGCAATACATGTTTGATCCATTTTATCAAATATAAAATAGAGAATATAAATCAAATTAAATAACTAATTATGATTTTTAAAAGATCATTCGAAAGCATACTTGTAACGTTAGGTTACTTATCTTGATATGCTTTAAAACCCAACTCAATTAAACATGTTAGCTTTACCTATTTAGTATCAATAACATATAATCAATTTTACTATCAATAACTCAAAAGCCTTTACAAACTAAAAATTCATGAAGAACCTAGATGGATCATATTTAACTAGGAGTAGGACTCATACACAATAAGGAGGAAGAAAAACAAGATTGGTCGATACACTGTATACCCAACAATTAATGTATAAGACCTTTTAATGGAGGTCAACCTATGTTACAAGGAATGGACCTCTTGAACTTACCTACCCTAAAAAAGAGAGACAAGTTCTAAGATGAGAGAAAAGAAGATAGAGGAGAGAGAAAATTAGAGAGAGAAAGTAGAGAGAATGAGAGAAAAAGTAAGGAGGGAAAGTAGAGAGAAGCAGAGAGAGGTAGTAGAAAGAAAGTAGAGAGAAGTAGAGGGAGGAAGTAGAAAGAAAAAGAGGAAAGAGAGAGGAGAGAAGAGAAATAAGAGAGAGAAAGTAGAGAGAAAGTGAACGATAAAGGGGAAAAGAGAGAAAGTAGCCAAGCATGCAAAGATAAAGGAGGGAGAGAGGAAAGAGAGAGTCTCTCTCTTCTTCTTCTTTTCTTTTCTTTTATTTTCTTTTTCTTCTTTTATTTTCTTCCTTTCTTTTTCTTCTTTCTTTTTCTCTTCTTTGCTATGCTGACCCCGGGTGTTGCCCTTGGTTTCACTAGAGGATAGAGGGAGGGGAGGAGGGGGTCTAGCGGTGAATGGCCAAGATGGCTAAGTAACAATGTCATAGTCGAAGCGACCATGCATAGAGAAGCCAAAGAAGAGAAGGAGAGGGGCATTGCCCCATGCTATTTCCATGGCAAATCCAAAGCCAAAAGGGATAAGAGATGGTGGGAAACTTACTTGTTGCCTAGCGTAGCAATCCAAGAGGGGGGAAGAATTGAGTTTTTTAAAAATTTAAATAAGTATGTGCTGAACTAATGTATTTGTGAAACAATATGAATGTGCTGAATATAAACTAGATGCTATGCTTTAAAGAATAAGCATCAATGCAAGGGAAAGAAATAAGAAGATAAAGCACACACACAAACACAAGAAGTTTATAGTGGTTCGGTATACTTCAAGCACCTACATCCACTCTCCAAGATATCTCTTGAAAATTTTACTATAATCTAATAAATATTACAGCCAACTTATTTTCAAGGGCTCACAAGTCAAACCCATAGTTAATTTTCTCACTTAGGCTCATTAGCAACCTTTCCATCAAGCCAACCCTAGGCTTGAATTCCAATTCATAGCTTGGAAGGGCCTAACCCCTAGTTTCAATAGCCTTGAAACTAGTTACAGCAAATAAAACCAAAGTACATATTTAAGCACAAGAATAAAACTCTCAAAAGTAGAAATAAAGTCAATGAAGCTCTTCTTGAATGCTTGAGTTATCTTTTTCTTCTTGGAAGCTTTTAATGAATACTTTTGGATATTGATTTGAAGGCTCAATAGCAAGAATGAAGGCTTTTCTAGTGAAATCTTCTTTATGGCTCACTCTTGTCTTTTCAATAGCTTCTCAAAAGATAAGATTTGTCTCTTGTGTCTCTTCTTTTTTTTCTCTTATGTCTTCAATTATCTTGGTGAGTGATAAATACTTTAAAAACCTTCAAAAAATCATTTATGATAGTTGGAGTGGACAAACTAGCCATTTTAGACTGTTTGAGCCAATTCTGAACTTTTGAAAATATGGCCGTTACTGTTGTCAGAACTTGTGAGTCGACCTATGAGTCGATACTTGGGTCGATACTTGAGTCTTCATGAGTTGACACTTAGATTAACACCCATTGTAGTTCTTGAAAAAATATGGTTCTGCTTCATTTATGGTTTCAGGTTATGAGTCGTTCTGAGTCGACACTTGAATCTTGTGAGTCGATACTTGAGTCAACACTTGAGAGAGCACTTGATAGAAAAATCCAGGAGTGACACTATTCTGTAACTTTCTTATCTCAGACCATGGTCAATCTGTGAGTCAATACTTGGATTGACACTTGGATCAACACTTCATTGAAGTCCAAAAACCATGTTCTGTTCATTTCTGTTCTAAGGCCTTGAGTCATTATGTGAGTCGACCTGTGAGTCGACACTTAGGTCGACACTTGGGTCGATACTTGGCATGCCAACTGAGGTTCTACATGCCAGTTCTTTAGAAGTGTCAACACTTGAGACTTCTGAGTTGATACTTAGTTGTGCTAATTCCAAACTTTGTGCCAAGCTCCGAAACTCTAAAATTTATCCAATAAACTTCCAGTTTCTTCTTCATAATACATAAAGTGATCAATTTCATGGCTTTCTAAGATGAGAAGACTTCTAAAACTTTGAAATTCATCTTGCTTTGATGTCAATGACTTTGATATTTTTGTGTAAGGACTTTGATATACTTGTGACCTAGAATTTACAACTCCAATTGAAACATTAGTTCAAAACATATACTCAACATTTTGTTATTCATCAAAATCAAGGACTAAAGCTAACAATCTCTCCCTTTTTGATGATGACAAAATTTTGAGTATATAAGCATTTGATTTCAAATTTAGCTATTATATTAAACTTTCAAGTAAGCATATATTCAAAAGACATTATAAATTGAACAAATTCATCACACAAACTTCACATTTGTTAGCATATCAAAGTTTATAAGGGTATTTAGATGAAAAAATATTGTCTCTTTAGTTGATACAACAATAATTTTTTCTCCCCCTATCTTAAGTAGAATGTGAATTGTTGAAAATTTGGGATTGTTGCTTATATAATATATCTTATCTTATCTTACTCTCCCTGTTTGTCATCATTAAAAATTAAAAAAAATTTCTCCCCCTTAATTAGTGTGTTTGTCAAAATAGAATGTTAATAAGACAAAAAAGACGAGTAATAATAGGAAACATAACTTTCATATATAGAAGAGTTTCAGTACAACAAGAAAATCTCATACATAAACTGAAAATGCACTATGGAAAGTACATAAAATACAAACATAGCATCTATGAGGCTACTCCTCATCAGATGGAAACTCTAGAACTACAGGGGCCATAATCCTAGATGCCAAAGGACTAGGAGTCTTATGGGTCAGGCTTCTAGTCCTAAGAGATGGGCTAGAGCGGGATACAATCTTAGAAGTCCTGATGCTGGAGTGAAGAAAGGGAAATCAGTGGCATGCTGAACAACAGAAACAGGATCCAAAGCCTGAGTAGAACCATCTGCAGAACCAATTGGAGGCTGATCCTCACAAACTGCGTCGCCACCAAGTGTCAAATCATCACCATTAGCACCACTACTATCATCATCATCACTAGCAGCATCATCACCATCAGCTGGCGGAGGAGGAGGAGATGGAACTAAGGGTCTAAGTGCAGCTGGAGGAGGAAACAGGGATCTTAGCAAATCTCTAATCTCAGAAAACCCTACCTCCATAGTCTGTTTGATAGAAGTGAGCTGCTCATTAGAATGAGCTCTCAGTCCGTGCAACTCAATTTGCAATCTGCTGGTCCTAATTGATATGCTCAAAATATCCTCACGAACTATAGTGATATACCCCCTTAATCTCTCCTCGAATGTAGAATCTATCGCTAAAGAATGTTGAGTAGCTAGAGCAGAAGGAGGTGTGACAGGTTTGGACTATGATTTATCAACTGGTGCTCGAATAGGAGCATCTGTGGAGCAGGTGCATAAGGCCCCTCCTCTGCTGCCCTGATCTCATCCTCCTCATCAAGCTCCTGGCCTAACTCCCTCCTAGTCCATCTGCCTGCTACCTTTTTGAAGCCCATCTGGTGCAGTGATTTCTCCCCATAGGTATCTATATGAAGAATTTCTTTGGAGGCCTCGCCCTCCAAGGATATCCGATAAGCTCGAAAGATACGGGTTAGACCCATCTCATAGGATAAACACAGTCTCCTCTGGGTGGTTGCCTCACCCATCTGGTGAACCATCAATGCAGGTAGGTTGATGGCCATCCTTTGAGTCAGAGTAACCATCAACACTAGCTCACGCTCCATAATAAAGTCAAAGTGGCCCGTCTTCAAAAGTAGAATCCGTGCAATGATGTGGTGCAGCAACCTCATCTCCATGGATAACTGACTGGCTGAGAGAGTGGATACTCCTCTAACGTCGTTCTTCTCCAAGATACATCTAAAAGCAGCATCTTTATCTCCAACACAGTTAGCTACCAAACCTCACAGTGGGATCTCCCAAACTTGGCTAAGAGTCTCAGGTGTGACCAGGATCTGTACTCCTCTGACCTGTGTAGTCCATCTGATCCCGTCAGTAGCCATACTGCCATAAAACTCCCTCATCACATGAGGATAATATCGCTCTCTCATAGTGCAAAATGGTATCAAACTAGCAGCTCTTAGTAGATCTCCAATGACAAATCCCTCAAAATCCAGAAAATGTTGACAACCCTCCTCCTGCAGGAAATAACTTTTCCTGCCACTTGCTCGACTGTGGGGGATAGCTACGGAGGAGCTACCCTAGCTATTGCCTGAGCCTCAGGCTCACCTTGCTGCTCAGTTGGATCCTGCCGGGCCTTAGATCTTCTTTCTCCTGAGCTAGCTTCCCCTTTCTTGAAATGAGACCTCTTCTTGCAGAAAGCAACTTGCTTTCACGAACCCATCGCCACCAAAACCATGAGGAACGGACGAGATTGAAGGAAGAGGATAGGGATTTAGCCAAAAATGGAAGGTTAGAGAGGTGAAAACACTATTTGAGGGAGATGGGAGAAGATTGGGGACCACTAGGAAGAGAAAAAGTGAAAAACAAATTGGAAAGGCCGCTCAGTGAAGCCCTAGTTAAATAGTCCAATCAATCATGAGTTGACACTTATGATTTGCTCAAGTGTCGACACTTCGGTAAGTCAATACTTAGACAAATTGCAAGTGTCGATACTTGGTCAAAAGGTCAAAAAATTAAAGAAAAAATTAGAAAAATTTTAATAAAATTACAAAAAAATCAAGGGGATGTTTAGGGATTATACTAAGTGATATTTGAGAGGATTTTGAACATTTAAAGGAATCCAACAAAGAATTTGAAGGAGTTTCAATCAAAGGGGTCAATAATACCTAATTCTCTCCTAAATCATGCAGAACCTATCTTCGCTAAGGGGCTTAGTGAAAATATTTGCTAATTGCCTATCAGTACACATAAAATCAAGCATTACATCATCATTTTGCATATGGTCTCTAATGAAATGATGTCTTATTTCAATATATTTACTTCTTGAATGTTGAACTGAATTTTTAGTTAAATTGATTGCACTTATGTTATCACATCTTATGGGAGTTTTATTTAACTTAATACCAAAGTATTTGAGTTATTGTTTGATTCATAAGATTTGAGCACAACAACTTCTAGCTGCTATATATTCGGCTTCTGTCATAGATATAGCAACTAAATTTTGTTTCTTGCTAAACCATGAAATCAAATTAACTCCAAAAAATTGATAAGTTCCACTAGTGCTTTTCCTATCTAGTTTGCAACCAGCAAAGTTAGCATCAGAATAGGTAATCAATTCAATTGATGAGTTTCTAGAATACCATAGTCCAATATCAATTATGCCAGATAAATATCTAAGTATACATTTAATAGCCAGTAAATGAGATTCTTTAGGAGCAGACTGATATCTAACACACATATATACGTTAAACATAATATCTGGCCTACTTGTAGTTGAGTACGATAATAAACCAATGATACCCTTATATAATTTTTGATTAATATTTTTACCTGATTCATGTTTATCAAGTTTGCAAGAAGGGCTCATAGGTGTACCTAATGGCATGGTTGTCTCCATCCCATTTTTTTTTTTTTTATGTATTTAGCTTGGATGATGAAGTCCTTTCTCTAGTTTGCTTGATTTGGAGTTCGAGGAGAAGTTTAGCTCTCCTATCATACTCATCTCGAACTCTCTCTGCATAAGCTTGGTAAACTCTTGACAAAGTATTTCATTGATAGCTCCAAAAATGATATCATCAACATAAACTTGTACTACTAAGATATCATCATTTTTTCTTTTCAAAATTAATGTAGTATTTACATTGCCTCTAGAAAAACCATTTTCAAGTAGAAATTTAATTAACCTATCATACCAAGCTCTTGGAGCTTGTTTTAAACCATACAAAGCCTTTTGAAGTTTAAGAACATGGTTAAGATATTTATGGTTTTCAAAACTAGGGGGCTACTCAACATACACTTCTTCTTCAATAAAATTATTTAAAAATATACTTTTGACATCCATTTGAAATAATTTAAAATTCATAAAGTAAGCAAAAGCAAGTAATAATCTAATTACTTCTAATCTAGCAACTGGAGCAAATGTTTCATCAAAATTAATACACTCTTCTTGATTATAACCTTTTGCTACAAATCCAGCTTTATTTCTAGTTACTATTCCTTTTTCATCAAGTTATTTCTGAAAACCTATTTAGTTCTAATTATTGAAATATTAGAAGGTCTTTCAACTAAAGTCCAAACTTTGTTTCTTTTGAATTGAATTAATTCATCTTGCATGGCATTTATCCAATTAGCATATTTTTTAGCTTCTTCAATTGATTTAGGTTCAACTTGTGATACAAATGCTAAATAATCACACACATTTCTTAGTGAGGAATGGGTACTTATCCCTTTCGATGGATCACCAATTATAAGTTCTTTAGGGTGTCCATGGGCATACCTCCATTCCTTAGGTGAAGGCTTGGAGGTTGATGAAGCTCCAACTTCTTGTACTTATTCTTCTTCATGGTTTTGATTACCTTCTTGCTCTTTGGAAGGTATTTCATTGATTAACAATTTTTCAACCCTTTGGATTCCTATTTCATTATCAAGAACATCTTCTTTTCTAAAAGATTTTTTATTAGTTTCATCACAAACAACATGAATGGACTCTTCAACAAGAAGTGTTTTTCTGTTGAAGAGCCGTATGCCTTGCTAGAAATAGAGTATTCTAGGAAAATATCCTTATCTGACTTGGCATCAAATTTACTTAGATTGTCTTTGCCATTGCTTAGAATGAAACAACGTCATCCAAAAATACGAAAATATTTAAAGGTTGATTTTCTACCTTTCAAAAGCTCATAAGGTATTTTCTTCAAAATTGGTCGGATCAAAATACGATTTAAAACATAGTATGTAGTGTTTATTGCTTCCATCTAAAAATATCTAGGTAATTCATTTTTACAAAGCATGGTGCATGCCATTTTTTCTAGTATCATATTCTTTCTTTATACCATCCCATTTTGTTGAGATATTTTAAGTACAGAAAAATTGTGATGAATTTCATTTTTATTGTAAAACATTTCAAAATCATAATTTTCAAACTCGGTATCATGATCACTATGCAAAGAGATAATTGAAACACCTTTTTTATTTGAAACTTTCTTATGAAACTTAATGAATGCAGAAAATTTTTCATCTTTATAAGCTAAAAACATTATCCATATAAAATGTGAGAAATCATTTACAATTACTAGACCATACTTTTTGCCTCCCAAACTAGTTATTCTAGTAGGTCCAAAGAGATTCATATGAAGTAATTTTAAGGATCTAGATATAGAGACTATTCCTTTTGGTTTGAAAGATGATTTTATTTGTTTTCTAAGTTGACATGCACTATAAATCTTATCCTTTTCAAAAGTGAGTTTTAGCAAATGTTTTATAAGATTATTTTTGTTCAATTTTGAAAGCAAATGCATACTTCATGCCCTAGTCTACGATGTCAAAGTTAACAAGTTTCATTGATCTTGGTTTCCATTGCCACTAGGCATTGACCATTTTGTATAGGTAGATCATCAAGATCAACCATGTAAATGTTAACATATCTATGACTAATGAACTTAATACCATTGTCATCAAGACTAGATACAATGCACATGGAAGATTCAAAAATCACTTTGAAACCTTTATCACAAAATTGACTTATACTAAGCAAATTATGTTTCAAACCATCAACAAGTAAAATATTACAAACATAAGTAGAGGGGGTGATATGGACTTTACCGATACCGATAATTTTACCATTTTCATTATCACCAAATATTACATTTTCACCATTTAAAGCCTCAAGAGATGTGAATTGCTTTACATCTTTGGTCATGTATCTTAAGCAACCGCTATCAAGGTACCATAATCTTCTTTTCTTCTTGGTTGCAAGACGCACCTACAAAAATAAATCAGGTGGAGACTTTAGATACCCAAGTCATCTTGGATCTTTTAGGGTTAGTTGATGTGGTTCCTTTTGGAATCTAAACTTTTCTAACACTGTTTAATTTTCTTCTATCACACATGTAAGATTTATATTCTAGCATACTACAAGAATAACATGTAATGCTAGAAGATGCAGGTATAAATTTTTTTTTGAAATATTTTTATTGTTTTTGAGGTTTAAAACATAGGCCTGCTTTGTTGAAAATCACTCTTTGGCTATTCAAAAGCATGTTAAGTTTTTCTGAGCTATAGGTAAGTTTCTCAACAAATAGTTTCGCTTTTTCAATCTCTTCTTTGTATTTCTTATTTTCTTGCAAAAGTTCTTTATTTTGTTTGATAAGTTTTTTATTTGTTACAAAAACTTTATCCTTCTTCAATGCTTCTTTTTCTGTCAAAAGAATTTTTTTTCATTTTTCAAAGAAGTGATTTTATCATTCAATTCCTTTTTTTCTTGAAGCAAGCAATCATTGTCTTTCAAAAACTTATCATTTGTTTTAGATAGCTCCAAGTTTTGATTTCTCAATTCTTTATTTTTTATTTTAAGTTTTTGATATTCTACAACAAGTTTATCAAAAATGTCACGTAATTCATCAAAGGTAAATTCATTTTCGGGTTCAGCCTTACCTATTCTTCATTTGCCATGAAGCAGATGTTGGCCACCTTTTGCTACTCTTCATCAGAGCTTGAATCTTCACTCTCACTCCATGTTGCCATCATCACTTTCTTTTTGAATTTCTTTTTGGCCTTCTTGAGAGTGGGGCAATCCATTTTATAATGTCCAGGCTTCTTACACTCAAAACATATTGGTTACTCCCTTACCTTTTCTTTTTCCTTCTCCTTATTGGGCTCCCCTCTTTGTGGCTTCTTCTTGTAGTTGAACCTTTTCTTCCTCATGAATCTCTTAAATTTTCTTGAGATAAGAGCCGTTTCATCTTCCTTATCTTCCTCATCGAAATCATCACTATAATCCTCCTTGTTTATGAACTTGAATGCAATAGTCTTCTTTTTCTTATCATTGTCCATAACTTTCTGCTTTAAGGACAACTCGTATGTCATAAGTGATCCCAAGAGCACTTAAGTGGAAGAGTGTTGACATCCTTGGCTTCTTTAATAGTGGTGACTTTTGAATCTCAAGATGATGGAAGACCTGAGGATTTTGTTAACAAGTTCAGCATTAGATATAACTTTTTTTTCATTAATAATGTTAGTAAACCTGGTGTACATTTCACTAATTGATTCATTTGGTTCCATCCTAAACATCTCATAAGTATGGATGAGCATGTTAACTTTAGTAGTCTTCACTTGATATATACCCTCATGGGTAACTTCAAGTATGTCCTAGATTTTCTTGGTGAAGGTACAATTAGATATTCTATTAAATTTACTAGAGTCTAATGTACAAAATAATAAATTCATAGCCTTTGCATTAAGCTCAACTTGCTCGATGTCATTTTCATCCCAATCTTCTTTTAATTTAGGAGTGGGAATGCAATTAATCAAGATAATAGGTTCATGAGGACCTTTAACTACGGTCTTCCAAATATTGTAATCTATTGCTTGAATGTAGATGCGCATATGAGTCTTCCAGTAAGTGTAATTAGTACCATTAAAGAGTGGAGGATAGTTTGAGGCTTGACCCTCAACAATACCAATACCAATTTGGGCTACCATTAGATCTTTGACTCAAGATTGTTAGACCTATATGCTAAGTACCAAGCTCTAATACTACTTGTTGCCTAGTGTAGCAATCCAAGAGGGGGGTGAATTAGATTTTTTAAAAATTTAAACAAGTAAGTGCTGAACTAATGTGTTTGTGAAACAATGTGAATGTGCTGAATATAAACTAGATGCTATGCTTTAAAGAATAAGCAGCAATGCAAGGAAAAAGAAATAAGAAGATAAAGAACACACACACACACAAGAAGTTTATAGTGATTCGGTGCACTCCAAGCACCTACATACATTTTCCAAGCTATCCCTTAAGAATCTTACTATAATCTACCAAAGATTACAGCCAACTTATTTTTCAAGGCTCACAAATCAAACCCACAGTTAGTTTTCTCACTTAGGCTCACCAACAACATTTTCCTCAAGCCAACCCTAGGCTTGAATTCTAATTCATGGCTTGGAAGGGCCAAAACCCTAGTTTCAATAGCCTTGAAACTAGTTATAGCAAATAAAACCAAAGTACAGATTCAAGTACAAGAATAAAACTCTCAAAAGAACAGAAATAAAGTCAATGAAATTCTTCTTGAATGCTTGAATTGTCTTCTTCTTGGAAGCTTTTAATGAATATTTTTGGATATTGATTTGAAGGCTCAATAGCAAGAATGAAGACTTTTTCAGGTAGAATCTTCTTTATTGCTCACTCTTGTCTTTTCAATAGCTTTCTCAAAAGATAAAATTTGTCTCTTGTCTTTTCTTTTTTTTTTCCTTATGTCTTCAATAAGTTTGGTGAATGATAAATACTCCAAAAACCTTTAAAAAATCATTTATGACCGTTGGAGTGGACAAACTAACCGTTTTAGATCGTTTAAGTCAATTCTAAACTTCTAAAAATATAGCCATTATTATTGTCAGAACCTGTAAGTTGACCTATGAGTCGACACTTGGGTTGACACTTGAGTTTTCATGAGTTGACACTTGGATCAACATCAGATGTAGTTCTTGGAAAAACATGATTCTACTTCATTTGTGGTCTCAGGCTATGAGTCGTTCTATGAGTCGATACTTGAATCTTGTGAGTCGAGACTTGAGTGAGCACTTGACAAAAAGATTCAGGAATGACACTATTCTGTAACTTTCTTATCTTAGGCCATAAGGCGATCTATGAGTCGACACTTGGGTTGACACTTGGGTCAACACTTCACTAAAGTCCAAAAACCATGTTCTGTTCATTTCTGTTCTCAGGCCTTGAGTCATTCTGTGAGTTGACCTATGAGTTGACACTTAGGTCGACACTTGGTATGCCAGCTGAGGTTCTACGTGCTAGTTCTTCAGAAGTATCGACACTTGAGACTTCATGAGTCAACACATGGTTTGTGCCAATTCCAAACTTTGTGCCAATCTCCGAAACTCTAAAATTTGTCCAATAAACTTCCAGTTTTTTCTTTATAATGCACAAAGTGATCAATTTCATGACTTTCCAAGATGAGAAGACTTCTAAAACTTTGAAATTCATCTTGCTTTGATGTCAATGACTTTGATGCTTTTGTGTAAGGAATTTAATGTACCTGTGATCTAGAATTCACAACTTCAATTGAAATATTAGTACAAAACATATACTCAACGTTTTGTTATTCATCAAAATCGAGGGCTAAAGCTAACATTACCAGAGATGAAGAAGGTGGTGGAGCTTGGCTGGAGAAGGCTAAATCTGGTAGCCACGATGAGTCTAAATTGCTAGTTTCAAGAGGGAAAAATGGGAGAGAGGAGGAGGCTAAGGCAGCGATCTTTGATGGAAAAAGGAGAGGTTTAAATAGCAATGGAGGCTAGGATTTCCTAGCCTTTAATGGATTTAAATTAAGGGAGAATTCTTCATCCTCTATTAAGCAAGAATCAAGGATTCCCATGTTTCCGAAATAGGGGAGTAGGGAAAAAAAGGAAAAAAGGGTTGTTTGGCCCTTGGCTTGGTGACAGGCTGGGAGTTGGTCATTACATCCTTCCCTTTTTCAAAAAATTTTGTCCTCAAAATTTAACATACCTCAATTTGTGAAAAAGTTTAGAAATTTCTTCTTTAATTTAACCTTAAGTTTCTAAATAGCCTCACGAAGGGCCATCTATGTCCTTACATGGTAATTATTATTATAAACGAACTCAACCAGGATCAAACATCTCATATCTATCGGACAAACTCTCATATATGATCTAAAACTTTAAAAAATTTACCCACTTCTCAAGAAAATTGGTGGCAAGATGTGATACCAACTAATCCCTACTCAAGATTATATTAAAGTCATGGATACCAAAAACTTTCAAATCAATGTCATTTCTTTACCCTCTACATAAACTAATTTAGATTTTTGAATCCTAATAGAGATCACCTCACTCCCATAAGAATGCTAACCTAGAAATCAAACTCCAATAGTACACCAAGTATCTTATACTTTAATATAAATGCAGTACATACAAATGAGTGTATAGCTTCAAAGTCAAATAATGCATAAACATAAATAAATGTAATTGGTAATATACCTAATCCTACAATGTTGGATGCTCAAGCTATGTCAATGCATAAATGTGGCCTTGAGTGCATTCTTTTGTTGCCCTAGAAATTGAGTTGATTGAATCAGAATAGTAGGGATCAGAAGAAGAGCTTGCATAAGTTAGGTCCTTGTGGCTTGGAGTTTATGAACTGATTGGGACCCTTGAAGAATTTAAGGGCACTCAGCTATCTTATGGCCCTGTTGGCCACATTTGAAACAAGCTCTAAATGTTCATCTACAATTTTTCATCTTGTAAACACCACCACATACTTTACATTTAGGCTTATCAGGTTGCGTCATTTGTCTATACAATTCTTGCTTCCCCCAAATCTAAGACTTATCATAAGATTTTATAGATTTTTTAGCATTAGAATCTCTGCTCTTCTTCCTTTGCTTGCATCCAGTAGCATCTCAGATTTCCTTCTAGATAATCTCCATATTCTTGGCTCTATCAACTAGATCATCATAGCTTGTTGAGTGCACTATAGCCAAGCCTCAATGTATATATTACTTTAACCCCTTTTCAAATCTCCTCATCTTAGACTCAGTATCCATGACTAGGGAGGGAGTGAATCAGGATAGTTTATCAAACTCTGGCTTATACTCATCCATAGTCATGTTACCCTGACCACAAATGGAGAAATTGTCTCTCTAACTCTCTTATTTAGCTTGAAGGGAAGTACTTAGAATAGAAAGCAGTGAGGAACCTTTGCCAAGTAATAAGCTCATGATCTTTAACTGAAGTGCACTCCACAGACTTCCACCAATGATAGGCTTTATCTTGAAGCATATAAGTGGCAAATCTGACCTTTTCCACATCAATACACTCCATCACCCTGAAGGCTTTCTCCATCTCGTCAATCCAAGCCTTGACCTCATAAAAATTTGTAGTATCTTTAAATATTGGAGAAGCCATTTTTTTGAATTTTGATATACCCCTCCTATGCTCAATTGGACTAGCATCCTATTGCCATGGGTGTGGAAGTTGCTGAGATTGTTGTCTATGCTGACATACCAATCCCATTACCTTCTCAATTAATTTAAGAACTCACGGTTCATTTTTTATTACATTTCCTTACATAAATGTTGGTCGACCAAAAATTATTAATGGACTAGCCCTTACTTTTTGATGGATACCAAGGGTGAAATTTTGAGGTTCTTGATTTGGCGGGGCTTCTATTGCTTGATTAATAGGGGTTCTATCTAGAGAGCCCCCAACCATCTCATTAATACTTAATTTTTGAATACATCGAGGTAGCATTCTAATTCAATGAAACAAGCATTACAAACTATATTCAAATACAGTAACACAAAATTATTAACAAGAAAGCAAATATAGATGCCTCATTGCCTAGTTTCTACCCAACTCTTAGCCTTTCCAACAAATCCTAGGGATCCTATAATATACTATTTTTTATTGTCACAATCCCTAATGATCCTAAACCTCATCCAAAAAGGCTAGCTAGAAGATAATTTTAGATTTCTCAATTCTGTATAAGTATCGAAGATCTTCCTAGTAAATAACTTATGTGGGACTAAATACATGCCCATATGGATCCTCACATACTTCCTCTATATATATATTTCTATTTATAAACATCACAATCGGCCCGTGGTTAGCCCATGAATCCGTGCTGTAGTATCCCCTAGTTCATATAGATTATAGGCCGGGTTTGCTTTGATACCATTTGTAACAACTTAGAACCTCATCCAAAAAGACTAGCCAGAGGTATTTTTTAGTTCCTTAATCTTGTATAAATATCCAAGACCTTCTCGACAAATAATCGATGTAAGATTAAATACATACCCACATGGATCCTCACAACAAATCTTGGTCCTACTTCCAAGATCATAGAATTATTCATCTGGTTTGTTGCATTTATACTCCTGTGTAAGTAGGAAAATTTAAAGAAAACATCATCATTTGACTTGATGTTACTGATTGTTTGCTCTTTCAATCTTAATTGCTACAACAATACTAAGTTGATGCTATAGCTTATGTTGTTTCTATACCTTTCGGGTATGACTGGTATTTTTAATTTTAAAGAAAACTCTGACTATGCATGCATACAAGCACAACCATCCTATAACTATTGGACTGATAGTTATACATTATTTTACCTCATCCTGATGTAGTTTGTGTTAGGCATATCCTATCATGCCACCTACAATATAGCCCTTTATTCTAGAGAATTAAGGCCATTATGATTGCTTTGGTCTTCGATAGGCAAAAATCTTAAGACTTGACCTTTGGATCTGCTTCTTCATCTTAGTATCGAATTATTTTTGTCTGACCAGGTCTCCACCTTTAGTATGATTTTATGGCTAAAACTTTATCCAATCGTATCAAGAGTCATATGATTTCTATTTGTTCATATTTTATCACCTTAATCCATGGGGCAGTTGCTTCAAACCATCATTTAAATTATTAAGATGTGATGTAAACAATGACCCCCATATCTTGCACTACCAATTAGATAGTAACAGGATATATGGGTCACTCATTTCCTTACACAAGTAATGGTGCCTAGAAGTTTGAATCTTTAATGCCTTTTTGAAATTATCATGTGTTCATATCTATCGATCTATCTCTTCTCTTTTAAAGATGGGCCATGTAGCATAACCAGAATGGTTCTCATTAGGATTAGACTACTCAAGGAATTGTAATTGATTAGAATCCATTTATGGTACCAAAATCTTTTTAAGGAGCTCAAGGAGTTCATCTTCCATTATTTCTTTCAATAGTTCTTTTTCCCTTCATTTTCTTCAAGGTTCTCAACTTTAATAATAAGATAAGCCAAGATCTTACCTTCATCTATGTTCTCACAAATGGGAAATGAGAGGAGGTAGAAAGTTCTAGGATTTAGCAATCAATAGATACTTAGGTGCTAATCCAGACATCTTTCAATTTGTGGGTATTAATTAGGTCCCACCTTTAGATTCTTGATTCCTTAATCTATTTCTTCTATCTTCCCATGCCATCCCTAGGAGACATTCTTTTATAGTAGGTCGGACTTAGGGGCTTCAATATGGGAAAATCTCAATCACCATAGGCCATGACCTCTCCGATATGACCTTTGGAACCAATGGTTTGATCATGTCTCCCAACAAAAGTCATCTATTTGGGAGAATAATAGTTTCTCTAAAATCTTGACCTTTTCTTATTCTCCCCCAAGGGCCAACCGACCATTTCTTTTTGTTGCTCTGTTTTTGGTCGCATTTGATCAGCTCCTTTCATATTAATCATGGCATGACCATCTCATGTTTCCTAGATCAAGCTATTTTTTTTACCTTAGACTTTTTGGTGAGTCTTTTAATGTCAATATTTCTGTTCATGTGCTTAGTAATGATTTCAGCTTGCCTCTAAACAAATTACTATGTACAACCATTATGTGCAAGACTATTGCTATTGCACCAAGCTGATATTATATTAGGAGTATGTTGCTTTTTGTTTCTTATCTAGGTTTTTAGATATCTTTTCTATTCTTGATCAATCCAAATGGTCAAGGCCAATTAACCTTAGATTAGCTATGACCCTTGCCATGGGTCGTCATATAGTCATGGCTCCTATTTTAGCATATCTATACCAGGGCCCTAAAAAAAAATCACTTTTAGGTGTTGGAGATGTGCAGGTTCTCCATGGATGCGCCGGATTTGGTTGTATGCATATTTTCTAAAAATATATCCATCCACCTTTGAAGAGACCAACATTGATCCCCGTTGGATGTTGATACATCCATCTAGAGGGCCCACTCCTTTTCTTTTCAGAATACTTCCTTATGAAGATCCTTTTTATAGAGGTCTAAAACTCATGTTTCCTTTCTTCTACTCCTCGAAGTCCTCCTGGTTGATTTCCTCAAGGTCGATATGTTATCAATTGAGATTGAGGACTTGAGACTCTTATGGAGAGATTTCTTAGCTTTTAGGGATCTTAATGTCAACACAATAATTAGTAAATCAGGTAATAATAAGTAGCCTATTGACCACTACAATTTTTTTGTTCACCAATTTGGCATGATCTAGAACATACCTTGTCTACCTTTATATTCCTTGAATGCACTACCAATGGATCAACTCCTTATGTTTAAGCTCGATAGAGTGCCATGGTGGATTTTTTCTATGAATAGTTGTCTAAAATACCACTTTATTCCTTCTAACCCTTGACCCTGCATGACTGAAGAGTTTTTAACTTAGTAGAATGTTCATATGACCAATATTCAACCTGAAGATGTATCCAACATCATAGATCATATCAATGTTAGTACTCTTCTTGATTTGATATCTTTTGCACCATTCGGTCACTTGCTAATGAATCTTTAGTTCTGATCAAAGGCAAAAGTATATTTCTTTGACCTAACTGCATAAATCTATTTCTACATAACCATCCTAATCGATCTTCATGTCTATAGTGTTGGCCTCACTTTTTTGGCTACGGTTGAGGACCGAAGTCCTTGTTTCAAAAAGAATAAAGATGATAGTTCACAAGCTTAGGCCCACTCATCTTTGATGAAGCTATAAAATAAAATGCCCCTTAGCAATACTTAGAGAGATGTCTTCGAAGCCTACTACACTCTAGAAATTATCAATGATTCCAAAGCGGAGTTATTGGATGCTTTTGCTGAAATGCCATATGTATTATAGGCCAAAACTTTAGGAGATTTAGCCCCATCGGTTGAGTTGACACCTCTCTCTCGATCTCCACTATTGGATCACCCTTAAGAGTTACAAATAATAGGGCCTTCGGTCCTCCTAATTGATGTAGCTAGTTTTCATTGGCTCAATTATTCTGGGCCATTACCAACTCCATCGCCATCATTTAAGGTACTACTTTCTAGCACTTCAACCATCGATCAAGAGATACCACTTATGCTCTTACGGTAGTCCCTTTATCCTTTCTTACATAGGTCTTTACAAGGCCTTGATACTCCTTCCATTTTCCAATCTCTAGCCAGTGCTATGGCCAAGCTTTTAGCTTGATCAATTGATCCTTGTATCAGCCACTCATCATCCAATACAGCCATAGAAATAAAGATGGCTAAAAGGTGCCTACAGTGCATTCTCACCTTTTCGATTGATAAGCAAATTTCTTTCGAGAATATGGTCAAACTTTCAACTGCCATTTCAATCCTTCAACATTTGGCCTACATCTTAACATATGATTTCCAACACCCATTAGCCTATATTTTTGAAATTTTTTATCTACTGGCTATCCTAACCAAAGAAGTCAACATAGTAACCACCTGCACTAACAAGCTCAAGATCATAGTCTTTTCTTTGGAAACTGATATCAAACATATCTTGGATGCATATTCATTTGTTTAGGATAGTTGCACACATGAAAAAACTAGCCTATATTCCTTGAAGTAGAACTGGTCAACATTTGCTAAGAAATACAATATTTGGAAGAGCAAAGTGAAGCTGGAGCAAAACAACAAGAAGAAATTCCTAACCTTGGATGCATCTAGAAAATTGTTAGAGGCCTATAAGTCTCAACTTTTGACTCTATTTGGATAGATAGTTGCCTCTAAGTTGATGTCTCAAACCCTTCAAGAGGAGTGGGAAGACTCCAAAAAGTCTTTAGAGGATTTTAGATGAAAGTAGGATAATACGTTTTTGTATCAACTTTTTTATTGAGATTCAGGAGATTGTACTCTTGATTATGATATAACACTATTATTTATTTTGCTTTTATATCAAATTTATCACTTCTGTGATCTTCTAGCACTTATTTCTTATTGAGACCCATGCTAACCATAATCTATATAAGAGTCTTTGATCATTTGTAATATTAGATTCTAGGCCAAATCGACCCATACATTATTATATTGCCCCTTGACATATGGAACATGCACCACATATAAAACTTCCAAATGCTCCCTTTGTTGCTCTTCAACATTTGTGGTGCTCATGGCTAGTATTACGAGGCCACTCTATTTTGTCCTTTACTCCTAGACAAATGATCATAAGCTACTATCATCAGGGATATGCCAATTTCACCAATGATATTTTAAATATCTCCATGACCGATGATCTCTAGTTTCATCTAGGTATTGATGGAAACATCCTTTAATGGTTTGGTCTACCATAACTTTGCCAGCATAACTTTGCAATACCTTAGTCAACATATCTGTAGATCTCCATAGTATGGTCTTTGGCTCTTGCTTATCTTTGGCCCTCCTTTCCTCTCCATTTTAGGTGCACTAGGGCACTTAGGGTCCTAGAAAATTTGTTTGGCTAGCAGGAGATGACAAGTTCTAGCAGTACTATATGATGCATGCATAGAATTGCTACCGATATTCGATTAGTTGGAAGGATGATGATTCAAGGGAGGATAGAGAGTAGTACAGGTCCTAGTGCCTTGATATTTATTGACTTTTTTAATTGTTATACCATCATTCGAAGGAGATGGATTCAGATAGGATGCGGCATGGAGCTATGGTGGAAAGATTGTAGTATGAGACCTACAATAAGGGTGCAATGTGGAGCTAATGTAATAGGTGCAGCATAGAGCTATAGGAGAAAAGCTAAATTATGCCTACTATGATAAAAGGTAAAGGTAAAAGACATAATATAAGATATATTGAATTGATTGATTGTTGAAGGGTCCAATATAAAGTACAATTCCTCTATAATAGCAATACTGATGATCAACCAATTTTTCAGGAGTCACACTAAACCAGGAAATTCCTTTGTAGAACCTCTATGGTACCTCAATACGCAACAAATTCCAATGTTATAATTTCTTAAACTTTGTCATCTAAGAGTAAGATTCTTATTCCAGTTTTTTTGTATCATAGGGTCATGGGTCTTCTTCTCATTCTTCTTGAAATCAGGTTTTGGATTGATTGATGCTGCTTTTGATAAATCAGTAACCATCATTTTGACAGTCATTTTAAGGAACAGACCAACATCCACCAACATGATGCCTTCATCTTTCTCTAGGAGTTTGTGTCTAGCTTCAGTGATGGACTTCTAGAGAGTATGCCTAAAAACTATACAATTGTTGATAATATGACTTTATTGATTATACCATTTGCAATACCTTCTTCATTTTAGCTCTTTCAGAGAAGGAATTTTATGGCCTTCAAGAAGTTTAAGCCATTTATGTTTTAGTAGGTGATCAAATTTTTGTTCTATTTTAGTAATATTAAATAGATGTTTGATATCATCTTCAAAAGGTGTTTGATGATTCATTCCTAATCGAGATAAAGCATTCGACTTGCTAAGTGCCTTGCAAATATAAGATTTACTTGTTAAAATCTTAGCCATACTAACTTCTGCATCCTCTAAATCAGTAGGCATAATATTTGAATCAGCATCACGTGCCAAATTCTCATAATTTAGGTATCTCAAAAATTCAAGGTTCATTTAGATATTTTTCTTTGCTCCTTTTTCCTTCAAATAATCTCATAGTTAACTTTCATGTAGTTAACTGATTAACTCATGAACATTTTCTACATTGAGGTTGTTTTGATTAATTATAACATATCCAGCCTCTCTTAATAACGTGTAACACCCATTTTGTATGCTTTTAAATCTTATCATTTACTTTTCAATCTATTTACCAAGTTGCTATATCAACCTAGCTAAATCAACTATCAAAATCTCAGGTTTGGTTCTATAGAATCAAGCATAAAATCAACTTTTTAACTCTTGCCTAGTATGCATAGAATT
The DNA here is from genome assembly GCA_021397845.1 of Areca catechu. Lineage (NCBI taxonomy): Eukaryota > Viridiplantae > Streptophyta > Magnoliopsida > Arecales > Arecaceae > Areca > Areca catechu. The sequence continues at coordinate 96,703,421 of CM038038.1, read as the reverse complement.
ATGTAAGAGATTTACACATGCATGCACATATATTATGTTATATATATATACATATATATATATACATATATATATATACATATATATATATACATATACATATATATATATACATATATATATATATACATACATATATATATATATATATGTATATATATATATATACATATACATGCATATACATATACATACATATACATATATAGATGCATACATATACATATATGTACATACATACATATATATACTTACATACATACCTACATACATACACATACCTGGTAAAGGTATAACCTGTAAGAGAATCAACAAACAACATTAATTGGAGAAAATCATTATTGCAAACCTTTTGACATTGTACTAAGAATCTTCCTATATGCTCCATGGTCAATACTCTATCGTCATTAGAGAATTTGAAAAATTATGGCACTTTGCACCAATGAGGAAACATGTAAGCTTGGCCGCATCGGTTAGAATAAAGCTTCCTATAAATCGGCCTCATGATTGGCCATAGGTAAAGCCTTGCTGTTCTTTGATTAACCTTATTAACCATGCTAGGTTTGGTGGAGATTGGCCTCGATCATTCTAATTTTGGGTGGCATAAATATATATGGCAACAAATTTGTCTAGAACAATAATATGCATTATAAGTATTAGTGTCAGCTTGATGTAAGCCACCATCCCATACGTAAGGTATGAATCCTATTCCTTGAGGATATACTCTTCGAGGCAACTAAACCCTATACAAGTTATAGAGCATAACTCTAGTCGATAAATAAATAAAAGTTTTATGTCTCAAGTGGGATGGGGGGCATCCTAGCTAGTCATCCTAGCCTATTCCTATAAGAAAATAAGATCAGGATGGGTTGAGATTATAAAACCTATCTATGTAGAGAAACAAAAAGGAAAGAAGGAAATCAAGTGTAATACCCGGCCCATCCAAAATAAAAAAAGAAAAAGAAAAGAAAGGAAGATTCTCGATCAGAGTCTTCCTCCCTCTTATCCAACTCCATTGAGGAGTTCCTCCCTTTCGACTCCATCGAGGAAAAGAAATCCTCAAGCTCTATAGAAAGGACTCTCCTCCCTTAAGCTACCGATCCCAAAACCTATCCATGTCGACAAGAAGAGTCTTGATTTCCATTGATCTCGGTGATGGATCTTTGAAGTTTCTCCGATGATTCACCAAGAAATCTTGTCGAAACCAAGGTAAACTCCCCCCCCCCTTCTTTCCTTTCTTTCGAATGGGTCACCATGGGGATTTGGCCGACAAAGCATCGGACTTGAGATTTGAATAGGGCTTTCCCTATTTTATTTTTCTTTTATTCTTCTTGATCCACCAACCATCGGCATGGGTGCAGCTACGGGTAGTCTCACCGTCATCAGGAGCCACTACTAGAGGCTAGCCCGGGGGCTTTGCCATTATGGTTAGGAGAAAAGAGGAAAGGAGGGGGAGGGGTTTCCCTTATTCTAGCCGAGCAAAAGAAGAAGAGAAAAAAGAAGAAGAAGAGAAGAAAAAGAAAAAGGAAAAAGAAGAAAAGAAAAGAAAAAGAAAAGGAGAAAGAAAAGAAAAGAAGGAAAAGGAAAAAAAAATCCTCTCTTCTCTTTCTTCCCTCTCTGGTTTCTCTCTCTACTTTCTCTCTAGTTTCTCTCTACATTTTTTTCTATCTAAAAATCTTTTTCTCCTAAGGATTGGAAAGGTTGTGAAGTTGGAATCAGGAATCAGTAGGTGGATAGTTGATGGTACTCGGATAGAGGGTTTAAGATCTATAACTACTATACCATGAAATTGTTTATTAAAAATAGGATTAATGATAAAAAAATTCCTATATAATTTGAGGATTTTCAATTCTAGCACATACTTTAAATTTCTCAATCGATTATGTATACTTTTCGATTTGTTTCAATAATATCATGCCATCAACGGGATAATGTTTTTCCATTAAAGTACTGACATGGATAGGCATTGTCACCTGATATGCTATCTACATGGACCGGTGGGGTTTAAAGGGCTTCCTATCATGATGATGGAGATTTTTTTGGCCTTTACGCTTCCTCTCTGATTTCCTTCTCCTCTTCTCCCTCATAAAGAGTTTCAGGTTAGCCAATTTACTAGGTTGACTAGTAGAGGAGCAGGCTTTCCGCTCGGCCAGGCCAAGCTTGATTTTTTGATAAGGTTTGGGTTTTGAAAGGAAGAGTCTCTTTTGATTGGTGGATAGGTGATTGGCTTGATTGTAGGGCCCCCATCGTGACATTTTCAGTAGTCCCTCATTGAGCATCGATCTCAGTATTCCCTCATTGAGCATCTTTCTTGGTGGACCCTAGTTCCCTCATTGAAACCCTCAAATGGTAATCCCTTATCAACTTGTTTGAGAAAAAGCCTAAGAAGATAAAAGTGAGTTGGTTTACTTTACTGTATATTTAATTTATTAATTCTAATTGTGTTGGTCAATTGGAAGATAAACTATTAGGTTTATATTAGTATGATGTCAATTGCTATTTAGAATTATTTATTATCTTAATGAATGGCATGTTTCATCTTCTAGAATGGGAGATACTTTTAACATATACATGCATCATGGAAGTACTTTTCAAAGGTACCCACAAGTAAATTATATAAATGGGAAGGTAGATGTATGGGATAACTATGATCCTGATTTTATTTCATACTTCGAGTTAGTAGACATGGTCAAGGAGCTAGGATATGATAAGATATTGAATTTGGTATATACTTCCAAACATGAATATAGAAGAGGGTATCAGAGAAATTAAGAAGGATAGTGAAATGATAGAAATAATACCCATTACACTTGAACATGGAAACATTGTGATTTTGTAGAGGCTACAACTGAAGTGAGGTTGGCTGATATCGAGGTTGGGTATCCATTGCATATGCTCTAGTTAATGCAAGCAGTCAAGTTCCATCACTTATAGATAGTGAGAAGTCTATACATAAAGATACTAATCCCGAGTATATTCCAAAAGAGCCAAGTGAGTCCGAGGAGTCTTAGACTAATGATGATATAATGACAGATAATGAAGAATACCTACATGCTAGGAATAAGGCATATGATATTGGTTCAGTTCCTATTGGAGCAGATGCTGAAGATTCAGATCTTGTTGGAGTAGATGAACAAGGAGCAGATGAAGTATAGCCAGATATTGAAATACCTAAGAGAAATAAAGGTTCCAAATCTGTAGATATTTATGATCATGATAGTAAAATGGAGGTTCAGATGATGAAATTCTAACTCCGGATAGTAGTGAAGAAAATCAGTTTGGATCTATAAGGAAAAAAAGAGTAAGACACACTTACTACAATCTAAAGTATGGCAATAGAGTGTGTCGTTTGTAGTGGGAATGAAGTTTGAGGGTCTGAAGGAATTCAAGGATGCTGTTCAAAGGTATGCTATAGTAAATAGATACAATATTACATGGAAAAGAAGTGGATTGCAAAAGATGGAGGTTAGATGTGTGGACAAGTGTCCTTGGAAGGTGTATATAAGTTGGATGTAGAGAGGAAACTTTTATTATAAAAATCCTTCATAATGAACATAATTGTTGTAGGAGTTTGAGAAATAGGTAAGCTAATTCTGAATGGCTTACCAAGAAATATGTTAATAAGTTTATATTTAATCCTAGTTGGACTGTGAAAAAGATAGAAGCAGATGTAAAAGAAAAATATGCCTTGTATATAATTATGATACAATCGTATAGAGCAAAGTGGAAGGCACTGACAAAGATTATAGGATCGGTAGAGGATCATTATAGCAAGTTATGATCTTATTATGAAGAGTTGAGAAGGATAAATAAGAATGGGTTTTTTAAAATTCAAGTTGAAAGGCAAACTACTAGGGACAAGCCCCATTTTAAAAAGTTTTATATGAGATTTGATGCCCTAAAGAGAGGTTGGCTAGCAGGCGACAGACCAATCATAGGATTGGATGCATATTTCTTAAAGATATTTTTAGAAGGCCAACTTCTTTGTGTTGTGGGAAGAGATGGAAACAACCAAATGTTCCCAATAGCTTTGGCAGTTGTTGAGGGTGAGTGTGAAAGTTCTTAGACTTGGTTCCTAGAACTACTACTTAAAGATTTTAGAGTTCATGATAGCTATAGCTATACAATAATTAGTGACCAGCAAAAGATAATTATCTTACTTCTATTTTACTTATATTTATTACATATTACTAACCTAACATTGGATTGTTTGTTTGTTATAGGATCTTTTTAATGCTATTAGCAAGTTAATTCCACATGTTAAGCATAGAAATTGTGCCAGGCATATATATGCCAATTGGAAGAAATCTAATCCTGATCATGTACTTAAGAAATAGTTTTGGGTAGTTGTACGTGCCACAAATCATGCAGATTTTGATGATGCCATTAAGGAAATGTAGAGTATATCAGGAAAGGCTGTTGAAGATTTCATGAACCGAGGTCTAGCCCACTTTTGTAAAGCATTCATCAATATTTTTTTAAGGTGTGATATAGTTAATAATAATTTATCAGAAACTTTTAATGGCTACATTCTTGATACAAGGTAAAAACATATAATAGATCTATTGGAAGATATAAGGGTTGCATTGATAGAAAGGATGTTTGATAAGAAACAGTTGATGGTAAACTCAAGTAACAACATATGTTCAAGAATAAGAAAGAAGTTGGAAGATGCTAAAATGGGGTCTAGGTTATGCACTCCCATACCTAATGGAGTGTTAAAATTTAAAGTTAGACTTGTAGATGATAGGTACATTGTCGATTTGAATGAGAGGTTTTGCTCATATAGAAGTTGGGACTTGACAATCATCTCATGCAAACATGCAGTATTATGCATCAATTGGATGAAACAAAATATAGATATATATTAATGATTGCTACAAGAAAAATACATACTTGGAAGCTTATATTCCTCCAATGCAGTCATTGGATAGTCAAAGAATGTAACCTCGAGAAGAGTTTGAGAGTATCTTGTTCCCTCCCATCAAGAAGATGCCTGGTAGGCCTATGAAAAATAAAAAAGGCATAAGGATGAATTAGCTAGCAGTAGCCACAAATTACCTAGGATTAGACTGCAAATGTAATACAAAGCCTGTGGCCAATATGGCCATAATTTCATATGCAAGAATAAGGAAAACTCAAGTGACAAATTGAGACCCCCAAAACTTCTAGTATGTTGGTAAATTTAATCTTACATGACTCACATTGAATACACCAACTAATCTATGCTACTTACAAGTTCGAAGAAGAAAGAGACCAAGAAAGGATCAAGATGCAGTAGGTTCTTCTCAAACAGGATTGCATATAACCAGGCCAATAGGATATCATTTGCAAAGAGAAAAAATCTCAGTGTTAGTGATAGATAGAGAGTATGTATAAGTGATATCCCTTTTTGAGTTTATATCAATAAATGTAGACTGCCTTTGCTAAAGTTTAATACTATGTAATGAACTCAGGTAAAGCAGGGCTTTGGTATCTATCAATCTCCAGAAACTGACTTCCAATACTTTACGATAAAATTAATCACTTAGGTTTTGGTATCTATATAGTGGCATTAACTTTTAGTATAAACACTAATTCATTATATTGCTTTATGCTTTAATTTAAAGATTCCTGAAAGTAACACTATTCAAAATCTTGAAGCAAATCAAGGCTCTTGCAATACTATTGGAGGTGGGTCATTCGTATAGAGAAGAGGTTTTAGGCCTGTACCTGGAGGAAGTTCTTGCATATAGGGCTTTAAGGGTAGCCAAAACTCTTCATTAACTCGAAATCAACCTATCTAGTAAGTAAATAAATGAAGTTAAAATATTTATAAGTTCTAGTTGGGTTATCTTAGTTATCATGTTCTACATGTCTTATTTAGGACATTTATAGAAAAGAAGCTATACTATTTTGTTCCAGTTTGATAAGAATGGACATGGCATTATTTTGGACATGATTGATATTGTTCCAATTGATCTGGACATTTTGTAATATAATCTAGTTTTTTATTTGGACAATCTGTAGTCATCTTGATATTGATCTATATTTTGAACTGGATAGTTTGTAAAGAAAATATTTGGACATGCTTGATATTGATCTATATTTTGACCTAGACAGTTTGTAATTTACTATTATTTCAGTTTATAATGTTCCAGTTAAAGTAGGACCTCTGTAATATTCCAGTTGAATTGTTCAAGTTTGTAATATTTTGTTCTAGTTTGTAATGAAATCAAGTTTAATTGTTCTATCTGCTAAATTTTGCTTGGCAATTTGTACCTGCAGAACTAGATTTGCTTGTAATTATCAGGCTCTCTGTTTATTAGGTGGATGTTTGTGCTTTTTAGAAGTTCTTACACTTACAGTATGCTAGCATATGTTTAGAAGTGATTTCAAGCTATTCTCTAATTTGACGATGGCAATGGATAAGGAACCAATACTCAAGTGAAATCATTATGCCCACCTGACTACTGATAGGCTAATGTCTATGTAATGTTTTTATGCTATAACCCATATATTGGAATTTGCAAATAGTTTTTTGGATTCAAAACTTTTACAAGAAATTCCTTTCTTCCATATTAAATTATATTATATTTCAATGAATTTGATGATGACTTGTTAGTGAACTTGCAGGTATCAAAAAAGAAGATTAATCCAAATGTAAGAGAGAATATCAAATTGTTATATAATGGCTTAAATGTTTTCATCTTTGATGATTCAAAGGCAGTTCTTTGATCTCAATAAAACATAATATGACAAACAAGTAGCAAAGCATATATATATATTTAAACATAAGATAATACAGTCACACAAAGAGTCTTCATATCATTATCCTTAACAATAGCCAGTATAATAGCAGCATTATCAACCATGAGAATACAAGGAACCAAACATATATTTTTTTCCTTCCTTTCTGCCTTGAAATCTCAAGCCTTAAGTATCTATTCTCCTCCTGCTGCTTTGTATGGTCATTCTTTAGATTACCAAGCTCTTGCTTCATTTTTGCCTTCGCTTTCTTCAGCTTGATAGCCTTCTTTTCCAGTAGTTTCACATTTTCTTCACCTAAATCTTTCATCTCCTCTACCAGTCCAAACTTTTCTTTCAGCCCCTCCTTCTGGTTAATCAACATTACAGTCACCTCCTTCCCACGGTCACAGACTATGGGATCAACCCATTCAAAAAATCTATATTCATTATCCTACAAACAAAATTAGTTCAATCAACATAGTTTTATGGCTTAATCAACAAGTAATAATTGAACATTTGGAGAATGCTTACCTTCCAAGACCAGCCTCCCGGATTCATCCTACTCCATAAAGTATGTAACATAGCTTTTACTTGATGATGGCATTGGACTTTAGCTCTGGATACCATCAAACTCCTGACATAGCTGATCCCTCGGCTGCATCCATGCTACCGACATCATCCATCTTCGAAGAACTTTAATCCCAAACACCCAAATACATTCTTCTATAGATTCTACCTCCCATCGAAATAGGAAACCCTTTAAACCCCACTGGTCTACGTGGATGGCACGTCAGGTGCTAACACATATCCATGTTAGCACTTTAATGATGAAACATCATTTTGGTTGATGGCATGACATTATTAAACAAATTGAAAAGTATACATGATCGCTTGAAAAACTTAAAGTATGTGCTAGAATTGAAGATCTCCAAATTGTATAGAATTTTTTTTGTCATGAACCCTTAAAATTAAGATTATTATATATGCGGATAATTTTTCGGGCAGGAGGGCATTAAGCAAGTTCTGTAGTACTTAGATCAAGAATCCAGGTGCAAACTGATATTAGGCATGTTATATCTATCTCCATTAAAGGTAAGAATTTCTAAACATGATCACCAATTTATAAATATGCTTTACATGGCATGATTTTGATCCTTGGATATGGACATTGGCATGCATGATTGTTTATGCATTATATATTTTGATTTCTCATGTTGAACATTTATGATATTGATATTACTATTTATATTTTTTATATGATATGTTCCTATCAAACATGATTATTTTTGGATAATTTAGATTATGATACCGATTATTGAAAATCTTCAAAAGAATATGATTGAACAATATATTTGAGATTTGATAAAGTAATAATCAAGAAGAGGGGATGTTTGAACAACCCATGTCACAAGTAGGATCGTGGTTACTGAGATTACTGATGTGAACTTTAAGTTGAAACTGCAAGTGCATGGTGTACAGAGTAGCACATCCAGCGAGTACGAGTCAATTCCACTAGAAATTTGTATTTGTATGCTCAAACCCTTGCTTAAGTGAGCTTCAACAAAGATATGCAAAAGTTAATTAAATAGAGAAGATAAACAATTTAAACATCTAGGACTTTTGAATCCACTCGACCAATAATTTATAAAATCTCTCTATGATCTTATAATGTCTTTTCAACTTCTTTCTTTGTATTAACCAAATATGGAGCATGAAGAGATTTAAACTCAACTATAATCTATCAAGGCCTTACAAGGAAGAATAGAAAAGAATTAAAAAAAATATTATTAAGAGCCTCCTATTTATTGTCCTTATACTGAATCAAGCATGAACTATGAAATGATTGAAACCCAAAATAGCTCATCAAATCTCTTGGCAAGAAGTTTAAAAAGGAGGTGAAACTCTTAAAAAAATTAAAGCTCAAAAATAGATCATAGAAAAGGGCTTGTAATCATGGTCTAGCTTCATCACCAACCCTAGAAGATTCGCTTAGCCAGACAAGATTTAAATTAAACTTTAAAAATTATTAAAGAAATAAAATCAATCTAACTACTTTCTGAAATATAAATTATAGAATTTAAACTACACTAATTATAGAAAATTAAATTGCATAATTTAAATTGCAAGAATTAAAACTATCATAGTGCTAGAATTAAAAATTATAAGAAAAGAACTGAAACAAGAAAAATAAAACTTTATTTCTAAATCAAATTTAATTATAATATATTCAACTCCTAAGCCATTAACAGGGCTTGGAGTTAAATAAAAATAAAAAAACTATATTTGACCGACAAAGGATCTCTCTCCCTGGCTTACTCTCCTTCGTATATATTGGAAGGGTGGAAGAAAGTGGACAAAAGAGGAGTGAAGGGGGATAAGAAGAAAGGGTAGCAGAACACGGGTTGGAAGTGGAATGCAGAATTCTATGATAGCAAAGACTTATATAGGCAGAGGGGAACGTGTCGAGCCCGTATGGGAATCATGTTAGTTTTTCATTGTGATCTGCCTCAATAGCTTCTGTTCTTATCCTTATCCTGCACCCATTTTGGTTCCACATCCTTATCTCCACACCCGCTTGCACGATCCCCGCATGTTGTTTCCCATCTCAAAACTTAAGCTCTGCTTATCCATCGAACTTCTTCCGATCTGTTTTCTTCCTTTCGGACATCCAATCTCCTGACAGGTTTGGACCGGCATCAGGATGATGAGAGGGTGGCATAGTGGCTTCATAAAGGAGGACCTCTTGTAGTGAATTGGAACGGCGGAGCATCTTCGATGGCTATTGGTAGGCTGGGAGTAGCTTGGACCGGTGAGAAGCGGCGACTGGACGAAGAAGATCTGGATGGTGATGACCGAACAATAGTAGATAAGGCGGCTCCCTGCAACTTTCTCATGACCTGCGGAGGAGGAGATGGTGGATTGATGGGAAGAAGAAGGTGAATGAATACTTAGATGGCGAAAATGGTGGCGGTTCTTTCCTCTCGGTGGTTGCAACAACAAGGAAGAAGATGGCTATCATGGCAGCCTGAGCGAGTAGTGACGGGATGGACTGGAGGAGACGGTGATGTGTCAGAGAAGAAGGGGGCTCGAATGGCTTGGTGTGATGCATGGCGGGTTGTTTCTCAGGCCAGTGAAGAGTTGCGACGAACGGTGAATGGGGTGGCTTGCTGAGAAGATGGGAAGAAGATGACCGTGTCTTTTCCTTGGATTTTTTCAGCATGGGAGGGTTCTCCAGCATGTTCCCGGCCATGAGGAGGCTCCCAGAAGTGAGAGGAAGGAGCTCTGGTAGCTTTCCGGCATCAAATCAGGTTGGGAAGGTCTGTGGTCCACGGTTTTGTTCCATGGACCAGCAACAATGGTAGATGTGGACCATCAGGGCTTCCATGAACCATTTAGCCGGTCCATGGTAGACCGACTGCTCCAATATTCATGCTACATCATGAAAATTACTTTAAAATTTCCTATCAAGCTCAATTGAAGTCCAATTTAAGCACCATTCACGCTGTTGGGTCTCAAAAATTGGACTCTTCACATTGACGGGATTCTTTCCTTAAAACACTACATAAAAGTATTAACTTTAATTAAATAAAAAGAGTTTAATTTATTACTTAATGTACTTATCAATTACCAGTCATGGGCTGAAGCATGATGTCGAGATTGCCAGTCATAGACTAAAATATGATAATGAGATTGCCAGTCATAGACTAAAGTATGATACTCAGATTACTAGTCATGGGCTAAAGTATGACCGTGATTAGTCCAAAATTAAAAAAGATTAATTATTAATCTAGAATATAAAAATAAGACATGATTTTGTCAATAGTTATTTTGGTTGCATGACATGATATTTTATGATTTCTTATTTTATTATTGTTTCCTTATTATTTTAAATCATATCATTATTGATGTGAGTGTATGGAATCCTTATTGGATTATGAAACTCATATCTCTTATTATCCTTCCTTCTTAGAGTTGTGCAAGATATTCGAACTTGGCGATTAATTGGATTCATTGTGAAATAATGAATAAATAGAGAGTCATTAATATCAATCAGATGATTGAAGGATGACTGAATTTATAAATATATAAGTTGCATTATTTTTTTTATATTAGATATTTTTTTTATAAATTTTGATCAATAATATTCTTGAAAATTGAAGTTGTAATGGACTTTTTTAAGACCTTGCATGATCTCTAGGACGTATTCTAGGATTTATGTGGTTGGTCGCATGTTGACCCGGATGTTGGATTCATGGCATGACATGAAGGAAAAATGAAGAAAAGATAACAGTGAAAGAAAAGGAAAATAAAAATAAAAAAAGAAAAGAAAACTGAAAGAAAAGAAAAACGAAAGAATGAATGATAGGGGAAAGAAAAGGAAGAAAGAAATAAAAAAGAAAATAAATAAATAAATAAAGGAAACACTGAAAGAGGATGGATGATATCTACATACTAAGATGCATGATCAAAATTGCTACTGGGATGAAATAGAATAATAGAGCATCTCGTTTCGTAGAAAAATCGGAATACCTTCCTTCCATAAAATTTGAAACCTTAGTTTGGACATATCCATACTGTTGGGATTCTGGTTGAATCTCTTTCGTGAACTTGGGTACTCGGTCCCCTCGTTTCAGAACTGAAGATTTTATTATTCACAGAAATAAATTATCCTACAAATCTATAATTAGCTAGTGTATTACGTGGGAAAGCAGCTTTCCTTGCAGAACTATTGGTTCACTCCCGATGTCAGATTTGGCTTGCGATTGACCGAAATGACTACCTGAGGTGGACCTTGAGTAATAGATTTCACAAGAATCATGTTATTTTGTATTTTGGTTCCTTTGCGTAAGAAGGTTCACCTACATACAACTCAACCTTCCCTTTCCTTTATTATATGACATGAGTGTTCGAAAGTTGGGTTGTTCTAAAATCTAGAACTTGCCATATTATAAGTCTTGATTGGCAATCTACTGATAATTTGAGGGCTATTTTTAAATACTTGCACTAATGATGACATGTCGCAAGATAAATGTGATGACCAAATTGTTCGATCAGCACTGCAAGCAATCCTTCAATTTGCTTAGCCATCTGGGTAAAGGAATTATCTTGTCGACCAATAGCTTTAAGATTGTTTGTCAAGCTCCGAATTCAGTACCGAAATCAGGTCAAGCTAGTTCACATACAAAGTCCATGGCTCAGACTATCTCAGAACTCCACGATCCCGTGGCATGGCTAGTCCAAACACCGTACTCTCTTTATTATCACTTTATCAAATCAGGTCGTACTGTCAAGTCATGTCATCACAAACTTCTCAATGACCGGCATCACGGTCCAAACCATCATAAAAAAACTTTTTAGAATAAAAATAATACATGGGAACATAATTAATAATCTCAACACATTATCCATCTCAAGAATCAAAATATACGATGCAAAACAAACATACATGCTAATGCTCATTTGCACGGATCAAATCATATCATATAAAACAATGTATAGAACTGGTGATCATGTCCAAAATCCTTACCTTCAATCGCTAATCCCAAATATCCGGTATCAATCTATACCCGAAATTTATCCAAATCCTTCCTGCTCAAAAGGTTGATCTCCTACAATAATAAATAAATTCATTCAAACCAAATCCTAGTTTCACAAATTTTGAGAAAGAAGGTTTCCCCTGATTTTCTCTTTTCTCATATTCTCTCTCCTTCTTCTTCTCTCCCATCTTTCTCTCCTCTTTCTCTCTCTATCCCAAATCCCAACATATCTTCAAAACTAGTCGCTATCCCATGCCATCATAGCATGACAACCTTCCTCTTCTTCCAAACCAAGATCCCTTTCCTCTTCCCTTTTCCCTTTTCTTTCTCTCTCATCTTCCCCTCTCTTCTTGGTTCTCTGGCTCTCTGCACTATTGCCCCTCTTTAAATAAAAATCCTCGACGTCCCTGGTTAAAAAGAGAAGAAACTAATCCAAAACCACCTTAAAGAGAAGTCCAAAACTATCAAGAAATCTTTCCGGCCATTAGATATGAGATCGATGCCTCAAACCACATCAAAATCCGAATCCAAAAGCCTCTGATCAAGCCTAAACTCCCTCGAATTCATCTTAGCCATTCGATCAGGCGATCGGATGGTCCATATCGATCAAAAACCCCGTGGACCATCGTAGACCGCGAGAAACTAGTGGGGAAACACTGGGAAATAGGTGGGAAACGCCCCCACCATGCGTCGCTTGCGGCTGGGCCAAGCCCATGTTCCCTCGCGCGCCACGCGTGTGGGCTTGGGCTGCGCCTCGCACGCTCACACAACGGGCCGGGCTATGTGTCGCGTGCCTGCGCACGCCTGTCCACGTTGCTCACCCGCACTCGTCCCCCATGCACGCATGCCATCGCTCGCACGATCCTGTCCATGTCGCCAGCTCTCGCTCGCGCCCCGAGCGCTTGCAAGCGCCCGTGCATCCACTCACCCCCACTGGCTTGGGCTACATGCTTGGCCGCGTGCTGGGTCTAGGCCGGTCCAGTCTAGTGGGCCGGCCTCGCCCCAAATCCTTTTTTTTTCTTTTGGGGTATTACATTCTCCCTCCGTTAAAATAATTTCATCATCGAAATTAGCTTGATTGATATCTTGAATCAGTGCTCCCATCATAACACTTCTAAATCACTACACTTCCACTGCGCACTCTGATATAATTTACTAAACCATCTAGGTTCACTAATAAATCCTTACAAAAATTTCTGTCATGTCTTACTAATTATCATGTTAATTTTTTAATCTCTTATATCACAATTTCAAACAATCATGGCCTGATTTCAATATCATTCATATCTATTATAATTACTATGTCATAGTCCCAAATCATCATAACTAAGCTCTGACACAATTCTTATCATATCCTAATAACCAACATATCATTATTTTTATTATTATTTGTATCACTGTCCCAAATGATCATAATCTAAGCTCTGATACCACTATGTCACGCCCCGAATCCAGCACTGGAATCGACACGCGACCGGCCATACAAACTCTAGGTTTTATCCTAGAGATCATGCAAGGCCTGGGTACACAAGAGTTACTTACCTCAAAAAAATCTCATTCATCACCGAGCCCGAATATTTGCACGACTCTGTGAAAGAAGAAAGTAGGATTGTGAGCTCTACAGCCCAGTAAGGTTTCCTCACAATCATACCAGTATTAATATAAAAACTAAAAGCAGCGAGATCATAATCATCTAACGGAAAACGATAAATTTTTGGTCACGCAACCAAAAACCAATCACATATCAAGTATATCAAAACCTTTCATAACATTATATTTCCTTTATATGTTTTTATTAACTTTTCCTTTTCTTTAGGGTTCTAGACTAACCACAGTCATGCTTCAACCCATGACTGGTAATCTCATAATCGGCCATTTGCTATCTGTCGTGGCTAAACTAGCTCATGTACAAGCCCGTTAATCAACCTTTTATTCATGGTCAAGCTAGTCTCACAATCGACCATTCCTCGTGGTCTGGCTAGTCTCACAATCGACCATTCCTCGTGGTCAAGCTAGCTCACGTACAAAGCCCGTGGCTTAGGCTATCTCAAAACTCCACGATCCCGTGGCATGGCTAGTCCAAATACCATACTCTCTTTATTATCACTTTATCAAATCAGGTCGTACTGTCAAGTCATGTCACCATAAACTTCTCAATGACCGGCATCACGGTCCAAACCATCAAAAGAAAACTTTCTCGAATAAAAATGATACATGGGAACATAATTAATATTCTCAATACATTATCCATTTCGAGAAATCAAAATATACAATACAAAACAAATATGCATGCTAATGCTCATATGCACGGATCAAATCATGTCATGTAAAATAATGTATAGAACTGGTGATCATGTCCATAATCCTTACCTTCAATCGCTAACCCCAAATATCCGGTATCAATCTATACACGAAATTCGTCCAAATCCTTCATGCTCTAAAGGTTGATCTCCTACAATAATAGATAAAATCATTCAAACCAAATCCTAGTTTCACAAATTTTGAGGAAGAAGGTTCCCCCTGATTTTCTCTTTCCTCATATTCTCTCTCCTTCCTCTTCTTTCCCATCTTTTTCTCCTCTTTCTCTCTCTATCCCAAATCCCAACATATCTCCAAAACTGGTCATTATCCCATGCCATCATAGCATGACAACCTTCCTCTTCTTCGAAACCAAGATCCCTTTCCTCTCTCCTTTTTCCCTTCTCTTTCTCTCTCCTCTTCTCCTCTCTTCTTGGCTCTTTAGCTCTCTGCACTATTGCCCCTCTTTAAATAAAAATCCTCAACATCCCTGGTTAAAAAGAGGAGCAAAACTAATCTAAAACCACCTCAAAGAGAAGTCCAAAACCATCAAGAAATCTCGCCGGCCGTCAGATATAAGATCGACGCCTCAAACCGCATCAAAATCCGAATCCAAAAGCTTCTAATCAAGCCTAAACTCTCTCGAATTCATTTCAGCCATTCGATCAGGCGATTGGATGGTCCAGATCGATCAAAAACCCCGTGGACCGCCATGGACTGCGAGAAATCAGTGGGGAAACGCCGTGAAACAGGTGGGAAACGCCCCCATCGCGCACCGCTTGCGGTTGGGCCGAGCCAACGCTCCTGCGCGCGCCGCGGGCATGGGCTTGGGCCGTGCCTCGCGCCCCCGCGCAACGGGCCGGCCTGCGCGTCTCTCGCCGGCACGTGCCCATCCGCGTCGCTCTCCCGCGCTCGTCCCCCGTGCATGCATGCCATCGCCCGCACGATTCCGTTCATGTCGCCAGCTCCCGCTCTCGCCCCGCGCGCTCGCCAGTGCCCGTGCGCCCGCTGGCCTGGGCTGCGTGCTGGGCCGCGTGCTGGGTCTGGGCCGGTCCAGTCTAGTGAGCCGGCCTAGCCCCAAATCTTTTTTTTCTTTCTTTCTTTTGGGATATTACATTTTTGTGAATTAATTGGTCATTGCTTTGACAAGATCCTTCCGGCTCTTATCCATATGATATTTGAATTCGATAATGATGTCACACACATGCCCAACTACCCTTTGGAACGACAGCAAGAGGAAGCTAGCTTTCCTGGCCAAGATCTATTTTGAGGGATGCCCCTTGCTGGATCCCTCCGGTAGTGGTTTGAAGATGCGGTGCTGGCTGGTGGGGAGTTCTCCGCTAGCTCAGCCCAAGATACTTGCTCATCCTCCGGGAGAAAGGCATTTTCTATAGGATTTTCAGGCTGTACCATTAAGGATCGACTCTCTTCTTTGGTGGCATCCCATATAGAGTTCCACCAGGCATGTCAAAAATTTTCTCCACATATTTTTCAGAGGAAAATAGGATAATAAGCTGAGAACGACTTTTGGTGAATGGAATGTTGCCTACACTGCTATAAAATCTACTGCAAAATGATAAGTAAATTGAAATATGAAGAAGAAATAAAGATGCAATAATTGGTCTTGAAAAAAGGTCCACCCATCATCCATCCTTCTTTTATACACCAACTTCCTTAATCTCCTAACCACCCGAGATTGGATGCTCTGGATGGTTATCTCCACCAACCCACTCACATAACAATTGTTAACTACCACTAAGTTTTTAAACATGCCTTTTTTTCAATTTTCCCACCCATACCATTAAGGGGCTGGCATGTTGAGGTTTGCTTACCTTCCTCGTGTTCAGCTTTTTTCACCACTATATTTAACTTTAGAAAAATTTTTCTCATGGTCTTTGCTCGGCCCTTAGCTTGCGATCCACTCCAGACAAATTATTTATGTTGGCCCTTTTCTTCAATTAACATTACATGCTGATCATCCTGATTTGCCTCATGGAATGTATTTATTTAAGATGTGGTGCAAAAAGAACTATGGTGTAAAAAGACCTTTAGACGAGCCAAAGTCTCCAACTCTGGCTCCTCGTGCACCTAGGCCTTGTGAATTGACTTTCAATTATTAAAAAAGTCTTTCAAAGCACAAACCATCTCACTATCAGAGCCTAAAATGTTGCACATCGCTCCAAAAGTGGTCTTAATATAGGAGTTGATTTTTTTGGCAGTCAGTCCAATAGTGGCATGATGATATTTATGCAGTTGTCCACTAGAAATACTATAATGATGACTATAAACAATCTCATTAGAGACAATATTATGATGACTACACAGTACCACATCGGATATACCAAAAAGCTAGCTTCTTGTTGCCTTTTCATCCCATTCCAAGCGAGCTAAGAAACTCAGGATCCCCGGAGATCTTAGTTAGTCAAGGTAAAGGAAGACATCTCAACCTTAATTGGATTGGGCCTAGTTTAAACATGTTGCCACCATTTGGCAAGTTGAGAAGATGTGAGTGAAATGAATAGAGTAGTGTGGATCTATGTGCTTGACCTTTAAGAAACTTTGTCATTATCACACCATTATTCAAAAAAGATGAAAATGATTGGGGTTGTAGTGTTGGGTTATGTAATGATCTTGGACCTTATCCAAAAATACTAACCAAAAGGAATAGTTCATTGGTCCTGCATAAGTATCTAAGATTTTTTCAGTAAATAATCAATATATATCCGCATGGATCCTCATATACTCCACCATTTAAGCTCCAGTATTCTCGCTAAGCTAAAGGTCTAAATTTGTGTATCCATTCATAAACACCATAATTAATCTATAGTTAACCTCAATGAATTCATGCTGTAGTATTCTCTAGTCCACATAGACTATGGACTGGATTAGTTATAATATCTGTGTGGCGAGATCGCTAACGTGGGTAGCTGACAGGCGCCACGTTAAAGGAGACCGCCACGTCAGACGCCAAGGCAACACCTCAGCCCGGACCGCTCTGCCGAGCTGAGCTGAGCTCCCTCAAGATGGCAAGCTGAGCTCCGTCCTCCGCCAGGTCGGGCCCGCGAGCTCGGAATGCCTGGGCCGGAGCCACCTTCCGCCCTCCAGAGCAAGACCCTTGGAGGTTTGAGCCCTGTGGTCGGAGTCGAGCTCAGTGCTCACCCGCCACGTGGGGCCTCTCCGAGCACGTGCCCTCTGGACCGGGTCCACCTTCCGCCCTCCAGAGCAAGACCCTCGGAGGTTTGAGCCCTGTGGTCGGAGTCGAGCTCAGCACTCACCTGCCACGTGGAGCTCTTCGAGCGCGCGCCCTCTGGACCGGGTCCGCCTTCCGCCCTCCAGAGCGAGACCCTCGGAGGTTTGAGCCCTGTGGTCGGAGTCGAGCTCAGTGCTCACCCGCCACGTTGAGCCTCTCCGAGTGCGCGCCCTCTGGACCGGGCACGCACTCTTCCCTCCTCCACCAATGTGACCACACAAGATCGGAGCATCTAGGCCGGAGCAAGCCCTGCCATCTTTGGACGCCGGCGAGCCACCCGAGGACTGCGGAGCAGTGCCCCCCATACCGCCATAACTACCTGTCCGTCAATACCTCCAGGGGAATGGGCCAGCCAGAAAGCACGAACCCCTAGGGCAGCGACCCCCGGATCGAGGCTTTGCCAAGCTTCCCGAAATGGGATGACTGGAGAGGATGTCAGAACGAATGGAAGCTTCCCCTACCACCTGTCAGGAAAGGCATTTCATCCATGACACAGGGTCCTGCCGTACGCGCCTGTCAGCCCAGCGAAGATCCCGAGGCAAGCATCTAACGATCAATTTTCAACTACAAAGAACAGTTGACACCACTGAAAGGGGGAAGGTAACAACAATAACAACAACAATCCACCAACAACACAAGCGCAAGCTCGATCAAGAGGGCCAAGTGCCACCACCACCATAGTGAAGGGAAAACGAGAGGGAAACAAGGAGAGGCAGAGGAACAGGGAACCCCTATGTCCCTGCTATCATTCTCTCCCTGCTACATTTTTGTCTTCACACAACTTTCACTCCTTCTAGTGTAGAGTCTATTAAGAGGGGCCCGACCAGGAGGATCTGTTTCCCTAAATTGTCACTGACTTGACCGTCGGAGTTCTCCCGTCGGAAATCCTGGCCCGGGTCTCTAACCCCTGTTTCGCAGGCTCAGGAGCAGAGGACCGCCAGGCAGTAAAGGGAGCGCACTCCGGCGCCAACAGCAGCTATGGGCCACAGCGATCTTGGCGGCAGCAGATTGGCATGCCAGGTAGGGGGCGGATTAAGCCCTTCATCTCTTCATAGGGAAGCCCGGCGGGAGGATGGTGACAACAAGGGCAAGGGAGGCTTCCACCAGTTATGCAGGGGACTCCCCCTCCCGGGGGAACCCGCACTGCCAAGAAGTGGAGCCGCCCATTCCGGTTCAGTCACCTCCGCCGGAAGCCCAGCTGGCTGCACTCGCCCAGCAAATGCAAGTCCTTGCCACGGCGGTGCGCCAGCTTCAGCACCAGCACCGGTCCGTGGCTACCCACTAGCAGCCAGAGACTCCAGCGGCTCACGCCGCAGCTCCCCGTGACAGCCTGCGCTCCTTCCAAGGAAGGCCGTCACAGCCGCGGGCCACCATCGACAACCGGGGTAGCCTCCAATCTCCGGCGAAAAGACAACGAGCTGGCTCTGCCAACAGGGAGAGCAGCTCGCCAAATCTCGATCGGGAGGTGCCCAGACCCCATCGAGGCAAAAAAAGCAAGACCCCCCGTCATGGGTGCCGTGCACCCACGTCACCTTCTTCATCTCCTTCAGTAGAGGGGTCCACTGATGAAGCCGTCAGCCGCGCGGCGGAAAGGCACCTGGAGGAACATGAACGCAAGCTGGCGGAGTTTGCCCACCGGTTTGCCAGCATTCAGGGCTCCGTTAGTGAGCCAGCAGGCTACGATTCCCGTCCCCCATTCTCCCCAGAAATCCAAGCGGAGTCGATTCCGCACCAATTCCAGATGCCGCAGGTAGATCCCTACGATGGGACCACTAACCCCCTAGACCACTTGGAAAGCTATCGGACCATCATGAGGGTCCAGGGGGCCACCAACGCTCTCCTTTGCATCGCTTTTCCTGCTACTCTCCAGAAGGCAGCTCGGGTGTGGTTCACCCATTTGGAGCCGGAGAGCATCAGCTCCTTCATCCAGCTAGGGCATAAGTTCGTGGCTCACTTCGATGCTTGCAGGAAGTTGCCACGAGAGGCAGACAGCCTCTTCTCCATCCGGTAGCAAGATCGCGAGCCCTTGCGGGACTACGTGGCCCGCTTCAAGGCCGCCACGTTAGAGATCTACAATCTTGAAGAGCTAGTCACCATGCTGGCACTGAAGCGAGGACTCAGGACCTCCCGCCTGACCTACTCGCTGGATAAGAAGCCCCCCAAGATCTATTCCAAGCTCCTTCTCCGGGCCCAAATGTACATCCACGCCGAGGAGGCGAACCGTACGAGGCAGGAGCTTGACGGAGGATCCCTAAAGAAGTCGGCCCCCGCCGAAGCGTTCGGAACCCGAAAGCTAGCACCCCAGGCTCCGAGCTCCCGGAGGGACCGACCGAGACTAAGAGGGACTCCCATTTCTAAGGAGGGTTACACCCCTCTCCTTGCCCCAAGAACAAAAATCCTTATGGAGATCGAGGCCGAGGACTACCTGAGACGCCCACCTCCATTGAGGACCTCCACTGGCTGTGACAAGATAAAGTACTATCGCTTCACCATGACCACGGCCATGACACCAAGAAATGCCGCAACCTCAAGTGGGAGATTGAGGAACTCATCAAGAGAGGCTACCTCAAAAAGTTCGTGGGGGGCAGACCTCAAGTGGAGTCCCAGGTGCTCGTTGCCCTTTCGCCAACTCTAACCATCGACAACCGTCCCACCGAGAAGCCGGTGGGCATGATCTCCTGGGGAGCTGCACGTGCACCCAAGAGGGCTCGAGGGGCAGAGGACTCTGAGAATGTACTCCCCTTTATGAGGGAAGGGAAAGATAGGGAAAAAAATGTAAATAATGATGCGTGGTCATCGAGATGATGATCGCGAAGCATCTTGTAAAGCATATCATGGTTGATAGTGGAAGCTCCACAGACGTGCTTTTTTATGATACCTTCCTCAGGATGAATCTCTCCCCCGATCAGCTTAAGCCCATGCACACACACCTTGTTGGTTTCACGGGCGACTCCGTGAGGGTAGAAGGAGAAATCACTCTTCCGGTCACTGCCGGAACCCCACCTCGGCAAAGCACCATCATGATGACTTTCACGGTTGTAAGGCTCCCTTCTGCCTACAACGTGATATTGGGTCGGCCCGGGCTTAACCTGCTCGACACCGTTGTCTCCACCAAGAGGCTACTTGTACAGTTCCCAACTCCCTACAGTGTCGGAAAAATAAGGGGAGCACCCCAGTTGGTGTAGCATTGTTTCCAGACCCTCCCTGGGGCCAAGATCCCCCAGGACGACCCCAGTGTGGATGACCTCAACCAGAGGGCCCAAGACCGTAGGGGAGGCCCGGTCGAGCACCTACTTTCCTACCCGCTCGGAGATGACCCCACGAAGACAGTGCAGATCGGAGCCCAGCTACTCGAGGAGGAGAGGGCCCAACTGCTGGAATTCTTGCGGGCGAATGCAGATATGTTTGCCTGGACGGTAGCGGATATGCCAGGTATCCCTCCTGACATCATTACCCATAAATTGAGTGTCGATCCAAAGCACAAACCAGTTCGACAGAAGAAGAGAAGTTTCACCCCGGAGTGACAGGCAGCTATCAAGAAGGAATTTGATAAACTCCTGGCTACCGGTTTCATTCGAGAGGTCCAATACCTGAGCTGGCTGGCGAATGTAGTGATGGTCAGGAAGAACAATGGCAAATGGAGGATCTGTGCAGACTACATCGACTTAATAAAGCCTGCCCGAAGGATAGCTTCCCTCTCCTGAAGATTGACCAGCTGGTGGATGCTACCTCAGGTCACCGGCTGCTCTCCTTCATAGATGCATTCTTCGGGTATAATCAGATCCACATGCATCTAGAAGACGAGGAGCACACCACCTTCGTCACTAACCAAGGGACATACCGCTACAAGATGATGCCTTTTGGTCTGAAGAATGCATGGGCCACCTATCAACGCCTGGTCAGCAAGGTCTTCAAGGACCAAATCAACTGTGACATGCACGTGTATATGGATGACATGCTCGTCATGAGTAAGCCGGGCTTGAGCCATGTAGCTGACCTCCCCGAATCCTTCCACAACCTGCAGCAATATTGGATGAAGCTGAACCCGATGAAGTGCACCTTTAGGATGGCTGTGGAAAAATTTCTTGGCTTCATGGTCATCCAGAGGGGCATCGAAGCAAACCCGAAAAAAGTTCAAGCCATCGTCGACATGGAACACCTGACCTCCAAGAAGCAGGTCCAGCACCTAACGGGACGTGTCGCCACCCTCGGCAGATTCATCTCGAGGTCGGCTGATCGTTGCCTGCCATTTTTCAAGGCACTACACAAGATGCACGACTTCACCTGGACTGAGTGCAGGATAGCCTTCGAGGAGCTGAAGAACTTCCTCGCCTCCCCCCCATTGCTCTCCAGGCCGGAGGAGGGAGAGGAGCTTTTGCTATACCTAGCGGTCACACCGGGAGCTATCAGCTCGGTTCTTGTTCACACAGATGAGGACAAATCTCAGAAGCCGATGTACTACACCAAAAAAATCCTTCGCGACATGGAGATCAGCTATACTCACTCCGAGAAACTTATTTTTGCACTAATAATGTTTGCTAAGCGTCTCAGGCCCTATTTCCAAGCACACCCAATAGTGGTTGTGACGGACCAGTCACTGAGGACCATCCTCACCCGACCCGAGATATTCGGGAGGTTGGCTAAGTGGTCCCTATTGCTCAGCGAATTCAACATAACGTACCAGCCGAGGTCCTCACAAAAGGCCCAAGTACTAGCCGACTTCGTGGTCGAGTGCACCAGGTTCGCTGAGGAGCCAGAGCAAATAGCAACGGAGCCTGGGCCAGGAGAAGAGCCCTGGATCCTCCACGTAGATGGAGCATCCAATTCTGGCAGAAGCGGAGCAGGCCTCATCCTAACCAACAGCGATGGGGTTGTGGTGGAGTGCACCCTCCGCTTCAAGTTCGCCGCTACTAATAACCAGGCAGAGTATGAGGCACTCCTCGCGGGCCTGAGGGTCTCCCGCGAGCTGGGTGTGCAGGACTTAAAAGTCTTCACCGACTCCCAACAGGTCACCGAACAAGTCTCCGGAGAATATGAAGCGAGGGATGCCTAGATGATGAAGTACCTGGAGTAGGTCTGCGTAAGCATGGCGGGCCTCCGATGCTTCAGCATTTTCCACATCCCCCAAGGGGAGAATGCGCGCGCGGATGCGCTTTCCAGGCTCGCGACCTTGCTGGACTCATCGCTGGGACACGCCTACATTGAATACCTCGAAAGTCACAGCTATGAGAGCTTGGCAGAGGTACGTCAAGTCACCCCCGAGCCGAGCTAGATGGACAAGTACGTTCGATACATCACTGACGGCACCTTGCCCAAAGACCGCGCGGAAGCTGCCCTCGTCAAGAAGAAGGCCTCCAGGTTCATTTTGATGGAAGGCCAGCTTTACCGCCGATCTTACTCTTACCCACTCCTGAAATGCCTCAGGCCCGCCAAGGCAACCTTCGTGCTCCAAGAGATACATGAAGGCCTCTGCAGGAACCACGTGGGAGGGAGGACACTGGCTTATAAAGCTCTCCGCCAGGGGTACTTTTGGGAGACCATGAGGGAGGACGCTGCCGACTTCATAAAAAGATGCGACAAGTACCAGCGCCACGCAAATATACAGCGCTAGCCAGCGGCACCAATCTCCCAACTCTCAGCCCCTTGGCCTTTTGCTCAAAGGGGAATGGATATCTTGGAACCATTTTTCCCAGCACCGGGGCAGCGAAAGTTCCTGCTGGTGGCGATCGACTACTTCACCAAGTGGGTCAAAGCAGAGCCGCTAGCTAGGATCGCGGAAGCCAATGTCTGCTAGTTAATCTGGAAGTTGTTCATTTGCCGCTTTGGGCTCCCCCGCTATATCATCACTAACAACGGGTGACAATTCGACAATCGTGAGTTCGAGGGGTTCTGCGCCGAGCACGGCATCCAACACCGGTTCACCTTGGTGGCTCATCCTCAAATAAATGGAGAAGTCGAGGTGACCAACCGGACCATCCTCTAAGGATTCAGGACCAGGCTGGACCAAGCTAAGGGCAGGTGGGCGGAAGAACTCCCAAGTGCCCTGTGAGCCTACCACACGATGCCCAGGACGACAACCAATGAGACACCCTTCAGCCTTGTCTTCGGTGCCGAAGAGGTCATCCCGGTCGAACTTGGCATGCCCACATTGCAGGTGCAGCAGTATGACGAAGCACGGAACTCAGCACACCTCTTTTTTAATCTGGACCTTCTTGAAGAAGCGAGGGACAAGGCCCGGATTCGAATGGTGGCCTACCAACAACGAGTGGCCCGGTATTACAATGCCCGTGTCAGGCCAAAAGCTTTTAAGCCCGGAGATTTGGTGCTACGGCAGAAGGAGGCATCCCAGCCCAGGGAGTGCAGCAAGCTTTCACCGAATTGGGAAGGCCCCTACAAAGTAGCTGAGGCCCTCTCACAATGGGCCTACCACCTTGAAGATCTCTGCGGCGTCAGGTTCCCCAGAATGTGGAATGCCTGCAACTTGTGAAAATACTATCAATAGTGTAAGGTTTCCCAGCCATAATAATAATGACAATGGTTTTTTCCTTGCGCAAGTGTCTATCTATCTTGCAGGAAAATTCCAATAGCACCCTCGAGCCTAGCTCCAGGATGTCAAAGGAACTTCGAGCCATGCAGCACTCAACCTGAAGCATCCCTAAGCATAGCTCCAGGACGTCAAGGGAATTTCGAGCCATGCAGCTCTCAATCTCAAGCATCCCTGAGCCTAGCTCCAGGACGTTAAGAAATCATCAAGCCATGCAGCTCTCAATCTCAAGCATCCCCGAGCCTAGCTCCAGGATGTCAAGGAATCATCGAGTCATGTAGCTCTCAACCTGAAGCATCCCCGAGCCTAGCTCCAGGACGCCGACCCAAGACCGGAGCTCAGATCTCCGGCCAAGGGACCTTCGAGTGGTGGGGACACCGGAGGCACCAGAATAAGACGGAGGCTTTTCAACCCTCTATGAATTGATCAATAATTTATGAGTCCATCTGTAATAAGGGCTTAGCCTATCTAAGACCATTTTAGTTGTTATTTGAGTCTTTTGAGTTTCACTTCTGTACTAGTCAGCTCATGTTGAGCTAGTTCAGTCCAGTGTTAGTCAGCTCATGTCGAGCTAATTTTATTTGTTTGAGTCCTATTCAACCATATTGAAGACTCAAGACCACATCATACAAGTGAAGACCAAGTCCAACCATATTGAAGACAAGGAAGTATAGCCCAAGTCCAACCCAGCTTGAAGATTTGAAGACCCCAGGAGGAAAATTCAGAAAACCCTGATTCCTTGCAGATGCCCTCCAGATGCCCAGATTCCCTTCCAGATGCCAAAATATATTCATATACCAAGGCATCCATGATTTTAGAGGTCCATCTACATCCTAGCCCAAAGAAATCAAGCCTAGGTGCCAAGCCCAAGCCCCTAAGAAGCAAGATACCAGGGAATATTCCTGCTACCTGGCTACCAGGCCATCCCAGCTTCCAGAGGCCCAAACCCATGCGTCCAAGCCCCTTTGGGCCAGCCCCTTGCTGCTCCTAGAAGCCCAACACGTCCCCCTAGGCATCCTTGGAGTGTTGGCCAAGTCAAGAGAATTTTCAGGGATTTTTCTACCTAATGTTTCCTTATTTTCTAGCTAGGGTTTAAGAGGGAAAATGATTCTTATGTAAAGACTTATGTGCCCTTACTTGGAGCCCAAGGTTAAGGGTCTATTTAAAGAACCCTAGCTTCTTGTATGAGGAGAGATTTTGATATGAAATAAACCTTGAGTTCTTATATTGTTTTGAGTGATTACCCTGCTGTGTGCATAAAGGGGTTTGAGAGTTCTTCTTCCCGGTGTTTGCAACAATCTTCCTGCCGCCAACCATCCTTCCAGCCCCCTCCAAAAATTTCTTCCCTTTGCTATTTTCCTCTATTTTCTTGATCTCCTTTGAGTTTTCTAACCTCTGATAGGTCGTTTGCAGGTTCCCGAGTTCCTACGAATCGAACAACTCCAGCCAAGCCTCAATCGGACCACCAAGCAGAAAGCCGGGTATCCGCGGGTCTTTGGCTCGATTTTCCAGGCCGCATCCGTCGAGGAACGAGAGATCCCTTCGCTGCGATCTTCATCGGGTGCTTCAGAAGTTGTCAGGTACACCCGCTCTACCTCCAGTCTTTATATTGTAGGAGAACTTGCCCTAACCGAGGCTTCTCAGCCCCGGCGATCCTTCTTTAGTACTTTTCTAGGTTCTAATCTGCATGCTTGGCTTCAAAATTTCATACAAAATTCCTTACAACAAATTTTGATCTAAAATTTGGGAATTAATTACCTAACCCAACATATAAAATATACAAAAAGAATTGCATGCATATTAGTCCCGCATCATCGAGCCATGCAGCTCTCAGTCATCAACGTCCCCGAGACCAGCTCCAGGACGCCGACCCAAGACTGGAGCTCAGATCTTCGGCCAAGGGACCTTCAAACCACGTAGCTCTCAGTCATCAACGTCCCTGAGCCCAGCACCAAGATGCCAACCCAAGACCGGAGCTCAGATCTCCGGCCAATGGACCTTTGAGCCACGCAGCTCTCAGTCATCAACATCCCCGAGCCCAGCTCCAGGATGCCGACCCAAGACCGGAGCTCAGGTCTCCGGCCAAGGGACCTTCGAGCCATGCAGCTCTCAGTCATCAACGTTCTCGAGCCCAGCTCCAGGATGCTGACCCAAGATCGGAGCTCAGAACTCCGGCCAAGGGACGCAGCTCTCAGTCATCAACTTCCCCGAGCCCAGCTCCAGGATGCCAGGCCAAGACCGGAGCTCAGATCTCCGGCCAAGGGACCTTTGAGCCATGCAGCTCTTAGTCATCAATGTCCTTGAGCCCAACTCCAGGATGCCGACCCAAGACCGGAGCTCAGATCTTCGGCCAAGGGATCTTTGAGCCAAGTCGCTCTCAATCTCAAACACCTCCGAGCCCAGCTCCGAGATGCCAAGAGATCTTGGGACCAAGTAGCTCCCATCAATGCCTTGAGCCTAGCTCCAAGGCGCTAAAGACCTGAGCCAAGCCCTCAGGCAATCCCTGGACCGGGGCCAAGCTCTCTGGCCAGGAAGGCCTCGAGCCTAGCTCCAAGGCACTAAAGACCTGAGCCAAGCCCTCAGGCAATCCCTGGACCGGAGCCCAGCTCTCCGGCTAGGAAGGCCTCGAGCCTAGCTCCAAGGCAATCAAACCCTGTGACCCTCTTCTCTGATCTCCCCGCTCATCAAAAAAGAGAGGGGAAGGAAAGAAAGAGAACGAGAGGGAAACACGGTAAGAACCCTCTTCTCTGATCTCTCTACTCAAAAAGAGAGAGAGAGAGAGAAGAAAAAGAAGAAGTGAGAGGGGAAGGAAAGAAAGAGAATGAGAGGGAGATGCAGCAACAAAGCTACCACTTCTCAGCCCAAGACCGGAGCTTAGATCTCCTACCAAGGGACCTTCGAGCCACGTAGCTCTCAGTCATCAACATCCCCGAGCCCAGCTCCAAGATGCTAGTCCAAGACCGGAGCTCAGATCTCTGGCCAAGGGACCTTCGAGCCACGTAGCTCTCAGTCATCAACATCCCCGAGCCCAGCTCCAGGATGCCATCCCAAGACCAGAGCTCAGATCTCCAACCAAGGGACCATCAAGCCATGAAGCTCTCAGTCATCAACGTCCCCGAGCCCAGCTCCAGGATGCCAGCCCAAGATCAGAGCTCAGATCTCTGGCCAAGGGACCTTCGAGCCACGCAGCACCTTCGAGCCCAGCAGCTCTTAAGTGCCATCAGCTTGTGCCCAACTTGCCGGCGTTGAAGTCTAACAACTCAACCCTAGACAAGGTGAGGCCCCTCCACTTTGATCTCCCCACTCATCATAAGGAAAGAAAAAGAAGAGGGGGAGTGAAAGAAAGAGAGAAAGAAAAGAAGAGCTAGACCAAGAAACTGGTTACGAGAAAGTTTATGCTTTATTGATTAAATATCAAATACAAGCATCCTGCGGGCCCCCGACATGCCGGGTGGTCCTGCCAAGTACAGAAAAAAACAAGGTACAAAAAAAGTAAAGGTAACTACTCTCCAGCTGGACCGCCGGGCTGAGAGTCTCCAACAGCAGGGGCTTCCGGCTACGCGGCTCTGGGTTCAGGTGGCACGGCCTCGACCTCGGCTGGCGTAGAAGACTTGGGAGCAACGACCTCCTCAATGCCCACATCCTGGTCCGAAGTGCCGGGATAGTCGAGGTTGCTGCGACCCTCGACCGAGATGAATCCCTCGACCAGGTAGTGCAAATACATGAAGCCCTTGAAGAAGGAGTCCGACGCTGTCTGTTGGATTTCGACGAGGAACTCCTCCGAGGCCCTGTATCTCATGACTGCCTCCTCGAGTTCCTTCTTCGCCGCGGCCACCTCATGCCTGGTATCCCTGGCTGACCTGGCCGCCTCCTCGGCTGCCCTCTGCGCCGCTGCCGACTTCTCCTTTTCGGCCGCCAGCCGGGCCTGGAGGCACTGGGTGATCCCCTTCTACCGGGCTACCTCGACGTTAAACATGCCCAACCTCTGCTCGACGTTGGCGAACTCCTCGACCTTCTTCCTCGACTGCCCCTGCTCGCGATCGAGGCTCTCTTGGAGCTCCTTCGCTTGCCCTTCAGAATCGGCGAGTTGCCTTTCGAGGTCCTTGGCCCGTCGGTCAAGCACCCCTTTGGAGCTGGCCTTCCCCTTCAGGTCAGCCTTCAGCGATGCAATCTTGGCCGCCTGTTGCTGCTCGGCTCGCTCCCAGTTTCGGCAACAGCTCCTGATGAAAAGGGCCTCGACACCCATCTACACCATATGGGGAGTTAAAAAAAAAAGAAGAAAAAAGAAGGAGAGGAAAAAAGTGAAGTCGCTTACCGTGTAGAGATGGGGAAAGATGCTATCGATCACAGCTCCCTCCGGCAGCCCATCCATCTCCTCCCAATCGCATGGCTGGATGGAGAAATCCATCATGGGCGCGGTTGTCAGCCAAGGAGATCTCTGGCCCCAGCTTGAATGGGAGGCGGCGCCTAGCCTTGTCTCTCCTGCTCTATCGGGGGGCAGGTGCGCCCATCCCTATGGTGGTAGGACCCCCAAGAACCAGTCGGGGACCTGGCGCCATTGCGGTTGGAGCTCCCATCGCGGGAGGAGCTCCAGTACGGGCCTCTCCCCCCTCGGCCTCAACCATCCTTGGACCCGGAGAGTGGGGCAGCACGACAGTGACAGCAGCATCAACCTGGGCGGTCACCCCGGGCTCCAGAACAGGGGGGTTTGGCCTGTGACCTTGTCCATCACTCAGCCTCCTTCCCCCTTGGGGTGGCTGGCGCAGCGGAGGCAGACACCGGCACGCCCTCAACCTGGGCCCGCCTCGAGGGAGGCTCAGCGGCCATCCTGGGGGGTGGCCTCTTCTGGGAGATTGGCAACGGGTCACCCTCCGAGAAGATCATCCTTGCACACAGGAGCCAAATGGGTTAGCCTAAAGTGAAGAAAAAGAAAAACACACATGGAGGAAAGAATTGGACTCACTCGGCCCCATCGATGGGTCGACCCTGGCATCAGAAAGGTTCTGCTCCGATAGCAGGACCTCCAGAGAGGGGATCTGGGCAGTGCGAAGTTGCTCGTAGTCATCCCGATCAGCTGCATCAACCGCAGAGATCCGGTTAGGGGATCGATCCGGCTCGCTCCAGGCCCAGTCGATCCCCTCGATGGCTGCGAAGAAAAATCTGCTCTTCCATCCTTTGATGGAAGAGGGGAGCTCGAACTTTATGCCCTTCGGGCGAGAGGACAAGGACCACCACCCGTCCTCGATCAGGTGGCGTTTCAGGATAAAAAATGCTCTGAACAGGAAAAACTGGGCGACGAACCCATGGACATGGCAAAGTACAATGAAAGAGAAGATAACTCTAATGGTGTTCGGCACCAACTGCGCCGGGACTAAGCGGTAGTTGTCCAAGATAGATAAGAAGAAGGGATGAAAAGGAAATCGCAGACCCCCAGAGAAGGTCTCCTCATAAAAGGCGAGATGGCCCGGACCACTGGAAGTGGCCCGTTCCCCCGGGCGGGGGATCATGAGCCGGACAGAAGATGGGATGCCATAGGCATCCCGGATGGCCCCCAACTCCATGGCGGAAATCGTCGAGATGACCCCGCCCGGACTTGTTGACTGGACAGATTCAGAAGCTGGTTCGAGTAGGAGAGGAAGACAAGTGGGATGAGAAGGAACAGCCCCCGGCTCCCTAGCGGACATGGGGTGGACGGGAAGAGCCAGTCTCCTGCTAATTCTAAACTGTGTCCCCTCCGACTCCTCATCGGAGGAGGAAAGCACTACCCCTTGAACAGAAGGATCGGGACGAGACATCCTACCGAAATGACCTAAGGAGAAACTCAAGAGAAGAAGCCTACCCCAAAGGGAAAGGAGGAAGAAGGGTCGGGCCGATCTGGTTCCCTAGAGAAGAGAAGAGCGGAAGCGGATCATGGAAAAGGAAGGGTCCAGGTACTGCAACAAGCACGAAGGATATGAAAGAATGGAGTTTTGAGTAAAAATTTTCTTTTCGCTTTAAAAGGGCCCATCAAATCCGCACTATTAAGACCCCCATGCCAACAGATCCATGCCACGTGCTGCCCATTAGTGAAAAATGCATCCTGATCGCTCTGAATTCTGTGCCAACATTAACTACTCCTCGGACATGGCCATGTGGCACCCTTGCACTGGCCCGCAGGGCCATCCCTCCGAGGGCCGGCAACCACGGCTATCATCGCACCGAATTTCCACCTTTCCATATCAGCACCATAATTACTCCCTTCGGCCCGAGCACCGCGCACTAATAAGCCTCGGGAGTGGGGGGCAAATGATGTGGTGAGATCGCTGACGTGGATAGCTGACAGGCGCCACGTTAAAGGAGACCGCCATGTCAGATGCCAAGGCAACACCTTAGCCCGGACCGCTCTGCCGAGCTGAGCTGAGCTCCCTCAAGACGGCGAGTTGAGCTCCGTCCTCTACCAGGTCGGGCCCGCGAGCTCGAGATGCCTAGGTCGGAGCCGCCTTCCGCCCTCCAGAGCGAGACCCTCGGAGGTTTGAGCCCTGTGGTCAGAGTCGAGCTTAGCACTCACCAACCACGTGGAGCCTCCCCGAGAGCGCGCCCTCTAGACCGGGTCCGCCTTCCACCCTCCAGAGCGAGACCCTCGGAGGTTTGAGCCCTGTGATCGGAGTCGAGCTCAGCACTCACCCGCCACGTGGAGCCTCTTCGAGCGCGCACCCTTTGGACCGGGTCCGCCTTCCGCCTTCTAGAGTGAGACCCTCGGAGTTTTGAGCCCTGTGGTCGGAGTCGAGCTCAGCACTCACCCGCCACGTGGAGCCTCTCCGAGTGCGCGCCCACTAGACCGGGTCTGCCTTCCACCCTCCAGAGCGAGACCCTCGAAGGTTTGAGCCCTGTGGTCGGAGTCGAGCTCAGCACTAACCCGCCACATGGAGCCTCTCCGAGCGCACGCCCTCTGGACCGGGTTTGCCTTCCGCCCTCCAGAGGGAGACCCTCGAAGGTTTGAGCCCTGTGGTCAGAGTTGAGCTCAGCACTCACCCATCACGTGGAGCCTCTCCGAGTGCACACCCTCTGGACCGGGTCCGCCTTCCACCCTCCAGAGCGAGACCCTTGGAGGTTTGAGCCCTATGGTCGGAGTCGAGCTTAACACTCACCCGCCACATGGAGCCTCTCCGAGCGCGCGCCCTCTGGACCGGGTCCGCCTTTCGCCCTCCAGAGCAAGACCCTCGGAGGTTTGAGCCCTATGGTCGGAGTCGAGCTCAGCACTCACCCGCCACGTGAAGCCTCTCCGAGCGCGCGCCCTCTAGACCAGGCCCACACTCTTCCCTCCTCCATCAAGGTGACCACATGAGCTCGGAGCATCCAGGCCGGAGCAAGCCCTACCATCCTGGGATGCAGGCAAGTCACCCGAGGACTGCGGAGTGGCGCCCCCTATACCGCCATAACTACCTGTCTGCCCGTACCTCCACGGGATTGGCCAGCTAGAAAGCACGAACTCCTAGGACGGTGACCTCCGAATCGAGGCTCTACCAAGCTTCCCAGAATGGGGCGACTGGAGAGGATGTCAGAATGAATGGAAGCTTCCCCTACCACCTGTCAGGAAAGGCGTTTCGTCCATGACACGGGGTCCTACCGCACGCGCCTGTCAGCCCAGTGAAGATCCCGAGGCAAGTGTCTAACGACCAATTTTTAACTACAAAGAACATTCGACACCCCCGAAAGGGAGAAGGTAACAACAACAACAACAATCCACTAACAACACAAGTGCAAGCTCGATCAAGAGGGCCAAGCGCCACCACCACCACAGTGAAGGAAAAATGAGAGGGAAACAAGGAGAGGCGGAGGAACAGGGAACCCCTTTATCCTCGCTATCATTCTCCTCCTGCTACATTTTCGTCTTTACACACAACTTTCACTCCTCCTAGTGCGAAGTCCATCAAGAGGGACCCAACCAGGAGGATTTGTTTTCCTGGATCGTCACTAACTTAACCATCGAAGTGCCCCCGCCGGAAACCCCAGCTCGGGTCTCTAATCCCTATTTCGCAGGCCCAGGAGCAGAGGATCGCCAGGCAGTGAAGGGAGTGCACTCCGGCGCCGACAGCAGCTACGGGCCACGGCGATCTTGGCGGCAACAATATCCTTTGCAACAACCTAAGACCTCATCTAAAAAACTAGTCAGAAGGTATTATTTGGATTTTTTAGCTCTTTATAAGTATTCAAAATTCTTCAAGTGAATAACCTATATGGGACTAAATATGTGCTCACACGGGTCATCACATACCCCCTTGTAAGCCCTGGTCCTGGTATCCTCACCAGGCTTTGGGTTCAATTTCATGTATCTATTTATAAACACCACAATTGATCTGTGGTCAGTCTTAGTGAATCCATGTTGCAGTATTCCTTGGTATACATAGGCTATGGACCTAGTTGGCTCTGATATTATTTGTAATGATCTAGAATCTCACCTAAAAGAGCTAGTGAGAAGGTACTATTTAAGTTCCTTGGTCCTACATAAGTATTCAAGATCTTTCCAGTAAATAACCGATAAACTAAATATATGCCCATACATATCCTCATAGGCTAGTATAAAAGGGTATAGCATTGGGCTACAATAAAAGTATAACTCTAGGCTAGGGTAGAAAGCTAAGTTATGCCTACTAACTTCCAAGCTAAATGACTAGGGTAAAGGTAAAGATAAAGATAAATTGATTGGATTGATTATTGAAAAATCTTTTATAAAATACAATTTCACTTAGTTATACAAATACATAATAACTATTATTAAATATAATAATTATCCATGCCAATGATTGCTTTCTATGTCTAGTCTCCACTTTTGGTAGTGATTGCTATCAACCATCTTCCCATTATGCATGTTCACAAGCACAACCATCATGTAACTATCATACCACTAATCATATTTTATTTACCTTTAACTCATCTGGATGTAGCTTGTATTGGTTATCTCCCTATCACTTGCCTTACAATATAACCATCTATTCTTGGAAATCGGAGGCTAATATGATTGCTTTGGTCTTCAACAAACCAAAAGCTCAAGACTTGACCTTTCAGCTTGCTTTTTTTATTAAGGCATAATTATCTATTTATTTGATCTGGGTCTCCACCCTTAATATGACTTCACAATCAAACTCTGCCCAGTCTTAGTGACAAGCTAGTGATTCTCTTATATATATTGATTCTATCATCTTAATCCATGAAGCACATGCTTTTGATCATCAATTTGATTGTTCAGATATGATGTAAATACAGATTATGATGGACAAGATTATATTTTATGTACTCTTAGGCAACATTATAATTGGACAATTAATACTTTGTAGTAGTATAATGTAATAGCGATCAACCTTCAAGGATTTTAGAAATATATTTTCTTTATAAAGTTGTGCTAATATTTTCGATTCATTGATGCTCCACAGATATCTTAATCTTGCAAGTCATGGCCTCACAACTACACTCATATAGGTGACTTCAAGCATTTCATGTAATCAGAAAAAATAGCCTTACTCAATTGGCTAGCAACTTATTCAGGACCAATGCTCTTCATGCAGCCATTGCATTTAACATCTAGAAACAATATGCTCCAAACAATTTAGTTCTTAACTAGTCATCCTGAAACAACTTATTTTGTTATTATCTATTATCACCAAATCTTGGATCTAGTTCTTGGATGGTGCTTAGTGGTTCTTGCAAGAATCTTCACCAGTCCATGATCCTACTTTGGGGCAGTACTTAGCACTTCCTACAAGAAAAATCCACTTGACCGATGGTTTTCTGACGGGGAACCTTCCAATGCTCAAGTTAGTTAAGTAAATGAGAAACGGAAGAGCTAGAGCTCGTAATATATTCTGGGTATGTATGATAATGTTTATCTTTGGAAGACCCCCTTTTATCTATATATATAGTATTTGGAGATAACCACTTTCAATTTAGAGATAACCTCTTTTGGTTAAAAAAATCTCTTTTGGTTATGATAACCAACAGATAATTTCTTTTGATTGAGATAACAACTTCTTGACATGACAGTTATTTTTTATTTGCTTTCACCTCTTATTTGGACATCTTGGACTATGGCATCAGTGGATGGTTTAATATCTCTATTCATGCCTTGTTCATCATTGATAATAGTAGCCTTGATACTTGGAATCCCAATGCTTTGGATAGTTTGCTATGTATCGCATTGGTAGTTAGTCAACTCTAACCAATTATCAGCCTTTGTACATCAAGGGATGTCATGCTGATTTGCTTGTAGTTACACAGTCCCATGCATCATAGTTGCTCGATCTTTGTAGATAATTTATGGTCTCTAGCTTAATCATCAATCCAGATATTCCTCAAGATCGAGTATCCGAGTAGTTATTACAATAGTCGTCTCCCACTCCCGTGCCCAAGACATCATCGATTAATTATTTCAGCCATTGTTGTATTTGGGAGAAGGGAGTAGAGTTATTTTCTCAGCCTCGATAGTCGAGTATGAGTTTTTTTGCACTTTAACATTTATTGTCTTTTTGGAAACCATCGCCAGCCACTTTATCATCTTGATCATGATGAAAAGGTGGATCATTAGTGGCATCATGCTCGAAAAGATTGTTCATTAATTTTTTAAATGGCTGGATGATTTGATCAATCGTCCTTAGCTAGTCGGGCCTTACTACATGGCTGATAGCCATGGCATATTAATAATTTATATAGATCCCAGCAACGTGAATTAATTAGTTGGTTGGAATTCGAAGTGGCATAGCATTACTTGGCACAGTTTATGCCACATGTTGAAATCTATTACCTTTGGTCGAATTGATGTTTTGACCATCCAAGTGTGTAGACCTTCTCTGCCATTTCTACAGGGATTTTGATTTTGGCTGAGCATCTTCATTGCTAAGGTTCTGTGCTCTTTTGTTCTCAAGGCTCTAGGTGTTCATCTGCTCCTAGGGCCCCTAGCACCCTAGGCTGGTCTTCTCTGCTACCTTTGCTTCTTCATGTTTTCTCTTCTTGCAAGACTTTCCTTCAATCTTTTGGGTGATTTTTTTCACCCATTTTTTCTCTATCTTTCACTACTCTTTGATCTTTCTTTCAATTTTTTCTCCTCTTTTTTGAGTCAGTCAGAGAGATGTCATCCTTCGAGGGTGAAAGCCACCTGGTGAGTAGAATCTCTCGACTCTAAGACTCTCATGAACTTTCTTCGAAGGAGATGGATTCTCGAGACCCAAAGGATGTTGAAGTTTCCTCCCATTAAGAATCTTTTTGGGCTAGTTGGCATGTTAGCGATGATGTTATCCCTTCCTTAGGTCTAGCGAATGAGTCTTTGTTGATGACCAAATCGAAGGTTTTATGACTCCAAAAATTGTATCGACTCTCGAGTCAGTTTCAAGTTCATTCTCTCGGGGCAGATAGCCAAGTAACTTCTAGTCTGGTTGGCCACCTTGCCATCTACAAGGAGTTTCTTTGTGTTGGCCTTTATCTTCCTTTCCAACCTTTGATTATAAATGTACTCAACTTGTTTGGAGTCATTCTAGCCTAGCTTGCTCCAAATTCTTTTCACCTTCTTTATTTATTTATCATCGTTTATGACATGCTCGGGATTCAATTAAACATCTCTTTATTCCATGCTTTTTTCAATCCTTAGGAAGTACCCTACGGCTAAGGATTGGTGGTATATCGACTCTCATCAAGTTCACTCCTTTATCACTAGCCTTCCTTCTTCCATCCATAGATGGAAAAATAGGTTCTTTTTTGTTTCCTCTGACTAGCATTAGGAGATCAATTAGGTCAGAGGGAGATCGACCAATCACTGAATCAAAATGATGACATCCTCATAGCCAATGAGGAAGACTTCCAAAAGATGAGTAGCATTAAGATCCCTAGCTCTTCAAAGAATTTTGCTATCGAAATAGAATCTGCAAGATGTTGAACTTAGTCCGGTGTCTTCTCTTGGTAACTCTTTAAGCAACTTTTTCTTTTTCTTTATGTACCTTCATTTTATTTCTAAGTCACTTCTTTAGCTTTTACATGTATGGGGCCTCCGATTGAATATATCCAGAATGTTATCTAGAATAGGACCTCGACCTAAGTGAGTCCTTTGAAAAAGCCTGCCCCTAAGAAGCCTAGGGTAGGACCTTCCATCAGAGGTCTCATGATGCTAGTGAGTACCTCGACACCATAATAGGGGGTCCCACCATCTCGAGGAGACTGACGATGAGGTGGTAGTCCTTCTGGCTCCACCTCCATCATCTCAAGCATCGACTCCAAGGTTTTCCATCTCCACACTATCGAACTAGGTGGTGGCTGGTTCGTCTATTAGGAAATGTGTCCTAAAGTCAATCATTTGGATTTTAGATGGTTGATTTCATTATAATTTGTACATGATTCATTAATAAATAATGGTTATTTTTGGTAATTCATCACTATATGTATATCTTCCTTTATGAACTCTTTTGTGATGATATCCCTAGAACTACTTCTGATCGATAGAGGGAGATGTTGTGTAGTTCTTAAATTTATTCATGATCAAATGATACAATATTACTTAGGACGATGATGTTTATCAAGTATAGATCATTGTATGTCATATAGATTGGTTGTCATCACAACCAAGGAGTGTGAAGATATTTGTATGGTATACAGGTAAGTGTAGAAGTATACCACACTGAACGTGCCAACATTATAGAGTACTCCATTGTCAAGAGTATTTTTCAAAAGGATATGGGTATAAGTATCTCTCTGACCTGATATCACTATGATGACTTACAAGCAACTTACTGTACTTATGTTCCAGACTATCTAGATTTCTAATCCAGTGATGAAAAGTTATTAAGTATAGTCAAAAATTTGTTAAGTCAGTGTGTGAGTCAAGATTGGATTGACCACTCCAGGTATTGGAGGTAATGCTTTGTAATATTTCAATTTAGCAAAATCTAGGCCTAGATAATCCTTGTGAGGAGTCACAAGATTTAGCAGGTTGAGACATATTAGGATGCATTATTCAAGAGTTGGTAGTTGATTTTAAAGTCATCCTAAGTATTAGATCAAAGAGATGAATTATATAATAACCATATACCTAGGTTCTTGAATGTTGCTTTGTAATCATTCAACCTATCCGGATGTCGAGCACTGTTACTAGATGATCTCATGATTAGTTCATGAATTGGTTTCTAGACTACTGACTTAGTGTTCGAATCTATGGGGTTACATACATTAGAAGTTTCTGACAGATCATGATGGCTAATAAATGATTAAGAATCATTTAGGAATAAAATTATAAATATGAATAGCAATTAATCCTATACAAATATTAAGGCTGCAAATGGATCGGGTTAACCCGTGACTTGACCCGACCCGATCCATTTAGACCCGATCTAACCCATTTTTATGGATCCATGGATCTAGGTTGGGTCCTAAAATTAGATTTGGACCCGACCCGACCTGATTCAAACATACTAATACTATTATAATTATATCTATTTGGACCTTTAAATTATAATTTAAAACTTGTATGAAACTAGTTATTATTATTTTTATATCTTAATTTATTTTAAAAATAATATTATTTGTTATCTATTTTATAGTTAATAATAGTTAGCTATGTAATAATTAAAATATAGTTGTCTATATTTTATTCGGATCATATTTAGATCCAAACTTTGTAGATTAGAACCGTATTATTTATGGACCCGATCCAACCCGAATGATCCATTGGATTAAAAATTTGGATAGTAGACATGACCCGACCCGACTCAGTTTTTTAGTGGATTGGGTCCGGTCTACTATTAGGACCCGATCAAAAAACTGGGTCAGATAGGGGTCACTCATGACCCGATCCGACCCGACCCATTCGCACCCCTAACAAATATTATAAATTAATAATTAATTAATAATTAATTATAAAAGAATTAATCAGTAATTAGATTGATAATTGGCTTATTTTGATTGAGCAAAGAGATTTTTATCAAGCCTAATTAAATTTGGTTTAATTAGGTTTCACGCAATTAGGTTATACAATAATCTAATCGCTAAGCAATTTTGATTCTTGATTTGATCCAAACATAGGCTTGATTAATTTTTGATTTGATTGAAAATCAATTAAATTAATTTGTACCTAATTGGATTAGGTTTAAGTTTGTTAAATTAGTTCTAACCAAATTAGTTTTGGTTCTTAACTAATTTTTGTCAAATCTTGATCAAACCCTAACCTAGCCCAACTAGTTTTCTTCCATAAAGATTCTCCATGCCTTTCAAAAATTTTTCCATAAATTATTCATGAAAGAAATTAGTTTATTTCATCCTCTTTCATTTCTATTTAGATTAAAATTGGTTTAACTTAAATCTGAATTTATTTGAATTCAAATTGGAGGAGTCCTATTAGGTATAGAACTCCTAGTCTTATCCTAACTCTATCTCTCCTTATCCAAATCACCATGCCTTATTTTATTTGAGTTTTTTTTGATGTTGTGTGACAATTGTGAATCTTTTTGCCATGATTTTATGGAGATAAAGCCACTGAAGAAAATTTGAGAGAAGGGAAATTAGCATGGAGAAATAAGTGGGTGAGGAGGAATTCTAGCGCTAGGTTTTTTTAAGGGGAGAGGAAAAAATAATAAGAGGGTCTTCATTTTTTTTATCTCCCATCTCATGATCTCAAATCTTTCACTTCCTGATCTTCTTGGAGCATTTAAGAAGATCCAAGAAAAAAATTAATTAGCCATCCAGAGGCCTTCGATGGGATCTAGTAGTCTCAGAAGGTTGATCGTATCGGAGCTTCATATGGATGATCTATAGAGGCTAAACATCCTATGTGGCTACGAAGTAATATGAAGAGCCTTTACCATATACTATCAGCAGTGGTGATTAGCAACCTATGATCAGGTATGGGATTTGATCTCAGAGTAGAAGTATATTTGATCTACAACATGCATTAACAAGATCGATGCATGCTAAATTTATTTTCAACAATTTATTAGTTTTGATCTATATGCATGTTATGTAATTAAAAATATTTTAATCTGATTATTACTTCTGCTAATTTTTTAAAAAAAATATATGCATGAAATCCTACCTATTTTTCAGCAATGATATCAGAGCCATAGTGTTGCCCAGCGAAACAACCTAAGTGGGGGGTGAATTGGATTTTAAAAACTTATTGCAAATATATGTCAATTCAAAAATAATGAAGGTGCTAGTGATTTCAAAGTGTTTGTGTGCTTAACAATAATATGCAGCGGATGTAATGAAGTAAATACAAAATAAATAAGAACAAATAACAAGAAGAGTAAGCAATCACAAATACACAAATTTATAGCAGTTTAGTATACTCTAAGCACCTATATCCACTCCCTAAGCTCTTCTTGGAAATTTTACTATAATTTTCAAGATTATAGCCAACTTGTTTTCACCGGGCTCACAAGTCAAACCCAACTTATTTTAACGGGCTAACAAGTCAAAATCCCTTGGTTTTTACAAGGCTAATCAAAAACCTCTTGGTTTTCACAAGGCTAACCAAAAATCTCTTGGTTTTAACAAGGGTAATCAAAAACCTCTTAATTTTTAAAAGGCTGTTGGCTCCACCCAGTGATTTTGATGAATAATAAAACATTGAGTGCATATTGTATTCTAATGAGGATTTCAAGTTATGAGTTTTCAGGAAGAAAGCACCTCAAAATTTCAAAAATTTATGGTGTATGGCACATAATGGCACGGAGCAATTCTCACATATCCGGGCATCCTCTTCATTGAAAAAGGGCATATGATTGTTTAATTATTATGTATTTATATATTCATGAATTTTATTTCTATTTTCGAGGCATTTATACTTCAATCTGGATGTTTTCAGTCTCAAGTGTCGACATCTGGACAGTCAAGTGTCGACACTTCAGCATTTGGCACGGACAAATATTCTTGGCATGACAAGTGTCGACACCTACATTCTAGTGTCGACACCAAGTGTCGACACTTAGGTTCAAAGTGTCGACTCAAAGCCTGAGATTTTTGAAAATACAAAACTTTATCGTTTTGAGAATTTTTTTGTCAAGTGTCGACACCTGTGCATCAAGTGTCAATACTTGAATGTTCAAGTGTCGACACCCAGAAATCAAGTGTCGACACCTGACAGCCAAGTGTCGACACCTGACAGCCTGACAGCTCTAATGGATCTATTTTTCTGGCTTGCAGAAGTTGGTTTTCAAGCTCCAAACGGCTATTTCCAATGCTCCAACGGTCACAAACCATTTTTAGAAGGTTTTTGGTGTATTTAATCTTCACCAATCTCATTTTAAAGCAAGAGAAAGCAAGAGAGAAGTGAAGAGAGGTCTATTCAAGAGCATTCAAGTCCACTCAAAAGCCATAAAACCAATATTCTCTCCAAACTTCAAATCAAAAGTCTCTTCTAGCTTGATTCCACTGAAAAGCCTACAAGCTCAACCTTACTTCATTCTAAAAAGAGGCATCTTGAAGAAGAGTGAAGACAAAGCATCCTTTTGAGCTTCAAAGATTCCAATCTACTCTTTGATGGGGGACTAATTTGCATGCCATTTTTTTTGTATGTTTTACATGTTGAGTTAGGTGATTAATTCCCGAATTTCAGATCAAAATTATTTGTAGGGAATTTTATATGAATTTTTGAAGATCAGCATGCAGATTAGGACCTAGAAAAGTAGCAAAGAAGGACCGTCGGGGCTGAGAAGCCTCGGTTAGGGCAAGTTCTCCTGCAATAAAACTACTGGAGGTAGAGGGGTGTACCTGACAACGTCTATGAAGATCGCAGCAAAGGGGTCTCTCGTTCCTCGATGGATGCGGCCTGGAAAACCGAGCCAAAGACCTGCGGATACCCGGCTTTCTGCTCGGTGATCCAATTGAGGCTTGGCTGGAGTCGTTGGATTCGTAGGAACTCGGGGACCTACAAACGACCTGTTAGGGGTTAGAAAACTCACAAAGGAACAAGAAAACAAAGGAAAAACAGCAAGGGAAGGCT
Organism: Areca catechu; assembly: GCA_021397845.1. Lineage (NCBI taxonomy): Eukaryota > Viridiplantae > Streptophyta > Magnoliopsida > Arecales > Arecaceae > Areca > Areca catechu. Next base: position 96,662,112 of record CM038038.1, on the reverse strand, counting down.
TCTTTTGGAGTGGGCGTCCAGGGATCTGAGATGCTTGTTGGCAACAGGAAGATGATTGCAGCACTTGGAAGAAGAACTCTCGCAAACCCCTTTATGCACACAGCAGGGTATCACACAACTCAATAGAAGAACTCAAGGTTTTCATTCATCAAAATTCTTCTCGATACAAGAGGCTAGGGTCCCTTAAATAGACCCTTAACCTTGGGCTCCAAGTAAGGGTACATAAGTCTTTACATAAGAATCCTTTTCCCTCTCAAACCCTAGCTAGAAAATAAAGAAATATTAGGTAGAAAAATCCCTAAAAATTTTCTTGACTTGGTCAAGACTCCAAGGATGCCTAAGGGGGCGTGTTGGGCTTCTAGGAGCAGCAAAAGGCCGGCCCAAAGGGACTCGGGTGCATAGGTTTGGGCCTCTGGAAGCTGGGGTGGCCTGGTAGCCAGGTAGCAGGAATATTCCCTGGTATCTTGCTTCTTAGGGGCTTGGGCTTGGCACCTGGGCTTGATTTTTTGGGCTAGGATGCAGATGGACCTCTGGAATCATGGATGCCCTTATCTATGAATATACTTTGGCATCTGGAAGGGAATCTGGGCATCTGGAGGGCATCTGCAAGAAATCAAGGTTTTCTGAATTTTCCTCCTGGGGTCTTCAAATCTTCAAGCTGGGTTGGACTTGTGCTATACTTCCATGTCTTCAATCTAGTTGGACTTGGTCTTCACTTGTATGATATAGTCTTGAGTCTTCAGTATGCTTGGACAGGACTCAAAAAAATAAAATTAGCTCAACATGAGCTGACTAGCATTGGACTGAACTAGCTCAACATGAGCTGACTAGTACAAAACTGAAATAACAACTAAAAATACTCAAATAACAACTAAAATGGACTCAGATGAGCTAAGCCCTAATTACAGATGGATTCATAAATTATTGATCAATTTACAGAGGGTTGAAAAAGCCTCTGTATTATTCTAGTGCCTCAGGTGTCCCCACCAATTCTCCCGGGGTGGGAGGAACTCGACCCTATCGAGTGAAGGTCAGACTGGCTCACATATCTCTCGAGAAGGTCTGGGTTGAGGCATTGCAAGTCCTCTTGAGAAATCCACGAATCGTCCGACTCTGGCCGGCCTTGCCATCGGACCAGGAAGCGTTGATAGTCATGGCCCTGGGTCGTGATGGCTTGATTGTCCAGGATACGCTCGATCCATTCTCCTCTCTCAGGCCAAATTTATTTGTGGACACTCTAGGCTCATAGGACAAGGGTGCAGATCTATGGGTCTTGGGATTATAGGATCTGGGGTCATAGAATTTTGGGTCAGCTCTATGGTCAGGTTCTAAGGATGGATCATGGTATGGGGTCCTCCTAAGGTAGGACCTAGAAAAGTAGAAAAGAAGGATCGCCGGGACTGAGAAGCCTCGGTTAGGGCAAGTTCTCCTACAATAAAACTACTGGAGGTAGAGGGGGTGTACCTGACAATGTCTGTGAAGATCGTAGCAAAGGGACCTCTCGTTTCTCGACGGATGCGGCCTGGAAAACCGAGCCAAAGACCCGCGGATACCCGGCTTTCTGCTTGGTGATCCGATTGAGGCTTGGCTGGAGTCGTTGGATTCGTAGGAACTCGGGGACCTGCAAATGACCTGTCAGGGGTTAGAAAACTCACAAAGGAACAAGAAAACAAAGGGAAAACAGCAAGGGAAGGCTTCTTTTGGAGTGGGCGTCCAGGGATTTGAGAGGCTTGTTGGCAGCAGGAAGATGATTGCAGCACTGGGAAGAAAAACTCTCACAAATCCCTTTATGCACACAGCAGGGTATCACACAACTCAATAGAAGAACTCAAGGTTTTAATTCATATCAAAATTCTCTACAAATAATTTTGATCTGAAATTCGGGAATTAATCACCTAACTCAACATGTAAAACATACAAAAAAAATGGCATGCAAATTTGTCCCCCATCACTCTTAAAGAGAGTTTGTTGTAGCTTTTAAATTTCATATCTGTTTTAATTATGATTTGACCTTGCTTTCAAGGGTGTCTTGAAAGAAGGTTATTGTGGTTTGTTGGTGAGCCAAAGGGATAAAACCAACTAGGATTAACTTGTGAGCCCGAAGACAAAACAAGTATTTAGGTTTGTTGGTAAGCCTAGGTGACAAAACCAACTTAGGTTTTGACTTGTGAGCCTTGTGAAAAACAAGTCGACTGTAATCTGGTGTGGATTATAATGGAATTCCCAAGGATGGCTTGGGGAGTGGATGTAGGTGCTAGGTTTGCACCGAACCACTATAAACTTTGTGTTTGTGTGTGATTGCTCTTTTCCTCTCGTACTCTTTAATTACTGCTATCATCTTGCATCAAATTTATTATTGCTCACAAGCACCACTGGACCTTCATTTTATTGTGTTAAATTTTTAAAAGACCCAATTCACCCCCCCTCTTAGGCTCCATTTCTGGGCAACAAGTGGTATCAGAGCACCGGTACTCTCTTGTAGGTCCAAGGATCTTGAGTAAAAGATCATGGCAGCCCCAATAGGCATGGGTATTGTTGAAGGTCAAGCTTCAAACCGACCCCCACTTTTTAATGGCATAAATTACACATACTGGAAGACATGCATGCGCATATTTATACAAGCTCTTGATTATAATTTGTGAAGAACAATTGTAAAAGGTCCTCATCAGCCTATAATGATGATTAATGGCATTCTCACTCCAAAAATGGAAGATGATTGGGATGAGAATGACATTAAGCAAATTGAGCTTAATGCTAAGGCAATGAACCTTTTATTTTGCTCTCTTGATCCTAGTGAGTTTAATAGAATATCTAACTGTCTCTCCGCAAAGGAGATTTGGGATACACTTGAGGTTACCCATGAGGGTACACACCAAGTGAAAACCACCAAGGTTAACATGCTAATTCACACATATGAAATGTTTAAAATAGAACCTACTGAGTCTATCAGTGAGATGTATACTAGGTTCACAAACATTGTGAATGGCATGAGAAGTCTAGGAAAAATAATTTCTAACGGTGAACTTGTGAATAAACTTCTCAGGTCTCTACCAGCTTCGTGGGATGCAAAGGTCACTGCAATTGAAGAAGCAAAAGTTGTCAACACTCTCCTGCTGGAACAACTGTTGGGTTCCTTGATGACTTATGAGCTATCCCTTAAACAGAAGAACGGAGAGGTGGATAAAAAGAAGAAGACGATCATGTTCAAATCTACTACCAGAGAGGATTCAAGCGAAGACTCTGAAGAGGATGACGAAGAAGATGAAACAGCTATGTTAGCAAGGAAATTCAGAAGGTTTATGAGGAAGAAAAAGTTTAACTACAAAAAGAAACCTCTGAAAGGTGAGCCGAGTAAAGAAAAAGATAAGGAAAAGAAGGAGGAGCAGCCCACATGTTTTGAGTGTAAGAAACCCAGGCATTTCAAGGTAGACTGCCCCTTGTTAAAGAAAAGCAGAAGAAAGCTGAGGAAGAAAGCCATGATGGCAACCTGGAGTGAAAGTGAAGACTCCAGCTCTGAGGAAGAACAGCAGGAAGTTGCAAATTTCTGTCTGATGACCGATCAAGAAGAGGTATGTTCTGAAATCGAAAATGAATTAACTTTTGATGAGCTTCATGGGATTTTTGATGAACTAGTCATAGAATTTCAAAAATTAAAGTAAAAACATAAAGACTTAAAGAAGCAAAATCTGGAACTAGCTAAAACAAACAACAACCTTTCAAATAAAAATGAATACCTTCTAATACAAAATAAAAATTTAAATGATAAGATTATGGCTCTTGAAAAAGAAAAGGATATATTTGAAAAGAAAAGTAACTTACTTTCAAATAAAAAATTGTCAAGACAAAGCAAAGAAATTTTAATAGAAAACAAATGATATAAAGAAGAAATCGAAAAACTAAAACCTTTTGTTGAAAAATTTACTTACAGTTCTGAAAAATTAAATTTACTATTAAATAACCAAAGAGCAGTATTTGATAAAGCTGGATTAGGATTCAGAACTCATAAGAAACAGAAACTCTTTAAAAATTTCTTTGTGCCTACATCTTCATCCATTACATGCTATACTTGTGGTATTAAAGGACATAAATCTTATATGTGCAACAAAAAAAAATTAAATAACACTAAGAAAGTTTGGGTTCCAAAAGAAACCAATGTCACTAACCAAAAAGGACCCAAGATAGCTTGGGTACCTAAAGTCTCCACTTGATCTTTATTGCAGGTATGCCTTGCAACCAACAAGAAAAGAATGTGGTACCTTGATAGCGGTTGCTCAAGGCATATGACAGGAGATATGGAGCAGTTCTCATCACTCACATATCAAAATGGTGGCAATGTAACTTTTGGTGATAATGGAAAGGGCAAAATAATCAGTATTGGTAAAATCCATATCACCCCTACCTCTTATATTGATAATGTTTTATATGTTGATGGATTAAAACATAACTTGCTTAGCATTAGTCAATTTTGTGACAAAAATTTTAAAGTTGTTTTTGAATCTTCTTTGTGCATTGTTTCTAGTCTAGATGACAATGGCATTAAGTTCATCGGTCATAGGCATGGCAATATTTATATGGTTGATCTTGATGATCTCTCTATTCAGAAAGGTCAATGTCTAGTGGCAATGGAAGCCAAGATCGATGAAACTAGTTGGCTTTGGCATCGTAGACTAGGACATGCAAGCATGCATTGAATTTCAAAACTTTGCAAAAAGAATTTAGTAAAAGATTTGCCTAAACTCAATTTTGAAAAAGATAAGATTTGCAGTGCATGTCAACTTGGAAAACAAAAAAAATCTTCTTTCAAACCTAAAGGAGTAATCTCTACATCTAGACCTTTGGAATTGCTTCATATAGACCTCTTTGGGCCTACTAGAACATCTAGTTTGGGAGGTAAGAAGTTTGGTCTAGTCATTGTAGATGATTTCTCACGTTTTACTTGGGTCATGTTTTTAGCACATAAAGATGAAATGTTTTCTGAATTTATTAGATTTCACAAAAGAGTTTTAAATAAAAAAGGTGTTTCAGTAATATCTTTAAGAAGTGATCATGGAACTGAATTTGAAAATGCCGATTTTAATAAATTCTGTATTGAAAATGGAATTCATCACAATTTTTCTGCACCTAGGACACCTCAACAAAATGGGGTAGTAGAAAGAAAAAATAGAACTCTTGAAGAAATGGCACTCACCATGCTTTGTGAAAATGATTTACCTAGATACTTTTGGGCAGAAGCCATAAATACTGCATGCTATATTTTAAATCGAGTTTTAATTCGACCAATTTTAAAGAAAATCCCTTATGAGCTTTGGAAGGGTAGAAAACCTTCAATCCATTATTTTCATATTTTTGGATGCCGTTGTTTCCTCTTAAACAATGGTAAAGATAATCTAAGTAAATTTGATGCCAAATCAGATGAGGAAGTCTTTCTAGGCTATTCCACATCTAGTAAGGCATATAGGGTCTTCAACAGAAGGACACTTGTTGTTGAAGAATCCATTCATGTGGTATTTGATGAAACTAACCAAAAATCTTCAAGAAAAGAAGATGTACTTTTTGATGAATCAGGTAGCAAGAAAACTGAAGAAATAAACAACAATGAAGGACTTACCAAGGAACAGAACGGTGATCAAAACACTAACGGAGATCAAGCACAAGGTGATGAAAATACATCAACTGTTGATCCATTACCAAAAGAATGGAGGTATGCTCATGGACACCCAAAAGAACTAATTATAGGTGATCCATCTAAAGGTGTAAGTACTCGATCATCTCTTAGAAATATTTGTGATTACTTAGCTTTTGTGTCTCAAATTGAACCTAAAACTATTGAGGAAGCTGAATGTGATAGTAATTGGATAAATGCTATACAAGATGAACTTAATCAATTTAAAAGGAACAATGTTTGGACACTAATGGATAGGCCTTCAAACACATCAATTATTGGCACAAAATGGGTCTTTCGAAATAAACTTGATGAAAATGGAATAGTAATTAGAAATAAAGCTAGACTAGTTGCCAAAGGATACAATCAGGAGGAAGGGATAGATTTTGATGAAACCTTTACTCCTGTGGCTTGACTTGAGGCAATTAGGCTATTGTTGGCTTTTTCTTGCTTTATGAATTTTAAACTATATCAAATGGATGTTAAAAGTGCCTTTTTAAATGGATTAATTGAAGAAGAAGTTTATGTTGAACAACCCCCTGGTTTTGAAAGTTCTGAATTTCCAAATCATGTTTATAAACTTCATAAAGCTTTATATGGATTAAAACAAGCTCCAAGAGCTTGGTATGATCGTTTAAGCTCCTTTTTGCTGAAAAATAATTTTACTAGAGGTAATGTAGATAAAACATTGTTTTTAAAGAAAAAGAATGATGATCTCTTAGTAGTACAAATCTATGTTGATGATATAATATTTGGTGCTACTAATGAATCTCTTTGTCAAGATTTTGCAAGATTAATGCAGGGTGAGTTCGAGATGAGCATGATGGGAGAACTGAATTTCTTCCTCGGACTCCAGATAAGGCAAACCAAAGAGGGGATCTTCATCAACCAAACAAAATACACAAGAGAAATACTCAAGAAGTTTGGGATGGAGAACACTAAGCCATTAGGTACCCCTATGAGCTCTACATGTAGACTTGACAAGGACGAATCAGGTAAGTCTATAGACCAAAAATTATATCATGGCATGATTGGTTCATTGCTATATCTTACTGCCAGTAGGCCAGATATCATGTTTAGTGTATGTATGTGTGCTAGATATCAGTCCAATCCTAAAGAGTCTCATCTTTTGGCTGTTAAACGCATACTTAGATATCTATCTGCTCAATTGAAATTGGTTTATGGTACTCTAGAGATTCTTCATTTGATTTAATTGCTTATTCTGATGCTGACTTTGCTGGGTGTAAACTTGATCGTAAAAGTACTAGTGGAACCTGTCAGTTTCTTGGAATAAATTTGATCTCCTGGAGTAGCAAGAAATAGAACTCAGTTGCTCTATCTACGGCGGAAGCCGAATATATAGCAGCTGTGAGCTGTTATGCTCAAATCCTCTGGATCAAACAACAACTCGAAGATTTTGACATTAAACTAACTAAGACACCCATAAGATGTGACAATACTAGTACAATCAACCTATCTAAAAATCCTGTGCAACATTCAAGAAGTAAACACATTGAAATAAGACATCATTTCATAAGAGATCATGTACAAAACTCTAATGTAATTCTTGATTTTATTTGTACTAATGATCAGTTAGCTGATGTGTTTACAAAGCCTTTGAGTGAGGATAGGTTTTGTCTGATTAGAAGAGAGTTAGGTGTCATTGATCCATTCTCCTAGAACTCTCTTAGTATCTTTTTACCTAAATCCTAAAGCTCAAAACCTATTGATTAAAACCCCAAAACTTTGTCAAAATTTTTTCTATTTTTTCTGATTTTCTCGAATTTTTGGCCAAGTGTCGACACTTGGAAAGTGTCAAGTGTCGACACCTGACCAAGTGTCGACACTTGACAAATCCGAAGTGTCAACACTTGCGAATCTGAAACTATTTTTAAACGGATCGAACAAGGTTTTTTTTGAAATTTTCTTCCCTCCTGATTTCTTGGAACAGTGGTACCCTCTGTCCAAATCCGTCCTTTCACCCCTCAATCCTTCACAAATCAGGTATTTCTCCTTTCTAATTTTGTTTTATTTTTCTTTGTTTTTTAATTTTGTTGTTTTCAAACCAAACAACCGTGTTTTGGGTTTTCCGAATATTTTTCCTGAATCTAACCGGATTTTTGCATATTTTAATGAATTTCTAAAACTCTATTTGAGGGAATAATGTTTTAGATTTGTTTTTCTCGGATTTCCCTCATCTTTTGGACGTTTTTCACCCCTTTTTCACAAAAATCACTGTTTCATTATTTTTGGGCAAAATAAATTGGGTTTTCATCTAAATTAAGTTTACTAAATTTATTTATTGACTATTTGGAAAGGTTTTTCGTGATACATTTGCGACATTTTCACCTATTTTCTAAAACCCGTAGTGTTTGGATCCAAATCCCACATGTTTTTATCTTTAGACCTTACAAAAATTATTTTTCCAAAGATTCAAATGTGTTTTACCTAACAAAAATTTTTCCTACAAATTTTGCTCGAGAATTTGTCATTTGATCAAAATGTATTTTTCAAACTTTGTTGATTCTGGTTTTCGAAACCTATCTGAACCTTTTGTTTCTAATCTCAACTTATGGCCAGTCCCTTGTTCTAAACCTTTCTTCCTTCTTCCTGGTCAGTTGGCTTAATGGGTCCTAGGAAGAGACTTGCAGTCAGGGCGAGGCCCAGTCATGGTACTGAGAGGAGATCGAAGGCCAGATTTGATCCTGCACAGTCGAGTAGTTCAGCCACACCGAGCTCCCCCCTTGTAGAGAGGATGGCAGGGAAGTCTATAGCTTCAGGGAGGAGAGTTGACTTGCAGTGCTTCGATAGGCACCACTTTGGTATTAGGGAGATACTCACAGATGCAGGACTAGTACCCTTCTGCACCATGCAGGAGAGATACTATCCTCACCTAGTGAGGGAGTTCTACGGTGCACTGGACTATCGACGACTTTTGTGGACGACATCCGTGAGGGGTATTCAGATCTCTTTGACTGATGAGCTTCTGAGCCGAGTATGGGAGATACCCTGGAGAGGAGTCTGTGCCTTTTCTGTAGATGATAGAGAGGCGGCATTCATGTGCATCCTTGAGCGAGAGGATGTTCGCAGTATTTCAGTGGTTACCGCGAACCAGTTATCTTTAGAGATACGCCTGCTGCACCATATTACTGCACGGATCCTACTACCGAAGACTGGCAGATTCGATTTCATCACCGAGAGGGAGCTGATGGTGATGACCAGTCTAATTGAGAGGAGATAGATAGATATACCCACTTTGATGCTGTCACAGATGCATGATGCTGCCACTCAGCACCGACACTGTTTGCCATACGGCATGGCACTGACCCATCCTTTCAGAGCTTGTGGAGTATCATTGGAGGGGGAGATCCCCAAGGAGATACTGCACACGGATGTATACGATGAGAGGTCATTGCACTGGATGGGATACAGGATAGTTGGAGGTCGATGAGTTCGCAGAGAGTCTGGCCAGGAGCCAGATGAGGAGGACGAGTTTAGAGAGGCTGAGGCTAGACCATCTGAGCCAGCAGTTCTTCCTCCAGTAGATGTACCATCGACACAGGCAGAGCACCTGTCTCCTGACACTTTAGCTCCTCCACCACCATCTACAGGACTATCTTATGAGGAGCATGCCAGAGCACAGTTCTCAGTGATCAGAGGTGAGGTGACTCAGCTGCGTAGCGAGGTCGAGCTTCTACGAGCACATACTACCTCGGAGCATGCTGAGATTCGCAGATCCATGGAGGAGGGATTTACTCGCATTGAGAGTCTGTTGAGATCATTTATACCTCCTGCAGCACCTGCACTTGCTCAATCTAACGATGATGACGATGATGATGATGATGGCGACGATCACCAGAGCGACCATGCTGATTATGCTGAGGGTGGTGATCAGGATGTTGACAGAGCTACAGAGGTAGTGGGCAGTGACAGCGACAGTGTGGGCGGTGCCGATGCTTATGAGGTGGTCAGTTGAGATCCTCCTACTACACCAGCTCCTACTACTGCCATGGTTGACGTCACACCGGATCTTATTGCGCCAGCTGATCGTCTTTCACCTCCTTCTACTAGATCTTCTAGGGTTGTACCCGTCTTTGGTCCTGCCGGCCGCACTAGGAGTCTTAGAGCTTTAGCACCTCCTAGGGCATTAGCCACCAGATCTAGGATCAGTGCTCCTTTCAGTCTTGATGTTCCATCTGATGAGGATTAGCCTCACAGATGTCTATTTGCTACATGTTTGATACTTATTTGACTCTGATGATATATGTATGTTTCAGCTCTTTTGTACTGAAAATATATCTTATATATATGTGTTTTTGTTCAATACTCTGTTATCTTGAAGATTTTGTGCTTCAGTGTACTATTCTTTGGCTCTGATACTCTTTATAATGGTATATTTTAACTCTGATACTCCTTGATATTAGCATAATTTCAGCTCTGATATCTATGTTATTTGTTTCTCTACTATCTTTTTGTATCCATGCTCATTGTGAGGGGGAGGTTATTCCCCTTTCTTATGATTGACAAAAAGGGGGAGAACAAGTATTGATTTCGATTTTATTGAGAAAAAGGTGTATTGTATTGATTATATTGATTTCACCTTGCAAGAATCTTTGAAGTTTACTTAATAAGAAGTATCTAATTAAGGGAGAGATTGTTTCCTCCTATCTATAAAGTTTTTGCCTCTATTGTGACTAAAATTCATATTTATAAATTAAATGATTAAAGTTTGAACTATTCTCTTTTTCTCAAGGTTTTGTCATCATTAAAAAGGGGGAGATTGTTGGCTCCACCCAGTGATTTTGATGAATAACAAAACATTGAGTGCATATTGTATTCTAATGAGGATTTCAAGTTGTGAGTTTTCAGGAAGAAAGCACCTCAAAATTCCAAAAACTTATGGTGTATGGCACGTAATGGCACGGAGCAATTCTCACATATCCGGGCATCCTCTTCATTGAGAAAGGGCATATGATTGTTTAATTATTATGTGTTTATATATTCATGAATTTTATTTCTGTTTTCGAGGCATTTACACTTGAATCTGAATGTTTTCAGTCTCAAGTGTCGACACTTGGACAGTCAAGTGTCGACACTTCAGCATTTGGCACAGACAAAAATCCTTGGCACGCCAAGTGTCGACACCTACATTCTAGTGTCGACACCAAGTGTCGACACTTAGGTTCAAAGTGTCGACTCAAGGCCTGAGATTTTTAAAAATACAGAACTTTGTCGTTTTGAGGATTTTTGTGTCAAGTGTCGACACCTGTGCATCAAGTGTCGACACTTGAATGTTCAAGTATCGACATCCAAAAATCAAGTGTCAACACCTGACAGCCAAGTGTCGACACCTGACAGCCAAGTGTCGACACTTGCAGCCTGACAGCTTTAACGGATCTATTTTTCTGGCTTGCAGAAGTTGGTTTTCAAGCTCTAAACGGCTATTTCCAATGCTCCAACGGTCACAAACCATTTTTAGAAGGTTTTTGGTGTATTTAATCTCCACCAACCTCATTTTAAAGCAAGAGAAAGCAAGAGAGAAGTGAAGAGAAGTCTATTCAAGAGCATTCAAGTCCACTCAAAAGCCATAAAGCCAATATTCTCTCCAAACTTCAAATCAAAAGTCTCTTCTAGCTTGATTCCACTGAAAAGCCTACAAGCTCAACCTTACTTCATTCCAAAAAGAGGCATCTTGAAGAAGAGTGAAGACAAAGCATCCTTTTGAGCTTCAAAGATTCCAATCTACTCTTGAAGAGAGTTTGTTGTAGCTTTTAAATTTCATATATGTTTTAATTGTGATTTGACCTTGGTTTCAAGGGTGTCTTGAAAGAAAGTTATTGTGGTTTGTTGATGAGCCAAAGGGACAAAACCAGCTAGGGTTAACTTGTGAGCCCGAAGACAAAACAAGTATTTAGGTTTGTTGGTAAGCCTAGGTGACAAAACCAACTTAGGTTTTGACTTGTAAGCCTTGTGAAAAACAAGTCGACTATAATCTGGTGTGGATTATAGTGGAATTTCCAAGGGTGGCTTGGGGAGTGGATGTAGGTGCTAGGTTTGCACCGAACCACTATAAACTTTGTGTTTGTGTGTGATTGCTCTTTTCCTCTCGTACTCTTTAATTACTGCTATCATCTTGTATCAAATTTATTATTGCTCACAAGCACCACTGGACCTTCATTTTATTGTGTTAAATTTTTAAAAGACCCAATTCACCTCCCCTCTTGGGCTCCATTTCTGGGCAACAAAGGCTAACCAAAATCCAAGTTAGTTTTTTACAAAGGCTCACCAACAACTTAGTTGGTTTTTCACAAAGGCTCACGAACAACCTCAATATTAGTTTTAATCCACTTGAAACTAGTAACAACAAAAGCTCAAATATAAATATTGGTGGGGACACCAAGACCAAGACCAAGACTCAAGGATCCATCTGGATCACAGAACAAGAAGAATAGGACCTGCATCTTGACTGCCAAGCCAACTCAAGACAGTCAAACAGAATTCCAGGTGCCAGAAAATTTCCAAAATTTTCTAGAATTTTCTTGCTTCATTTTTTTTTGGCAATTTTAAAATATGGGAAATCCTCGAAAATCCATTGTAACAAATTCCCCGCCACTTCTTAGGATATTTTACAACTAATCCTTGGATTAGTTAGTGGTTAGTTGAGTTTGTAACTAATCATTAGATTAGTTACGTTGTAAACCTGTTCTGGAACCCTCTATCCGAATCCTATAAATAAGACTATGGTTTGTAAGAAAAGAATAGAGAGAATATAATACAAATGAAAGGTTCTTCCTCTCTGATTGATTTTTTTCTACCTTCGTTACTGTCGTAACATCAAGGAGCGTGAGGCTCCGCCACTGCCTTCATCGCCACCGGCAATGTCGAAGGGTGTGAGGCCCCATCTATCCCACTATTCTTCCATTTCATGCCATCTCTGTCTTCCCCGACCATCGATCTCTGTTGTCTCACTGCACCATCTCTTCCACACCGTCTCCAACTGCTGCACCATCCATCCACGTCGTCTCCATCGACCGCGGCTTCTCCGTTCATCCCGTCCTTCCGCCAACCACTCCATCCCTCCCACAAATGCCTCCGTCTTCTCCAAAACCTCTATCCAACCCCACTGTTCCACCATCAAAGAAGACAACCCCAGGTCCCATCATCTGATCTCCTTCTTTTAGGTCTTCCCGTCGCCTACAACCTTCTCCCTCCGGTCCAGACCTCCCTCCTCCGGTCTAGACCCCTCTCCTCCGACCTCCATCATTCGGAAGCCTCCTCCAGTCTCCTATCATCCATGAACCTTCCCCGGTTCTCCATCGCTCGGACTCCCTCCTCCAGCCTCCCACGCCCGAACTCCCTCCTCCGGATCCCATTGCCAGACTCCCTCCTCCGGTCTTTGTCACCGGATCTCACTCCCCCCCCCCCACAAAGATCGCCACGATGCCAGCTCTCCATGGAGGTCTCGCTCGAACCGAGCGCGCCTCCCTTGCTCCCGAGCTCCCAACTCCTCTTCCCGGATGACTACCCTGCTTCCACCAAAGTCCACCGTCTTCATTTGCCCTCGAAGATCGCCCGGCACCGTCTTCTCCGAGCTACTGCCATCCTACAAAGATTTCTCCCAGTTCCCCTATTCCATGAAGCATTCGGCTGTTGAAAACTCGTCAAGCTGCTGTTGAAAGAATATAGGAATAGCTATCCCAGCTATTCCTTCTATTCCATACTTATCCCAGATTTATTCCAGATTAGAATAAGCCCTGTTTACTTTAATTTGGGTTGTGTTTTTTGGCTTTGATTATCTCACTTAGGCCAAAAACACAACCCAAAATAAAGTAAACAGGGCTTATTCCAATCTAGAATAAATCTACGTTAAGTGCGGAATAGAAGGAATAGCTGGGATAGCTATTCTTGTCTTCTTTCAATAGCAACTCGACAGGTTTTCAACAGTCGAATGCTTAATGGAATAGGGGAACTGGGAGGAAGCTTTGTGGGACGACAGTAGCTCGAAGAAGACGGCGTCGAGCAATCTCCGAGGGTAGATGAAGATGGCGGGTTTCGGTGGAAGCAGGGTAGTCAACCGGGAAGAGGAGTTGGGATCTTGGGAGCAGGGGAGGCATGCTTGGTTCGGGCGAGACCTCCATGGAGAGCTAGCATCGTGGCGATCTCAAGGGGGGAAGTGAGATCTGGAGACAAAGACCGAAGGAGGGAGTCTGGCGATGGGATCCGGAGGAGGGAGTTCGGGCGTGGGAGGCCGGAGGAGAGAGTCCGGGCGATGGAGAACCGAGGAAGGTTCACGGATGATAGAAGATCGGAGGAGGCTTTCAGATGATGGAGGCTGAAGGAGAGGGGTCTGGACCGGAGGAGGGAGGTCTGGACCGAAGGGAGAAGGATGTAGGCTACGGGAAGACCTGAAGGAAGGAGATCAGATGATGGGACATGGGGCTATCTTTTTTGATGGTGGAACAGTGGGGTTGGATGGAGGTTTTGGGTAAGACGGAGGTGTTTGTGGGAGGGATGGAGTGGTTGGTGGAAGGACGGGATGAATGGAGAAGCCACGGTCGATGGAGGTGACATGGACAGATGGTGCAATGGTTGGAGACGGTGTGGAAGAGATGGTGCAGTGAGACGATGGAGATAGATGGTCGGGGAAGACGGAGATGACATGAAACGGAAGAACAATGGGATAGCTGCGGCCTTGCACCCTTCGATGTCACCGACAGCGATGAAGGTAGTGGTGGAGCCTCGCACTCCTTGACGTTACAATAGTAACGAAGGCAGAAAAAAATCAATCAGAGAAGAAGAACCTTTCATTTGTATTATATTCTCTCTGTTCTTTTCTTACAAACCATAGCCTTATTTATAGGATTCAGGTAGAGGGTTCTAGAATGGTTTTACAACGTAACTAATCTAATGATTAGTTACAAACTCAACTAACCACTAACTAATTCAAGGATTAGTTGCAAAATATCCTAAGAAGTGGCGGGGAATTTGTTACAATGGATTTTCAAGGATTTCCCATATTTTAAAATTGCAAAAAAAATGAAGCAAGAAAATTATGGAAAATTCTAGAAATTTTTTGACACCTGGAATTTTGTTTGACTGTGTATTGAGTTGGCTTGGTGGTTAAGATGCAAGTCCTATTCTTCTTGTTCTATGATCCAGATGGGTCCTTGAGTCTTGGTCTTGGTCTTGGTGTCCCCACCATTTCTCCTGGGGTGGGAAAGAACTCAACCCTATTGAGTAAAGGTTTGTTTGGCTTTGATACTCTTCCAAGAGATCCGGATCAATGCGTTGCAGGTCCTCTCTGGTAATCCATGAGTCCTTTGATTCAGGATGACCTTGCCATTTTACCAAGTAGTGCTAATAGCCATTTCGTCAAGTACTGACAGCTTGATCATCTAGGATTCGCTCGATCTTCTCTCTTCGCTCAGGCCATTTTTATGGACACTCCAGGGTAGGCTCTCTCTCAAGTAAAGGGTCAAGCCCGAATGCCTCACTAGAAATTACTATCGGTTCCCTGTACTCAGTTAGATCAGAAACATTGAAAGTGGAGCTAATACATAAATCAGGGGTAACTCGAGCACATAGGCATTGGATCTAATTTTCTTGATAATTTTATAGGGTCCAGTACTTCGGGAATGCAATTTCTTGACAGTTCTAGGAAGAAACTGTTCAGGTCGGAGTCTTATCATGACAAAATCCCCTACATAAAATTTTTAGAAATGTTTTCTAGAATCAGCTTATCTTTTATAAGCATCGTTACTCATTTTGATCTTTTGGATGATTTTCTTATGCAAATTTCTAACATGCTATGCAAAAGATTCGGCTGATTCGGACACTCTAGCATGCAATGGCAGAGAAATCAGATCAAGTGGTTTATTGGATTGGTACCCATGGACAATCTCGAAAGGGCTCTCTTTCGGGAATCAGCCAGATTATTTTAAAATTTGTACTTAATATAAATTTTAATATGATGCAAAATGCAGACTCAACTATGCATTCCTATTGAGAAAAAAAAAATTTATTGGACTCTCTAGGGCCTAAACCTAACCGACTATAAACCCTCTAGGATTGATCCTGGTCCAGTGTGCACTTGAAAATTTATAATGGATACCTAACAAATGCCATAAGGTCTTCCAAAGTAGGTCACAAACCTAACATACTCAAAGAATTGGTGCAACTGAAAAATCTCAACATAGTTTAGTTTGCAAGTTTGGAAAGCATTGGAAGCCTTAGGGTGTGACAGGAAATCGAGATTTTATGACAATTTATTGGGCTTAGGGAATAGATCTTGGTGACTTGCGGAGACCTTAAGATTAGAATATTGAGCTATGGGTGTCATAAGGTCAAATTGATGAATGGAGAATTTGGTCAAAGTAAGTATAGATTTTTCATGCAAGGAAGGCTTAGTTAGTTCCTGAAAAAGGTCATCAACAGGAATGAGCTCTTTACAAGGGGGCTGAATTAGGTCTTGGATTGAGGCTAAAAAAGTGGGTTCTTCCTAAGGGCATTGATTTACGAGAACCAGTTCCTCACTAATTTCTTGTCGCTTTGGTGTTTCTGGACTAGGCTCAATAATCTTATCTTCTACATGGACTTCCTCAGGTAAGGTACTAGAGTTGAAATCTTCTCCTTCATACTCATCTAATAAACTCATGTCAGCCTCATACATTTTCACAATGGGCTCAGACTTGTCTTCTTCCTTCCCTAGCTCTTCAATCTGGGGATACCCTAAGTCTTGAATATTAGTGTACTCAATTTATACTACAGGGTTCTTGTTTCTATCATTCATATGAACTAATGGGACACTAGAAGTTGGTTGGTCTAAGGGAAGTTGACTAGGGTTGGGTTTGGGTTCAAAGGTACTATCCCTGCTGGGCTTAACTTGGTAGTTCATAAATTGTCTTTGATATGACCCAAATTCCTTAGCAGTGCATAGGCTTCTTCCAGGCTATAAATCTTCCAATGGAGAAGTTCCCGCTGGATATCCCTGCGTAGACCATCTTGAAACCTAGCTATGGTCTCAGACTTAGATTCAGTGGTGTTACATCTCTTGACAAGCTTCTGGAATTCCTTGATATACTCAGACACTAGCCTTTCATCCTGTCTCAATCGGTACCATCGATCTAAAAGTCTTTGTTCATAGAATCTACCTAGGTACTTATCTCTCAACTTACTTCTCATGTCTCTCCAAGTACTTATTTCCTCTCCTTTGTGATAACATTCACGCTCAATAACATACCAATGCGACCTAGCATGTTGGGTGAACTTGGTTTTGGCCAACCTAACCTATCCTAAATCCGATACATTAGTGCGCTCAAAATACTGATCCATTTATTTTTTCCAATCGATATACACCTCAGGATCTAGGCTTCCGTTAAAAGTGGGGGCATAAGGTTCAGTGTGCCAAATGGGTCTTTCCTCTGGTTTGGTCATTGGAGAAAATGGAGTCTCAAGTTTATGCTCAAATGGTGGCCTAGGGGTTCTCTTCATGGAATCAAGTCGTGCCTCACATTGGTTTAACTTGGTCAATTGGGTAGACAATTGAGCAGACATTTGGGCAAAGTGTTCTGACATGGTTTTTAACAGGGCTTCTTGCGGGTTGTCCATGGATGATTCAGGAAGATATGAGGTTCCTGCTCTAGTGGGCATGAGTCAAGCACGTGAAATCGTCTACGATCTACTAGACTTAGAATCTCAACTAGTTGCCTAAGTCAAGGTGATAAACCAGTATGTAGTGACCCGGTTCTTGGCCAGGTAGGTGTAGGGGAGTGGAGGTCCCTAAATGCCAACCTTAGACATCAATATGGGATTGGCCAGGTAGGCGGACCAACTCACTAGCCCTGAATCACCAAGCCTAGACACCAAGAGCAGTAGCACACACAGAATGGGCTAACGCCATGAATAGACACTTAGTCTTGACTCGACCAGTTGGTGTCCCTAAGCTCTCTAGAGCAAAAGTACATTTCTAATGGATTTTAATTAGAAGCTTGGATCCGAAATGCAGGGTGGTTGTTTTGGGTTAAGGAAAGGTAATGAAGTCCTTCCCTTATATTATGATATTGCCACCCTTAAGTAGCTTAATGCAAAATATGAAATGCACATTCCATGATCCTAATGCAAACTAAAAAACACATAAATGAAACACAGATTTTTTTTTTTGTATGCTTGCAATTAAACAACTAAAATAAAGAAATGTGATAGAACTAAGTAAAGCAAAAGAACTAATACTCAGCTACCAAAAATACTGTAGAAAAAATAGTGAGTGAGGTAAACAATTTGCATGTCCTAATTGTGCTCTGATACCAAGAATGATGTGGAACTAAATTCTGATACCAAAGAAAGGGTGATGGGGTATGGCATGCATGAAAATTATCTTAAAAATCCATATGAGTACCGATGCTTATAATAAACACAGATTCTGGAGAACATTCAAAATAGGGTAGATCTTAGATCATGCATTCCCTCATACTAGACTCAATAAAATAACAAAGAACCAGGACTTAGAGATTGAGAAATCCCTGATCAAGGACATGCACACATTTCAAAACTTCAGATCTAAAGCAAGTAAAGAGAGATAGGACCTTACAATAGTAATAGCTATTTTCTTGTGATGAGATCACTTAACCTTGGAAGATGCGGCCTGGGTGATCAAGCTGTCAGTACTCGACGAAATGGCTATCAGCGCTACTTGGTAAAATGGCAAGGTCATCTTGAATCAAAGGACTCGTGGATTACTAGAGAGGACCTGCAACACATTGATCCAGATCTCTTGGAAGTGTATCAAAGCCAAACAAATTTTTACTCAACGGGATTGAGTTATTTCCAACCCCAGGAAAAATGGTGGGGACACCAAGACCAAGACCAAGACTCAAGGACCCATCTGGATCACATAACAAGAAGAATAGGACCTGCATCTTGATTGCCAAGCCAACTCAAGACACAGTCAAACAGAATTCCAGGTGCCAAAAAATTTCCAGAATTTTCTTGCTTCATTTTTTTTGCAATTTTAAAATATGGGAAATCCTTGAAAATCTGTTGTAACAAATTCCCCGCCACTTCTTAGGATATTTTGCAACTAATCCTTGGATTAGTTAGTGGTTAGTTGAGTTTGTAACTAATTATTAGATTAGTTACGTTGTAAACCCATTCTGGAACCCTCTGTCCAAATCCTATAAATAAGGCTATGGTTTGTAAGAAAAGAATAGAGAGAATATAATACAAATGAAAGGTTCTTCTTCTCCGATTGATTTTTTTTTGCCTTCGTTACTGTTGTAACGTCAAGGAGCGCGAGACTCCGCCACTGCCTTCGTCACCGCCGGCAACGTCGAAGGGTGTGAGGCCCCAGCTCTCCCACTGTTCTTCTGTTTCATGCCATCTCTGTCTTCCCCGACCATCGATCTCCATCGTCTCACTGCACCATCTCTTCCACACCATCTCCGACCGCTGCACCATCCGTACACGTCATCTCCATCGACCGTGGCTTCTCCGTTCATCCCGTCATTCTGCCAACCACTCCATCCCTCCCACAAATGCCTCCATCTTCCCTAAAACCTCCGTCCAACCCCACTGTTCTGCCATCAAAGAAGATAGCCCCAGGTCCCATCGTCCGATCTCCTTCCTTCAGGTCTTCCCGTCGCCTACAACCTTCTCCCTCCGGTCCAGACCTCCCTCCTCCGGTCCAAACCCCTCTCCTCCAGCCTCCATCATCCAGAAGCCTCCTCTAGTTTCCTGTCATTCATGAACCTTCCCCAGTTCTCCATCACCCGGACTCCCTCCTCCGACCTCCCACGCCTGAACTCCCTCCTCCGGATCCCATCGCCAGACTCCCTCCTCTGGTCTTTGTTGCCAGATCTCATTTCACCCCCCGGAGATCGCCACGACGCCAGCTCTCGACAGAGGTCTCGCCCGAACCGAGCGTGCCTCCCCTGCTCTCGAGCTCCCAACTCCTCTTCCCGGTCGACTGCCCTGCTTCCATCGAAGTTCACCGTCTTCATCTACCCTCGGAGATCACCTGGCGCCGTCTTCTCCAAGCTACTGCCGTCCCATAAAGCTTCCTCCCAGTTCCCCTGTTCCACGAAGCATTCAGCTGTTGAAAACTCGTCGAGCTGCTGTTGAAAGAAGACAGGAATAGCTATCCCAGATATTTTTTCTATTCTGTACTTATCCCAGATTTATTCTAGATTGGAATAGGCCTAGTTTACTTTAATTTGGGTTGTGTTTTTGGCTTTGATTGTCTCACTTAGGCTAATTCGAGGTTAATTGTGTTAGGTCCTTTCCGGTATCGAACCTTGAAGGGATCCTAGCCATCAACCCGTGCTTCTGATTTCTATCGTTGGACAACTGATTGTTAATCACCCAGGCTGTATCTTTCAAGGTTAAGTGATCTCATCATAGGAAAATAGCTATTACTGTCATAAGGTCCTATCTCTCTTTACTTGCTTTAGATCTGAAGTTTTAAAATACGTGCATGTCCTTGATTAGGGATTTCTCAATCTCTGAATCTTGGTTCTTTGTTATTTTATTGAGTCTAGCATGAGGGAATGCATGATCTAAGATCTACTCTATTTTGAATGTTCTCCAGAATTTGTGTTTATTATAAGCATCGGTACTAATCTGGATTCTTAGGATAATTTTCATGCATGCCATCCCCCATCACCCTTTCTTTGGTATCAGAATGTAGTTCCACATCAAATATGAGAATACAAAAAAGCTTTCTAAAATAATAACAAATATCTCGTTGAAGCTCTTTGAATGTTGTTGAGAAGCTTGTCCTCAAGTTGTTGAAGCCTTGATTGATACTTGAAGATGTGGACTTTGAAGCTCTTCTTGAAACTTGAAATTTTGAAGGCTCAGCTCACTTAAATGTATGGAATCTTAAGATGTATGCACTTTGATCTTCATTCCATTCAATCTCTTTCTTTCCACTTGTGTTTTGTGGTGTTTAAATACCTTTCCAAGCCTTAAATAACTATTTATGACCGTTGCAGAGGAGAAAATAACTATTAGAAATAATCTAGAAAAGTTCTATATTTCAGAAAAAAACTAGCCATTATACCAAGTGTCGATACTTGACTTGTTCATGAGTCGATACATTAGTCAACACCTGAGTCGATACTAGGTCAAAAAAATTTTCTAAAGTTCTCTGGAGTGCACTGGTGCATCGACACTTCTTCTGGTGAGTCGATCTTGAGCCGACACTTCATCATCATGAGTCAACACTTGAGCAAAACCCTAAAATCAGCTCATTCTGTCTTATGTTTGGTCTCAGATCTTGAGTTGACATATGAGTCGATACTTGAGTTGACACATGGCTGACCATAAGTCGACACTTTAGCGTGCCAATTGAAGTTTTTTCTGTGTATCAGCCCAAGCTTTCTGTGAGTCGATACTTGATGAGTCGACACTTTGAAGTGTCGACACTTTCATAAGTCGACATTTGATGAGTCGACACTTGATGAGTTGATGCTTTAAAGTGTCGACAGCTCCATGAGTCTACACTTGATCTGACCAGTGTTGAAACTTGTCCAAATTAAAATTATGAGCTCTTCAAGATCTTCTTCATATTTCAAAGCCCATATAACTTAAAAATCCAATAATGTAAATGACTTCTTCAATAAGATGGCAATCTTTCAACACTGATGAGCACCTGAATCTGATAAATACTTTTAACACACATTAGTACTCATATATACTTAAGTATTTTGTTATTCATCAAAATCAAGACTAGAATCAATACATAAGTTCTTAACATGTTATATTTAAGATTAAAACCTAATTTTTATATTTAATTTGAATCTGAGTAATTGCTTCGAATTAAGTTGATCACCAAAGCCGTCTAGTTATAGGAGAAAAGTAGAGTTTAAAGGCCCTCTCTATCCATTCCATGGGATCTCCTATGCATGTAGGGCTGCTACTTGTGGTTATATCCCATAAATAAGTGAGATGGAAGGAATATTATTAAAATTATTTTAATATTTAAATTTAATTTTTAATAATTAATATTGATTAATATGCTATTTTTGATTTAAAATTAATTTATTATGGCTTGATTTTATGTTTAGAACATGAAACATAATATTAATTTTATCAATAACTATATCATATAGTTTAGATCTAAAAGTATTAATATAAATGAGATGCATGTAAATTGTTTATATCTAAATTTAGTAAAATTAATCTTGATTAGTTGCTAGAATTAAAAGGTCTAGGATTAGATCTAGAATAGTGAATTAAAGATCTAATTATATTTTATAAATCATGAGTTTTAGGTTAGCTTGATTTAGGTTAATTAACTAGGCTAGACCTAGGGTTAGAATTTCGAATAATATAGACTATAAGAGAATTGGATTTAATCTAACCAAAAGTTAATTAGGATTAAATCAAGGATTCTCTAGATCAATTTTATAGTGATAGTTTGATCAAATCCATATTATAACACATGAACCTGATTATGGCTCAGCATTCGGACCTGAGTCTTAAGGCTAATTTAATCAAATCTGATTAACCAATGGTGTCTAAGTTTAGCATTTGATCATAGTTATTAATTAGGTCTTTCTCTTACTTGGCCAACTTGGTTGGTGTCTAAGAAAAGAGGTTAATGGCAGAACCCTCCCATCAATTTTACTTGCTTGGCTAATATGGTCAATCTAAATTTGATTAGATAGCTCATTGATTTGAGTTAATCTATGTCAGTAAGGATAATCAGCTTGACTGATCTAGGTACCCTTGGATCAATTATATTTTTGACCTTCATCATAGACTTAGTGAAGTCATGGGATGATTGGTCCATATCTTCTTTTCTTTTCTGAACCATTAATAAAAATTTCTAAATTATTAAATCTATAAAAATGATAAAGTTATGAAGATAATTAAGTCATAGTCTTCCATTAAGAGGATGGTAATTGGTTCAATAATTAAGATAATCATTGGAGGTCCCTGGTACTTATCTAGCTATTAAAATTGTCATTCATATTACGATGATTTAAGTATTACTCTCTTAATAATGACCAGGTAGGCCAAGCTACACTTAGAGCTGGTCATTCATTAGTTAGAAATATTGAGTTCTGTCATGTTAATGGTTGAAACTAACCAAGACTTTCAGTGGAGGCACAACATGCCTGCTGAAGAGGTGCTTAGAACAAAATTAAATACTAGAAGTTGTTTAGAGAAACAATAAGTTAAGAACCTATCTCTAGATCCACATAGATGGGTCTAGCTATACTCAAGCTCATGTGTAGTCTATAAGATTCTAGTACTTGTTAGGGAATTAATGTAATTCCTCAAATTGGAGGTAGAGGCTATCAATTTGAAAACATAATATGAGAACCTTAAGATTAAAATTCAAGACTTTATGATTAAATGATTCATGTACTAATGGATCTTATTCTCTTTTCTTTTTAATTAAAAATGACCAATACATTGTTGTTCCATTCATTGTTGACATTAAAAGGTTGATTGGAGCTAATTTCAATGATCGGCATCGAAAGCTAAAAATCATCCTGGAGTATGAACAGATATTGTATGTACTGATAAATTCGGTACCTAAGGAGTTTGCTCTTAATGGCCGAGGTTCAATCCAAAACACTTACTAGAAGTGGCTCAATGATCAAACTATTGTCTGATGCATTATATGGGCATCCATGAATGACAAACTCAATTATAAAATTGAGGATGCTTAGCCACAAGATATACTTCAAGTATTGAAAGAACCCTTTGACACTTCTAACAATATTGAAAGGTATAAAATGCCTTATGCCATTTTCAATGCTAGGATGAGAAAGGGGAGTCGATCACTGATCATGTATTGTACATGATCAAACTGATTGAATGCTTGAGCAAAGTTGGATTTTTCTTGCATGAGCAGTTGAAAAAATATATGATTTTTAATTCCTTATCAAAGTCCTTCCTAGACTTAGTCATTATAGAATGAATAAACCTACTATTAACTACCACAATCTACTAGGATTGCTGCAGACTTATGACAAGGATCAACAGCTCTATAAGGAGCTAGTGAATGTAGTGGGATGTTCAACTTCGACAGGGCATCATCCCTTTAAGAAGGAAAAAAAGAAAAATAAAAAAGAGGTGCAACGTGCTCAGCTAAGTCAGACCAAGAAGTCCAAGTCTGACTAGAGCCAAACAAAATGCTTCTTCAATAAGAAACAAGGTACTGGAAGAGAAATTGTTCTCTTTACATTACATCACTAGACCCAAATAGGCCAAATAAGAAGAAAAATTAGCAAGTTATTGCTCGACAAGGTGCTTATAATAACACTTTGTAATTTTTCTATTTGTGATACTACTACCTGGATATTAGATACTGAAAATCTAATTAATATTTGTAATTCATTGCAGAGACTTTAGGTTAGTAGAAGAATTAAAGACGATGAGAGATTCCTGAATGTTGGAGATGGAAAATCAGTTCCAGTTCTAGCTTTAGAAATTGTCAAGCTTATTTTCAATGATTATGTCATTAGTTTAAGTGTTATGACTATTATCTTAGTTTTATGATGAATGTAATCTCTGTTGGCCTTTTAGCCAAGAACGGTTTTCATTTATTAATAAATGATGTTGCTATAATGTATGGGTAATTGAAAATCAATATTTATATTTAGTTTAAGTGTTATGACTATTATCTTAGTTTTATGATGAATGTAATCTCTGTTGGCCTTTTAGCCAAGAATGGTTTTCATTTATTAATAAATGATGTTGCTATAATGTATGGGTAATTGAAAATCAATATTTATATTTTATCATAGTCTATTAGTATAGTGTACATGTCTAACAAATATCCTAGATTAGAGAATGTGTCTGATATTTATCTTTGACACTATATGCTAGGTCATATTAACAAGAAGAAGATTAATTAAAGAGGATTTTCTCGAGCTCAATAATTTTGAATTATTATTGACTTGTGAATCTTGCCTTCTTGGTAAGATGACTAAGTCACCTTTTATTAGAAAAGGTGAAAGAGCCACTAAGATTCTGAGTCTAGTATATAGTGATGTATGTAGACCCATGAACACTTTAGTCATAGGTAGATATCACTACTTCATCACGTTCATAGATAACCTATCGAGGTATGGGTACATCTATCTTATGAAGCATAAGTCTGAATCATTTAAAATATTCAAACGATTCCATAATAAAGTAGAAAAATAAACTAGAAAGTATATTAAAACTCTTTGATCTAACGAGGAGGTGAATACCTTACCAGTGAGTTTTTGGCACATTTAGAAGAGAATAGGATTCTCTTACAATGGACACCTTGGTGGGGACACCGGAGGCACCAGAATAAGACAGAGGCTTTTCAACCCTCTGTGAATTGATCAATAATTTATGAGTCCATCTGTAATAAGGGCTTAGCCCATCTGAGTCTATTTTAGTTGTTATTTGAGTCTTTTGAGTTGTTATTTCAGTTCTGTACTAGTCAGCTCATGTTGAGCTAGTTCAGTCCAATGCTAGTCAGCTCATGTTGAGCTAATTTTATTTTTTTGAGTCCTGTCCAAGCATACTGAAGACTCAAGACCACATCATACAAGTGAAGACCAAGTCCAACTAGATTGAATACATGGAAGTTTAGCCCATGTCCAACCCAGCTTGAAGATTTGAAGACCCCAGGAGGAAAATTTAGAAAATCCTGATTTCTTACAGATGCCCTCCAGATGCCCAGATTCCCTTCCAGATGCCAAAGATATTCATAGACCAGGGCATCCATGATTCTAGAGGTCCATCTGCATCCTAGCCCAAAGAAATCAAGCCCAGGTGCCAAGCCCAAGCCCTAAAGAAGCAAGATACCAGGGAATATTCCTGCTACCTGGCTACCAGGCCACCCCAGCTTCCAGAGGCCCAAGCCCACGCACCCGGGTCCCTTTGGGCCGGCCCCTTGCTGCTTTTAGAAGCCCAACACGCCCCCCTAGGTGTCCTTGGAGTGTTGGCCAAGTCAAGAGAATTTTTAGGGATTTTTTCTACCTAATGTTTCCTTATTTTCTAGCTAGGGTTTGAGAGGGAAAAGGATTCTTATGTAAAGACTTATGTACCCTTACTTGGAGCCTAAGGTTAAGGGTCTATTTAAGGGACCCTAGCCTCTTGTATGAAACCTAATTTTTGATATGAATTAAAACCTTGAGTTCTTCTATTGAGTTGTGTGATACCCTACTGTGTACATAAAGGGGTTTGTGAGAGTTCTTCTTCCCGGTGTTTGCAATCATCTTCCTGCTGCCAACAAACCCTCCAGATCCCTGGACGCCCACTCCAAAAGAAGCCTTTCCTTGCTGTTTTTTTTTTGTTTTCTTGTTCCTTTGTGAGTTTTCTAACCCCTGACAGGTCGTTTGCAGGTCCCTGAGTTCCTACGAATCCAACGACTCCAGCCAAGCCTCAATCGGATCACCGAGCAGAAAGCCGGGTATCCGCGGGTCTTTGGCTCGGTTTTCCAGGCGCATCCATCGAGGAACGAGAGACCCCTTCACTGCAATCTTCATAGATGTTGTCAGGTATACCCCTCTACCTCCAGTAGTTTTATTGTAGGAAAACTTGCCCTAACTGAGGCTTCTCAGCCCCGGCGGTCCTTCTTTGCTACTTTTCTAGGTCCTAATCTACATGCTGATCTTTAAAAATTCATAAAAAATTCCCTACAAATATTTTTGATCTGAAATTCGGGAATTAATCACCTAACTCAACATGTAAAACATACAAAAAAAATGGCATGCATATTAGTCCCCCATCATTTGGTATCAGAGCTTAGATTAGGGCTTGTTTTCTGCAATTTTTCTGTCCGTATATGCTCTATTGTTTTTATTAGTTCTCCCTGATAAAAACTCAAAAAATCCTGAAATTTATTTTGCTGGATTCAAAATAATTCACATTAATTTTAAAATTTTTTTCAGATTTTATTATGGCATGTGAATTTTCTGCAAGCCGAAATATAGCCTACAAATTTTTGGCTCTGTTTTTTTCAGCAAGACAAGTTTGGAAGTTTTAGGGTTTTATTTAGCATTTTTGCATATCTTTTAATTTTAGTATATTTCCAGCATATTAGGCCATGATTTGAAAGTTTTCTTCTATTTAAGAAAATACCAAAAAAAAAAATTACATATTCTCCAAAGATACCAAAAATATCTAAACCCTAATTTGCATCCTCATCTACCTGCCATCATTGCATAATTTACTTTTAAGGGCACTCTTGCTATATCAGATAAGGGGAGAGTTGATAACCTCTCCTTAACCCAAAACCACATCCCTTGCATTCGGTCCCAAGCCTTAACCTAAAATTAATTAGACTTAATTTGCCCTAGTGGGCTAGGGACACTAACTGGTCGGGTCCGGGCTAGTGTTAGATCACTGTGTCAAGTTAACCTGTGTGTGCCTTGTGCTCAGTGTCTAGAACGGTGGTTTAGGGATTCAATCCCGAAGGGCTTGTGTGCTGGTCCGCCTACCTGGCCAATCTCTGATTGGTGTCTAGGATTGGCAATCAGGGACCTAACACTCCCCTTACACCTGCCTGGCTGAGTACAGGGTTACTATAGGCTAGTTTGCCACCCTGATTGAGCATCTAGTTTGGACTCTAGGTCTAGTCAGCTATAGTCGGTCTGATCGAGTCTTGCATGAGCACTAGATCAGGAGTTTCATATCACCCACCTCCTTCACAAATGTCTGAACCCATGAAAAATTTACAAGCCCAAATAAAAGCCCTAGCTGATCAAATGGCCCAGATGGCTACCCAGATAACTACCTAGATGACTACCCAGATGACCCAGTTAACTCAGTCTTGTATTCAAACCAATGATAGAATTGACCATCTTGCCAATAGGTTTGATCAGTTAAAAGTCCGAGTAGGGACCCCAAGAAAAACCCATGGGTCACAGTCTGAGCCAGATCCTGATTCCCCTCAACCTAGGAGGACCCCAAACCCTGATCTATACCATGAGGTCGAACCTAGGAGAGCCCCTTATCCTAACCCGTACTACAATCCTCAACCTAGGAGGACCCCAAACCCTGATCCATACCTTGAGGCTGAACCTAGGAGAGCCCATCGTCATGACCCAATCCCTAAGGTTAGTCCTAGAAGACCCAATCAGGATTTTATAGACCAGGAAGATAGATCCTATTTACCCTCTCCCTATAAGCCTAGTATAACCACAACTTATAGATCTTATGACTCCAAATCCTATGAACCTAGAACCTATGAATCCATAAACTATGAACCTAGATCCTATGACTCTAGATCCCATGATCATAGATCCTATGCACCCACACCCTATGAGCCTAGTAGACCCAACACCCAATATTCTGACCCATATAGGGAATCCAACCCTAGGAGAACCCAATATTCTGACCCATATAGGGAGTCCAACCCTAGGAGAACCCAGTATTCTGACCCATATAGGGAGTCCAACCCTAGGAGAACCCAATATCTTGACCCATATAGGGAGCCCAACCTTAGGAGGACTCCATACCATGATCCATCCTTAGAACCTGACCATAGAGCTGACCCAAAATCCTATGACCCCAGATCCTATAATCCCATGACCCATAGATCTGCACCCTTGTCCTATGAGTCCAGAGAACCCATAACCCCTAAGTATCAATCTAGTACTAGTCAGGTTTTCCTTAGTCAACTTGAACCCCATAGGATTAGTACCCCTAAATATGAACCCAATAGTGAGCCACTACCCCTTAGGCAACCTGAACCTACTAGGACTAGTGTCCATGATCAGAAACTAGGACCTAGCCAATTTTTTCCTAGCCGACCTTCTCCAACCATTCTTGAGATTGACAAGGCTGACATTAACGCGGAAGTGTATGAAGCTGATGCGAGCCTAGTGGATGAGTATGAAGGAGAAGAGGAGACACCTTTAGTAGACCTAGAATTAGCTGACCCAGTAGATACCCAGGTAGAAGCCAACCTAGAGGTAGTTGACCTTGACCACATCCAACGTAAAGCTATAGTGGAAGAACAAATAGAGGAAGAGAACGTAGGTACTGCTACTAGAGCCTTACTAGAGGAAACCGTAGAGGAGAGCCAAATTATAGAGTCTAGTCCTAAAATACAAGAACCAGAAGAATTTATTAAGGACTTGATCTCTTTGAATCAGTACCCTCAGGATGAGCCTCCTCCTATGGTTCCCATTAAGGACCTCTTCCCTGAGATTAGTAACCCATCCTTCCATTATGCAAACCCAATAGATATACCGCAACCTCGTAAGGTTAGCCTCATTAGTCTAGGATTAGTCCCTGACATGCCTTCTTATATCGAACTTTATCCAACTAACCTTGAGCCTTTTTTCCTACCCTACCAAACTAATTCTAAACCCACTTCCTATTTTCTGCCCTTTCCAGACATCTCCAACATTTCTAGGATCATTAGATTGCATTTAGTTGAAATTAGCGTACTGCATGCATTCATTACGCATGTTAGGTTTGCATTATACTTCTGGCATACCCTTTGGCATTTGCTTGGAGTCCATTGTAAATACTCTTGTGCACACCACACTAGGGTCAGACCTAGAGAGTCTATAGTCTCTTAGGTTTAGGCCCATAAAAGTCTAATAAATTTCTTTCGATAGGAATGCAAAGTCGAGTCTATTAGGTGTTAGTACGGGTCCTTTGAATCATTTATTAGGAGTTTGCATGTGCCCAGCATGTTCACCACCTACACTAATTTTAAACAAACTGGCTAATTCCTGAAGATGGATCAAAGAATTTGATGTAGTGGATTCTATCTTGGTTAGGCATAGGCCTAAAAGAAGCTTCATGCTCGCAGAGCCGGACCTTTTAAAGTGTTAAAGAAGGTTGGATCAAATGCCTAGGTGTTAGACTTGCCTTCGGATTTGGGCATTAGTTCTACCTTCAATATTACAGACCTGGTTGAGTATAGGGAACCGGCAGCGATACCTAGTTAGGCCTTTGGACATATTCCTTTTCATTGTGAGTAACCCTAACCCAGAGTGTCCACTAACAAATTGGCCTGAGAGAGGAGAATGGATCGAGCGTATCCTGGACGATCAAGCCATCACGACCCGGGGCCGTGACTATCAACGCTTCCTGGTCCGATGGCAAGGCCAGCCAGAGTCGGACAATTCGTGGATTTCTCGAGAGGACTTGCAACACCTCAACCCAGACCTTCTCGAGATATATATGAGCCAGTCTGATCTTCACTCGACAGGGTCGAGTTCCTCCCACCCCGGGAGAATTGGTGGGGACACCGGAGGCACCAGAATAAGACAGAGGCTTTTCAACCCTCTGTGAATTGATCAATAATTTATGAGTCCATCTGTAATAAGGGCTTAGCCCATCTGAGTCTATTTTAGTTGTTATTTGAGTCTTTTGAGTTGTTATTTCAGTTCTGTACTAGTCAGCTCATGTTGAGCTAGTTCAGTCCAATGCTAGTCAGCTCATGTTGAGCTAATTTTATTTTTTTGAGTCCTGTCCAAGCATACTGAAGACTCAAGACCACATCATACAAGTGAAGACCAAGTCCAACTAGATTGAAGACATGGAAGTTTAGCCCAAGTCCAACCCAGCTTGAAGATTTGAAGACCCTAGGAGGAAAATTCAGAAAATCCTGATTTCTTACAGATGTCCTCCAGATGCCCAGATTCCCTTCCAGATGCCAAAGATATTCATAGACCAGGGCATCCATGATTCTAGAGGTCCATCTGCATCCTAGCCCAAAGAAATCAAGCCCAGGTGCCAAGCCCAAGCCCTAAAGAAGCAAGATACCAGGGAATATTCCTGCTACCTGGCTACTAGGCCACCCCAGCTTCCAGAGGCCCAAACCCATGCACCCGGGCCCCTTTGGGCCGGCCCCTTGCTGCTTTTAGAAGCCCAACACGCCCCCCTAGGCATCCTTGGAGTGTTGGCCAAGTCAAGAGAATTTTTAGGGATTTTTTCTACCTAATATTTCCTTATTTTCTAGCTAGGGTTTGAGAGGAAAAATGATTCTTATGTAAAGACTTATGTACCCTTACTTGGAGCCTAAGGTTAAGGGTCTATTTAAGGGACCCTAGCCTCTTGTATGAAACCTAATTTTTGATATGAATTAAAACCTTGAGTTCTTCTATTGAGTTGTGTGATATCCTGCTGTGTGCATAAAGGGGTTTGTGAGAGTTCTTCTTCCCGGTGTTTGTAATCATCTTCCTGCTGCCAACAAACCCTCCAGATCCCTGGACGCCCACTCCAAAAGAAGCCTTCCCTTACTGTTTTTCTTTTGTTTTCTTGTTTCTTTGTGAGTTTTCTAACCCCTGACAGGTCATTTGCAGGTCCCTGAGTTCCTACGAATCCAACGACTCCAGCCAAACCTCAATCGGATCACCGAGCAGAAAGCCGGGTATCCGCGAGTCTTTGGCTCGGTTTTCCAGGCCGCATCCATCGAGGAACAAGAGACCCCTTCGCTGCGATCTTCACAGACATTGTCAGGTACACCCCTCGACCTCCAGTAGTTTTATTGTAGGAGAACTTGCCCTAACCGAGGCTTCTCAGCCCCGGCGGTCCTTCTTTGCTACTTTTCTAGGTCCTAATCTGCATGTTGATCTTCAAAAATTCGTACAAGATTTTTTACAAATAATTTTGATCTGAAATTCGGGAATTAATCACCTAACTCAACATGTAAAACATACAAAAAAAATGGCATGCATATTAGTCCCCCATCACACCTCTTGGGATACTTCAGTATAATAGTGTTTGAAAAGAGGAATCGAACCCTATTAGACATAGTTCGATCCATGATGGAGTTTGTGAATTTACCAATCTTCTTGTAGGGATATGCAGTTGAGTCAACTTGCTACGTTCTAAATAGAGTTTCTATCAAGTCTATAGACAAAACACCATATAAGATATGGTCAGGGCATAAGTTGGGGCTCTCACACCTTAGGGTCCGGGGTTGTCTGGCTTATATCAAATATTTGAAAATGGACAAGCTTAGACCTAGGTCTAATAAATATATTTTCATAGATACCCAAAAGAAACTAAGGGGCATTACTTCTACTACACTGATGAATAAAAGATGTTCATCAGTAATATATTAGTCTTTTTAGAAAAAAGAGTTTCTTGGAAAAGGAACTAATGCGACTAAGATTAAACTTGAAAATGTTTGTCAGGCAGAAGTATCGACACTATTAATCGAACCCTCAAAATTAGATTAGACTGAATCAAACCTGAAGCCCATTGTAGATGCACCCTTAGGAAGATATGGTAAAGTACCATGTTAGCTAGATAAATACTATGGTTTCTTGGTTTAGGATGATGATCCTATTGAACATGATAAAAATAATGAGGATCCGATCTCCTACATGGATGCAATGCAGAGTTTCGACTCTAAAAAAAGGATTGAAGCCATAAAATCTAAAATGGAGTTGGAATATGTATTTTGATAAGATGATCAGACTATATGGCTTCTTTAAGAATGGAGAAGAGTCCTGCATATACAAATAGGTTAATGGTTCAGTAGTAGTATTTCTTATTTTGTATGTGGATAACATTTTCTTATTTGAAAATGATATTCTTGCATTATAAAGAATAAAAGTGTGGCTATCTTCTCAATTCTTTAGAAGGACTTGGAAGAAGCATCCTACATTCTAGGAATGAAGATCTATAAGGATAGATCTAAAAGGTTGCTAGGGCTAACCTAGTCCACATACATTGAAACTCTACTAAAGCAGTTCAGCATAGTGAATTCCAAGAAAGGTTATCTTTTGATAGGCCATGGAATTACTCTTTTCAAGAAAAATTATCTGACAACTCCTCAAGAGAGAGAACGTATGAGTAGGATTCATATACTTTAATAGTGTGATCTATAATATACGCTATGACATGTACAAGATCAGATGTGGCATACTCACTAGGGGTAGTGAGTAGATACTAATCTGATCCAATTGAGAACCATTGGAATGTCATAAAATCCATTCTTAAGTATTTGAGAAATACTAAGGACTAGTAGCTCATTTATAAAGATTCTTATCTAAAACTAGTTAGTTATATTGACTCAACTTTTCAATCAGATAGAGATGACAACAAAAGTATGTTATGTCTTTATCCTAAATGAAGGAACAATTTGCCAGAAATGATTCAAACAATACACTATGGCTGATTCTGTATGCAAGGTGGAGTATATTGCAACATCCAATACTATAAAGGAAGTTGTTTGGCTACAAAAGTTCATCAATAAGCTTGGAGTAGCACCCTCCATTGATGGTCCAGTTTAACTATATTCTGATAGCACTGGAGCTATAGCTCAAGCAAAGGAACTTAAGTCATGTCAATAGACCAAGCATATTCCATGTTACTACCACCTTATCTGGAGATCATGGATCAAGGTGAAGTTGATATTCAGAAGATCGACAAAAAGGAAAACTTAACTGACCTATTTACTAAAGCCCTTAGAATCAAAGAGTTTATTGATCATAAGTAGAAGATGGGTATTTGATACTATTTTAATTGGCTCTAGTTCAAGTGAGAGTTGTTAGAAAATATATCATAAAATCAATCATCTGGATTGTAGATGGTTGAGTTGATTATAATTTGTACATGATTCATTAATAAATAAAAATTATTTTTGGTAATTCATCACTATATGTATATCTTCCTTTATGAACTCTTCTATGATGAAGTTCTTAGAACTACTTCTGATCGATAAAAAAGAATTTGTCATGTAGTTCTTAAACCTGTTCATGATCAAATGATATGTTTTACTTAGGATGATGATGTTATCAAGTATAAGTCATTATATGCTATATGGATTGGTTGTCTTCATAACTAAGGAGTGTAAAGATATTGGTATGGCATGCAGGTAAATATAGGAGTACACTATAATGAACGTGACCAACTTTATAGAGTACTCTACTGTTAAGAGTAATTCTTAGAAGGATATGGATATAAATATCCCTCCAATCTGAGATCACCAAGGTGACTTGCAAGCAACTCACTATATTTAAGTGCCAGATTATCTGGATTTCTAATCTAGTGGCGGAAGATTACTGAGTGTGGTTAAGTTCTTGTTAAGTCAGTGTGTGAGTCAAGATGGGATCAACCACTCCAAGGTGTTGGAGATAATACTTTGTAAAATTTCAATTTAGCAAAACCTAGGCTTGGATAATCCTTGTAAGGAGTCATGAGATTTAGCAAGTTGAGACACATCTGGATATACTATTTAAGAGTTAGCGGTTGACTCTGAAGTCATTCTAAGCATTAAATCAAAGGCATGAATTGTACGGTAGCCATATGCTTATGTTCTTAAATGTTGCTTTAGAATCATTTGACATATCCGAAGTTGGGCACCATTACTAGATGATCATATCGATTAGTTCAGGAATTAGTTCTTGGACTACTGGCTTAGTGTTCAAACCTATGGAATCACACATATTAAAAGTTTTTGATCGGTCATAATGGCTGGTGAATGATTAAGAATCATTCGGGGCCAAAATATAAATATGATTAACAATTAACCCTACATAAATATTATAAATTAATAATTACTTAATTAATTAATCAATTATAGAAAGATTAATTAGTAATTAGATTATTAATTGGTTCAGTTTTACTAAGCAAAGAGATTTTAGTCAAGTCTAATTAAATTTGGTTCAATTGGGTTTAATCCAAATAAGTTATATAATGATCTAATCACTAAGCAATTTTAATTTTTGATTTATCTAGACTTAGACTTAATTAATTTTTAATTTGATTGGAAATTAATTAAGGTAATTAGGACTTAATTGAATTAGACTTAAGTTTGTTAAATTAGTTTTAACCAAATTAATTTTGATTCCTAACTAATTTTGGTCAAATCTTGGTCAAACCCTAACCAGCCCAACTAGTTTTCTTCCATAAAAATTCTCCATGTCTTCCAGGAATTTGTTCATGAATTCTCCATAAAAAAATTAATTTTTTTCATCCTCCCTCATTCCCATTAGATTAGGATTTGCTTGAATTAAATCTGGATTTATTTGAATTCAAATTGGAGGAGTCATATTTTGGAAATAGAACTCCTATCTTATCCTAACTCTATCTCTCCTTATCCAAATCATCATGCCTTATGTTATTTGAAAATTTCTGATGTTATGGACAATTATGAAGCTTTTTTCCATGATTTTGAGGAGAGAGAGCTACCAAAAAATTGAGAGTAGGGAAATTAGGATGGAGAAATAAAGGGGCATGGAGGAATTCTAGTGCTAGGTTTTTTTAAGGAGAGAAAAATAATAATAAAAGGGCCTTCATTTTTTTTTGTGTCCCCCACCTCATGATCTCAAATCCATCACTTTTTTATCTTCTTCGAGGGTTCAAGAAGATCCGAGAAAAAAAATATAATCAGCCATCCAAAGGCCTTTAGTGGGATCTATCAGTCCTAGGAGGTTGATTGCATTAAAGATTTGTATGGATAATCTATAAAGGTTGGACACCCTGTGTAATTACAAAATGATGTCAAGAGCCCTTACCACATGCCATCAGTAGTAGTAATTAGTAACCCATAATCAGGTATGGGATTTAATCTCAAAGTAGAAATAGATTTGATATACTGCATGCATTAACTAGATTGATTCATACTAAATTTTTTTCAGTAATTTTAATTTATTTTATATCATATAAGATCTTTTTTTGTAGTATTTATTAAATCTAATCTATATGCATGCTATGTGATTAAAAATATTTTAATTAGATTATTACTTTTGCTGGCTTTTTTTAAAAAATTCATACATGAAACCCTACCTGTTTTCCAATACCATCTCGAGGAAAAGTTCTACAAACTTTCCTGAGGCTGCACCTTCCTGTGAAAAAGGTGTAGGGCAGGTGCAGTTTTCCTGTGAGGCCCGCCCTATTTTGGGTGTTGTGGGCTGAAGTCGGCAGCCCTTGCTGACTTCACCCAGAACCCAGAAAAAAAAATGGAGAAGCCGAAACAAGGGAGGGGTGATCGCGTTGATCGGCCGAGGATTTCGTCGGAGGACTCAGGAGGGAGAGTCTGGAGGAGAGGGGGATGTTGACAATGAGTTTGGGATAGGCTAGGACTCCGATTAGGCGGTCATCGCTTCCTAAATGGCATGAAAAGTTTGACGGAAGTTTACTTTAAAGCTCCCTCACCACCGCCTAACCTAGCCGATCGACCTCCTTCCACGTCGTCTTCCCCTTCTCCGGTGAGCAACGAAGAGTTCTTCAAACATCGGTGAGTTCGTTTACCTTATTTAATTTTTAGGAAGGATAAAATCCAATTTTGTTCGATTTCGAGTTATTTGGACCGTACCTCACCAATGGCTGCACGACCGCCGTCCACCTCCAGTCCAGCAAGCCTCTTCTCGGTGACCGTCCCCATGGCCACCACCGGCTACTGTGGGGAAGGTGGTTTGGTCGAGATGAGGAGCAGGGGGGTTCGGGAAGAAGAGAGGAGAAGGAAGAGAAAGAAAGAAAGAAAAAAAAAGGGGGGGGCTAAGTTCCATGGAAATAGAAAAAAATAGAGAGAGAGAGAGAGAGAGAAAGCCTCCATTCCATGAGGAAAAAAATGGAAAAATAAAAGAAAAAAAAAAAATATGAAGAGAGAGAAACCTACCTGAGAGTCCATCGCTGGGGTGATTTCCGGTGGCTGGAGCTACTATCAGTGGCTCACTCACGAGGTCCCCTGCCATCATGGGCGAGGAAGGAGAGAGAAAAGATAGAAAGAGGAGAGAAGAGAGAGAAAGAGGAGAGAGAGAAGAGAGAGAAAGAGGAGAGTGAGGAAAGGTAAATTTCCAGGATTAGAACTGGATTGACGAGAGTGCCCATGATAGTTTAGTTTCCATTTTAGTTTTATTAAATAGAAATTAATTATATGTTTAAATTATTGGTCAGGATCGTCATTGTTCTTGGAAGATCAAGTCTAGTGTTTGAATTATGCGTAGTTGGTAAATGCTCTTTGGTAAGTTATCTTGACCTCTGATATTTGATGCCAAATATGTTATGTATTTATGAATTATTAAATCCATGTAATATATTTTAATTTGCATTGGATTGCTTTGGATTGCATTGGGTTGCATGCATTGTATTGGTGTTGTCGCTCTCTAGTCCGATTATGATCATACGAGGACTTAGTCTCCTTGTGGGCCTCCAGCGGGGCGATCGTTGGCACATGATCGATGAGCGGTATGTGAGTCAGGAGCTAGTTGCCTTATTTTAGTCATGTGTGGCAGGCACATGCAGAGGATGCATGTTTCTCGTGTGATACTCAGAGCTAGTTTTTCTTGTGGGCCTCCAGTGGGGCGATCACTGGCATATGATCGATTTCGATATGTGAGTTAGGATCTAGTCTCTTGTGGGGCGAGCCATGAGCCGATCGTGGCCATAGTCAGAGGGACTAAGAGAGTAAAGTAAATGGTTGGCCATCCATAGTTGTGTCAGTGTCGGTTGAAATTAAGTATACATATTTGCATCATATTGCTGGATATATATTATTATATTGATGGACATCTTGTTGTATAGTGTGTTTGTGCTTGCTATTTTTAATGGCATATTTGTATATGTATATTGGAGGTGTTGATAACTTACTGAGCCTATGTAGCTCACCCTCTGTTTTCCTATATTTTTGTTACAGATACTGAAGATCAATTAGGCTTTGGGACCAGTCAGTGAGGAGCTAGGATTTAGGTGTTGATCTTTGAGTTTATATTAAATTTTAGTTAAATTTTATGAAAAATTCTTGGAATCAATAAATAATTAGTGAAATTTATTCCTTACCACTATTTGGATATTGAATTGAAGATTAGGCCTGGCATGATCTCTAGGGTGATACCTAGGGTTGTGCGGCTGGTCGCGTAGCCGATCCTAGTTTTGGATTTGGAACGTGACAGAGTGGTATCAGAGCAAAGGTTTAAGATCAAGTGACCTAGTTAGTGAGAGTGTGGTAGAATTAGAATTTTGATTGAATATTCCAGAGTAATTATCGATACTGAGAATTTATCTAATTCTCTTTGGTAGGTGTATGTTATAGTTTCAAGGGTTTTGCTAAGTATAAGAGGCTTGCTTGAATAAAATGTTGGATTTAAACTCCCCTAGCTTAGTTTTTTTTGGAAGATTATCATCGAGACTAGACAATGGATATATGGAGATATATTTTGAGTTATATTATGAATTTGATTTAATTTAGAAATATAATTACAGACTATGATATAAGTGATTAGGAATTAATATGATGATTATTAAGACATGATAGAATGTTTTTGAAGCTTGTATTATGATCTCTTGAAACCGATATAAGTGATTAGGATGTGATTCGAATGATATTGAAGTTTAGGTTGTAATCGCTATGGACTGTGATATAAAAGATATTTGAACTTAGTGTTAAGATTAGTTAGGATATGATTGAGTGATATTAAAATTTAGATTGTGATCACTATGGATTGTGATATTTGAACTTAAAGTTATGACCAATTGGAATGGATTTAAAGTTGAATTTCTAACTCCTAGGTAATATGCATAAGATATGGAATATGATTTTTATAGAGATTGATCTTGGATGAGACTGAATGGTTGATACTATCATGATAAGTAAGCATATTATGGATATTGAAGGGCTAGATAAGATGTATACTTATCTCTGATAAATGGATTAGACCGAGCTTCAGAAGTGTTGACCTGGAAGTATAGTGTGTTATGTTATGCTGAATGTGTATTCAATTTTTAATTAAATAATTTGGGATCCTAAATTTGATATAGATGAAGATCATGATAGCTTGCAAGTTTTGTTAAATTCTAGATTATAAATTTGGGGACTGTTGCAATATGTCTATGATGTAGGAGTTTAATGATATTAAGAGAGAGAATCTTTTGATTATGTAATGAAAAATGTGTTTGGGATAAGGCATTGATTTATTAGATTTAATGTGGACATGGCATGCATATCTTGGTAAAAATTTTTGATGACTTATGTTAGTAGTCTTGAATTGGATTATTTGATCCTATATATATATGTTAGAGATTATTGGATATGTTAAACTCCAAGTCAAGCTTAAAATTTGTGAGAAAATTTAGATTATCTTGCTATTGATGTTTCATTTAGCAAAGAGATGGATATTGAAGGACTTATATGAGTTTAGTTTATGAGGGATATCCTTGTCTGAAATTCATCTAATAGAGTTAGAGGATTTGAAAATTTATATCAAAGTGCACAGCGAAAGTGTGGTGGACTAATAATATTAGGATTAAAGTGTACTATGACGTGTGAATAGGAGCTCTTATTGGGATTATTGAATTTGGGTCAAATGGTATATATGAGTTTTGGATCATGTATATTTAAATTTCAGAAGACCTAAATTTGATTTTAAATTTCGATGATGAAATTTTTGTTAGGAGGGAAGAATGTGAGGCCCGCCCACGTTTTGGGCATTATGGGCTGAAGTCGGCACCCCTTGCCGACTTCACCCGGAACCCAGAAAAAGAAATGGAGAAGCCAAAACAAGGGAGGGGTGTTCGCGTTAATCGACCAAGGATTTTGCCAGAGGACTTGGGAGGGAGAGTCTGGAGGAGAGGGGGGGTGTTGACGATGAGTTTAGGATAGGCTAGGACTCCGATCGGGCGGTCTTCACTTCCCAAACGGCACGAAGAGTTTGACGGAAGTTTACTTTAAAGCTCCCTCACCGCCGCCCAATCGAGCCGATTGACCTCCTTCCACGCCATCTTCCCCTTCTTCGGTGAGCAGCGAAGAGTTCTTCAAATGTCGGTGAGTTCGTTTACCTTATTTAATTTTTAGGAAGGATAAAATCTGATTTTGTTCGGTTTCGGGTTGTTTGGACCATACCTCGCCGGTGGCTGCACTGCCACCGTCCACCTCCGGTCCGGCGAGCCTCTTCTCGGTGACCGTCCCCATGGCCACTGCCGGCTACCGTGGGGAGGGTGGTTCGATCGAGATGAGGTGCAGGGGGGTTCGAGAAGAAGAGAGGATAAGGAAGAGAAAGAAAGAAAGAAAAAAAAGGGGGGGGGCTAACTTCTGTGGAAATAGAAAAAAAATAAAGAGAGAGAGAGAGAGAGAGAGAGAGAAAGCCTCCATTCCATAAGAAAAAAAAAGGAAAAATGGAAAAAGAAAAGAAAAGGAAAAAAAATATGAAAAGAGAGAAACCTACCTGAGAGTCCATCGTCGGGGTGGTTTCCGGTAGCTGGAGCTACTATCGGTGGCTCACTCACGAGGTCCCCCGCCATCATAGACGAGGAAGGAGAGAGAGAGGAGAGAGAAAGAGGAGAGAGAGAAGAGAGAGAAAGAGAAGAGAGAGAAGAGAGAGAAAGAGGAGAGAGAGGAGAGGGAGGAAAGGTAAATTTTGGACTAGGATTAGAACTGGATTGATGAGAGTGCCCATGATAGTTTAGTTTTTATTTTATTTTTATTAAATAAAAATTAATTATATGTTTAAATTATTGGTCAGGATTGTCGTTGTTCTTGGAAGATCAGGTCTAGTGTTTGAATTATGCGTAATTGGTGGATGCTCTTCAATAAGTTATCTTAACCTCTGATATTATATACCAAATATGTTATGTATTTATGAATTATTAAATGCATGTAATATATTTTAATTTGCATTGGATTGCTTTGGATTATATTGGGTTGCATGCATTGTGTTGGTGTTGTCGCTCTCTAGTCCGACAATGATCATACGAGGACCTAGTCTCCTTATGGGCCTCCAGCGAGACGATCGCTGGCACATGACCGATGAGCGGTATATGAGTCAGGAGCTAGTTGCCTTATTTTAGTCATGTGTGGCAGGCACATGTAGAGGATGCATGTTTCATGTGTGATACTCAAAGATAGTTTTCCTTGTGGGCTCCAGTGGGGCGATCACTGGTACATGACCAGTTTCGATATGTGAGTTAGGATCTAGTCTCTTGTAGGGCGAGCCACGGGCCGATCGTGGCCATAGTCAGAGGGACTAGAAGAGTAAAGTAAATGATTGGCCATCCAAAGTTGTGTCGGTGTCGGTTGAGATTAAGTATACATATTTGCATCATGTTGCTGGATATATATTATTATGTTGATGGACATCCTGTTGTATGGTGTGTTTGTGCTTGCTATTTATTAATGGCATATTTATGTATATATACTGGAGGTGTTGATAACTAACTGAGCCTGTGTAGCACACCCCCTATTTTCCTGTATTTTTGTTATAGATACCGAAGATCAATTGGGCTTTGGGGCCAGTCAGTGAGGAGCTAGGATTTAGGT
Source organism: Areca catechu (assembly GCA_021397845.1). NCBI lineage: Eukaryota > Viridiplantae > Streptophyta > Magnoliopsida > Arecales > Arecaceae > Areca > Areca catechu. Next base: position 96,621,289 of record CM038038.1, on the reverse strand, counting down.
GTTGATCTCTGAGTTTATATTAAGTTTTAGTTGAATTTTATGAAAAATTCTTGGAATCAATAAATAATTATTGAAATTTATTTTTTACCACTATTTGGATGTTGAATTGAAGATTAGGCCTAGCATGATCTCTAGGATGACACCTAGGATTGTGCGGCCGGTCGCGTAGTCGATCCTAGTTCTTGATTCTGGATGTGACAACTTCCAAGCCTTACAAGGCTAAAAAAGGAGCCATGGCATTGGCTCCAGGAGTCTAAGACAAGTTTGAGTCTTAGGGCTAGGACTGGTTTGGTCCTAAGCTAGAGATTTGGCCCTCCATGGACTTAAAATCCAGGATTTGGATCTTAAGGTGGGCTAATCCATGTTTAAGTTAGGTTTGGATCCATGGGGATGAGAGCGCATCATGTCATGGGTGTACATTGGCTTAGATTGAGTACAATCATATTAGGATTAGCATTGGAAGAAGTTTGAGTTAGGATTTAGGTTTATTATTGGGGAAGATATGGTGTACCCAATCCTTGGGAGTCTAGAAGAAGAGTTATGGTGATGACACCAAGCATTTAGGATCAGTTTGGATCCTAGGGCTAGGATCAGTTTAATCCTACGATGGAGGTTTGGCCTTTCACGGGCTTAAAATATATGTTTTTGTGTTAAGGGGGCTAATTCAATGTTGGATCGAGTTTGGATCCAAGTAGATGTGAGAGTGGGCCAAAACATGGGTGTACATGGGCTTGGATAAATTCTTTCTTAATTAGATTAGTATTGAAAGAATTAGAATTGGATTTAGGTTTATATTTCTAGTCTTATTTAGATTAGAAGAACTCTTTGGTCTATAAAAAGGTCCTTCATGTAAATCTAAGGTAATGGATCAAGAGATCTCTAATTGTTTCTAAATTCCTCTCTTTCTCCTCTATCTCTCTCTCTCCTCATGCCATCAATAATATCATGCAGCAAGAAGAAGCAATGCCAAGAGAAAGCAAGATGCCCAAAAAATTTTATCATTCTATTTTTAACACTGATAGGTCCCTATTCTTGGGACTATTTCTCTCTCCATAGAACTTCATTTTGGATAAAATTTAAAAAACAAAGAGGGCACTTCTTGGTAACGTTATAGTCTTAATTTCATACACAAAATATCTCCAAAAAAGTTCCAGCATTATTGGCAAGTTGCTGGTCATGAAACAAAGTTTTGCAAAATTTTGTGCAATTGGAAATCCTAGTCTAGGTAGGATTCAAACTTTATTATTATCCAGATTGATTTGGGCAATCTCTAGGATGTGGGAAGATTAGTTTCTAGTTTAAAACTAAAGGAGACATGTCCTAGAGGGTCAAGGGCTCAAATAGAGTGGGATTTGGACACTGGTATGCGAAGCACTGGGCTGCAAAAAAATTCTACACCAAGGAAGGATATGAAAGGCTACTAAGGTTTGGCATTTGGCTATCCAAATGAACTCTGATCGACATGAAACTTTGTGGAAGCATCCATTGCTAAGTTCTAAATGTCCACATGAAGGTTGATGGTCCTAATAATTGGTATTAGAGCTAGGAGATGCATGGAAAGCGAAGGCTATCATCTAGAAATTTTGCACACCCTATTCCATGGTTTTTTCTCAATTTTATCTTGAGTTTGTTTGTGGCTAATTTTTTGCATCACCATGAGCAGCAGGATGAGAGTGAAATTTGAAAATTTTGATGAGAAGGGAAGCTTCTCGATGTGGATGGTGAGGATGGAGGATTTGCTAATCCAACTTGGATTGAATTCAGCTTTGGAGGAAAAGCCGGAGGATATGATAGAAAGGTAATAGATTTCACTAGAAAAGACAGCATGTTCAATGATCAGGGGCTATTTGGTAGATGAGGTGTTGTACGACATGTTAGAAGAGAGGTCATCTAAGGAATTGTGGTCAAGGTTGCATATCATGTATATAAGAAAGAACATATGCAACAAGTTAATGTCGAAAAAACAACTATATAGCCTTCGAATGTAAGAGGTCAGGACTTAGTTGGGCGTATTCAGTAGTTCAACTAGATGAGCATGGATTTGCTTAACCTTAAAGTGAAGATGGAAAAGGAGAACAAGAGTTTGTTACTATTGTGCTCACTGCCAGGTGGCTTTAATTCATTGGTGATGATTCTGCTTTACAATAAAGAGATACTGCACTATAAGGAGATAGTTTCAGTGCTCAGGTCCAACTAGTAGAAGGAATGGATGATAAAACATGGAGTTTCCCATGAGAGTCTCATCATAGGAGAGAATCCCAAGAGAGGGAAGGATAGCAGCAAGTAGAGGAGATGGTCCAAGTCCTAGAAAGCTGGCAAAAAGGTAAGGTGCTTCATGTACAATAAAGATGGGCACTTTAAGCAAAACTATCCATTTTGGAAGAAATGCAAAAGAGAGAAGGAAGTGACTGATTCTATGAGTCTCAATACTAATTTAGAAGGGGAGGACTTCCTCTTGGTCGATTGGAAAGAGTTCGGGAGGTCAAAAGAATCCAAAACAACATCAATAGAGGAGGAGAAGCAACTTGAGGTCTAACAGGGCTACATTGGATAACTGACTTTGATTTCTGATTTTCTTTATGAAAAAGCACCAGGAGGAGTTGAGATTTAGGTGGAGCACTATCTAGAGGTGCCTCCATATGTGAAGAAAGGTTTGACATAAGTTCAAGACTGAGAGGTATAGGAAAAGGTACAAAATTCTAGTACTAGTGGTGGTGATGCACTGCACAGGTCAATGCAAGATGTGTAGGCACTAGGGAGGTGTGGCCATGAAAAGATAGTGTCACATATATGTATTGCAATAAAAGAGGACCTGGATGCCTACAAGGAGGCTAAGATGAGCCCCAAGAGAGATAAGTGGGTTCGAGCCAGGATGGGCAAGCTACAATCCCTCTAAGAGAAGCCAAAATGGTGATTGGTGCAGGTACAAAGAAGAACAGAGCCAATAGACATCGAAGAAATCCAAGATGTAAAAAAAGACCTTCATCGCTGGTGGAGGTGGATGTCTTAGTGGCCTTTAAGGGAGCTTTAAAGGTCAAGGACACAGTATTACCAATGGGGTTTGCATAGGGAGCTGTCAGAGAATGCAGTGATAGCAGGATCATACAAATGGATAGTGCGGAGCATAACGAGGCTTGCGACATCAAGTTAGAGACTGTTAGGGCAAATGTTGTTCTCCCAAGCCTTAGGAGGCTAGAAGAGGAGTCATGGTAATGACTCCAAGAGTCTAAGATCAATTTGGATCCTAGAGCTAGGATGATCGATTTTGTCCTAGGATGGAGGTTCAGCCCTTCATGGGCTCGAGGTCCAGGTTTTGAGTCCTGAGAGGGCTAATTCAATATTGGATCGGATTTGGACCCAAGTGGGTGTGAGAGTGGGTCAAGACATGAGTGTACATGGGCTTGGATGATTGGTCTCCTAATTGGATTAGTCTTGGGAGAATTAAAATTGGATTTAGGTTTATGTTTCTTGTCAAAATCCTTTGACCTATAAAAGGGCCCTTCATATAAACCTAAGATAATGCAAGCCAGGAAACTTCAGAAGCCCCGCACTAATCCGCTAGACTCCCAATTCAATGACAGTTAGCTGGGAAACTCCAAAAGTCCCGCACTAACTCGTTGAGCTTTCAGTTCGATGATGGCAAGTTAAGAAACTCCAGAAGCCGCGCACTAATCTGCTGGACTCCCAGTTCGATGATGGCAAGTTAAGAAACTCCAGAAGCCGCGCACTAATCCGCTAAACTACCAGTTCGATGATGGAGAGCCGAGAAACTCCAGAAGCCCCGTACTCTGTCAACCGGACACCCATTCTAGCCATGGTAAGCCATGGCATTCTAGAAGCTCCGTGCTTTGCCAATCAAACCCTGAACCAACAATGGCAATTCTAAGAGTCCACAAGTCAAATCCCCCAACTCAATGCCATTCCGAACTGGCAGGGATGGTCTCCAGGGTTTCTTAGGCCCCTTCCACTCACCTATCAACTCTAGATGTATCTGGGAAGTCCCTAAGAGGGGCACCCAGCCCCTGGCAAATGTCTGGAGCCCTCCGGCAAGAATCCCGGCAGGATAAAGGTAACTCACAAAACTTCTAAGTTCTCTCTAAACTATTTACTACTTTGAAAGCCTCCCAAGGAAGGGCCGGAGCTTGAAGACCCCCGGACAAGTGGCCATGGCAAGGCCTGGTGCTCAGGCAATTATGAAAGAGCACAGGGAGAACGAGCAACACAAAGATTTGGTGAAAATGAAAAAGGGGGAACTTCATTAAAGTATAACGGAGTAGTTACATTAGTAGGGGACCCCTGACAGGCCAGGTGGTGCCAAAAGAAAAGGGAAGTTCCTAAGTGCAAGGGGTCAGAAAAATATACTAAGAAAATGTCCTTAGCACTGAAGTTACTTTTCTGCTGGCTCCTTTTCGAGGCGGCGAGCAGGCATGCCGGCATCCTCCTGGACCTCTGTGGGTGGAACCGGCTACCTGACAGTTATGGGCTCCACCTCAGTCACCTCTGCAGGAGTCTTGCCTCCCCTAAACTTTTTCCTGAAGCTCCTGGAATGACGATCCCATCCAGCTTCAACTCTGGAAAGGCCTGCGCCACCTGGGTCTTGTAGACCTCGAACCCCTTGATGAAGAAGTCTATGGCTGCCTCCCGAACCTCATCGATGAACTTCACTAAGGCCCTAAATTTCGGCACTGCCTCAGCAGCCTCCTTCTTGGTGGCCTCCATCAGTGTCACTGCCCTGGCTACTTTCTCCTCAGCCACCAATGCCCGAGCCACTGCCGCATCCAGCTAGGATTGGAGGGTTTAAGACCACCCCTCCAATCGAGCCACCTCTGTAGTAGATTCCTTCACCCGGAAAATGGACCGATCCTTCTCCGCGGCTAGAGAGATCTCAAAGTCCTTGGCTCGCTTCTCTGCCTTAAGCACCTCCACTTGGAGGGCTTTGCTCTTTCTTTCCACTATCAGAGCCCTCTCGGTCTGCACCTTGGCCTCGACCCTAGCAACTTGATTTTCTACTCCTGCTAGGCCTCCCTCTTCACCCACTGAGCATAGTAATCCTGGATTAGAAGTATGTCTATCCCGACCTGCATCAACAAGGGTGTCATCCATGGCATTTCAACTGAGACAACAATGAAGAGAAGGACCTACTATGAAGAGGTGGGGAAGGACAACAAGAATAGCCTCCACCAGCTGCCTACCTCCCCTGTCGCGGTGGTCGCACGACTGGATGGCAAAGTCCATCATCCACTCGGCCAGCTCGTGATCCTGTACAACTAACACATTCGGCACCACCATCGGCTCCCGTTGGGCCCTCGAGCCTAATGGTGCTGGAGATGCCATGGTGCCCAGGGGCAATGTCGCCGGTGGCACCTCAATCGTTGGAGGGGAGCTCGCCGCCATAGTCGACGGTGCCGGTGGTGTTGTTGGTGGTCATGCCCTCCTCATTTCCCTCTCTGCTTCCACCTCGATGGCATCGGGAATATGGACCACGATGGGAGCAGTAGGCCAGGTCCGCGCGATCGCACCAGAATCCTGGGCCCAGGGTTGGGCCTGTCGCCGGGGAGACTTGGAGGCCGATCCAGCCACTCTCCCCTCTAGCCCAGAAGCCACGGCGAGCCTAGGCCCCTAGCTGGGCTCTACCCTGGCCCTCTTAGGTGGGGTCTCCTTGGGCCCGGACGATGCGCTCCTCTTTTGGGTGGACTCTAGGAGCCGGTCTACGGAGAACTTCATGCCTGCAGAAAGAGAAAATATGGGTCAGCCACAGATCTAAAAGGGCTCACGAAAGAAGAAGAAGTGCAACTCAAGAGGCTTACCTAACTCCCAGATTGGGCTGACCCCAGCATCGAATAAGTTATGCTCGAACAACAGAACCTCAAGGGAAGGGATCTCGTCAGAGACAAGCTGGTCATACATTTTTTGATTGGAGGCCTCCAACTGGGAGTTACGATTTGGGGTCCAATCCAGATCACTCCAGACCTAGTCTACTCATTCTATCGAAGCGAAGAAGTATCTGCTCTTCCATCCTTTGATGGAAGAGGGTAGGACAAATTTTATGCCCTTCAATTGGGGAGAGAGAAACCACCACCCGTTGTCAGTTGGGTGGTGCTTCAAGGTGAAAAAAGCCCTGAATAAAGAAAAACATGCAACAATCCCATGGAAGTGACAAAAAATAATGAAGCTGACAATAACCCTAATAACGTTCAGAGCTAGTTAGGCAGGAACGAGCCGATAGTTGTTGAGGAATGAAAGGAAGAAAGGGTGTAGGGGCAGACGAAGCCCCCTGAGGAGGAACTCTTCATAGAGAGCGATTTGACCCGGGCCACTGGAAGTGACCCATTCCCCTGATCCCGATACCGAGAGTCTGATGGAGGCCGGAATCCTGTAGGTGTCTTGAATTAAGAAAAGGTCCTCCCTGGTCATCGTTGAGGCAATGCCAAAGGGACCAGTCAAACCATAGGGTATGGAAGAAGGTGCGGGAGTAGGAAGAGCAGCCATAGGAGTAGAAGAAACAGAAGGGGGTACCCTGGGTCCTCCTATAACTATTCCAGTTGGGTGGGAACCCCTACGAATTTGGAGAGGAACTTCATCCTCCTCATCGGAGGATGGAGATGGATCCTCACCCCAGAGGGCCTTGCTTCATCAGGGTTGCTAGAAAAATGATGGGTCCGACCTGACGGAGCCATCTAAGACAAAAGAGGAGGGAGAAAATGAAAGCTAAAGGGCTGAGGGACCTAAGGAAGGACTTGACCTAGCCGGAGAAGAAGAAGATGATGAAGAGGGAAGACAAACCTGGTAGCCTTGGAGGGAAAGGACAGCCTGAGAAAGGAAGGAACTTTAGCCCTCTGTGAGCGCGGAGAAATCGAAAGAGATAGTTTGACGAAAGTCTCCTCCTTTTTCAAAATGGCCAGGAAATAACCGCACACTTTTTCAGAACTTCCACTGTCAGATGGGCACCACGTGTGATGGATAGCTGAAGAATGACACCTCGATGCACTGGAAACTGTCTCAGGCCCAACACTAGCCATCATGCTTCCTTGGACTAGCTAAGGTGGCATCCTCGCATTGGCTTCAAGAAGTGATTCACGAAGCGGCGACAATCATGGCATTTAATGGCACCAGATTTTCACTTTTCCATGTCAGCTCCGTAATAACTGCCTTCGCCCTGAGCGTCATATTCCGTTGGAACTTGGAAGTGGGGGCAAATAATGTGGCAAGACCACTGACATGGAATCCTTGAATTCGACTGGCAGTCATGCTGACGGGATTAACATGTCAGTCCTACCTCGAGTCTCGAGCCATTCTGCCAGGGTGGCTCCCTCAAGGTCGAGCCCTCAATCGAAGTCGGGCTCCCACCTCGCTCCTCGAGCCTTGAGTCCTTCTGTCGGGGTGGCTCCATTAGGATCGATCCCTTGGTCGAGGTCTAGCTCTCACCTCGCCCTTCCACCGAGGTGGCTCCCTTAGGATCGAACCCCCGGTCGAGGTCGAGCTCTCACCTCGTCTTTCGGGCCTTGAGCCCTTCCGCCGAGGTGGATCCCTTAGGGTTGAGCCCCCGATCGAAGTCGATCTCTAACCTCACCCTTCGGGCCTCGAGCCCTTCTGTCGGGGTGGCTCTTTTATGGTCGAGCCCTTGATCGAAATTAAGCTCTCACCTCGCTTCTCGAGCCATTCCACTGGGGTGGCTCCCTTAGGGTCGAGCCCTCGGTCAAAGTTAGGCTCCCATCTCACTTCTCGAGCCTCGAGCCCTTTCACCGGGATGGCTCCTTTAAGGTCAAGCTCCCGGTCGAAGTCGGGCTCCCACCTTGCTCCTCGAGCCTCGAGCCATTCTGCTAGGATGGCTCCCTTAGGGTCGAGCCCTTGATCGAAGTCGAGCTCCCACCTCGCTCCTCGAGCCTCGAGCCCTTCCACCAGGATGGCTCCCTTAGAGTCGAGCCCCCAGCCAAAGTCGGGCTCTCACCTCGCTCCTCGAGCCTTGAGCCCCTCCACGCGTGACTCCCCTAGGGTTGAGCCCCCAGTCCAAGTCAAGCTCCCTCGAGTCGCGTGCCCTTCGGCTAAGAAGGGGCACCCAGCTCGAGGTTGACCCATGATCAAGGTCGACCATGAAGCCGACACACCAAGCATGTAGCGGCACGTCACCCTAGGGCTTATGAAGGGAAAGTGAGCCGACCTACGGAGAACCATCTTGATGGGGCACCAGGGTCCTTTCAGGCCACCGTTTATACTAGGTGGGGAAGGATGCATCACTGGAGATACCGTACCCCTCCACTGACCATTTGCACCACCCTGATGAAGAAGGGTACACCAAAGGCCTCAAGTCCTAAAGCACCTGCCCCCGGATCGAGGCTCTGCTGAATTTCACCAAGCAGGGCATTGTACCAGGATGTCAGAGCTTGTGATATAATTTCCGGCCATAAAGAGAGAAAGGGCCTCAGGCACAATCTCCAAGCATCACCCGTCATTGACCTCTTAACATCCCCGAAGGAGGGGAGGAGGGAGGAGGCAAGCCCGAGGCTGGTAATAGGCAAGACCTTCTATCTATAAGAGATGGAGAGAGCCTCCAAAGCAGGTAAGCAAGAAGAGGTGGAGGAAGGGGTAGCAAGAAAGAGCGCTCCAAGGCTACTAGAGACTTGTCGGAAGAGTCTCAACGGACACAGCCGCCGTAGCTCAAGCTCTCCTCCTCCACCAAGATTCTCACTTCATTCTTTCCTTTAGAAACTTTTAAGAGTGGAAACCAGCTCGGGATCCACTTCGAAAGATCTGTTTTCCTAGATCACCCTAACTTGACCATCGGAGTGCCCTCGCCGGGATCTCCGACTCGGGTCTCCTTTCTTTTGCAGGACTGGACGTAGGTATCGAACACCAGGTGAAGAAGGCACAACCTGGTGCCACGTAGAAGTACAAGCCACGACGATCCAGGCGGCAACAATATCCAACTAATTCTTAGAAAAATCGAAATGAAGATTTTAAAAAAACCGAAGTTATAAACAAACAAAATCTCATGAATTGTTTCTACATAATTGCAATGATTAATTAGAATTCATAAATCAAATGAATAATGTGGTCATTTTCTTTATGAACAGAATAAATCATCTTGCAAAATACATAGCTTCTTAAAATTTATGGGCCTTATACAATTAAATTACTTTAGTATGAGCATGCAATTATGACTATGACAGCAAATTCTATTGTTAAATTGTTGAAAAATTCAAGTTTGCTAGTCCTATATAATATAATAAATATAAAATATATGTCAAAAAAGAAAATAATAAAAATAAGTAAGGAAAATATCATGTGAGGCATACTATGGATGGCACTCTTTTAGGAGTATATTTGTCTTGCCCAAGTGCAAATAGTTGATATCCGTCTACCATGAAGAAATAACAGACCACTTCATAATTGTTTTAAAGTGCATTCCAATAAAACAATTAACAGACAAAGTGAAACTAGTCTAATCCCAAAGGAAAAACCACAAAATAAAATCCGAAATGAGGGATGAATATTATGAAAATTCTCACAACCTTCTCATAATCTAATTCATCACTTTGATCGCCTATGATCCGATCCGTATCGTATGTATAGATTTCAAAAGGCTGCGATGCCAAGGGGTGTGACGCTTTAGAAGTATCCTCCATGCAACTCCTCCAAAAAGGGTCACACCTTTTCAAAATGTGAAATTTTAATTTAAGAAAATAGGACAATCTTTTTGGCATAGTGTCCTGTGAGTAGCAACCATATGCCAAGAGATGTATCTCCATAATAAACATAAAAGAAAATATAAAACAACCTAAAATTTTGAATCCCTTGAAAAATTAAAAATCATAAATATATATAAATGTATACATAAATATTCAACTGGAAAAATACATTTGTTGGCGTGGAGTTCTTGGATCGGCCGGTCGGAGCTGCTACGTCGCATGACCGCTCCCTGGTTCACCTGCAAAACAGGTCCCTTGCCGGAATTGTTCCGGCGGAGGACACTCCAATGCCTTAGTCAGTGGCGGATTTCAGCTACAGAATGGGGAAGATGTCGAAAGTGGAAGAGAAAAAAAGTTCTTGGAGAGTGAAAGTGTATGTGTGCGAGATTATTCACGCGTACTTCCGAGCCATCCTTCTTATCCATATTTAAAAGATGGCCTCCGGTCTGTGGCCCACTCTTTTCCCGGAGATCATGGAAATCCAATCTCTCCCATGATTGGCGATCATGGGTTGTCAATGAGCGGTTCCGACCAGATCGGAGGCGTGGCTGCAGGAATTGCGCGCCATGATCATGGCATGATGAGTGTCGATTGTAACCGTTGGTTACAGTTTCCTTTTTGAAACAGATTGTGGTTCAAGCTTTGGATTTCCCCTTGCGTGGGCCAAAGGCTTGGTATTTCCCCGAGGCCAGAGATCATGTCTACGACGGGGACCGAAGTTCGTGTCTTCGGAAGTCGATGAATAGTTCAGACTTCGGCCGGAGCCGAAGGTGCTACCTAAAGCCTTCGGATGTTATAGTTCAGTGTGAAGCCTTGAGTTGCTTGCGGTTGGCCTTCGCTTAGTCTGAAGTCCGTAGTCCGGAGAACCGGGGCTTCAATAAGTCGAACCGGAGCCTGGTTTGTAGCTGAACCAGGATATCCCAACAGTTGCCCCCTACTCTCAGTTGTCGAAGCGAAGATCTGCCTCGAGAAGTGAGAGTTTATGGCCTTGTCGCTTTCTTCCTGAGAGACGGCGCAGTAAATGATTTCGGGACCTCTATTGGACTGTCCATCATAATCTGAGAATCAGATGGTGGACAGGTGCCATTCCCGGATTGAGGAAAAGTAGGTGGCCCTGAGGCTATCTCTTCTTGTCCCGTTGGATGAAGGATAGATCTTATCCTGGCGATCAGTCGCAAGTGGGCTGCCCTAGAGCCTCTGCCGATCGGAGTCGGACTTTCGGAAGTGGGCTGCCCTAGACCTCTGTCGACCGGAGTCAGACTTTCGGAAGTGGGCTACCCTAGAGCCTTTGCCGACCGAAGTCGGACTTTTAGAAGCGGGCTGCCCTAGAGCCTTTGCCGACCAGAGTCGGACTTTCGGAAGTGAGCTGCCCTAGAGCCTTTGCCGACCGGAGTCGGACTTTCGGAAGTAGGCTGCCCTAGAGCCTTTGCCGACTGGAGTCAGACTTTCGGAAGTGGGCTGCCCTAGAGCCTTTGCCGACCGGAGTCGGACTTTCAGAAGCGAACTGCCCTAGAGCCTTTGCCGACCGGAGTCGGACTTTCGGAAGCGGACTACCTTAGAGCCTTTACCGACCGGAGTCGGACTTTCGGAAGCGGGCTGCCCTAGAGCCTTTGCCGACCAAAGTCGGACTTTCGGAAGTGGGCTGCCCTAGAGCCTTTGCCGACCGGAGTCAGACTTTCGGAAGTGGGCTGCCCTAGAGTCTTTGCCGATCGGAGTTGGACTTTCGGAAGTGGGCTGCCCTCTCTTTTATATATATATATCTCTTTAGGAGAGTTTCTTTCTTTCTTTTCTCTTTCTTTTCTCTTTCTTTTCTTTTTGTAAAAATTTGAAAGAAATGAAAGATCTTTTCTTTTACCTCTTTTCGTGTATTTTCTGCGATGTGTTGCATCATGATTTGTCCATAATGTAGACTCCGTAGACCACTTGCGGTCTGTAGAGAAGAAGTAGGGTTCGTTGGACCATTTTGAGAGTGTTTGTTGTTGACAGAGAGGACAACAGTGGTCCTTTTAGGCACGTGTTCGGATTTTTCGTAGGGTAGGGTGTTTACACCATCCTTGTGCACTTTCTGTCATGATTAAGGTAGGTTGTTCAGGCCTGTCTCGGTGCATGTTCGGATTCATTGTAGGGTAGATTACGAAAACTATCCCTGTGCCTTTGATCTTTTTGGTGGCATGGTTAGACCATCCATTGCGCCCGTTCGGCATACCGATAAGGTGAGTGGATCAGACTCTCCTTTACGCAGTTGACCGATTTTTCAGATCGGGTCATTCAGGCTGTTGTCGTTCAGTCGATCAACTAGCCATTCTGAGTTGAGTAGAGTTCAGGAGCTTTGAGGCTTCATCTTCATCCCTTCTCTAGTTGGTGGGCCGGTGTATCATCCCTACACCTCCGTTGGTGGGCCTTTGATTTGGCAATTCGGCCTCTTCAGGAGGTGGCTGGGGAACAGTTGCTTCCAATCAGAATCCTTGGCGACCGATGTACCGTCTCAGGTATCCTCTCTTGATGAGATCCTCGATCACATCCCTCAGCTGGTTGCATTCTTCTGTGTTGTGGCCGTGGTCCCGGTGGAATTGATAGAATTTGTTCCTGTTCCTTGCAAAAGAGTAGGCCTTCATGGGACGGGGCCGTTGGAGATAGTTTTCTTTTTCTATCTCCATGAGGATCTTCTCTCGAGGGAGGTTGAGGGTGGTGTAGGAATCGAATCTTCCTTCCAATGCTCTGGGCTTGGGAGGGCTTCTCCGGCGGTCTGCATATCTGTCGCCGTTGTTATTGAAAGTTTGGGGGCCTTGCCCCTTGTTATTCTTCTTCTTTGAAGAGGATTTTCCTTCAATCAAATGTCGATTCGCCGCCTGCTCTTCAGCATTGGTGTATTTCTGAGTCCTTGATAGGAGCTCAGCATAGCTTTCAGGGAACTTCTTGTCCAGGAAAAAAGTAAGCATGGAGGTTCGAAGTCCCTTCTTTAGTACTGACATGGCCACGTGCTCATTGAGATCGGGGATCTCAAGCATGGCCGCATTGAACCTGGAGATGTAATCTCTCAGGCTCTCTCCTTCGGAGGAGTCTTGCGGCAAGTCCTGAAATGCATGACAAATAATTTTTCTAACTTGGAAAAGGAATCGATGGTACCTGGGCGCAGGCTCGAGTACCACATCCGAGCGGACTTCTTCAAGGTAGCCGGGAATGCCGAACAGTACATTGCGTCTGAAGCTCCTTGGATCATCATATGGGCTTTGAAGCTACCCAAATGGTCAAGGGGGTCGGAGGTGCCGTTGTAGGGTTACATCTGGAAAACCCTGAAGTGTCGAGGAATGTCCTCAGCTATGATGCGATTGGTGTAGGGTGGGCGTAGATCACCCATAATCAAGTCATCGGGATCTCTCTGATCACGCATTCTCTGTTCTCATGCCCTTGCCATCTCTGATTCGATGGCTCTGAACCTCCCGTCATAATTGAGAGTCTGCTTGGGCGCTCTCTCCACCGGAGTGGAGTCTTCGGAGGAGGAGGAAGAAGTTTTCCTAGGCCTTTTCCCTTTTTATGGGAAATCGGCAGACCTAGGCAGTCTCGAAGTTCGGCCTTCGGGAGAGGGCCGAGAACGAGAGGAGGGATGTACTGAATCCTCCCATGGTGCTCTCATTCTTCAGGATCGAGAGCTATGTCTAGAAACAGCCGGTGAGTTTGCCACCGGAAAGGCTCTGTCTTGGAACACTTGAACCATGACCGTCAAGTTGGCGACCTAGTTCATAAGAGCTTCGAACTACTGTGCTCCAACAACAACTATGGGAGGTGGAACATCGTTCTCCTCTGGGGGTGCCCCCCCTGAGACGGAGCACGACTCCGGCTTGTAAAAGCATTTTGAGCTTTTTCTCTTGCTATCAAAAACTTCTTTGTTTCTTTCCCTTGTCTGGGATGGAGCTTAACAAATGTTAATAATACGCCTCCCTTCCTGGCGTGCCAATCTGTTGGCATGGAGTCCCTGGATCGGCCGGTCGAAGCCGCTGCGTCGCAGGACTGCTCCCTGGTTCACCTGCAAAACAGGTCCCTTGCCGAAGTTGTTCCGGTAGAGGACACTCCGATGCCTAAGTCAGTGATGGATTCCAGCCATAGAATGGGGAAGATGTCGAGAGTGGAAGAGAAAAAGAGTTTTTGGAGATTGAAAGTGTTTGTGTGTGAGATTATTCACGCGTACCTCTCGAGCCATCCTTCTTACCCATATTTAAAAGATGGCCTCCGATCTGTGGCCCGCTCTTTTCCTGGAGATCATGGAGAGCCAATCTCTCCCATGATTGGCGATCGTGGGTTGTCAATGAGCGGTTCCGGCTAAATCAGAGGCGTGGCTGCAGGAATTGCATGCCATGATCATGGCATGATGAGTGTCGATTGTAACCGTTGGTTACAGTTTCCTTTTTGGAACAGATTGTAGTTCAAGCTTTGGGTTTTCCCTTGCATGGGCCGAAGGCTTGGTATTTTCTCGAAGCTGGAGATCATGTCTATGACAGGGACCAAAGTTCATGTCTTCGGAAGTCGATGAGTAGTTCAGACTTCGGCCGGGACCGAAGGTGCTACCCGCAGGACTAGCCTTCGGATGTTGTAGTTCGGTGTGAAGCCTTGAGTTGCTTGTGGTTGGCCTTCGCTTAGTCCGAAGTCCATAGTCCAGAGAACCGGGACTTCGATAAGTCGAACCGGAGCCTGATTCGTAGCTGAACCAGGATATCCCAACAACATTATATGCATGTATATACATGTCTGCATGTGCATGTATGTACCCAAGCTAGTGATACATGTATGCATATTTAGTGGTTTCGGTAATCCAAGCATAATTCAGATGCTCAAAAGCTACAATCTTCTCTTGCTTTTCTGTAAACTGAAATTTTATTGATCAAGGAGACTTTCCGGTAGAAAGTGACTCATAGACAATGGGCTATGCAGAATTTGGAGAAGAGAAGAGAGTAGCCTTCTTCTTGTATTCCTAGCCAGCTCCCAAATCTTGGTGAAGACAGGCTTCGCACATAGATGAAAAATATATACCAGGTCATTATTCTACATGCCCTCTAACAACAACAATATAGCACTTGAAAAAAAAAAAAGAAAAACCTTTATAGCGCCCTATCTACATTTATTGATTTCAAACAACTACCATGGAGCACTAGAGTGTACGTAGTTGACATCCGTTGGGCTACATTACAAGCTTGCAACTCTGGTATATGGTACTGATTTTCTGCTAATAGTATGGATAGCACTTTCTTTCTTCTTCCAAACACTGTTCCTTAATTATTTCTAAACCAAATCTTAGATCTTAAATAATCAGTTTTCAACTGACAATCTAACCTCCTGTGATAGTGAGGAACCCTCTCTTGAAACTCAGGAAGCCCTAATGAAATAAGTTCAAAAGAGAAAAGCAAGAACCCCCCACTAACAGCCATTAAAAAATCTTATACCAAGCTATAGTAGCTCCCAGATTGGATTGCTCCAAGCATCTATTTACAGGAATCATCATGAGACTCATTCCTGTATATTTCCTATATCTAATATTCACCATCTCCATCAACCTTTAATTTAGTTCCCTAAAACCAAAACAAAAGGATAACAAAAGGAGAAAACATCAAGAAGCTAGTAAATCCAAGATATCGTGCATTAACCTTGAACAATTAATTGATAAATACAACCGGTTCTACTCAGGAAGAGACGGAGATGAAAAATATAGCCTTCTTACTGTTGCTTGAGGTGGCAATGAGCGAAATGGAAGGGAGATTCCAAGATGTCATATGGCTGCATCTACCACTGCACCTATAGGAAGAGATAAATGCGGGCGTTCTTTAGCTCTTCTCTGTAGGTGCAGGTGCAAATGCAGCTATACTAGGGCACCATGGCTGGCTGAAAGATTGGGAGATATTTTAATCCTCTATATCTTTTCTCTCTCCGTGTGTGGATGGAGATGGATTCCTCTGGCAGGCTGGCACAGTGACAGATGAGCAAGAACGGAAGGCCATTCGCTCTTCCCGCTTTTATTGGAGAGGGAAAGGGGCACGTTTGGTTTATCCAAAAGCCTAGGGGACTGAGAAAGGCTTGTCCTCGGGTGTCACGTGAAACGAAGACACTTCACGTGGGATTGGTTTGCCGGGCCAATCCGGATGAGAGCTCGTGAGCAACGTAGGCTTTGCTCACGTGGGATGGAGGTGAGGCTTGGATGCCGGTGGAAAGCATTGATGCGACAGAGAGATGCGACAGAGACCTCTAGCCTGGTAATTCTACGTTGCCCTAGCTGACTTGATTTTGACTACTAAATCTTTTAATTTTTTTATAAAATAAATAATTCCTGGATGAGGGATTTTAACTACTATATTTTTTTATTTTTTATAAAATAAATAATCCAATCAACAGTCATTATATAAATACACATGAAAAAATTAAAAAAGATTCAATTTCTGAAAGTTGCAGGTATTTTACCAAAATGAGACCAAAATATCTGTCCCGAATAGCATGCCACAAAAAAAAACCACCCAATCAGCCGCTGTATTAGCCTTCTTATACACATGTCTAACAAAAAAAGGAGAAACATCCTCTCAGCCAAAAAACAATATCGCAGGCCATAAGATGGGCCGGAAAAGAACGAATCGTACTCCTGATCCAAGAAATAACGGTAACAGAATTCCTTTCAATAACAAGGTGGTCACATCGGAGAAACCGACGAGTACACCGAATTCCTATCTAAGCCGCTGTGAGCTCCACCTGGGAGATAGTAGAATCGACAAGATGACAAATCCCAGTAGCAATAATGCCCAAACTCGAATCTCGAATCACAAAAGCAGCTCCACCCTCAGAGCCTCTGACACTCCCATCAAAATTGAACTTGACATACCTCGGAAGAGGGGGATCCCAAGAAATAAAAATCCTTTGGGATGCTCGAGAAGCGAAACTGGAACCCCAATTCTCCGTGGATATCACAGTCACTATCTGGAACTCCTTCATATGAGCCCGAGCTCTCTTAGTAAGAACTCTGGTGGAACACCTCGAAGAACTGAAAACTAGAGTATTCCATGATAGTCAAATATGATAAGCAACATAAGCAGGATAACTAGGAGAGAAGGAAGCATAATGTTACTCAAGAGGTCCAAAAAAGTAGGCACTAGATCCTCAGAATGCTCTATAATATAGTCCAACCCTGCCGCCCTCCAGACATGCATAGCCCTCGGGCAAGTGAATAAACATGCTCAATGGTCTCCATGTCCGCATCACAGGCTGGGCAGGAAGGTGGGAGTTGAAATCCTCTAGCAAAGAGGAGCCCTCTCATAGGGAGGCAATGCCAAGCAACTTTCCACAGGAACAAAGCCACCCTAGGGTGCACTCCTAAAGACCAGATCCATCCAATGTGACAAGTCCTCTGCTGCTTCGTACTAAACATAAGATACAAGTCCGACAAAGGGACTTTAGGCATAACCGATGACCTCCAAACTTGAACATTAATGCAAGGATGGGCCGGTAGGGTAATGGATAGGACCTTAGCTCCCATAATACATTCGAAGGTCCAGATGACTAGAGAAGCATTCCAGTAAGAGCCCTCAACAGACAAGAGGTCAGCAATTGTCCTGATGTCATAAGGATATATAACAATAAAAGTAGGCCACCGGCTAAAGGGACATCCGAGACTCAGGGATCATCCATGAAGCTGATTAATCTACCATCCCTAACAACCCATCTCATTTAGGAAATAACAACTGAAGCCCTCTATGCCATCTCTCTCCACATGACAGAATAGTGTTGGGAAGTACTAAGGTCTAGATCTGCCAGCAAGAAAAGGAAGCCATAATGCACCCTCATCATAGAACTCCACAAACTCTTCGGACCCAACATAAGTTTCGTAATATGATTCTCTATCAGAGCCTCCCTCATCACTACCAGGGAGTGAATGCCAAGCCCACCATCCCGAATCGGCTGACTGACCACACTCCATCCCAAAAGGTGAACTCCCTGATGGGAGATAGAAGAAGACCAAAGAAACAAGCGGATAGTTTGTTTCACCTTGAGGATGATAGATTTGGGGACAATAATATTAGAGAGTAAATACACAGGAAGAGAAGTAAGGACATATCTGACCAAGGTTAACCTGTCCATAGAGGAAAGTGCTCTACCCTGCCAACCCTCCACCCTCATCTGAGTAGACTGCACCACCCTATGGTACTCTAACCTGTAAAGTCTCCCTCCAGAAATAGGAACTTGTAGATAATGAAGGAACCCATCCTGAACAGGAATCCCCAGAAACTCCTGAATCGAGCGGCGTAACCAGGTCAAAGTCTTCGGGCTGAAACAAACCTCCGATTTATGGAGATTAACCCTCTAGCCCGAAGATAAACAATAGTACTCAAGGACCATCCTAAATCCCACTACCGTTGTCAGAGAGGCATGGCCCAATAGAAGGCAGTCATTTACGAACAACAAATACGAGATTAGGGAAGTACCAGAAGCAGGACAGTATGGCTGAATAGCCAAATCCAGCATCGTGACCCGCAAAGCTCACGAAAGAGAATCAGTACATAAAATAAACAAAAGAGGAGAGAGAGGACACCCTTGGTGGAGACTGATATTAGAGTAAAAGAAGTCTAAAGGAGTCCTATTGATAAGAATAGCATAGCAGGATCCATAATGCAAGCCATAATTCAGTCCACCCAAGCTTGATGAAATCTAAAGTCCCTCAAAGCTGACACCAAGAAACTCCAATGCATCCGATCATAGGCCCCACCATATCAAGCTTGATGGTCATCAATGGCCGCCTAGCAGGGGCTCTCCTTAGATCATGCTTAAACTCCTGTACTATAAAATATTGTCAGAGATACACTGATCCCAACAAAAACTTTCTGCTCTGGAGAAATAAGCTTAGGAAGAATAGGCTTCATTCTATTATCTAGATAATTGGCACAGAGCTTGTACAAAGTATTACATAAGCTGATGGGCTTGAAGTGACTCGGCTTAGAAACATCGGGGTGCTTCAAAATAAGAGTAATGAAGGTTTATTTCCAACTATCAGGCATTTGACCTATAGCAAAAAGTTTCTGCATAGCAGAGACAACCTCCCTCCAGATGATACACCAATACCTTCTGAAAAATAAAGGAAGAAATCCATCAGGGCCCTGTGCTTTGTCCTCATTCATAGATCAAAGAATTGACTTAATTTCGTCAATAAAAATGGGACTAAGCAGATAACCGTTCTCATCCAAAGAGACCTGAGTCTCAGGATGAGAGCAATAAAAGGGGATGGGGTCCTCCCAAGGCTTAGTCCATCTAGAAAAAAAGAAGTTGAAGATCTCTCACCTAACCTCGTCATCATCCTCCAACCATCTCCCCTCCGAAGACCGCAACACCCTGATTCTGTTCCTGTGCCACCGAACAACAATAGCCTGATAGAAGAATTGGGTATTCCTATCCCTCTCCTTCAACCACTACACTCTGGATTTTTGCCTTTAAATAGTCTCCTGTTGACTTAGAAAAGCATGATGCATAGACAAAAAGTATCGAAGGGTTGCCAAGTCATCATCACTTAGGCCTCCTTCCCTCTCCTGGAGGAATTTGATAGAAGTCTCAATATAAATCAAGGAAAAGAAAATATTTCCAACCTTTTCCTTATTCCACCTTAGAAGCCGATGCTTGACTAAAGAGAGCCTACGGGAAATTCGATAGCACGCATCTTCCTGAATGGATAACCTCCACACCTCCTTGATAATATCCTATGAACCAGGATAAGCCAATCAAATTTTTTCAATTCTAAAGGGGGCATGACAAAGAGCAGAGATAGTTGTAGAAAGAAGAACCGAACAGTGGTTAGAAGCAATCCTAAGCAGATGGCAAACTTGATGGTCAGGATGCAGGAGGAGCCAGTCTAGAATAGCAAACACCCTATCAATATGCTCTTAGACTCTAGCCGCCCCTATCCTATTGTTACACACAGTAAACCGGGGCCCCATAAATCCTGCATCCATCAAACCATTGGTGTGTAAGAACTGAGCAAACTTCCTAGAAACAACATCCTCCATAAAAGGTCGATGCCCCCTCTTATCCTTAATAGCAAGCACATAGTTAAAATCCCCTGCAACCACCATAGGAACATCCTGGTCCAACAATGCAGAAGTTTTTTGCCAAGCGGTTCTTCTCTTCCTGTAATTAGTGCTAGCATAAATCCTTGATAATAACCGAGTAGGACCACCATTTTTCGAAATGACAATGGATACTTATTGAGAACTATGGTTGAGCATATCCACCCTGGTTGTCCCCTAGTGCCACACCATAATGATGTCGCTTGATAACCCCTGTGATTCAATGGCATAACACCTCCAATCTCTTTGGATATGACGATGAAAATGATCCAAAGTAGGCCTCGAAAGCCTAGTTTCTAACAATACATAAATCGGGATTATAAACTGTCCCAACCAATGAAAGGTAGAATAAAAGGAGGGCTTTCCCACAACCCTAACATTGCTTACCAAAATCTTCATTGCAACAGGATAGATAGAAGGAAAACAACCCAAACTAACATTCCTTCCCCATGGAATTGGAAGTCTCCGACCCTCCTGCAAATAAGGCATTCTTCAATTGCTCTGAGATCACCTTATGACTATATTTATCATCCTAGGCATGCCCTATGGAGTCCTTTTGTTTTGGATTCTCCCTGCTCCCATTGGAGGACTGCCCCATTCATTTCATCAATCTAGAAGACCCACCACAAACCTTAGGCTCCTCCTGAGTAGTAAAGTGAACCATTGAAACACTAGGGTCCGTTCTCGCAATAGTAGATTGCACAACCTAGGGGCCCCCCATCTCCTTCACTCCCTCGGAACTCTACACCTAACCACCAACAACAGTAACAGGAGGAACTACATCACTAGCATCAGCAGAAGCAACAATAGCAATTGAAGGAGTAACAACAGAAGAAATAACAGGTAAACCCAGCGACCCACCCTTATTGGTTACCTCCACTACTCCCACACCAGAGTTAGGTATTCTCACATGACAGTCCATACCCCTGTCCACACCACCACCAGCAACCACAGACATAGAAGAGGAAGCAAGGAAAACCACAGGCATAAAAAGAGAAGAACAAACCACAGGCATGGCAGACGAACCTGAAGAAAGAAAAGCCATAGACCTCTTAGGGCCACCCTCAACCCAACCCCCACCCAAGCACAAGAAAGGAGAGCTGACCTAATCAGAGAAGCAGAGCTAGCAGCCAGAGAAGCCACGAGCTGCTTAGGTTGAACCGGAGAGGACAGGTTGGGAACGTCCGGCTTTGGTGGGCTTGTTGCTCTCTTGAAGGACCCAGAAGAAGGATCAGCTATTGGCACATCTTTTAGCCCCACTTATTCATTACCACCTACATCCATCTTGTCCCCTAACAACCTGAGAGTAGAGAAACCATTTCCCGCCATTGAGTCATCCTTAGGCGGGTCACCTACACTAGAACTAGGAGATCGGCATCGAGCCACTTTGGTCGACTTCTGCCAATTGTCTGAATCCGGCGGTGAGTTTGGGGGAGATGAGATATACATTGGAGAGCTCAGAGGAGGGGAAGACAAGCATGGATTAGATGACTAAGGGCATCCTTCTTTGCATTTGTCTTGATCCCTTCTACCTCTCACCGGAGCCCTGGGAGCACGAGGTTGCAAGATGCGGGAGGTCACTAGCCAAGGACTGAGTTTAGGGTGGCCTCCACCATCCGACTTGCTGGACTCTTTCACCAGAGGGCACGGCTGATCTATGGATCCCTCCCCCTCCTCAACCACCACATTATCTGGCACCATATGGACTTGAGCTTTCACCAATCCAGAGGAACCCTCAGAGAACCCCCAAGCTTCCTTTGAAGGGCCCATTCTACCACACCGAAAGCAAATCACTGGTAGGTTCTCATACATACACTATTGCCAGAAAAGCCCATTTCTTCCCTGAAGCAGAACCCCCGGCTTCAACGAAATGTTAGAAAGCAGCTCTACCTTGACCCTAGCATACCAAGTTTTCTTTTGGTTCTCAGTGAAATCATCAATCGCCAAGGGTTTCCCGTGTTGGATCCTTAATCCAACATTGGGCTTATATATAAATAATAATGCTTTGTGGGCTGTCATTTAAGATTTGGCCCACTTAAAAGTGATCAATTAAGTTTTGAGCTAATTGGGACATTAATGTATCTAATAGGGTGTGGGCCTTTTAATGTGTAGAGACTTAAGGATAATTTCTATTTTTATGATGGGCAAAAATAGAAATCATAATAATGTTGTTTTCTATATAAAAGTGGTTATGGTCTCCAAATCACATGGAGTTATTCCTTTCTCTCCGAAATCCCATCATCGAAGAAGAAAAAATTCTAGAGAAGAAAAAAAATGGCTCTTTAGAAAACTCGTGTGAATCTGGAAGGCTAGCCGTGCGATACAGGGATAGGCCTTCAAATATGACTTCAAGCATGCTTGTGTTTATTGTTTGGTTATTCTCAATGATATCACATATTTATTTTGGGATTTTCTTTCAAATAGGCTTCAGGATAATTTCCAACAAGGGGATAATTCTTAACAAGTGGTATCAGAGCCTATTCATGTTGAATTATTGAGAATAAAATTATATTTTCAGTTTAAGATTTTGTTTTGATATTTTATTTTGGGTATCTGTGATTTTTTTATCATTGCCGGCGTCGGAAAGGATAGGCGTGGCCTACCTAGCCGTGCCACAGGGATGTCGTGGCCTGGTTGGCTACGACAGTGGTGTTCGATGGAAGGAAATGCAGCAGGCAGTCGCATGCTGTGATTAAGGAAGTAACCTTTAGGGTTTATTTTAATATTATTCATTTTGGGTACACTTTTAAATTCAAATATTGATATTTTTTTATATATTTTGAGATAAATTAATTGAAGTAACATGTTGCCAAAGTGACCTCTCTTGTGAAAATTAATTTGTTTCGAAATATAAATGGTTGTATATATATAATTTATGAATAATTGTCAGCCCAAAGGATGGTAAATATTTAATAAAATTACATGTATACTTGTGGTAATAAATGCGTGATGATTATTTGGTTTTGCATGTGAATAGTAAATCGACCTAAAGAAAGGTTTATTATTTGATATGTTCATATTATCAGTGTTTGATTACTGCACCAAGATATCATTTACAAGTTAATATTTTGTCCAAAGATAAACTATTAATGGAGTGCCCGATATCTTAAGATGGGATTTGCCTTTATTTGAATATATTTTTGTTGTGATACTAATGTAAGCTTATTTTGCTTGTTGTTCTCTGTTTAAATATGACTCCTGCTAATATAACTGCCAACATTAATTCAATTCCTATGTTGAATGGCTCTAACTTCAAGTCATGGCAAAAGAACCTTTTAATAGTACTTGGATTTATGGATCTCGACCTTGTGATAAGGAAAAATGCTCCTGCACCTCTTACAGATAAGAGTATCTCTGATGAAAGGAGAGAGAGATTGAGAGGTGGGAGAGATCAAATCGCATGTGCATGATGATCATGAAAAAGTCGATTCCAGAAGCATTCAGAGGCACAATATCTGAAACAGTTACTACGGTTAAAGATTTCCTTGCCAAAATTGAAAAGAGGTTTGTCAAAAGTAAACAAAAGTGAAAAGGCTGAAATTGGTACACTCTTGACAAACCTAATTTCAATGAGGTATATAGGTAAAGGCAATATCAGAGAGTACATCATGGAGATGTCTCATCTTACCTCTAGATTGAAAGCACTTAAGCTTGAACTCTCTGAGGACTTGCTAGTACATCTGGTTTTGATATCTCTTTCGATCCAGTTCAACCAGTGTAAGGTGAGTTATAACTATCGGAAAGAGACTTGGTCTTTGAATGAGTTCATCTTTCACTGTGTTCAGGAAGAGAAAAGATTTAAGCAAGAAAAGACAGAAAGTGCTCACCTAGCCTCAACCTCTAGGAAAAAGGGCAAGGAAAAGAAAAAGAAGAAGGATAAAGGAGCTGAAAATACAGTACCTCCTAAGAAACAACAAAAGAAAATCACTGACTCAGATGGTAAGGGTTGTTTCTTTTATGGGGCTGAAAAGCATCAGAAGAAATAGTGCACTAATCATCATGCCTGGCGTGCTAAAAATAGTATGCTTCTTGTTTTGGTTTGTTTTGAGGTTAATTTAATTTCAGTACCTAGACACATGTGGTGGATAGATTCTGGTGCAACAACTTACATCAGTGTGTCTATGCAGGGTTGCCTGAGTTGCCGAAAGCCAAGTGATGCTGAAAGATACATCTATGTGGACGATGGCCAAGCGGTTCAAGTTGAGGCAATAGAAAAATTTAGATTATTATTAAAGACTGGATTTTATTTGGATCTTGATGAAACTTTTATTGTACCATCATTTAGACGGAATTTGATTTCTATTTCTGCTTTGGACAAATCAGGTTATTTTTGTTCATTTGGAAATGGAAAATTTAGTTTACTTCATGATTCAAAAGTAGTTGATTTCAGTTTTTTATCAGGCTACGATAATCCTTATTTAATTGATTCAATTACTTCATTTAATGAATCCTTACAATTAAGTACATAAGGTGTAAAGAGAAAATTAACCACTGAGATTTCGACTTTGTAATGGCATAAGAGATTAGGTCATATCTCCAGAAGGAGAATGGAGAGACTTGTGTCAGACAGAATCTTGAATCCCTTAGATTTTGCAAATTTTGATGTTTGCATTAACTGCATAAAGGGAAAACAAACCAATCAAAGGTGATTTGAAGCCAACAGGACTTCGGATATCTTAGAACTTATACATACAGATATTTGTAGGCCATTCCTTACGGTTGCTTGGAATGGTCAACAATACTTTATAACATTCATAAATGATTTTTCTAGATATGGCTACATATATCTTATTCATGAAA
Source organism: Areca catechu (assembly GCA_021397845.1). Taxonomy (NCBI): domain Eukaryota; kingdom Viridiplantae; phylum Streptophyta; class Magnoliopsida; order Arecales; family Arecaceae; genus Areca; species Areca catechu. The sequence goes on along the minus strand of CM038038.1, from coordinate 96,596,721 downwards.
AGTCACAGTCACTGGATATGTTCAAAAATTATAAGGTTGAAGTTGAGAACCAACTCAACAAAAGGATTAAAAGTATCAGATCTGACCGTGGTGGTGAATACTATGGCAGATATGACAGTTCAAGTGAACAACATCCAGGACCTTTTGCTAAATTTCTAAAGGAACGCGATATCGTTCCACGGTACATTATGTCGGGTTCGCCAACCATGAATGGTGTTGCTGAAAGATGAAACAGAATGCTTAAAGACATGGTGAGGAGTATGATTAGTCATTCTATCTTACCTGACTTACTCTAGGGAGAAGCACTTAAGACTGCAGCATATGTCCTTAACAGAGTTCCAACTAAAGCAACTACCAAAATCCCTTATGAACTTTGGACGGGTAGGAAACCCAGTGTAAATTACTTACATGTTTGGGGATATCCAGCTGAGGCAAGGCCTTATAGGCCTAATGAAAAGAAATTGAACTTAAAGATGGTGAGTTGTTATTTTATTGGATACTTTGAAAGATCCAGAGGGTATAAGTTTTATGATCCCACGACTAAGTCAATTTTCGAGTCAGGAAATGCACGGTTCTTTGAGGATGTTGAGTTTACGGGGGGAGATATAGCTAAGAACTTTGTCTTTGAAGAGGAATATGTTAATATTCTCACTAGTGTCATTGGCATTGGTCAGGATTTTATTTTTGACCTTGTTCAAGACACAACAAATCAAGACAATGTCGGAGAACCTCCCATTCAAGAAATTATTTCAGAAGAACAAGTTCTAGTACCTCAAGAACCTATGCCATTAAGAAGATCCACTAGAGAGAGGAGAAGTGAAGTGCCAGATAATTATATTGTATTTCTCCAAGAACATGATGTAGACATTAGAGTGATGGAAGATGACCCAATCAACTTTCGTTAAGCAATGGAAAGTTCTAACTCTCAAAAGTGGATTGATGCCATGAATGAGGAGATAAAGTTCATGAAAGACAATGATGTATGGAATCTTATCTCATTGCCAGAAGGTATGAAATCCATTGGTTGTAAATGGATATTTAAAACTAAAAGGAATTTGAAAGATAATGTGGAGAGGTACAAGGCTCGTCTTGTCGCAAAGGGCTTTACACAAAAAGAAGGCATTGATTATAAAGAGACTTTCTTTCTAGTTTCTTTGAAAGACTCTTTCAGGATTGTAATGGCATTGGTGACGCATTTCAATCTTAAGTTATACCAAATGGATGTGAAGACAACATTTCTCAATGGTGATATTGATGAGACAATTTATATGGTGCAACCAGAAAATTGTGTTGGGAGATCCAAAGAACATGGTTTGCAAACTTAAGAAATCCATCTATGGACTCAAATAAGCATCTCGACAATGGTATTTCAAATTTTATCAAGTGATCATCTCGTTCAATTTTGAGATAAATTTGGTCGATGATTGTATATACTATAAGTTCTATGGAAGTAAATATATTTTTCTAGTTTTATATGTCGATGATATCTTGCTTGCCAGCAGCGATATAGGCTTAATGCACGAAACCAAGAGATTGCTAGCTAAGAATTTTGAGATAAATGATCTTGGTGATGCCTTTTTTGTATTAGGCATACAGATACACCGGGATCGTTATCGAGGTATTCTAGGATTATCACAAAAAAGCTATATCGAGAAGATTCTAAAAAGATATGGCATGCAAAATTGCAAACTAGGAGATACCCCTGTGGCTAAGGGAGACAAGTTTGGTCTATATTAGTGCCCTAAGAATAACTTGGAGAAAGAGGAAATGCAGAAGATTTTCTATGCATCAGTAGTAGGGAGTCTAATGTATGCTCAAGTTTGTACACATCTGGATATTACGTACGTCACTAGATATTGGACAGATATTTGAGCAATCCAGGAGTTGAGATTGAAAAGCAGCTAAACGGATCTTGCGGTACTTACAGAGAACAAAAGACTACATGCTCATGTATCGGACGTCGAATCAGCTTGAGATCATTGGTTATACCAACTCCGATTTTGCTGGATGCCAAGATAGTATGAAATCTACATCGGGCTATATCTACCAACTTGCCGGAGGTGCTATCTCTTGGAAGAGTGCTAAACAGTTGCTTATAGCCTCTTCGACCATGGAAGCAGAGTTCATAGCATGCTATGAAGCATCCGATCGTGGAATATGGTTTCGAAACTTTGTCACGAGGCTGCGTATAGTAGATGGTGTTGAAAAGCCACTCAAGTTATTTTGTGATAATAAATCAGCAGTTTTATATTCTAATAACAACAGGAGCTCAACGAAATCAAAGCATATAGATATCAAGTTCCTGGTTGTTAAAGAAAGAGTTCAGAGTGGAAAGTTATCTATTGAGCATATAGGTACAAACTCCATGGTTGCAGATCTGCTTACTAAAGGAGTGCCACCTAAGGTATTTCATGAGCACACTGCTCATATGGGTATCATGTCAGCTGAGGATATGCAATTTTAGTGAAAGTTTGTATATTTTAGATGCTCTTGTAATACAAGCATTTTTCAGTTATTTCAGTTATTTCAGTTTTCTGCAGAAATAAAGTTTCGGCTTGTTTACACTCTAGTTTTATTTGGTTTGATCTCACTAAGGTTTAAGGGTGGACCAGTTGGAAATAAGCATGTTAAGGTCACATTGCATGAAATTTTCATGCTATACATCCATATCATAATTCATGTCATTCAATTGCATTGATATACGTAACCATTAATGAGTTGAGTTATGATGATTGTAACAAAGGCCGCTTTGATCCTATGTTGGTGTGGTTGATGGATCGGATTGGTTATAGATACAATTTAATAAGGACAGCAAAGTAAAGTTAAGCTCATTCGGTTAATTTCGCAAAGCATGATTATAAGGTTATACATATAGCCCAAGTGGGAGATTGTTGGATCCTTAATCCAATATTGGGCTTATATGTAAATAATAATACTTTGTGGGCTGTCATTTAAGGTTTGGCCCACTTAAAAGTGATCAATTAAGTTTTGAGCTAATTAGGACCTTAATGTATCTAATAGGGTGTGGGCCTTTTAATGCGTAAAGACTTAAGGGTAATTTCTATTTTTATGATGGATAAAAATAGAAATCATAATAATATTGTTTTCAATATAAAAGTGGTTATGGTCCCCAGATTACACGAAGTTATTCCTTTCTCTCCGATATCCCATCATCGGAGAAGAAAAATATCCTAGAGAAGAAAAAAAAAAAAAGCTCTTTAGGAAACCCGTGTGAATCTAGAAGGCTAGCCATGCGATACAGGAATAGGCCTTCAAATATGGCTTCAGGTACGCTTCTGTTTATTGTTTGGTTATTTTCAATGATATCACATGTTTATTTTGGGATTTGCTTTCAAATAGGCTTCAGGATAATTTTCAATAAAGGGATAATTCCTAACATCCCGGCCTCTGTAGCAATTGCCATTATGGTGTTAGTGAACCAGAACTCCACTGGAAGCTCGGTAGTCTCAACCAAACCACCATTTTTTGGATCAGATGGTAACTTGGAACAAAATCCGATTCCCAAGGCTCCAGCACCAACAACTGCCCGACCACAAACTGTGGATCTCCCGTACAAGCCAGAGCACAGTCCCCCACTATAAAAAAACACAGTTTTAGTAACCGATTTTTCAGTTGCTGATAATTGAAAGCGGTTGCAAATTGATTTTGCAACAGAAATCAGTCGGTAGCAAAATTTTGTGACCGATTTTTTTCGTTCGCAAAATTTAGCAACCAATTTTGATGTATTTATGAAATTTTATTTTTTTAAATAAAAAAATTGGTTGCAAATTCGGTTGGTAAAAAATAAATTTATTTTTAAATATTTTAAAAAATTTTGAAAAAAATAAAAAATCGGTTGCAAAATCGGTTGCAAAAAAATAAAATTCTAAAAAAAAATTGGTTGCAAAAAAATAAAAATTTGAAAAAAAAATTGGTTGCAAAAAAATAAAATTCTGAAAAAAAGAATTGGTTGCAAAAAAATAAAATTTTGAAAAAAAATAAAAAATCGGTTGCAAACTTGGTTGCAAAAAAATAAAATTCTGAAAAAATAAAAAATTGGTTGAAAAAAATTAATTTATGAAAAAAAATAAAAAAATCGGTTGCAAAATTGGTTGCAAAAAAAATAAAATTCTGAAAAAAAAAATTAAAAATCGGTTGCAAATAAATTAATTTCTAAAAAAAATTAAAAATATATTGCAAATAAATTAATTTTTGAAAAAAAATAAAAAAATGGTTTCAAAATCGGTTGCAAAAAATAAAATTCAAAAAAAAATTTAAAATTGGTTGCAAAATCAGTTGCAAATAAATACAATTTTGAAAAAAATAAAAAATTGGTTGCAAAAAAATAAAATTCTGAAAAAAAAATCGGTTGCAAAATCGGTTGCTAAAAAATAAAAATGAAAAAAAAAATTGGTTGCAAAATTGGTTGCTAAAATTGAATAATTAAAAAAATATATGTAAAATTGAATTTTTTCCTGAATTTTACAAAATTGCCACAGACAGCTGAACTTGATTACAATGCCAATATATAAAGCACTTACAAAAGACTTAAACCAATATGGAAAGTCAGATGCAATCCTAGAATCAATTTCTGTGGTGCTTATATTTTGTATCGATAGTCGTAATTGCTCGTTAAAAATTCTGAAATCAAGATTTTTTCAGAGTTAGTATTTCAATAATCGATATAGGGTTTGAATAATTATGCATCAACGATTATTTAAGCTTACTCGATAAATGGTTGAACCTCTTCACAGTTGAGCAATATATGTAAATGCGCAGTAGCTAATTCCATGTCATTCAGATATCGACTTTGACATTTACTAGAAGATCAGCTAGGTTTATTAAATATTGATAGAGTATGTTCACGTGTCATATCATGACCCACAACATTATTTCTTCCAATTCTATTTCTTGATGATTGCATATGTGGTTCAAAATAATATGAACAAAAAGAAGTTGTCTCCTGATACAAATATGCCTCGCATATGGATCCTTCAACACGAGCTTTGTTCTTGATCATCTGTTTTATTTTGTTAAGGAACCTACATCATCCAATCATTAAAATATGGTACACGTTACGTACTGGATATATATTTGTTGCAGAAGAATAGGTTTGTTGAATTGAACTTAGTAATATTTAACTCTCAAATGGGTACATCCAACGATATTGAACTAGACCACCAACTATTGCTTCATATAGTAAATGAATAGGTAAGTGCTCTATTGAATCAAAAAAATTGAGTGGAAAAATCTGTTTCAATTTGCATATAATCAAAGCAATATTCTATTCCATTTGCAACAAGTCGTCGATCCGTAACATTGTTGAACACAAATCCTTAAAAAACATACTAAGCTCCGCTATAGGCTTCCATACATGATCCGGTAGAGCAATAAATGCGATTGGCAACAAATGCTCAAAGAAGACATGGCTGTCATGACTTTCATTCCAATTAATTTTTTCTCATTCATATTAACACATCTGCTTAAGTTGGATGCATAATCGTCAAGCATTTTTAATTCATTCATCTATTTAAATACACATCTTTTCTGCTCTAGGTTTAAAGAATATGTTGCTTTTGGTTTCAATAAATTTCCGTTAGCCAACTCTTGCAACTCAAGTTCCCTACGCTTGCAGTATTCCTTTAGATCCATTCATGCTTTGACGTTGTCTTTGGTTTTGCCTTTGATATCCATTATAGTGTTAAAAATATTATCAAATATATTTTTTTTAATATGCATAACATCCAGATTGTATCTGATCAAATTAGTTTTTCAATATGGTAAATTTCAAAATATGCTCTGTTTTAACCAATTATGTGTAACCCCATATCCTTCAACTCTGCATGAACCCTGCTCGATTACATTTGGAATGGAAGATACAGCTTCCCATATTTCTTCTCCAGTCAACCTTCGTGGAGGTTGATCTTTTTCAATCCGGTTTTTGTTGTATGCATCCTTATTTCTTCTTAGTACATGATCAATAGGCAGAAATTATCGATGGCAATCAAACCAATAATATTCTTTCGACCATGTTTCAAAGCGAATGCCTTTGATTGGTCCATACAATATAGACACGCCAATTTTCCAGCTGCACTTCATCCGGACAGCATTCTATATGCAGGAAAGTCATTGATGGTCCACATCAATGCAACCCTCATCATAAAATTTTGCTTTCTTGCAATATCATATGTTAGGACACCCTCTTCCTACAAATATTTCAACTCATCTATCAAAAGGCTGTAGATACACATTTATCCTGCTCTTTGGATTATGTGGACCCAGATAATTATTATCAAGAACATATTAGGAATGGTCATACATAATTCAGGTGGCAGATTGTAGGGAGTAACAATTACTGGCCAGCAAGAATATGGGGCTGATGACTGACTGTAAGGAGTAAAACCATCAGCACATAGCCTTAGCCTGACATTGCATGGTTTAGCTGCAAAATCAGGATAGCATCGATCAAAATGTTTCGAGGCTTCTCCATCTAATGGATGACACAATATCCCTAGCTTACGCTTGTTCTCATAATGCCATATCATATTTGGTGTAGAATTCATTGAAGCATACAATCTTTTTAATCTAGGAATTAGAGGTAAATAATGCATTCTCTTTATCGGCACCTCTTTATGTTTACTATCTGCACGGGACCGAGGTTTTTATCTACCAGCCTCGCAAAATTTGCATTGCTTATCTTCAGATGTTTACCATAATACAGCATGCAACCATTAATACAACAATCTATCTTCTCAGCAGTAAGCTCAAGTTTACACACTAACTTTTTTGTCCTATAAAAATCTTGAGGTATGGTATTATCAGCTGGAAGTGTCTCTTTCATAAGACCCGCTATTTGATCAAAATATCATTGTGAAATATTACCTTCATATTTGATGCCAAGCAACCGTACAGCTACTAATAACTCAGAATGATCTGTACATCCTGGTCATAATGATTTTTGGACTGAATGCAACAAGTCATAGAATTTTTGATCATCCAAATTCGATGTCTCCTCTTCATTAGATGAATGGTCAGGTACGTACTCTGTTCCAAAGGTATCGAATATCGTGCATCGATATGTGTTATGTGGATCATTATCCATTTGTACAATATCAGGATCAGTTGCATGCGAATCAGATACCCCACCCGCACGAGGATCACTCTCTCCATGAGATGTCCAATACCAATAATTAGGTACAAATCCTGTTTTGTAAAGATAAAGCTTCACTTCATCGGGAGTTAAGTACCTTTGATTTTTGTACTTGCAACATGGATATCTGAATTTTTCTTCACTTTAAAAGTAAGGTTGTTGATACCCAAAGAGTATAAAATCTTCTATGCTTTTTAAAAATTCTTCGGTATATCCCTTTCGACCCGGTAAAAGTCTATTATATATCCAACTACGAAGATGAAAGATATCCATATTCTGTAGCATATCAAAATATTATGATACAGAAAATTATCTTGTATTACCGATCATTTTCAAAAAGCCATAGCAAATAATTGATCTAATTTAATTGGTCCAATAAATCACACTGTATGCAACTTCGAGTAAGAAATTTTTCATGATTTATTTGGTGCATTCTAATTCTTGATTCACAAGTAGCATGCAAGGCAAGGATAAAATTTTATTGCAACCATATTTAGGATGGAGATCCGGTACCATAACCTACACTATGTACACTAAGTTACATTAAAAAATTAAACAAATTTTCAAGGTATCATAACCTACACTATGTACATTATAAAAAAAAATTCCATACTTGATGTGGTGCTTCATAGAAACAATCCAAGACAAGATGAGGAGGATGACAATCTAACACATTGACTTTTTCCTACTAAGGGTCCGGCGAGCAAGCATGTATTATAACCTTGTTTTGTTTCACAACTTTCATAGTCCAACAAGAATATACTCTAGTAAAAATTTTCTCCGCATGACAAAAAATATCTAGTTATTGAATATCTTTGTTTTGGGAAGATGACAGGAAAAAAATTGAACCTTCAACCAAAATATGATTCTTTAAACTAGATAATGGCAGTGATGAAATTTAATGCTTTAGGGCTTATTACCTTGCATAGGAATTTAAGAATAAGATTAAAATTAAAAAGGAGTCACCGCATGTAATAACTGTTAAACAGATGCAAGACTTGGAACCTATCTCTGCATACCATATTCATTACAGTGCCGAAACATTTATTTTTCTTTTGTTTATTTTAAGTAATATTCCTTAACTTCTTTATTGTTACCGTCAATGTAATAACTACTAGTAAGTTTCTTGTTGAGGGGAAAAGGTCGCTTTTCCATTTCTTCCCCAAGTATCTAATGTTGCGTAAAAGGAATTCATAATTTCTCTTGCTTCTTCAAAGCTAAGCCTTACAGGCCAATTCAACTAGAACCTAGGATACCTAGATGTTAGGTCAAAGATTTGTTAAGGGTGACTTCCTGTTGATAATGATGACCTAGCTAAAAAAAAGGCTTGGTACAGATCCCACCATTCTCTCCTGAGAACCAGAAAAAATTCCTGCCCCCACCCATTTCAGCAGGATTTTCTCTTATCCTGGTCAAGAAGGGGACTAGTCACCCGTTACCAATTTTCTTTAGAATAACTACCCAAAACACCTAAAATCTCATCTAGATGTTATGGATTTGTCCTAACCCTCTTAAAGCACTAACAGATTGGATAGGGTTCAAGTTGTTTAGATTCTAGCCATTAAACCATCACAACTAATAAACATTACATTCTAATTACATGGACATAACCCTAAATGATATGCCTACACTTCTCTTCCCCTCTTTCCTGGCTAGGCTCTGCATATGAACCCTGCAGTGCTTGCACAGCTGGGACTCAGCTGGATGATAGGCTCGATTGAGCTCGTTCAGCCAGGAAACCAGCCAAGCCAAGCTCAAACTTTACATTAGCCATGACCCATAAACAGAAGAAGGTATTTGAAGGTGGAGATAATGTGGAAGAGGAGTGGAGGAACAGTGTGATTTAACTGGAGCAATAAACAGACGGACGTGATGCTAAAAAATCAATGAAAGGTAGAAAAGCCAGCATATATTACAGATATTACAGGTCCATAAAATTCCACTATAAAAAGTTGCAGCACAAACAGACAGGCCAACGTGAAAACTAAAATCAACGGAAGGAAAAAAAGCCAGCAACTACTAGAGATATTACAGGTCCATTAAGTTCAACTAGAAAAACTATGGCTATCGTGCAATATACCATTACCTGTGATTTGGAGAACGCACCCATCAAATTCATGCCCGGACTTTGAAAACAAGATTTTATATATGTTCCAATGGGACTGGAAATATTTTGGTCATTCCATTCCTTTTATATAAGAAAACGGGATCGACACAAAATCAGAGCTCCAAAATTCATCCAAGCAGGAGAGAAGAAGAAAGAAAGAAAAAATATAAGGTAAAAAGTAAAAAAAAAATGAAAGAAGAAAAATGAAAAAAAAATTAAGGGGAGTAAAATCTTAAAACTCGGAATGTGGGGAGTAAAACCCTAAAACTCGGAAGAAGAACTTGTTTGATCGAATGGTGAAGGGTTTGGGACTTCCTTTCTAGGGTTTCATCGTCGGAGTTGTTCCCACTGAGCACCGAGCCTCGAGAAGGAGCTCTTTTCACCGGCCACGGAGTGAGATCGATCAGACAAAGGGGCAGATCTGGCGATGGGATGACCGGAGGAGGGAGGGAGATTGAGGGAGATCAGATGTGGAGGCACTAAGCACTGATCCTCGAGAAGGATCTCTTTTCACCGGCCACCAGACTGAGATCGATTGGACGAAGGGGCAGATCTGGCGATGGGAGGACCGGAGGAGGGAGGGAGATCAGATGTGGAGGCACTGAGCACCGATCCTCGAGAAGGATCACTTTTCATCGACCACCGGACTGAGATCGATCGAACAAAGGTGTAGATCTGGCGATGGGAGGACCGGAGGAGGGAGGGAGATCAGATGTGGAGGCGGAGTGGGAAATGGAAATTTAGGGGTAATGGATCGAGGGCAGAAGCTCCAAACCCTAAAGCGGAGTCGGGGTGGGCCGTGGGTTGCGGGTTTGGCGCAAGCCTGAAAGCAACAGCCCATTACAATTAAATATTTAATATTTAATTATTTATTTGACAATATATTATAAATAATATATTTAAAAAATATTTGGGTCCTATATTTGGGTTTGGGTCGGGTCGGGTTGGATTGGGTCATATATTTGAAGATCCAAAAATAATCCAAAAATATTTATGGATCGGGTCGGGTCTAACCGGGTTGGGTCAGGTCGGGTCACGGATCGACCCGACCCATTTGCAGCCCTATGTACAAGCAGGTAATGGAGGTAACTACTGTAGTTAACAATGCTGATACTGCATTGACATCATTATTGTCCAGAACATTCATTTCTGAGATCTTGATCACGGTTGGTCCCTGTATTCCAAAAAACTTCACATGAAGAATATATTTCCAATATAATCACAAATTTTGAAAAATTATACATGCTATGAGAGTATGTGCCATCTTTGACAGCACAAGTTCATTGGCCTGAAAAAAAATAGAATGATTTGTATAGTATCATGTTACCTTCTTGCATAATGTGCAATATTCGTCAATGATATCTACTAATAACAGAGTACTATATTCGGCAAACTCTACCATATATTGCACTTAAAAGTTCAAGCAAATCTAATGGAGGACAATGTCCATCCGCTAGGCATCAACTCTAGGTTTATGGAGATAAGGTTAATTGAGAAAATAATAAGAAGATGGGAGGAAGGGATGGAGAAAGATAGAGGAGGGTAGGCGGTACCCAACAGCTGGCGGGGCTCGGAGTCGAGGAAGGGAGAGCTGATGGGGTAGGAGGTACCTGGAGCCGGCGGGGCTCGGAGCTGACCAAGGGAGAGCCGGAGGGGTAGGGGTACCCGGCGGCCGGCGGGGCTCAGAGCTGAGAAAGGGAGAGCCGGAGGGGTAGGTAGTACCCAACGGTTGGCGGGGCTAGGAGCTAAAGAAGGGAGTGCCAGTGCGGTAGGAGGTACCCGGAGCCTGCCGTCGAGGGGAGCGAGGCGTCGGCTGTCGAGGGAGGCATCCGGCATTGGCCATGGAGGGACATTTGGGAGGGATTCGGTGGAAGGGAGAACGAGAGAAAAATAAGAATGGCTAGGGCATCGTAGAAAATAAATCAGTCTATTAATAACTGGAAATTTCTAAAAAAAATTATTTTAAAAAAATAACCATTTCTTTTTTGTAATAAAAAATTTGGTTGAAAAACTAAGAAAAATACTTAAAAAATATATTTTAAAATTATCATTTTTCTGCAACCGAATTTTCGGTTACAAAATTTAATTTAAAAGTAATTTTAATATTTTTTGATTTTTTTATTTAAAATTAATTTATTTCAAAAAAAATTTAATTATTATTTTTTGCAACCAATTTTTCGGTTGAAAAATTTAAAAAATATTAAGATTAATTTTAAATTAAATTTTGCAACCAAAAATTTGGTTGCAAAATTTTAAAAAAACATTTTAAAAAAAATTCTTAATTTCTTTCCTTTTGCAACCGATTTTTTGGTTGCAAAATTCAAAAATATTAAGATTAATTTCAAATTAAATCTTGCAACCAAAAATTTGGTTGCAAAATTTTAAAAAAATATTTTAAAACAATTTTTTAAATTATTTTTTTGCAACCGATTTTTCGGTTGCAAAACTCAAAATATTAAGATTAATTTTAAATTAAATTTTACGACTAAAAATTCAATTGCAAAATTTTAAAAAAATATTTTAAAATAATTTTTTAATTTTATTTTTTTTGCAACCAATTTTTTAATTGCAAAATTCAAAAATATTAAAATTAATTTTAAATTAAATTTGCAACCGAAAATTCGGTTGCAAAATTTTAAAAAAACATTTTCAAAAAAAATTTAATTATCTTTTTTTTCAATCGATTTTTCGGTTGCAAAATTTAAAAATATTAAAATTAATTTTAAATAAAATCTTGCAACTGAAAATTTTGTTGCAAAATTTTTAAAAAAAACATTTTAAAAAAAAATTAAGTATCTATTTTTTGCAACCGATTTTTTGGTTGCAAAACTCAAAAAATATTAAAAATTAATTTTAAATGAAAATTTGCAACCGAAAATTTGGTTGCAAAATTATAAAAAAAATAAAAATATATATTTTTAATTATCAGTTTTTTGCAACAGATTTTTCGGTTGCAAATTTCAAAAAAATATTAAAATTAATTTTAAATAAAAACTTGCAACCAAAAATTTGGTTGCAAATTTTTTAAAAAAAATTAAAATTTTTTTTATTTATCAATTTTTTTGCAACCGATATTTCGGTTGCAAATTCTTATTTAAAATTAATTTTAATTTATTTATAATTTTGTAATTGAAAAATCGGTTGCAAAATTTAATAAAAACATTTTTAAAAAATTTAAATGACTTTCGATTTAGGTTGCAAAAATCGGTTGCAAAATGATAATTTTGTAACTTAATTTGCAATCGATTTAAATCGGTTGCTAATTTATTAAAAAAATTAATCGGTTACAAAATCGGTCATAAATATAATCAAAAAATTTAGTTGCAAAATCGGTTGTTAAAATTATATTTTCTTTTTCCTTCATTCTCGAAATGAAGGATCATATGGTCTTCAACTAAAGGCCATACCTCCGGCTCATCATCCAGCTTGAGCTTGAGCTTATATTCCTTGATCACTCACCCAGCCGGCACTCGATAGTCGAGACTCCTCACAAACATTGCCCGATGCTCCCACTGGCATCGAGACTCCTCCACCTTGTAGTGGGGAAGCTCCAACACCCTTGAGAAATAATTCCGTAATTGATCGATTTTCTTCTCCAAGATCTGGTGAGACATCCAAGAAACACCAAGAAAAAATCCAGCATCACACGTGACCAAGGTCGCTCCTCCTCAGCCGAGTCGGAAGTCCGTCTGACATCCTCCTTCCGCAGCTTCCCATTTAAGATTGTATGAATCTAGTTGTGTTAATATGTGCGGTGGAAGCCGGGCTATATATTCCAACCACCACAGCGAGGTGCAGGAGTCGGTCGTGATATGGGTTGGTCCTCGTGATCCAGCATCTCCCTACGCTTGCATGGCCCACTGTCCCACGATGCTCGTTAACCCGTCCCTTGATAATGGACTTTACCGAGGCAGGTCAAGCTACGGTTGCAAACAAGAATCTAGTTACAATTTTTCTTAAATTACGGATTGTCATCAGTCTTCGCTTGTAATTAATTACATTTTTTAACTTGGATTTAATTGAGCTTATTCGAGCTTAATTTCAAATTTGGATGAACATAATCGTGTTTTGAATGGCACCATACTCGAATCAAACTAGGTTCAAATCAAGCTCTACTCACTCCCGATAAAAGCTTGGAACTCCGTGCCTTCTGCTGCCAATTATAATCCAGGATATATAAAACTTTGGAACTATATATCTAGTCTTATACCCATGCAGTCCATCAGATCATCATCCATGCTTCCAAAAGAGAAATAGGAGACAACAAAAATCAGATCTTGAATTATAACATTATGATGAATCATCATGTTTTTTTTGTTGGAACTGATTTATTTCAATGGATCATTATAAATATACATTATCTATAAGAAATTTAATACATATGCATATTTTTTAGTATTATGCCAAAGCTTGGTCTAGCTAGGGTTAGCACAGATTAGGCCTAACTTGCTTAATTACATTCTATTAATGGGGCTGGATGGAGCTGAGTCTATCCGAATATGGAATCTCTTCAGCTATTTTGAATTAATATCTAGCCCAACATATAAGGCCTGATCTGTGGAGCATGTCTCTCGTAAAAAAAATTGCTCACGCTTCACATATTGCACTTATATATGGTACATAATTAAAATTTTCATAACCAGGTGAACCAAAGGTTGCTCGGTGATTGTAGCTATTTGCCTAGCAACCAAAAATTCTGTGGTGCATTTTTTTAAATATTTGGATTTGGATAATCAGAAAACAGGTAAATCTCTCCCTCCTTTTTTTTTTTTCAAATAAAAATCCTAATGACATGTTGGTGAGTAATTGAAGGAATGTGGTTGAAATCCTGGTCTAAAATATTACTTATCCATGGAATCATAAGTGTACAAGAGAGACATGCTTGAAATGGTAATTTTTAAGGGCTTTACCAAGTCTCCAACCGCACATACAAGATACCCACATTTCAAAATTACTATCTTCTCCGATCCCTCTCGTCTTCCCCCTGCCTTTGCTTCTTCAATGTTGGCCAAAGATTTACTCACCATTACACCTATTTATTTGACACCTGGGAGTAGGAATCAGGTATCTATGAATATATTGGAAAATCATGGACCAACTTAAGCATTGACACATCCTTGGTATAAGTTGGTTTATATTGGCTAAGTTTTTGTTTGTACCACATATCTGGGTGATTGGCAAGTTCATGTAAACATGGAAGCTCGTCCTTTTGATCAGCCATGAGATTAGAATGAAAGTAAACCAAATAATATACATCCAAATCTGTTTTTGTATCTGAATTTATCCAATTAGGGATAGAAATTTGAGCATTGGGAATGGACTGCCATTGGGAGTTATCTTCTTCCTCAGCTCCAAGTGGGTGTCGATCCGGTGCCAAAAGTAGGACTCCGAAGCTCAATCCCAACTTTATTGTGGCCCCCTTAGTCTCCCTTAAATCCCCTCACCAATGATTCCTGCCTCCAATCAGAGTTAGCCATCAGATTTCTTCTCATTCATTGTACACATCAGCATTATTGTGGTTGTGGTCAGACATTGCCGAAATCAGGGTAAGAGTCAGCATCTTTTGATTGATCCTCTTTTGCTACTTTTGAAGTTTATAGACCGTGATTTCCAGCTTGCAATCACTGGATTTTTATTGAAATAGAGATGCTCTATTTTCTTTGTATTTCCAGCCTTATTTTCTCTTCTTTCTAGCAATCTTGTTATCGCCACTTCCGTGCACCAGTCTCCAACTTTTGTTAGGAATACGTGTGTATTATAATATCATATTCCATAGAAATCTGATTGTAATTCAAAGAAACTAACAATAAAAATGTTGACCCCATAAGTGATTTTGATAATAATCAAATATTGGCGCATGCATTTGTTTTACTAACAACTTTTCAAGTGGTTTACAAGTTTTTGTAGGATAAATTCTTTGTTCAAACTTCAACTCTTACATTTGTATTTCTTGTTTTGAGTTATGTTGTAATTGAAATTTGTAAAGAAGAACCAAAGAAAAAATTAAGAAAGATTATAAAGTTGGGTTACTTCTAAATATATTTCAAGCTTTGTGTTTTTTGAAACTTGTTGGAATTAAAGACTTTCTGAAGCTTGATGACTTGCCGGATGAAATCTGGAGAAAGACTGAAAAAATCATTGAAGCTTTCATCCGAGCCGACTTGAGGAGAAGAGAGCCGACTCTGGCACATGGCACGCATGAGACTTCTGGCACGCAGATATTCGACTCGACTCTAAGGGACCCTAGCTGACCGTCCAGAGTGCTGTTTCTTGAATGAGACAGGAGAGCCGATCCGAAGGAACTCCGAGCTGACTCTTTCACATGGTCAGACATTCGAGCCGACTCTTCAGAAGATCGAGCCGAGTCCTCCAGAGTCCAAAAACTGGTTTCTAAGAAGAACAGCCATTCAAGTCGACTAGAATGCAAGAGAGCCGACTTGACCAGTCTAACATTTTGAAGGCTTGAGGATCCGAGTTGAATGAAATCAAGACGAGCCGACTCTTACAGAGTTAAGAATCAAGACACTGTGCAAGCGAGCCGATTGGATTGAAGAGAGTCGACTCAACCAGAACTTCCCTGTAGATCTGAGCCGACTCGAGTGATCCAAGTCGACTCGAAAGTCGATTTCAGACTTGCAACGGCTAGTTCCAGTACTCAGAATTTGAATCTAAAAAGTGCTCCAATGGTCAAATATCCATCCTAATTGTCTACAATGACTTAAACTGTCTTAAAATGATGGAAGGCCATATATTTGAGGGATTTGAACTTTTTTATAAGAGAGTTAGAGAGTTTTCAAAAGAAAAAGATGCTTTATTGAATATCCAACCAACCAATAAGGAAGAGAGCACTAAAAGCATCCAAGATAGCCTTCAAGTCTTCACCAATTCACATCTGAAGCTTGAAGCACTTAGTATAAAAGCAAAAGAAGCCATATAA
Organism: Areca catechu; assembly: GCA_021397845.1. Classification (NCBI taxonomy): domain Eukaryota; kingdom Viridiplantae; phylum Streptophyta; class Magnoliopsida; order Arecales; family Arecaceae; genus Areca; species Areca catechu. Next base: position 96,580,527 of record CM038038.1, on the reverse strand, counting down.
GTGCATTAAAGTGCATTCAAGTAGGCTTCTCTCGAGCTGCATCGGCAACCATTCAACAAAATATAGTTTTGTCACTCTGTTGCATTTATTTTCAATTCATTCTTGAATTGTTGGGTTATTGGTGAGTTTGGTTGAAAAACCAAATAGGTTCTTGGTTAGCCTTTGTTAAAAATCAAGTGTTGGATTCTTGGTGATCCTGGTAAAACCAAGTTGGGTTTCTTTGGTGATCCCGGTAAAACCAAAGTATAGAGGTTTGGATTGTGAGTCTGTTAAAATAATCCGACTGTATTCCAGTGGGGGATATAGTGGAAATCCCAAGTAGTAATCTTGGATAGTGGACGTAGGAGCTGGGTTGCTCCAAACCACTATAATTTTTGTGTGTTTGTGTTTTGCTTTTTTGATCTTATTTAGCTTCTGCAGTTAAATACTTTGTCACAGCACCTAACACTCTAAAAGAAATTTTCAAGAGCACATTATCTGCTTAAATTTTCAATTCACCCCCCTCTTGGAAAAGCCACCTGGGCAACAAAAAAATTATTAAATCAATATATACAACTTACAAAATAGAAAATGTAGTTAACCGGAGGCATGCAGTGCTCTATCCTAAGATGATTCCCAACCTTCATGCAGGATTTATCTTAAAAACTCCATCCCAAGATATAACCAATACCTTTCTTTTAGGCATGACCATGGAGAAGATAATAGAGCTTTAATCTAGTAGATAAGATGTGGAAAATAGAAGAAAATTAAAACAATAAAAGAGAACCAGAATATAACTAAAAGGAAATTTCGAGAGGGAAGAAAGGGAAGAATGGATTACTTATTTTTCTTGTATACAGTCCCCTTGCAATGGGCTCAATTAATAGACTAAGACCTTGCCATTTAGATTAATCCAATGGCTGAATTAATCAATAATTAACAGAGAATTAATTAGTAATTAACCAAGAATTAGCCATTGGGCTTAATGCTTCAGCCATTAGGATTTATTTATAAATTAGTAATTAATCTCTTAATGTTAGTACTTTAATTCAGAGATTAAGCTCTCAACGGCTAGGTAATTAATTTGTTAATCAATAGTTAATTTAAATTAAATAGAATAATGATTAATTACATAGGAGAGCAGCCTAGTGATTAAATCATAATGGTTCAAATTTAATTAAAAAGGAATAATAGCTAAAAGAGGAGATTTAAAACAAATAAGAAATTACACCACACCATAGTACACCAAGGTGTGATTGCATGCGTGCGAGTCAAGCCAGGCCGCATGCATGCATGGAAATGGGCTAAAATAAGACAAAGTCTAAGAAATAAAGTTTCAATATAAACTAATGTATAGTTTTATTCCTATCCAATATGGGACTAAAAAAAGGAGACAAGATTTTGAATGATTGAGAAAAAAAAAATGTTTATGGAGGGAATTAGGTGGAGGGAATTTTGAGTTTTCCCTCCAAAAATATCAACAATCCCTCCCATAAATCAAAATTCATAAAATGATCAAGAATTAGTAAGCAATGCAAAATAATTTTCTATTGGATATATATATTGTGCAATATGTGAAGTGTCTTTCATGACTTAACTTCACTTAGTATCAATAGTATTTATCTAAAAGAAGTGGAGTGAACCAAGTCTTGAACTATATTCCTTTAATTCAAATTTTTACTATTATACACATAATATAGAAGCTTATGTCATAGGTTTGTACATTAATAACCATGTGCAAGTATCTTGATTATTTCATGAGGGTTTTTTAGAGATTGTCTATATCTCTAGCCACGGTCATATATAGATATTTTCATAGAGGTGAGCCCCTCCAAGAATGTATGTAGTGTTACAGCTTGAGGAATACCTCTCAGGTCTCATTCAAAGATAAATATTTTCAAACCACTACATAGAAGTACTAAGATCATAAAGATAGGATAAAGTCTATACTCCTATATCAAATATATTACATGCATGTACTATCTGACTAACTAATCAGCTTATTATTACTATATTGAATCTCCTTCAAGGGATCTTCTATTACAAAGATTGGGTTCCCATTATTGGAAGGTCTTTTATAGGCTAAGCCCCATTTTTCTCGATGATATCAGGATCTTAGTCCTATTTAAACCTTTTGTAAGGCAATCAATAAAATTAAGATTTATAGTAATATGGTTTATTAAAATAATTTACAATTTTCTCTTCTTTTTATAGACTTTTATCTTAGTTTGATATATCTACTAATTTTAGTATTTATTAGTTTTGTCTTACAAAAAATTATTGTAGCTCTTGAATCATAGTAAATAAATATAGGAGGAATGGGAGAACACATTGAAGGAATCTTAGATAAAAGTTCTTTTAGCCATTTAGCTTCAGAACAGGTAGAATCAAGAGCAACTAGTTTGACTTTCATAGTACTTCTAGCTAAACTAATTTGTTTAGATGATTACCAAGAAATAGCACTACCTCTAAAAAGAAAGATATATCCAGAAGTAGATTTGATGTCTAGTGTATTAGAAATTCAGTTTGAATCATTATAACCCTCAAGGACATTTGGATAACATACAAAGCATAGGAAAAAATTAATGGTACCTTTAAGATATCTAAATAATCTCTAAAGCAATCCAATGGATTAAGTTGGAATTACTAGTATATCTACTAAATCTTGAAATAGCATGGACAATATTTGTTCTAGTTTGGTTAGATAGATACATTAAAGAATCTATGATCTGAGCATATTTCTCTTGATTCACTAATATTTCTATATTTTTTAGGATATGGATAGATAGATCATAAAAAATAGTTATAGAAGAATAATCAGAATATCCAAACTTGTTAATAAGTTTTTGAATATAGTGAGATTGAGATAAATAAATTGAGTCAGAAGTTTGAATAATTTTCATTTCAAGAATTAGATTAACTTTATCTAAATCTTTCTTGTCAAAATGATGGGATATAAAATTTTTAATATCTTTGATTAAGTCTCAATCCAGAGCAAGAATCAAAATGTCATCAACATAAAGATATAAAAGAATGGATTGATTATCCATTCATTTTTGTTAAAGATAATTATTTGATTCATTAATTTGAAATCCATAGGATAAAATCACTGGATCAATTTTTTTGTGCCATTGCTTAGAAGCTTATTTCAATCCATATAGAGATCTAACAAGCCTTATAGACTTTGTTCTCTTAGCCTAGTACAGAAAAACTTTCTGCTTGATGCATGTAGATCTCTTCTTCAAGGTCTCCATGCAAGAAGGTAGTCTTAACATCCTTTGATGAATAAAGAATTTATGGATGGAATCAAAGCTAAAATTAGAAGAACTTGGATTATAGTAATATGAGCTATAGGTGAATATGTATTAAAGAAATCAATACCGACCTTTTATCCAAAATCTTGAACAACGAGCTTAGCTTTATATTTTTATATAGTTTCATTAGCTCTTATCTTCTTTTTAAAGATCTATTTACAACCTAATGGTTTATTTCGAGGAAGTAAATTAGTGAGAATTCAAGTATTATTTTTAATAATGGATTCAATTTTACTATTTATTGCTTCTTTCTAAAAGGAAGCCTTGGGTGATGTCATGGCTTCTTGGTAAAAAGTAGGAGTATTATTGACCCCTGGAATGATTTTGATGATAACTAAATATTGGAGTATATATTTGATACCGACTCTTTTCAAATGTTTAAGAAGTTTTTGTAGGATGATTCAAATGTACAATCATTCTCCCTACAATTCTGAAATCATTGTAGTGTATCAAGTTTCTCATAAAAAAAAAGAGGTTCCATGTATCGAAGAGCCCAAAGAAAATTTGTTATGTATTCATGAAAAAGGAGCCAATTCTATGTAATTGTTAAATTTAAATTACTTGGATTAGGTTTAGAAGAAGTTTGGAGTTGTTTGGAAGATGATGGAAGAAGGTTGAAGAAGTTTGAAAGCTTTTGGACAAAGATCACTCAAGTCAACTCAAGGAATAGAGCTGATACATCATTTTGGCATGGCACAAGGGTTTCTGATATACAGTCAATTGAGCCGACTCAATGAAACTAGAGCTGACTCATCCAGAGTAGCTAAAATGTAGTTTTGAGAAACCAGTCAACCGAGCTGACTCAATGACACTCGAGCCGACTCCTCTATAGTGAGTAAAATTCAGTTATGAGAGACCAGTCATCCGAGCCGACTCGATTAAAGAGAGTTGACTTGACCAGAGTTCAGCTTTTACCTATCTGAGCATCTGAGCCGACTCGACCCATCTGAGCTGACTCGAATCCCAATTTTTGAAGTATAATGGCTAGTTTCAGAATGAAGTTTTTGAATCCAAAAAATCTTCCGACGGCTAAATTTCGACTCCCAAGACATTCCAACGATCATATTTACTTGGGATCAGTTCAAAAGACTATAAATGATGGATTTGAACAAGTTTTAAAAGACTTTAATGAGGGTATTGAATTTTCCAAAAGAGTATTCAAGTAAGAACTCAATACTTCACCAACTTCCAATCAATTTCTTGAGTCAATTATTGGAGAAGTTTGAAAACCTTAAAGAGCATTGAAGAAGCAATCAAGAAGGCTTCATAAAGAGCTTCAACTGCAACCATCCAACAAAGTTTGTTTTGTCTTTAGTGTTGCTTCCTTTGTAACTCTATTTTGAGTTGTTCCAAGTATAGCAGGGGTTGTAACTTGTGAAGTATTTTTAGATTTTTGGTGAGCCTTGAAAACAAGTTTGGGTTATTAGTAAGCCCGGCAAAACTAACATAATTGATTTTAGTTTGTGAGCCTGGTTTAAAACAAACCGGCTGTATTATGTTATGAATATAGTGAAAATCCCAAGTGGTACCTTGGATAATGGATGTAGGAGCTGGGTTGCTTCGAACCACTATAAATTCATGGTGTTTGTGATTGCTTTGTTTGTGTTTATTTATTTGCTTCCGTACTTAACATTTGATACACTTCACTCACCACACAAAGATTTCAAAAAGGCACATATTTCTTAAAAAGTTTTCAAGCCCAATTCGTCCCCCCTCTTCAGTTTGCCATCTAGGCAACAAGTGATATCAGAGCCATGTCTATGTGCCTCTAGTTTAACAACTGGGAAAAAAGATTAATGGCAACCCAAATGAGCACCTCTTTGGCTAAAGGTCAATCTACCAATAGATCCCTATTTTTCACCGGGACTAATTATACATACTGGAAAGCAAGAATGAAGATTTATATTCAAGCAGTAGATTTTCAATTATGGAAAGTGATTTTAAAAGGACCTCACATACCCACTAAGAAAGTTAATGGCATAGACATTCCAAAACCAGAAGAGAAATGGGATGAATATGACATGAAAATGGGGGAACTAAATGCCAAAGCAATGAACCTTTTATATTGTGCTTTGGACGCTAATGAGTTTAACCGGATTTTCACTTGCATTTCGGTAAAGAAATTTGGGATAAACTTGAAGTTACCCAAGAAGGTACTTCTTAAGTTAAAACCTCCAAAATAAATATTCTTATGCATAATTATGAACTATTTAAAATAAAACAGAATGAAATAATGTCTACCATATTTTCAAAATTTATAGATATTATTAACGGTTTAAAAAATCTTGGTAGGATATATTCAAATACGGATCTTGTGTAAAAGATTCTTAGATCATTACTAGACAAATGGGATCCCAAGATCACTACAATTCAAGAGGCCAAGGACTTGAACACACTCCTTTTGGATGAGCTTCTTGGTTCCCTAATTACTCATGAATTGACCATGTAGCACCGAAGTGAAGATGACATTAAAAAGAAGAAATCAATAGCCTTCAAAGCTATAGCTAAATTCAAGAAGCAAGAAGAAGAGAAAGAAGAAAAAAGCCCTTCCTCTAATGAAGAACTTGAAGATGATAACATTGCTTTAGTCATGAAAAGATTCAAAAAATTTATGGATAAGAAAAACTCAAGGTACTGGAGAAAACAGTTTAGAAAGGAGGAACATAGCAAAGAAAAGGAAAAAGATAAAGAGCAACAACCAATATGCTATGAATGTAAACAACTGGGGCATTACCGTTCCAAATGCCCTACATTAAAGAAGGTATACAAAAAGAAGAAGAAGAAAGCGATGGTGGCTAAGTGGAGCGATAATGACGAATCCACATCAAATGAGGAAGAGAAAGAGACCATAAAGTTGACAAATATTTGTTTGATGGATCTAGAAGACAAAGTAGTATCTATTGAACCCAATGAGGTAGTATCTATTGAACCCAATGATGAACTTACTTATGAAGAGTTACATACTGCATTTTATGAGCTTTTATCGGAATATAAAAAGGCTTGCTTAAAAATTAAAACCTTGAAAAATAATAATGATGTTTTAATGAATGAGAAGAATGAAATTTCTGAAAAGAACAAACTTTTGCAAAAAAGAATTAAGCTGTATTTCTGAAAAATATAAAGTTTTGCAAGTTAAAAAAGATGAATGCTTTGAAAAGAACAAGAGCTTGCAAAATGAAATGAGTCGACTCAAGCCTTTAGTTGACAAATTGACTTTAAGTTTAAATAAGCTTGAGCTAATTTTAAAAAATCAAAGGGAATCAAATAATAGAGCTGGAATTGGATACAATTCATTGAATGTAAATAAGTTTTCAGCTTCAAAATCTTATGTATCGAAGTTTTCAGCTCCAAAACCTTTTACATCAAGAATTTCAACATTCACATCTTTTCAAAAGCCAAAAGTAGTTTGCTATTCTTGTAATGGGGTTGGACATAAATTTCTTGAATGTAATCTAAAAAAGAAAAGTAAAACCAAAATGAAAAAGATTTGGGTTCCTAAAAGAACCACTCTTATTAACTTTCAAGGACCTAAAAAAGCTTGGATACCTAAAATATTACTTGATTGTCTTGCAGAAATGTCTTGTAGCCCAGAATTCAAAAGAACCACTCTTATTAACTTTCAAGGACCTAAAAAAGCTTGGATACCTAAAAATATTACTTGATTGTCTTGCAGGAATGTCTTGTAGCCCAGAATTCAAAGAAAATATGATATCTGGATAGCGGCTATTAAAGACATATGATAGGCGACAAAGAACAAATCATCACCCTTGAAATGAAAGATGGAGGAATAGTAGTATTTGGCGATAATGGTAAGGGGAAGATCATTGGCATTGGTAAGATCAAAATCACCCATACCACTTTTATTGAAAATGTATTTCTAGTAGACAAGTTGAAGCATAATTTATTAAGCATAAGTCAACTATGTGATAAAGGCTTCAAAGTTATTTTTGAATCTTCAATATGTATAGTAATTAGCTCTCTTGATTTTAGCACTAACTTTGTTGATCATAGGCTTGAAAATATTTACATAGCAGACTTGAATGATCTAGCTATATCTAGTAGTACAAGTATAGTGGCAATGAATGCTAAAATTAAGGAATCTAGTTTACTTTGGCATAGAAGATTAGGTCATACTAGCATGCATACTTTAGCCAAATTGATTTTCAAAGATCTAGTTAGAGGTTTATTTAAATTTAAAGTTAATTTTGATCATATTTGTGATGCATATAAGTTTGGTAAACAAACCAGAGGGAGTTTTAAATCAAAAATTATTGTTTCAACTTTAAAACCTTTAGAGCTGCTACACATGGACTTATTTGGGCCAACTAGGACCACAAGCCTATGAGGTATGAAATATGGACTTGTGATAGTAGATGATTTTTTATTTTTTACATAGATTCTATTTCTCGCACATAAAGATGAAGCTTTCAAAGTATTTCAAAAATTTCATAAGAAAGTTTCAAATCAAAAAAATCTTTCAATTATTTCAATTAGAGGTGATCACGGTACTGAATTTGAAAACTAATATTTTGAAGAATTCTGCACTGAACATGACATTGATCATAACTTTTCAGCCCCCAGAACACTACAACAAAATGGAGTTATGGAGAGAAAAAAGAGAATATTGGAAGAGATGGCCCGAACTATATTATGTGAAGGCAACTTTTCAAGATACTTTTGGGCTGAAGCTGTGAACACTACATGTTATATACTGAACCGTATTTTGATAAGATCAATTTTAAAGAAAACCCCTATAAATTTTGGAATGATAGAAAACCAAGTATACATTACTTTCATGTTTTTGGATGTAAATGCTTTGTATTGGATAATGGTAAGGATAACCTTGAAAAATTTGATGCTAAATTTGATGAAGAAATATTTCTTGGTTATTCAACTTCTAGCAAAATATATAGAATTTTCAATAAAAGAACATTAACTGTTGAGGAGTCTATTCATGTGATATTTGATAAAACTAACCCAACATCTTCTAGAAAAGAAGAGTGCATTGATAATAATATAGGTACAATTGATAAAGCAATGAAGGACATGAGCTTAAGGGATAAGAAAGTAGAAGAAGGAGATGAAATAGTAAGCAAAGAGCATGGTGATTTACCTAAGGAATGAAGGTATGTACATCACTACCCTAAAGAGTTAATTATAGGTGATCCCATACAAGGAGTTATAACTAGATCCTCACTTAGAGATGTACATGATTATATTACATTTGTCTCACAAATTGAACCTAATTGCATAGAAGTAGAAAATGATCCAAATTGGATGATGGCCATGCATAAAGAACATAATCAATTTAAAAGAGATAATATATGGACCTTAGTAAATAGACCATCTGAACATCCTGCTATAGGTACTAAATGGGTATATAGAAATAAATTATATGAAAAAGATAATGTAATTAGAAATAAAGCTAAATTAGTTGCCAAAGGATATAACCAGAAAGAAGGAATAGATTTGATGAAACTTATGTACCGTAGTAAGATTAGAAGTCATTAGATTATTACTTGCATTTGCTTGCTACATGGATTTCCAATTATTTTAAATGGATGTGAAAAGCGCTTTTTTAAATGGCTATATTTCTAAAGAAGTTTTTGTAGAATAATCGCCCATATTTGAAAACCATGCTTTACCTAATCAAGTTTTCAAACTCAATAAAGCGTTATATGGTTTAAAACAAGTACCTAGAGCATGGTATGATAGATTGAGTAAATTCTTACTTGAAAATAATTTTATTAGAGGTAGTGTAGACACAACTCAATTCATTAAAAGAAAAGAAGATGATATGTTAGTTGTACAGATTTATATAGATGATATAATTTTTGGTGCAACTAATAAAAATTTGTGTGGAGAATTTACTAAGCTTATGCAGGACGATTTGAAATGAGCTTAATGGGTGAGTTGACCTATTTCCTTGGACTTCAAAATAAGCAAACAAAAGAAGGAATACTTATCAACCAAGCTAAGTACATCAACGAGATTCTTAAGAAGTTTGGTATGGAGTCAGTCAAAGAAATTGGCACACCCATGAGCCCTACCTGCAAACTTGACAAGGATGAAGATGGAAACAACATTGATCAAAAGCTTTATCGAGGTATGATTGGATCATTGTTATATTTAATAGCTAGTAGACCTGATATCTTGTTTAATGTTTGTATATGTGCTAGATTTCAATCTAATCCAAAAGAATCACATATACTTGCTCTTAAAAGAATCATAAGATATCTTAAAGAAACAAGTAATATAGGTCTATGATATTCTAAACAATCATTATTAAATTTAATTAGTTATTCTGATGTTGATTATGGTGGATGTAGAATTGATAGAAAAAGTACTAGTGGTACATGTTAATTTCTAGGATTGAACTTAATCTCATGGCATAGTAAGAAATAAAACTCCGTGGCACTATCTACTATTGAGGCAGAGTGTGTGGCTGCAGGGAGTTATTGTGCTCAAGTGCTTTGGATTAAGCAACAGCTAGAAGACTATGATATTATTCAAACTAAAATTCTAATCAAATATGATAATACAAGTGCTATTAATTTAACAAAGAATCCAATTCAGCATTCTAGAACTAAATATATTAAAATTAGGCATTATTTCATTAGGGATCATGTTTAGAATGGTGATATTGAACTTAAATTTGTTCCAACAAAAAATCAATTAGCTGACATCTTTACTAAGACACTTAATGAAGATAGATTTAAAATGATTAGAGGAGAATTAGGTCTGTATGACCCTTGTTAGATTTTTTGATCTAGTTTTTTTAAAATTAAGGAAAAAATATCTAGAAGACCTCCATCACCAATCTAAGGTTGACAACCACCTTATCTAATGTATATCTAGGGATAAGAACCTTTTCATTGAATTTTATAGCCTTTCTCTATATTTTGGCTCGAGCAGACTTGAGCAGGAGTTGAGCCGACTCGAATGCCAGGTACTCTTATAAGCCGACTATCCTAAAAATCCATTTTACTTTCCTTTTCATTGTTCAAGTAAAACCCTAGGGGACCACACTGTTCTTCACCTAGGAACCACTCAAATCCTCCCATTTCTCTTTTAGATTTGGATCCAATAGCACCTAGAAAGGTTGTAACCAAGGTTTCCAAGCATGCGACATCAAGGATAGTAGAGGAAGAGAAGAGATTAAAAAGAAGAGTGGACAAGCCGACTCTTCATGAAACTCAGGAAGAACCTCAGCAAGAGCAGCCAGCTCCCTCAAAGGCAATTAATTTTAATGGGCAACCGTCCAGTCACATATGAAAGAAAGATTGATTTTGCTTTTCTTGAGAATCAGGGATTTAAAATTGGTGATTGGATTGAGTTACAAGGTTGGAATCATTTATGTTCACTTGACATTCCCACCTACCCTACACTTGTAAGGACTTTCTTTGAAAATCTGTCCCTTGAAGCTAATCAGATCATTTATATAGTTAAGGGGATAACCATGTCAGTAGATGAATCTAGACTGAGTAGAGTTCTGCAAATGCCAAAAGATGGAAAATATTATCTAAACTTAAAAAAAAGGCAAAAGACTCTAAGGTTTGTGCTTGAAAGGAGCAATATGGAGGGTATAACTAATGTTCATACCAATATTCTGTCTTTAGAAATGAGGCTTTTGCATAATATCATTAGTAGGGTATTTCTACCAAGAACTGGCAGATTCGATTGGGTTAGTAAGAAGGATATGATGTTCATGCGGTATATGATTGAGGGGGAGGCCCTAAATCTACCATATATCATGATGACTCAGATTCGGGATGCAGCCCGAAAGGCAAGAGCTTGCTTGCCATATGGGATGGCTTTTACACTGTTGTTTCAGGATTTTGGTATTGATCTAACTGGAGAGGATAGCCAACCTCTGCTTCACACTGATAGGTATTTAAAGAAATTCCTACACAGGATGGGATACCATAGAGTAGAGGGAGTCTAGACTAGGAAGACTTCGGGTTAGAGATCAGCACTTTCAGATGACTCAGATGAGGATATTCCTATTGAGGCACCTGTAGCTGAGCATACCATGGATGAGGATGAGTTAACTAAGGAGGCTGAAGCACATGATGAGATGGGTGCATAGCCTAATAGTCCGAGGACTCCACCAAGTACATCTACAGCTCCCACAGCACCTTCTACTTCTACTGGTATTTCTACTTAGACCACTATTACTATTAAGCAGCTTACTCAGTTCATAGAGACTCTGACAGCCAGATTCAGCTCCATGTTTGGCGATCTTCATCAGACAGTAGAGCATGGCCTTCAGGAGTTCTGTGTTGATATGAAAGAGCTTACTTTGAGAGTAAAGACAGTTCAGAGGAGCCAGAGGATGTAGGAGGATTATTAGACTGACCTCAGAGACCTATGTTCAGATTTTGGTAGACTGTGTGGGGCTGTTGATTCCTTTGCTACACATCAGGCTATTGCTCTACATGATATTCAACTGGGGATGCACAGGATGGAGACGGATCTTAGAGTAGTTCTAATTGAATTCACTGGAGTGCGACCTAGCTTTGGAGCTTCTTCTTCTAGTCAGCCACCTAGGCCACCTCCACAGCATTCTCCTAGAGCTAGACAGCCACCTCTACATGCTAGACCATCTCCTAGAATTGGACTAGCTTCAAGGACCCGTACCTCAGAGGACCTTCACCTCCTATTAGAAGATCCAGAGTATATGCTTCTGAAACTTTAGATATAGGTTCTAGCAATAGTGAGAGTGACCATGATATCTTTTAGTTACACATTTTGATGTATTATGCTTTGACTGTACTTTCTTGGATGTATATGTAATATAATTTTCTGAAAGTAATGAAATATATATTTTCATATCAATGTGCAATTATCTCTATTAGTCTTTTGATTGTTACTTTTTTGATTAATGACAAAAAAAGGGATAAATATGTGAAGCATGGAAATAGCACAAAAATAATAAAGAAAATATGGAGAAGGATCAAATGTAATAATAATGAAAAATTATTAAGCTTTGATCTTTTATTGAAAAAATATTAAGTTTTGATACTCTTTTCTGATACTTAAGCACCAACTTTAAGTTCTAACACTTATGTTAAACCTTTTAAAGTTTGAGCTCTGATACTTATGTTAATACCTTTATAGCTTTGATACAATTATAGCTCTGATACTGTTGATACTCCTGTCAAATTACAAGAACTCTGATACTTAAGTTAAATTGCAAAATGAACTTATGTATATATAGCTTTGATACTTAAGCTCAAGCTATGATACTCAAGCTATCTTACTTCAATTGAATGCTTGATAGCTCTGATACTCAAGTTTGATAGCTCTGATACTTAAATTTAGCTGCTCTGAAACATTGTGATAAGTAACTTGTTAAGCTCTATATTTCAATCAAGCTTTGATACAGTTAGATCATAATCTAAATAGTTAACTCGAATTATTTGATACACTGTATAGCATTAACTCTGATTCAATTAAAATGTAAAAGTATTTGTTATATTTCCATGCCCAGTATTTTGTTATCATCAAAAAGGAAGAGATTGTTGACCCATGGAATGATTTTGATGATAACAAAATATTGGAGTATGTATTTGATACTGACTCTTTTCAAATATCCAAGAAATTTTTGTAGGATGATTCAAATGTACAATCATTCTCCCTACAATTCTGAAATCATTGTAGTGTATCAAGTTTCTCATAAAAAAAAGAGGTTCCATGTATTGAAGAATCCAAAGAAAATTTGTTTATGTATTCATGAAAAGGGGCCAATTCTATGTAATTTTTAAGTTTAAATTACTTAGATTAGGTTTAGAAGAAGTTTGAAGTTATTTGGAAGATATTGGAAGAAGTTTAAAAGCTTTTGGACAAAGATCACTCGAGCCGACTCAAGAAATAGAGTTGATACATTGTTTTGACATGGCATAAGGATTTCTGATACACAGTCAACCAAGCCGACTCAATGAAACTAGAGCTGAATTGTCTAGAGTAGCTAAAATGCTATTTTAAGAAACCAGTCAATCGAGCCAACTCAATGACAATCCAAGCTGACTCTTTTAGAGTGAGTAAAATTCAATTATGAGAGACCAGTCATATAAGCTGACTCGATTGAAAAGAGTTGACTCAAGCAAAGTTTAGTTTTTACCTGTCCAAGCATTCGAGCTGACTCGACCCATCCGAGCTGACTCGAATTCCAGTTTCTGAAGTAAATGACTAGTTCCAAAATGAAGTTTTTGAATCCAAAAAGACTTCCAATGACTAGATTTCAACTCCAAGGCATTCCAATGGTCATATTTACTTTGGATCAGTTCAAAAAACTATAAATAATGGATTTGAACAAGTTTTAAAAGACTTTTAATAAAGATATTGAATATTCCAAAAGAGCATTCAAGCAAGAACTCAAGTCTTCAGCAACTTCCAATCAATTTCTTAAGTTAATCATTGGAAAAATTTGAAAGCCTTAAAGAGCATTGAAGAAGCAATCAAGAAGGCTTCACAAAGAGCTTCAACTATAACCATCCGACTAAGTTTGGTTTGTCTTTAGTGTTGCTTCCTTTGTAACTCTGTTTTGAGTTATTCCAAGTACAGCAGGGGCTATAACTTGTGAAGTATTTTTAGATTTTTGGTGAGCCTTGAAAACCAAGTTTGAGTTGTTAGTGAGCCCAGAAAAACTAACATTATATTGAGTTTTGGTTTGTGAGCCTGATGTAAAACAAACCAGCTATATTCCATTGTGAATATAGTGAAAATTCCAAGTGGTACCTTGGGTAGTGAATGTAGAAGCTGGGTTGCTCCGAACTACTATGAATTTGTGATGTTTGTGATTATTTTGTTTGTGTTTATTTATTTTCTTCTACACTTAACATTTGATACACTTCACTCACCATACAAAGATGTCAAAAAAGCACATATTTTTTAAAAAGTTTTCAAACCTAATTCACCCCCCTCTTGGGTTGGCCATCTAGGCAACAAGTATCTTCTACTAAGAAAGTAAGAAAGTCTTCACCAAAGTTCTTTTCAATTCTATTTCTTTTATTTCTTCTAAGTTTAGGTTCAGGGGTTAGTTCTGCTAAGGTAGGAATAAAAGGAGATGATGATAAATCAAATGAAGATGGAAGATGAATAGTTGATCTAAAGATTCAATTTTTAAAAGAAAATATATTTTAAAAAGGTTGCATCTCTAGACTCAACGATGATATTACTCGATATTGAAGGGATTTCGGAGTTGACAACAAGAAATTTATGGGTGTTATTATCAAGGGAGTAACCAAAAAAATGGCATCCATAGTTTTATGTCCTATCTTAATTATCTTTGATTCAAGAATTTTAACTTTAGCCAAGCATCCGCACACTCAAAAATAATTAAGTCTAGGTGGATGATTTTTCTAAAGTTTATAGAAAGTCTTATCTCTATCTTTTGGCATGTATTTTATTAAGGATGTAGTTATAGATAAAAGAACCTCTCTTTAAAGATTTTTTGGAATGTCCAAACTTACGATCATGGCATTTATCATATCTAATAAAGTTCAGTTTTTCCATTTAGCTATGCCTAGAAGTTTATTTCTTCACAAAACAGGAAGTAATGACTTCATGAATTATCTTATTTTTTCACAAAATAGGATCATTTTATTTGAAGTATACTCATCTCCTCTATCAGACCTTAGTATTTTAATCCTTTTTTCATGCTTATGCTTTATAAACTTTAAACTTGTTAAGTACTTTATCTTTGCTCTTCAAAAGGTAAATATAGCAAAACCTAGAAAAGTTATTGTTAAAAGTCACAAAATAATGACTGCTTCCATGGATCAGTATTCTATTAGAATCATAAACATCACTATGAATGAGTTTAAAAATTTGAGTATCTTTAAGCACTATTAATTTGAAAGGTTTTCTAGGTTATTTTGGTTGAACACAAATTTCATATTTATAATCATATTTGATATTTATTTTTGGAATTAGAATAAGATAAGATATTTTCTTGATTAATCTAAGATTAATATGACCCAATCTTCCATGTCATATTTCACTAAATTAAGAATTTAATATAAGAGAATCGGGAGAAGTAACTAAATTTTTATTGAAATTGATAGAAGGAATTACATTTAATTTAAAAATGCCCTCTAACACATGCCTTTATTAAAAAAACACCTTCGTTAGAAATTATAACTTTATTGGACTCAAATAACTTTAAACCCTAATCGAATAAGTAACAAGCCACTTAACAAATTTCTTCTAATTACAGATACATGCCGTACATTATGAAGAATCAATTATTTTTCCAAAGTAAACTTTAAGTTAATAATTCCTGATCCTAGTACTTTGATAGTTGTACCATCTTCCATGACTATACTTTCTTCACTTGATCCCTGGTATGAAGAAAATAAAGACCTATCAGTACAAACATGGATGTTGGCTCTGGTATCTAACCATTACTTTGAATCTAAATATGTTAAATTAATTGGAGTAAAAGAGACTAACCTAAAAGAAGATGGTTCACCTTTGACCATATTAACTTGTGATTTAGCTTGGTGTTGATTTTTTACACTATTCTTTTTTTTGTAAATAACTTTCTATCTTTGTTTGAAGAAATATTAAGATGTGAGATGGTTGTCCTGACCATAGATAAGTAAAATCTCTTACCACATGGTTTCTTTGATCTTTGGACTTAGTTGTTTAGCCAATATTTTTTATTTTAATACTTGAACTTACCATTTCCTTTATAGTTTTGACCTTTGGGTCTACAATTTGTATTATGATTTCTAAAATTTTGACCCTTGGGTTGGGATTTGGATTTTGAGACTCAATAATATTGACCTTGACTTTAAGTTGATATTCTTTAATTTGTCTAAGTTTGAATTGATCTTCTATCCTAATAGATTGAAGGACGGACTTAAGAGTTAGAAAAAAATGGATTTTTCTAAGATCACAGAAAAAAATGGATTTTTCTAAGATCACGGAAAAAAATGGATTTTTCTAAGATCACGGATAAATTGAGACCAAGAGAGAGGAAGTTTATCTATCAAGCTTGATACTTGATAGGTTTTATCAAGTGTAGATCCCCCTCCATGAATCTCTTGGACTAGATTTTAGAATTGATGGATCTGGTCATTTATGGATATGTTATCTATCATTTTAAAATTATGAAAGTCTGAAATTATGAACCTTGTAAGCCCCTCATTATCTTGGTTATAGATTTCTTCTAAGATTTTCTAGAGTTCTTTAAAGGTTTGACACTTCCTATAAGTTTCATATAATTCATCCGAAAGATAATTTGGTATTTTAAATCTATAGTGATAGTCAATTTCTTCAGAAGATTTAGAAGTTGACCTTATATCTGAGCAAGAAGATTTAAAAAGAAAGAGATTTTCTTAAGGCAGAAATCAAACCAAGAGAGATTAACTAGGCTTCTAATTGTTCTTGCCATCTAAGAAATCCTTTTTCATTGCAATGATTAGTTTTGAGGCCAAAAGAATCCTCTGTACCCATGGAAATATATGTTCAAATCTATAGTGATTGTTAATTTCTTTAGAAGATTTAGAAGTTGACCCTATATCTGAGCAAGAAGATTTAAAAGAAAGAGATTTTCTTAGGACAAAAATCAAACCAAGGGAGATTAACTAGGATTCTAATTGTTCTTGCCATCTAAGAAATCCTTTTCTATTGAAATGATTAGTTTTGAAGCCAAAAGAATCCTCTGTACCCATGGAAATAAATGTTAAAGAAAGACTAAAGAACAGGACTAAGAGAGATGAGAGCTATACAAAAATTATATTTAATTTCTTTAATAATTTTCCAATTTGCAAATCTATTTTCATCTTAATTTTTCTGATTTAATATATATTTAAAGCATGAATTTAAAAGTCTAACTCAAGGACTAACAAACGAACTATAGCAGAATATTAAATTGAGTAGACTAACATGCAAAGATATGTACTATAGTTATCAAGATATAATTACACATAAACTAAATAAAAACTCTTTATGTTAAACTATGACATTATAGTTCTATATTGTTAGTATCTGAATCATAATCGGACAACGGTCTTGCCTTAGAATATTAGGAATATGTGTATTATAATAATGTATCATATAGAAATCCGACTGTGATTCAAAGAAACTAATAATAAAAGAAATTATTAAATCAATATAGAAAAACCTATAAAATAGAAAATGTAGTTAACTGAAGGTGTGCAGTGCACTGTCATAAGGTGATTCCAATTTTTGTACAGGATTTGTCTCGAGAATTCCACTCCAAACACAATCGATACCTCTTTAATGGACATGACATGACCATGGAGAAGATAATATAGCTTCAACCCAATAGATAAGGTGTGGAAAATAGAAGAAAATTAAGAAAAGGGAAGAGAACCATAATAGAACTTAAAGGAAATTTCGAGAGGGAAGAGAGGGAAGAATGGATTACTTATTTTCTTGTATATAGCCCCTTTGCAATGGGATCAATTATAGACCAAGACCTAGCCATTTGGATTAATCCAATGGCTAAATTAATCAAGAATTAACCAAGAATTAATCAATATTTAACCAAGAATTAGCCATTGGGCTTAATGATTTAGCCATTGATTGTTGATGAAAATCATGATGGTTCAGATTTAATTAAAAAGGAACAACAACTAAAAGTGGAGATTTAAAACAAATAAAATAAAAAATTACACCATACCATAGCTGCGGGCATGGTGTGATCATGCATGTGTAAGTCGAGCCAAGCCAGGCTACGCACATGTGGGAATGGGCTAAAACAAAACAAGGCCCAAGAAATAAAGTTTCAATATAAACTAATGTATAATTTTATTCCTATCCAATATGGGACTAAAAAAGGAGACAAGCTTTTGATTGATTGAGGAAAGAAAAGAATGTTTATAGAGGGAATTAGCTGGAGGGAATTTTGATTTTTTTCTCCAAAAACATCAACAATTTTCATATCAAAGTTCTATTTACTAGCGAGCAAACTAAGACTTGAAATAAACCAAGCTATGACATTTCTTTTCTTTTCCATTTTCCCTTCACTCATTGTCGTTAGCAGCCATTCCCCACTTGACCACTACCATATGCCAATAGTACCATCAACTCTTCTTAGCTGGCTACCACCTCTTTCCTTCCACCTCTTCCTTTGCTTTAGATAGAGAGGCATGGTTATCCTCTCTCTTTTGCCAAAGAGTAATAAGAAAAAGAAGAAGAAAAAATAGAGTCTCTATTTCTCTCTCTCCTCTTCTTCTCTCTTTTCTCTCTTTTTCTATGTTGCCCGGTGAAGATGCAAACCAAGAGGGGGGTGGATTGAGTTTTATAAAACTTTTCAAGCTACTTCAAATATGAACTAAAACAAGTATGTGCTAATTCAATTCAAGTGCTTGTATTTTCCTAAAGTGTTTGTGTGCTTCAAAATAATATGTAGCAAAAATAAAGAAGTAAATGCAAAAGAAAAATAATCACACAAACATAAAGATATATAGTGGTTCGGTGCACTCCAAGATACCTACATCCACTCTCCAAGATCCCCTTGAGAATTCCTCTATAATCACCAAGATTACAGTTGATTAGTTTTCCAGGCTCACTATTCAAAACTCAAGTTGGTTTTGTCACATAGGCTCACCAACAACCTATACAACTTATTTTATCTTCGGGCTCACAAGTCAAATCCTAGTTAGTTTTCTAGCTTAGGCTAACCAACAACCTCTCTTGATTTTGCGGGCTAATCAAGAACCTAATTGGTTTTCCAAGGCTCACCAAAAATCTCTTTGATTTTCAAGGCTCACCAAAAATCTTAAGTAAACAATTAAGAACAATAAGAAAGAGTACAATAAAAGCTTTCTAAAATAAAGCAAATATTTCTTTGAAGCCCTTGATTGTTGATGAAGAACTTGTCTTCAAGATATTGAAGCCTTGAATGATGCTTGAGGATGTGAACTTTTGGATGCTCTCTTTCAAACTTAGAAGCTTGAAGGCTTGAAACACTCAACTCTTGAATCCTTGAAGAATATTCAATAATCTCACCAAAGGATTGCTTCCCCATTTGATTTTTAATGTTTATATAGCTCTCTAAACCATAGATGACCATTTATGACTGTTGGGGATGAAAATATAGCCGTTGGAAGCAAGTTGGAGTCAATTCTGCACTTTTGAAAAACTAGCCATTACAGCAAGTGTCGACACTTTAGACTGGTGAGTCGATACTAGGCATTATTCATGAGTCAATACTTGTATAGTGAGTCGACACTTGACACTATTCATAAGTCGACACTTGTACAGTGAATCGACACTTGGGGGATTCATGAGTCGACACTTATATAGTGAGTCGACACTTGCACTATTTACAGTTCTGTATTTTTCTTGTTTCCAGGCCTTGAGTCAACACTTGCACTATTCATGAGTCGACACTTGTACAGTGAGTCGACACTTGCACTATTCATGAGTCGATACTTGTAAGTGAGTTGACACTTGGCACTATTCACAGTTCTGCATTTTGCTGAAACTTGCTGAAACTTTTCTAAAATTGATTTTTAGCCTCTTCAAGTTCTTCCATATCAATTCTAAAGTCCATATACTTGATTTTAAGGATATTATTCAACTAAAAATATGTATTTCTTCATTTAACATGGATGAGTACTAAGATCTGATAAACATACTTAAACTATAATTAGTACTCATATATACTTAAACATTTTGTCAATCATCAAAATCAAGACCAGAATCAACAATCTCCTCCTTTTTGATGATGCAAAACCTTTAAGTATATGAATAGGGTAAGCTTAAAAAGATTAATAATAAGATAAACATGTAATCTCAAAATCAATAAGCATTAAGCTTCCCCTCAAAATATGATCCAAAAAATTTTCAAAAAATTTTTCAAAATATTTTTTAAAATATGCAAATTTTTCAAATTTTTTTTCTCTTACTAATTCTTCCTTCAAGATTAAAATATTTTACTTTCTTCTTCCCTTTTACACTTTCTTTCATTTCTTAAATGATTTTTCATGTTTATCATATCTTTTTCTTTTCATATTTAATATTTTTCTTCCCATTTTTGATATCATGAAAAAGGATGAAAGGCAATACAAAATAGGAATAAAGGTGGAAAGAATAGCAAGAGATCATCAAAATCAATACATGAAATCAATTAAACATGATACCACTTGAAATATGATATTATTTGAACATGATACCACAAAATGATATGCACACACAAAAGATAATTCAATATTATCCATTTACCTCACTTGTTCATGGGATAAGGTCACAGCGGCACCCCAACACATCATAAGAGATCCCAGTGAATGGGAAGAGAGGATCTTTAAATCCTACTTAGCTCCCATGACTGGACGGCCATGGTGACTAACCCAATCCAAAGCAGTTACTAGGATTAGATATAAATTTTGATACCAATTGAATGAAACTCCCCTCAAAGGATTATATTTGAAGATAAAGAGGAGTATCAGAGCAAGTAAAGCATGATATCAAGAAAACATTTAAAGCATGATAACAAATATTTTGATGCTCCCCCTAAATGTTATTCTTCTTTAAAAATATGCATTCATTTGAGGAATAAAACATGAAAGCACATGCATCAAGATTTAGAATTTTCAAGATATTCATAATTTTCAAAATACAAAGAATTGATCATTTAAACACTTTTAGGATGATTTTAAATTTATTTAAAATATTTTGATATCCATACAAATGCTAGAAATAATTTAATAGCAAGTCTAGTTATTAGAGCAAGGGTTTATCAATATGCATACCTTCTTCTTAAATGTAACCCTTAACTATCAGTTCTATACTTGTTCTAAATCATTTCTAGTCTAAGCATAGATATAAAAAAAATGTAAACACATAAATCATAGCATCTCACTTGAAATAGTTTAAATACTATATTAATCAAAATCAAGTAAAAGTCTTATAATCACAAGTTTGATCATGATAACATGAAATTCATCAACATCAAAAAAGTTCATGATCATAACCAATGGCTATAAGTCTAAACTTGATTCTAATTAAATATTTAAAATAATTTTCAAAGTAATTGATGCAACATTTATAACAAATATTTAACTATATTTTCAATTATAGAAGAAAATATTTAGAATTTACTAATATGTATAATCCTTCCTTTACCATTTAGTCCAAAAATATAGCTTATCTACTCTTTTATGTTGTCTTGTACACCCACTTTTCAAAAACTTTCTTTCTTCATGTTGGGTTGCAAGACATTTCTGCAAAATATATGAAGTGGACAATTTTGGTACCCAAACTTTCTTGGATCCTTTAGGATTAGTAACTATAGTTCCTTTTGGAACCCAAATTTTTTTAATCTACAAGGATATGCATTAAGTCCAAGTTTTTCATATATAAAACAAGCAATATTGGAAGAAGTAGCAACAAAGAAATTCTTATTTTTCAACTCAAGATTTTTGTTTTTCTTTAAAAGCTCATCATTTGATACAAAAATCTTGGATCTTCTTAGAATTTCTATTTCATTCAATAAAATATTTTTTTCATTTAAAAACTTATTACATAAATCTTTCAAATCAAAATTTTCTTTACCTTAACTTTTTTTTTCTTTAGAAAGATTATTCTTATCATTTTCTAAAATATCAATCTTTATATTTAAATCATAGTTTTTATTGGCAAGATTGATGTTCTCAAGAGAAATAATCTACATGTCTTTTTAATTTCTTGTGCTCAATTTTTAGTAATTTGTATTCATGCACAAGATCATTAAATGCATCATATAATTCATCAAAGGTAAAATCATATTTATTTTCAGCACATACATTTTCCTCATTTGCCATGAAGCAAAGATGAGTAATTTTTTGTTCATCATTCGAACTTGAATCTTTGGTATCACTCCAAGTTGCCATCATTGCCTTGAATTTCTTTTTGGACTTGAGGGCTATTATCTTCTTCTTCTCTTGATCAGTAACTGCTTTCTTTTGCCATAAATTCAACTCATGGGTCATGAGTAAACCAATAAGCTCTTCTAAAGGTAAGGTTTCTACATCTTTAGCTTCTTAGATCGCTGTCACCTTTGGATCCCATGATATTGGCAAAGATCTAAGAATTTTATTAACTAAATCAGCATTAGTATAGACTTTGCCAAGACTTTTCAATTCATTAATAATAGTCATAAATCTAGTAAACATATTAGATATAGATTCATAGTGCATCATTTCAAAGATTTCAAAAGAATGTATGAGCAAATTAATTTTAAGTATTCTTCACTTGAAGAGTATCCTCATCAGTAATCTCAAGTGTATCCCATATCTCCTTTGTCGATGTGCATGTAGAGATTTTATTGAATTCATTAAAGTCTAATGCACAATAAAGCAAGTTCATTGCTTTAGTATTAATTTCATATTGCTTAATGTCATATTCATTCCAATCCTTTTCGAGCTTTGGAATGGAAATGCCATTAACCAATATGGAAGGAATATGAGGACCATTAATAATAACTTTCCAAAGAAAATAACTAATAGATTGAATATAGATGCACATGCGAGTTTTCCAAAAAGTGTAATTAGTGCCATTGAAAAATGGTGGTCTAATACTAATACCTACAAGGGTTGCCATGATCTTTTAACTCAAAATCGTTAAATTCTTTGCAAAGCACCAAGTCTAGATATCAACGATTTTGGGTTCCGGGCTCTGATACCACTTGTTGCCTAGTGAAGATGCAATCCAAGATGGGGGTGAATTGTGTTTTATAAAACTTTTCAAGCTAGTTCAAATATGAACTAAAACAAGTAATTGCTAATTCAATTCAAGTGCTTGTTGATGTGGCGAGACCGCTAACGTGGGTAGCTGACGGGCGCCACATTGAGGGAGGCCGCGATGGAAGATGCCACGTCGACTCTCCAGCTCGGATCCCACTACTGAGCTGGGCTGAGCTCTCTCAGGATGGCAAGTCGAGCTCAGTCCTCCGCTGGGTCGAGCTCATGAGATCGACGCCAAGGACGGAGTCATCCTTTGCCCCCCAGAGCGAGACCCTCGAGGCTAGTGCCCTACGGTTGAGGTCGAGCCAAAAGCCAACCCACCGATGTGGAGCCTCTCTGAGCACGTGCCCTCTAGACCGAGTCCGTCCTCCGCCCCATAGAGCGAGACCCTCGGAGGCTAGTGCCCTGCAATTGAGATCGAGCCAAGAGCTCACCCACCGATGTGGAGCCTCTCCGAGCGCGCGTCCTCTGGACCGGGTCCGTCCTCCACCCTCCAGAGCGAGACCCTCAGAGGCCAGTGCCCTGCGGTTGAAGTGAGCCAAGAGCTCACCCGTCGATGCGGAGCCTCTCCGAGCGTGCGCCCTCTGGTCCGGATCCGTCCTCCGCCCTCTAGAGAGAGACCCTTGGAGGCTAGTGCCCTGCGGTTGAGGTCGAGCCAAGAGCTCACCCGCCGATATGGAGCCTCTCCGAGCGCACGCCCTCTAGACCGGGTCTGTCCTCCGCCCTCCAGAGCAAGACCCTCGGAGGCTAGTGCCCTGCGGTTGAGGTCGAGCCAAGAGCTCACCCACCGATGTGGAGCCTCTCCGAGCACGCGCCCTCTGGACCGGGTCCATCCTCCGCCCTTCAGAGTGAGACCCTCGGAGGCTAGTGCCCTGCGGTTGAGGTCGAGCCAAGAGCTCACCCACCGATGTGGAGCCTCTCCGAGCGCGCGCCCTCTGGACCGGGTCCGTCCTCTGCCCTCCAGAGCGAGACCCTCGGAGGCTAGTGCCCTGCGGTTGAGGTCGAGCCAAGAGCTCACCCGCCGATGTGGAGCCTCTCCGAGCGTGCACCTTCTAGACCGGGTCCATCCTCCACCCTCCAGAGCGAGACCCTCGGAGGCTAGAGCCCTGCAATCGAGGTCGAGCTAAGAGCTCGCCCGCCGCTATGGAGCCTCTCCGAGCGCGCACCCTCTGGACTGGGCCCGCACTCTTCCCTCCTCCACCAAGGTGATCGCACGAGCTCGGAGCACCCAGATCGGAGCAGACCCAGCCATCCCAGGACACCAGCGAGCCGCCCGAGGACCACGGAACGTCACCGCCCATGCCACCATAACTACCTGTCCGGCTGTACTTCTAGGAGATGGGATAGCCAGAGATCACGCACCACTAGGGCGGCGACCCTCGGATCGAGGCCCTGCCAGGCTTCCTAGAATGGAGTGACCGGAGAGGATGTCAGAAGGAATGGAAGTTTTCCCTACCACCTGTCATGAAAGGCATCCTGTCCACGGCACGGAACCCTACCGCATGCGCCCGCCAACCCAGCGAGGATCCCGAGGTAGACTACCAGCGGCCGATTTGCAACTACAAAGAACAGCCGGCACCCCCAAAGAGGGGGAGGTAACATACCACTAACACAGGAACAACAATCCACCACAAACACAAAGCGCAAGCTCGACCAAGACCAACACCACGGTTGAGGGAAAACCACCGGGAAACAAGGAGAAGCGGAGGAACAGGGAACCCCTCTATCCGCGCTATCACTCTCCCCCTGTTGCGTTTCTTCTTCACCGACACATCTTCCACTCCTCCTAGTGCGGAGTCCATCAAGAGGGGCCCAACCAGGAGGATCTGTTCCCCTGGGTCATCACTGACTTGATCGTTGGAGTGCCCCCACCGGAAACCCTGGCCCGGGTCACTAACCCCTATTTCGTAGGTCCAGGAGCAGAGGACCGACAGGCAGCGACAGGAGCACACTCCGGTGCCGGTAGCAGCTTCGGGCCATGATGGTCTTGGTGGCAACAGATTGGTGCGCCAGGAAGTGGGGGCGAATAAACCCTCCATCTCTTTACAGACAAGCCAAGCAGGAGGATGGTGATGACAAGGGCAAGAGAGGCCTCCACCAGTCATGCGGGGGACTCCCCCTCTCGGGGAAACCTGCACCACCAAGAAGCGGAGCCGCCCGCTCTGGTCCAGCCACCTCCACCAGAAGCCCAGCTGGCCGCACTTGCCCAGCAAATGCAAGTCCTCTCCACGGCACTACGCCAGCTTCAGCACCAGCACCAGTTCGTGGCTACCCACTAGTAACCACGGATCCCGGCGGCCCATGCCGCAGCTCCCCGCAATAGCCTGCGCTCCTTCCAAGGAAGGCCATCGCAGTCGCGGGCCACCACCGATAACCGAGGCAGCCATCAAGCTCCGACGAAAAGATAACGAGCCAGCTCTGCTGACAGAGAGAGCCGCTCACCAGACCTTGGGCGGGAGGTGCCCAGACCCCACCGAGGCAAGAAAAGTAGGACCCCCCATCCCAGGTGACAGGCACCCGCGTCACCTTCTCTGTCTCCTTCGGCGGAGGGGTCCACTAATAAAGTCGTCAGGCACGCGATGGGCAGGCACCTGGAGGAACATGAACGCCAGCGGCGGAGTTTGCCCACCGGTTCGCCAGCATGCCAGGCTCCGCTAGTGAGCCAACGAGCTACGACACCCATCCCCCATTCTCCTAAGAAATCCAAGCGGAGCCAATCCCGCACCGGTTCTGAATGCCGCAGGTGGATCCTTACGATGGGACCACCGATCCCCTGGACCACCTGGAAAGTTACTGGACCCTCATGAGGGTTCAGGGGGCCACCAACGCTCTTCTCTGCATCACTTTTCCTGCCACTCTCTAGAAGGCAGCCTGGGTGTGGTTCACCTGTATGGAGCCGGAGAGCATCACTTCCTTTACCTAGCTAGGGTAGAAGTTCGTGGCTCACTTCGATGCTTGCAGGAAGTTTCCACGGGAAGCAGACAGCCTCTTCTCCATCCGGCAGCAGGACCGCAAGCCCCTATGGGACTACATGGCCTGCTTCAAGGACGTCGCATTGGAGATCTACAATCTTGAAGAGCTAGTGGCCATGCTGGCACTGAAGCGAGGGCTCAGGACCTCCCGCCTAACCTACTCGCTGGACAAGAAGCCCCCCAAAACCTACTCCGAGCTCCTTTTTCGGGCCCAAAAATACATCCACGCCGAGGAGGCGGACCGTATGAGGCAGGAGCTCGACGGAGGACCCTTGAAGAAGTCGACCCCTCCTAAAATGTCTGGGACCCGGAAACCAGCAGCCCAAGCTCAGAGCTCCCGGAGGGACCGGCCAAGGCCGAGAGGGACACCTGTCCCTGAGGAAATCTACCTCCGTCTCCTCGCCCCGAGGATAAAAATCCTTATGGAGATCGAGGGCGAGGACTACTTGAGGCGCCCGCCTCCGCTGAGGACCACCATTGGCCATGACAAGATGAAGTATTGCCGCTTCCACCGCAACCACGGCCACAACACCGAGGAATGCCGCAACCTCAAGTGGGAGATTGAGGAACTCATCAAGAGAGGATACCTCAAGAGGTTCATGGGGGGCAGACCTCAAGCGAAGTCCCAGGCGCTCGTCGCTCTCCCACCAGCTCCAGCCATCGATAACTGCCCCACCGAGAAGCCGGTGGGCATTATCTCCTGGGGAGCGGCGCGCACATCCAAGAAGGCCTGGGAGGCAGGGGACTCTGAAAATGTACTCTCCTTTATAAGGGATGGGGAAGACGGGGGAAAAAATATAAATAATGATGCCGTGGTTGTCGAAATGACGATCGCGAAGCACCCTGTAAAGCGCATCATGGTTGATAGTGGAAGCTCCACATACATGCTTTTTTATAATGCCTTCTCCAAGATGAATCTCTCCCCCAACCAGCTTAGGCCCGTGCATACATCCCTTGTCAGTTTCACGGGCGATTCCATGAGAGTAGAAGGAGAAATTACTCTCCCGGTCACTGTCGGAATCCCACCTCGGCAGAGCACCATCATGATGACTTTCACGGTTGTAAGGCTCCCCTCCGCTTACAACATGATATTGGGTCGACCCGGGCTCAACTTGCTTGACGCCGTTGTCTCCACCAAGAGGCTACTTGTACAGTTCCCAACTCCCTACAGTGTCGGGGAGATAAGAGGAGCGCCCCAGCCGGTGCAGCATTGCTTCCAAACTCTTTCTGGGGCCAAGGTCCCTCAGGATGACCCTAGTACGGACGACCTCGACCAAAGGGCCCAAGACCCCAGAGGGGGCCCAGTCGAGCATCTACTTTCCTATCCGCTTGGAGACGATCCCGTAAAGACGGTGCAGATCGGAGCCCAGCTACCCGAGGGGGAGAGGGCCCAACAGTTGGGATTCCTGCGGGCAAATGCAGATGTGTTCGTTGGACAGTGGCAGACATGCTAGGTATTCCCCCTGGCATCATTACTCATAAATTGAGTGTCGACCCAAAGCACAAGCCAGTTTGGTAGAAGAAAAGAAGTTTTGCTCCGGAGAGACAGGCAGCCATCAAAGAAGAGGTAGACAAACTCCTGGCTGCCGGTTTCATTCGGGAGGTCCAGTATCCAAGTTGGCTGGCGAATGTGGTGATGGTCAAGAAGAATAATGGCAAATGGAGGATCTGTGTGGACTACACTGACCTCAATAAAGCCTGCCCGAAGGATAGCTTTCTTCTCTCGAAGAACGACCAGCTGGTGGATGCCACTTTGGGCCACCAGTTGCTCTCCTTCATGGATGCATTTTCCGGGTACAATCAAATCCACATGCACCCGGACGACGAGGAGCACACTGCCTTCATCATCGACCAAGGGACGTATTATTACAGGATGATGCCCTTTGGCCTGAAGAATGCGGGGGCCACCTATCAGCACCTGGTCAGCAAGGTCTTCGAGAGCCAAATTGGCCGCAACATGCAGGTGTATGTGGACGACATGCTCGTTATGAGCAAGCCGGGTTCGAGCCACGTAGCTGACCTTGCTGAGTCCTTCCATAACTTGTGGTAGCATCAGATGAAGCTGAACCCGGCAAAGTGCGCCTTCGGGGTGGCCGCAGGAAAATTCCTCAGCTTCATGGTCACCCAAAGGGGCATTGAAGCAAACCCGGAGAAGGTGTAGGCCATCATCGACATGGAACACCCGACCTCAAAGAAGTAGGTCCAGCGCCTGACGGGATGCATCACCGCCCTTAGTAGATTCATCTCGAGGTCGGCCGACCGTTGCTTGTCATTTTTCAAGGCACTACGCAAGATGCACAACTTCACCTGGACCGAGGAGTGCAGGACAACCTTCGAGGAGCTAAAGAATTTCCTCGCCTCCCCTCCGCTGCTCTCCAGGCCGGAGGAGGGGGAGGAGCTCTTGCTACACCTGGCGGTGACACCGGGGGCGGTCAGCTCAGTTCTCATCCGCACGGACGAGGATAAATCTCAGAATCCGGTGTATTACACCAGCAAAATCCTCCGTGACACGGAGATTAGGTACACTCATTCCGAAAAACTTATTTTTGCACTAATAATGTCTGCTAAGCACCTCAGGCCCTATTTCCAAGCACACCCAATAGTGGTGGTGATAGACCAGCCGCTGAGAACTATCCTCACCCGACCTGAGACATCCTAGAGGTTGGCTAAGTGGTCCCTGCTGCTCAACAAATTCGACATAGCGTACCGACCGAAGTCGTCACAAAAGGCCCAAGTCCTGGCCGACTTCGTGGTCGAGTGCACTGGGTTCGCGAGGAGCCGAAGCAGATAGCAATGGAGTCTGGGCCAGGAGAAGAGCCATGGATTCTTCACGTAGATGGAGCATCCAATTCCGGCGAGAGCGGAGCGGGCCTTATCTTGACCAATTGCAATGGGGTTATGGCGGAATGCACCCTCCGCTTCAAGTTCGCCGCAACCAATAATCAGGCGGAGTACGAGGCACTCCTCGTGGGCCTAAGAGTCTCCCACGAGCTGGGTGTGTAGGACTTGAAAGTCTTCACCGACTCCCAACTGGTCGCTGGACAAGTATCCGGGGAGTATGAAGCAAGGGACACCCAGATGATGAAGTACCTAGAACGAGTCCACGCGAGCATGGCAGACCTCCGGCGCTTCAGCATTTTCCACATCCCTCGAGGAGAGAATGCACGCACGGATGCATTGTCCAGACTCGCGACCCTACCGGACTCATCATTGGGGCGCGCCTATATCGAGCACCTTGAAAGTCCCAGCTACGAGAACCCGACAGAGGTACATCAAGTCGCCCCCGAGCCAAGCTGGATGGACAAGTAAATCCGGTACATCACTGACGGCACCCTGCCAGAAGACCGCACAGAAGCCACCCTCGTTAGGAAGAAAGCCTCTCAGTTCGTCCTAATGGAGGGCCAACTCTATCATCGATCTTACTCCTACCCGCTCCTGAGATGCCTCAATCCTGCGAGGCGGCCTTTGTGCTCCAAGAAATACATGAAGGCCTTTACAGGAACCACGTGGGAGGGAGAACACTGGCTTACAAAGCTCTTCGCCAGGGATACTTTTGGGAGACCATGAGGGAAGATGCAGCTGACTTCGTCAAAAGGTGTGACAAATGCCAGCGCCATGCCAACATACAGCGTCAGCCGGTGATGCCGATCTCCCACTCTCAGCCCCTTGGCCCTTTGCCCAGTGGGGAATGGGCATCTTGGGACCGTTCCCCCCAGCATCAGGGCAACGAAAGTTCCTACTAGTGGCGATCGACTACTTCACCAAGTGGATCGAGGCAGAGCTGCTAGCTCGGATTGCGGAAGCCAATGTTCGCCAGTTCTTTTAGAAGTCAATCATCTGCCGCTTTGGGCTCCCTCGTTGCATCATCACCGACAACAGGCGACAGTTCGACAACCGCGAGTTCTAAGGATTCTACGCAGCCCACGGCATCCAACACTGGTTCACCTCGATAGCTCATCCCTAAACAAACGGGGAAGCCAAGGTGACCAACCGGACCATCCTCCAAGGGCTCCGGACCAGACTGTACCAAGCTAAGGGCATGTGGGCAGATAAGCTCCCGAGCATCCTATGGGCCTACGACACAACGCCCAGGATGGTGACTAATGAAACGCCCTTCAGCCTCGTCTTCGGTGCCGAAGCAGTCATCCCCGTCGAGCTCGACGTGCCTACGTTGTGGGTGCAGCAGTATGATGAAGCATGGAACTCGGCACACCTTCTGCTCAACCTGGATCTTCTTGAAGAAACAAGGGACAAAGTCCGCCTACGGATGGTAGCCTACCGACAAAGAGTGGCACGGTACTACAACGCCCACGTCCGGGCAAAAGCTTTCAAGCCCAGAGACCTGGTGCTGCGGTAGGCGAAGGCATCCCAGCCTAGGAAGTGCGGCAAGCTCTTTCCAAACTGGGAGGGCCCTTACAAAGTAGTTGAAGCCCTCTTGCAAGGGGCCTATTACCTCGAGGATCTCGATGGTGTCAGGTTTCCCAGGACATGGAATGCCTACAACTTGTGGAAATACTATCAATGATGTAAGGTTTCCCAACAATGAATAACAATGATTTTTTTCGTGCAAGTATCTATTTGTCTTGCAGGAGAATGCCAACGGTGTCCCCGAGCCCAGCTCCCGGACATCAAAGGAACCAAGGGGCCATGCTGCTCCCGATCGACGATGCCCTCGAGCCCAACTCCAGGATGTCAAAGGATCATCGAGCCACATAGCTCCCCGACTCCCGGCATCCCCGAGCCCAGCTCCAGGATGTCAGAGAAAATTTGAGCCATGCAGCTCCCCAACTCCAAGCATCCCCGAGCCCAGCTCCAGGACATCGAAGAATCTCCGAGCCAAGCAGCTCTCTATCTCAAACATCTCCGAGATGCCAAGAGATCATGGGGCCACGTAGCTCCCATCAACGCCTCGAGCCTAGCTCCAAGGCGCCAAAGACCTGAGCCAAGATCTCAGGCAACCCCCTGGGCCCGAGCCTAGCTCCACATCCAGGAAGGCCTCGAGCCTAGCTCTAAGGCAATCAAGATCGGTAACCCCCCTTCTCTGATCTCCCCACTCGAAAAGAAGAGGAGAGGGGAAGGAAAGAAAGAGAACAAAGTGGGGGTACAGCCATCATCCTCTCCTTTAATCTCCCCACTCAAAAAAAAAAAGGGGAGAGAAGAAAGAGAGAACAAGAGGAGAATACAATATCATCGAGGTTACAACCATCCACGTCCCCGAGCCCAGCTCTAGGATGCCAGCTCAAGACCGGAGCTTAGATCTCCGGCCTAGAGACCGTCAAGCTCAGCAGCTCTCAGGTACCCTCTTTGATCCCCCCATACATTAAAAAGAAAGACAAAAGAGGAAAGGGAGTGAAGGAGGGGAGGAGCCAGATGAGAAAAACAATTACAAGAAAATCCGCATTCCATTGATTAAGTGTCAACTACAAGTATCATATGGGCCCCCGACATGCCGAGTGGCCCTGCTAAATATAGAAGAAGAAGCAAAAAGTGACTATCTGCTAGCCCGGTCATTGGGCCGGGAGTCTCCATCAGCACGGGTTTCTGGCCGCGCGGCTTCAGGCTCAGCTGGCGCGGCCTCCTTAATGCCCGCCTCTTGGTCTGAAGAGCCAGGATAGTTAAGGTGGCTGTGACCTTCGGCTGAGACGAACTCCTCGACCAGGCAATGGAGGTGCATTAAGCCTTTGAAGAAGGAGTTCAACGCCATCTGCTGGATCTCGATGAGGAACTCCTCCGAGGCCCTGTACCTTTCCACTGCTTCCCCTGCTTCCCTCTTTACTGCGGCCACCTCGTGCTTGGCACCCACGACCGACTTGTTCGCCTCGTCTGCTGCCCTCTGAGCCATGACGGACTTTTCCTCCTCTGCCGTCAGTCGGGCTTGGAGGGACTGGGCAGTCCTCTTCTGTCGAGTCGCCTCGATGATGACCATGCCCAACCTCTGCTCGGAGTCGACTAGCTCCCCAGTCTTCTTCCTCGACTCCTCCTACTCACGGTCGAGATTCTCTTGGAGCTCCTTCGCTCGCCCCTCAGAATCGGCGAGCTGCTTCTCGAGGTCCTTGACCCGTTGGCCAAGCGACCCTTCGAAGTTAGCCCTCCTCTCCAGATCGGCCTTCAACGATGCGATCTCGGCCACCTGCTGCTACGCAGCCTGCTCCCAGTTTTGGTAGCAGCTCCTTATGAAGAGGGCCTCGACACCCATCTGCATTACATGGGAAGTCAAAAAAAAAAAAGAAGGAAGAAAAAGAAGAGAGAGAGAGGACGAACTTGCTTACCATGTAGAGATGGGGAAAAATGTTGTCGATCAAGGCTCCGACCGGCAGCCCATCCATCTCCTCCTGGTCACATTGCTGGATGGAGAAGTCCATCATGCGATAGGCCAGGGCACGGTTGTCAACCAAGGAGCTCTCCGGCCCCAGTTTGAATGGGAGGCGGCGCCTCACCTCGTCCCTCCTGCTCTCTCGAGGGGTAGATGCGCCCGCCCCTCCAGTGGCAGGACCCCCAAGAACTGGCTGAGGATCCGGCACCGTCATGACCGGAATCCCTGTCGCTAGAGGATCTCTAGGGCGGAACTCTTCTCCGTCAACTTCGGCCATCTTTGGACCCGGAGGGCAGGGCGGAGCAGTGGCAGCAACAGCATCGGCCCAGACGGCCATCATGGGCTCCAAGGAAGGGAGTTCCACCTGTGACTCTGCCCGTCGCATAGGGGCTCCCACAACCTCCTTTCCTTTTGAGGTAGTCAGCACGGCAGGAGCAGACATCGGCACTCCCTCAATTCGGGCTCGCCTCGAAGGGGGCTTGGTGACCACCCCAGTAGGCGGCCTCTTCTTGGAGACCAGCGACGGCTCACCCTCTGGAAGGATCAACCCTGCACACAGGAGCTTGGAGAGTCAGCCTAAAATGGAGGAAAGGGAAGATGCATATGGAAGAAAGAGCTGAACCTACCTGGCCCCACCGATGAGTCGACCCTGGCATCAAGAAGGTTCTGATCCAATAACAGGATCTCCAAAGAGGGGATCTGAGCAGTGTAAAGCTGATCGTAGTCATCCTGATCGGCTACTTCGGCCGTGGAAATCCAGTTTGGGGACCGGTCCGGCTCGCTCCAAGCCCAGTCGACCCCCTCGACATCAGCAAAGAAGAACCCCCTCTTCCATCCCTTGATGGAAGAGGGAAGTTCGAACTTGATCCCCTTCGGGCAAGAAGATAGAGACCACCACCCGTCCTCGGTCGGTTGGCGTTTCAAGTTGAAGAACGCCCTGAACATGGAGAACCGAGTGACGAACCCATGAACATGAAGAGTATGAGGAAGGAGAAGATGATCCTAATGGCATTTGGGACCAACTGGGTGGGGACCAGATGATAGATGCTCAGAACAGATAAGAAGAAAGGATGAAAGGAGAATCGGAGACCTTCGGAGAAGGTCCCCTCATAGAAGGCAAGATGCCCCGGGCCATTGGAAGTGACCTGCTTCCCAGGTCTGGGGACCATGAGTCGGACAGAAGCCAGGATCCCATAGGCATCCCGAATGGCCTCTAGCTTCGCGACGGAAATCATCGAAGCGACCCCGCCCGGACCTGTGGACCGGACAGACTCAGGGGCTAGTTCAAGCAAAAAAGGGGGACAGGTAGGAAGAAAAGGAATGACTTCTATCTCCCTAATAGACACAGATGGGGCAGGAAGGCCCGGTCTTATGCTGATCCTAAACTGCTCCCCCTTTGACTCCTCGTTGGAGGAAAGCACCACCCTTCAGGCAAAAGACTCGGGGCGGGACATGCTGAAATGAGAATGAAGAAGCCTACCCTTAGAGAAGGAAAGAAAGGATGCAGGTCACGGAAGAAGGGAGGTCTGGACACTGCAACGAGCGCGAAGGATTTGCAAGAAAGGAAATTTTGGGTGAGAAATTTTTTCTTTTCACTTCGAAAGACCCCATCAAATCTGCACTGTTGTGACCCCCTCGCCAACGGATCTGCGCCACGTGCTGCCCATCGATGAAAAAGGAGTCCCAGCCGCTCAAAATTCTGTGCCAGCATTAACTTCTCCTCGGATGTGGCCATGCGGCACCCCCGCACTGGCCGACGGGGCCGTCCCTCGAAGCGCTAGCGACTGCTGCCATCATTACACCGGATTTTCACCTCTTCATATCAGTATTGCTATTACTCCCTTCACCCCAAGCACCGCGCACTAACGAGCCTTGGGAGTGGGGGCAAATGATGTGGCGAGACTGCTGATGTGGGTAGCTGACGGGCGCCACTTTGAGGGAGGCCGCCATGGAAGATGCCACGTCGACTCTCCAGCTCGGATCCCACTACCGAGCTGGGCTGAGCTCCCTCAGGATGGCAAGTCGAGCTCAGTCCTCCGTCGGGTCGAGCTCATGAGCTCGAGCAAGGTCGGAGCCATCCTTCACCCCCCAGAGTGAGACCCTCGGAGGCTAGTGCCCTGCGGTTAAGGTCGAGCCAAGAGCCCGCCCGCCGATGTGGAGCCTCTCCGAGTGCGCGCCCTCTGGACCGGGTCTGTCCTCCGCCCTCCAGAGCGAGACCCTTGGAGGCTAGTGCCCTGTGATTGAGGTTGAGCCAAGAGCTCACCAGTCGATGTGGAGCCTCTCCGAGCGCGCACCCTCTAGACCGAGTCCGTCCTCCGCCCTCCAGAGTGAGACCCTCGGAGGCTAGTGCCTTGCAGTTGAGGTCGAGCCAAGAGCTCACCCGCCGATGTGGAGCCTCTCCGAGCGCGTGCCCTCTGGACCGGGTCTGTCCTTTGCCCTCCAGAGCGAGACCCTCGGAGGCTAGTGCCCTGCGGTGGAGGTCGAGCCAAGAGCTCACCCGCCGATGTGGAGCCTCTCCGGGCGTGCGCCCTTTGGACTGGGTCCGTCCTCCACCCTCCAAAGCGAGACACTCGGAGGCTAGTGCCCTGCGATTGAGGTCGAGCCAAGAGCTCACCCGCCGATGTGGAGCCTCTCCGAGCGCGTGCCTTCTGGACCAGGTCTATCCTGTTCCCTCTAGAGCAAGACTCTCAGAGGCTAAAGCCCTGCGGTCGAGGGTGAGCTAAGAGCTCACCCGTCGATGTGGAGCCTCTCCGAGCGTGCGCCCTTTGGACCTGGCCCGCATTCTTCCCTCCTCCACCAAGGTGACCGCGCGAGCTCGGAGCTCCCAGACCGGAGCAAACCCAGCCATCCCAGGA
The DNA here is from genome assembly GCA_021397845.1 of Areca catechu. Classification (NCBI taxonomy): domain Eukaryota; kingdom Viridiplantae; phylum Streptophyta; class Magnoliopsida; order Arecales; family Arecaceae; genus Areca; species Areca catechu. The sequence goes on along the minus strand of CM038038.1, from coordinate 96,545,391 downwards.
CACCGGCGAGCCACCCGAGGACCACGGAATGGCGCACCCCATGCCACAATAACTACCTATCCAGCCATACTTCCATGGGATGGGATAGCCAGAGAGCACGCACCCCTTGGGTGGCGGCTTCCCGGAATGGAGCGACGAAGAGGATGTCAGAAGGAATGGAAGTTTTCCCTACCACCTGTCAAGAAAGGCATCTTGTCCATGGCACAGAACCCTGCCGCACGCACCCGCCAACCCAGCGAGGATCCCGAGGCAGACTCCCAACGGCCGATTTTCAACTACAAAGAACAACCGGCACCCCCAAAGAGGGGGAGGTAACACACCAGTAACACAGGAATAACAATCCACCACAAACACAAAGCGCAAGCTCGACCAAGAGGGTGAAGCGCCACCACCAACACCACGGTTGAAAAAAAACCACCAGGAAACAAGGAGAAGTGGAGGAACAGGGAACCCCTCTGTCCCTGCTATCACTCTCCCCCTGTTGCATTTCTCCTTCACCGACACATCTTCCACTCCTCCTAATATGGAGTCCATCAAGAGGGGCCCGACCAGGAGGATATGTTTCCTTGGGTCGTCACTGACTTGATCATCGAAGTGCCCCCGCCAGAAATCCTGGCCCGGGTCACTAACCCCTGTTTCGCAGGTCCAGGAGTAGAGGACCGGCAGGCAGCGACAGGAGTGCACTCCGGCGCCGGCAGCAGCTACGGGCCACGACGGTCTTGGCGACAACACTTGTATTTTTCCAAAGTATTTGTGTGCTTCAAAATAATATATAGCATAAAATAAAGAAGTAAATACAAAAGAAAAATAATCACACAAATACAAAGATATATAGTGGATCGGTGCACTCCAAGGAACTTACATCCACTATCCAAGATCTTCTTGGGAATTTCACTATAATCATCAAGATTGTAGTTGATTAGTTTTTCGGGCTCACTAATCAAAATCCAAGTTGATTTTGTCACCTAGGCTCGCTAACAACCTATACAACTTGTTTTGTCTTCGGGCTCACAAGTCAAACCCTAGTTGGTTTTCTAACTTAGGCTAACCAACAACCTCCCTTTATTTTGCAGGCTAACCAAGAACCTAATTAGTTTTCCAAGGCTCATCAAAAATCTCTTTGGTTTTCAAGGCTCACCAAAACCTTAAGTAAACAATATGTAAGAATAATAAGAAAGAGTACAATAAAAGCTTTCTAAAATAAAGCAAATATCTCTTTGAAGTCCTTAATTGTTGATGAAGAACTTGTCTTCAAGATGTTGAAGTGATGCAGAACGAAAGCTCTGATACCAAAAATGATGCAGAACAAAGAACAAAGAAGCGTATGCGGAAGTAAATTTAAGATTAATTCCTTTTTTTTTTATTTCAGAAATTGGCTTTGACTCAAAGTAAAGCTAAACTAAGTTGAAGGAAACTAGGTAAGGATTGAAAGTACAATTTAGATGAAACTAAATTATCAGAGTAGTTCAGAAGTAATGGATCGCTGGGGGTTGAGAAACTCCCAGACCTAGGGTTTCGCTCTAAACTTTCAACAGAACAGAAATAGAGAGAAGAGATGGTTTACTAACCAGACAGTGATCTTCTCAAGAATTTGGTGGAAGAACTCTCTCGAGCAGATTGTGGGATCCTCGGAGTCGGCTATCTTCGCAATGGATCCTCCAATACTGGTCTCGTGGTTTGGTCGGCTTCTCCTGGACTCAAGATCTGGAAAAGAAGAGGAACAAGTGAAGGAATTCATAAACTCAAGAAAAGATCTTACCAGGTTGAAGAACTTGAAAGCCGAAGTTGCTGAAATTGAATTCTCCTGGAGGCCGATCTGACTTCCTCTTAGAATTGCTGTAGATCTGAAGTATCTGGACCGGAGCTGGATGCTGGTGGCCGGCCTGGACTTGGAGAGGGTGGCCGTGAGAAGAGGAATAGACTAGGGCTTGGTGGAAAGAGAAAGGTGATGGCGGCTAGGGTTTGGGAATTGAGTGGCTAACCTAGGGTTTAGGGTTTTGGAGATCTCTCACCTCCTCAAGGTTCCAGGGGAACCCGGATTTACTCCCTCACGGAGCTCAACACCTGGAAACAAGTGCGGACAAGAGAAAACACAAGTTTGCTCAAGAAAAATTTCTTTCATTCATCTGATTGATTTAAACTTACAAGAGGGGTTTAATTTATAAGGCTTTACAAGGGAGTAGGGTTTTACATCTTCCCATGTGGGACTAAAGGAGGGGATCTACAAATCAGGAAAAATCATACACATATGGTCGGCCAAAGTACCAAAAAAATTTGATTTGGGTTATAAAAGGCAGGTAGATGGCACCTCCTTGTATGGATCTTCAAGAGAATTTTTTCCTTCCATGGATCAACTCTTTTGGACTCCTCCTTTTCTTCCTCCCTAAGTCAAGGTCCTTCCCATCTTTGTCTTGGATTTTTTTGGCAGGTAGTGGGGGTGTCTCCTAGTATCTCTCCATGAATCAAGGATTTTCCCTTCATGGTTTGGCTCTTTTGAACACCTCATAGTCTTGCTCCACAAGTTTAGGCTTCTTCCTTTCATGGTTTGGCTCTTTAGGAAACTTTTGGGTGCCTCCTTGATTTTCTCCCCAATACATGCTCTCTTCCCTTTTATAACTTGGGTTTTTATGGAACATTGTGGGGCACCTCCTTGATCCTCTCTTCAAGAAAAATTCTTGCCATCCTGGCTTGGGTTTTTCTGGAAAGAAGTTGGCTCCTCCTTGGATTGAGGTATTTTGATGGATTTCTCCCCAAAGTGGTGCATGAAAAAAGGGACCTGCTTTCTTGTGGTGTGGAGACCAAGGCACACTGGATGGAGATGTGGCGCCTCCTGGACTCAGGCGTATGGCTGGGAGTGTGGCTGGGAGTGTGGCGCCCACTTGCTTGGCCTTGGGAGAAAATGTAACACCCCAGGTTGAAACCCTAGTCCACTATTGAGTCAACATGACTCAATAAAATAAAAAATGCAAGTAATACAAACTCAAACTAAAATTGAGTTGATCAAGTCAACCCTTATTACAAGCCAAAAACCCTAATTCTTCGGGCAAGGTTAATCAGAGATCCAGATGGAGCTCTGAAGTCTTCTTCTGAGTCTGGTGCCCGCACCATGAAGCCTTGAATGATGCTTGAGGACGTGAACTTTTGGATGCTCTCTTTCAAACTTGGAAGCTTAAAGGCTTGAACCACTCAACTCTTGAATCCTTGAAGAATATTCAATAATCTTACTAAAAGATTGCTTCTCCATTTGATTTCTGATGTTTATATAGCTCTCCAAACCATAGATGACCGTTTATGACCGTTGGAGATAAAAATATGGTCATTGGAAGCAAGTTGGAATCAATTCTGTACTTCTGAAAAACTAACCATTACAGTAAGTGTCGATACTTGAGACTGGTGAGTCGACACTTTGTACTATTCATGAGTCGACACTTGTACAGTGAGTTGACACTTGGCACTATTCATGAGTCGACACTTGTAACAGAGTCGACACTTGGCACTATTCATGAGTCGACACTTGTACAATGAGTCGACACTTGGCACTATTCATGAGTCGACACTTATCCAGTGAGTCGACACTTGCACTATTCACAGTTCTATATTTTTTTTGTTCTCAGGCCTTGAGTCCACACTTGCACTATTCATGAGTCAACACTTGTACAGTGAGTTGACACTTGGCACTATTTATAGTTCTGCATTTTGCTGAAACTTCTCCAAAATTGATTTTTAGCCTCTTTAAGTTTTTCCATATCAATTCTAAAATCCATATACTTGATTTTAAGGACATTCTTCAACTGAAAACATATATTTCTTTATTCAACATGGATGAATACTAAGATCTGATAAATATACTTAAAATATAATTAGTACTCATATATACTTAAATATTTTGTCAATCATTAAAATCAATACCAGAGTCAACATTCTACTTTTTTTTCTCTACTAGGATTTTTTAGATCTTATGAAAAGATCATCTCTCCATTATTTTGATCAACCTTGGTGAAGGGGATCCTAATCTACAATGATCGGATGGTATGCCGATCTCCATCTTGATTAGACCGAGCACCATTAAATTCACCATAAATAATATTCAAACATTCTAGCATGACTTTTAATTTGTAGTTGATTGATTGGATATCATACATCGAACAAATTGGAATGTCAAGCACTATCACATGCTCAATTATACGAGGGTAGCAAAATTTAGGATTTTTATTTTTAAAATATTCTTTGTTAAATTTTGATAAAAATATAATTATAGATATTAAGTTATGAAGGATAATCTTAGGATTATTTATATAATATTATTTTTTAACATCAAATAAATTGATAATTGATTTATATATTATTTATGAATTTTATGAAGTTGTGTTTCGAATGCATTTTTGACATGTAATTTCTATGTAATATTTTTTGAATAATTATTATATTATTTATTGATTTTATGTTGCATATATATTTTTTATTGAATTATGGCATATATATATTGATTTGTAGTAATTTATATTTGACTATTATATCTTATGATATTATTTGAATTTAATAGTTAAGATACTTATTACTTACTGGACTATGAAGCTCATTATCTTTCCTTTCCTTCTAAATTCAGGTATTTAGGTATAGACATAGATACTGCTTTGAGAGTAAGACTAGAAGCAAGATTCAACAACATCAACATATTTTGGATGGAGGTTTATTAGTATATTTTTATAGAATTATTAATTGAGATTTATTTGATGTAAGGTTTCAACATCATTTGGATTGAGGTTTATTAGTTAAGATACTCATTACTTACTAGATTATGAAGCTCATTATCTTTCATTTCCTTCTAAATTTAAATATTTAAGTATAGACATAGATACTACTTTGAGAGTAAGACTAGAAGCAAGATTCAACAATATCAACATATTTTGGATTGAGGTTTATTAGTATATTTTTATAAAATTATTAATTAAGATTTATTTGATGTCAAGTTTCAGTTTTATTTATTGATTAGATTTATTAATTAATTAAATTTTGGATATTAATTATTTAAATTATCAATGCTCTAATATATTTGATATTATATTGGAATGCCTTGCATACATATGGAAAAAATTATCCATGAATATACAGCATTTACCATGACCTAGGTTCATGTTCTTGGATCGAGAACATGACAATCAATAATATCCATATCCACATCCATATCCATCAAAGAAATATAAATATGGATAAACAATTATTTTAACCATGTTGGAATATCCAACTCAATTTATAATTCTAATTTTATATAATGCTTAAGAACTTTAAGAAAAATAAATGATTATATTAACATACTACTAACTTATTTATCTTTTACTTAATAATTTCATTAATTCTATAATCATAAAATATAATTATTTAATTTATATCTATATTTATCTATGCTTTCAAAATTTAATCTATTTCCATATTCATTTAAAAAAAATATGAATATAAATTTTTGCATCGTAATTAACATTGCATCTATACCTATATTTGTAAAATAAAATAAATATAAATATAGATATACTAGTATCCAATTGTTATACCTCACCAGCCCACAGTCAGGCTGGACTGGCCCCTCTTTGCGGTTCGACCGGGCCGCTCTTCTGAAGCTCCGATGGACACACCCCAGTCGAAGTCCGACCCACCGGAGTAGAGGTCCGAACGACCCATTCCTACTGTGGTCCGGCCCACTGTTCTCCTTCGGTAGTCCGACCCACTGGAGTAGAGATCTGAATGACCCATTCCTGCTGTGGTCTGGCCCACTGTTCTCCTTCGGAAGTCCCAACGAACACTCTCTCCTGGAGGACCGGTTGGCCCTCCCAGTCAGCATTTGACCGACTCACTCCAGGGCCCAAAGAATTCCAGAAATCTCTTTTGGCTATAACGGAATCCTGCCACGTCGGCAGCGCTGCTCCACTACTCCCACGATGCTGCCTTATCCGGGCACCACGTGGCCACTCTCTAGATCCACCTAGGGGCAAATCGATCATCTTCGGACTCCTTCCTAATGGATTTTGGACTGTTCTGTGCCTATATAATGTACCCGGGGATCCCGTTTCGAGCTAAGTACACTCTTCTCTCTTCCTATGCTATCTTCTCTTCGATTCCTCCATTTTGTTGCTCTCAGGCTCCTGCTAACTTAGGCATCAGAGTGTCCCCCACCAGAGCACCATCAGTATTTGGAGGACTTTGTTACAAGTCGACCAGGAGAGGAGCACTCCAGCACAGCCGACCGAACCCGGTCCAGGAGAAGACGCAGCAACGATTGGCGCTAGAGGAAGGGCACCTGCTCTCTCACTCTAAAAGGAGGAATCAGTCAGCAGGGATTAGCAATGGTGAAGGGAAGGACCCAAAATGCCTCCACCAGAGGAGGTCATTCCTCATCTAGGTCTGAGGGACCTCCGAGGGAGAATGATGCAGATGCCACCGCTACTGTCGCCGAGCCCACCATCATCCTGGGATGCAGCAGCTCCAGATGTTAATGAACCGCATTGAGATGCTCACCACTGCGGTTCAGCATTTCCAGGAGGCGGTCGACAACCGGCAACAGTCACCCGCTGTGTCTTGCACTAACTGTCAACCCACCGTTGAGGGAAGCTGACAGCCCGAAGTCCCTCAGCCTTGTTCTCATGCTGTTTAGGAGCCCCGATGGTCCCTGGGGGCTCATGCCAATGGCAAGAGGGTGGGGCCTACCTCGCCCTCCTATGCCGAATCCATTCTAGCTGGTGTTCGGCACCATGCCGAACCTTTGAAGGACTACACCAGCAAGATTTTGCACATGGAGGAGCGCATTGCTGAAATAGTCCATCGATAGAAGGCCAAGGGGGGCAGGTATACGACTCCCGTTCGCCTTTCTTCGATGAAATCCTGGTGGAGATGATTCTCCGCCACTTCAAAATTCTCCAGGTGGATCACCACCGACCCGCTGGACCATCTGGGCACCTACAAGGCCTACATGATGGTACAGGGTACCTCCGACGCCCTCAACTGCATCGCCTTCCCAGCAATCCTGAAGAAGGCCGCTCGGATGTGGTTCAGCGGCATCCGACCAGGTACAATCTATTCTTTTTCTCAGCTCGAAAATATTTTTCTCTTCCATTTCAAGAATGCAGTCGGATCCCGAGGAATACCGACTACCTCTTCCTTGTGCTGCAAAAGGAGGGAGAGACCCTTCGGGACTACATGGCCTATTTCAACTCAGCGACCATGGAGGTCCCGGATCTGAATGAGGAAGTAGCTATGTCGGCCTTCAAAAGAGGGCTCCACTCATCCAGGCTTACTTTTTTCCTGGACAAGAGGTTCCCAATGAGCTACACTGAGTTGCTCGCCAGGGCACAGAAGTATGCCTTGGCCGAGGAGAAGGCGGCGAGCCGATGCCAGGAAGATGGGAGGCTGGCCCCCAAGAAGCGGAGTGACAAGGCTCTCAAGGTCTGATCCCCCAACGGCGACCACCAGTCGGTCCAACGCTGAAGTCCGAAACCGAAGGACATCCTCGGGAGGTTCGAGAGTTATGCGCCCCTCTCCCTCCCAAGGGAGAAGATTCTCCTAGAGATTGAGAACGAGTCCTTTCTACAAAGGCCTCATCCAATGAGGGGCCCTGCTGCATCCATAAACAAAGATAAATTTTGTCGGTTCCATAAAGACCATGGGCACAGTATCGAGGAGTGCCTACAGCTGAAGAACATCATTGAAGACCTAATCCAGAGATGGTACCTACACAAGTACGTCCAACCCCACCAGGATCGGGTCGAAGCCTCAACGACCAGAAACCCTCCGAAGGAGGCAGAGCTCCCTAACCAATGGCCAACCGGTGGAGATGTTGGCATGCTGCATCGACGGTCCGATTGGAGATATGAAGATGACTCAGATATTGTCAAGAGGTCAAGGGGTTCCAACGCAATCACCTTCTCCGACGAAGACCTCTTGGAGTCCCACGTCTTTGAAAATGATCATGTAGTCATGTCGGTAGTGATTGCCAACTACGATGTAAAAAGGATACTTATAAATAATGGAAGCTCCATGGAGGTATTGTTGTATGATGCATTTCTGAGAATGAATCTATCCCGATCAATGATGCGAGATTCCCCCATACCACTGATGGACTTTGGAAGAAACTCCATTGGAGTTGAAGGGGAAATCACCCTACCTGTGATGATCGAGACGGAGCCTTTTCAAAAAACTCTCCCCATAAACTTTGTGGTTCTACGTACGACCTTGACTTACAATGCCATCTTAGGCTGACTGGCCCTCAATAAGTTTTGGGCCGTTGTATCAACTTACCACCTGTTGGCCAAATTTCTGACCAGGAGCAAGATCGAAATTATGAGGGGAGACCGTAGGATGGCCAGATAATGTTTAACCATTCTGAATCAATAGTCACAAGGCCATCCTACTCTAGAACAGCTAGACCCGAGAGCTGAAGCCGATAACCATGGTCAGCCAAATGAAAAAATCCTGTTTGTCCCCCTTCGGGAGGATGACCCCACCAAAGTCCTCCAAATCGGGAGCTCTCTCAGCGAGGACATCAAGTTAGAGCTGATCGGCTTCCTAAGGAATAATGTCGATGTCTTTGCTTGGTTGGTGTCGGACCTGCCTGGTATACTGTCAGATGTCATCACCCACCAGCTCAAGGTGGATCTGACTTACAGGCCGGTCTGACAGACAAAAAAGGAGCTTCGCTACCAAGAGACAAAGGGCTATTGATGAAGAAGTGAAGAAGCTCTCCAACGCTGGTTTTATCAGATAAGTCCATTACCCTGAATGGCTAGTGAATGTTGTGATGGTGAAAAAGGCTAACGGGAAGTGGAGGATCTGTATGGACTATACCGACCTCAACATGGCTAGTCTGAAGGACAGTTTCCCCTTGCCTAAGATGATCAGCTGGTGGATGCCATGGCCGGCCACCAGCTTCTGAGTTTCATGGATGCCTTCTCCGGCTATAAGCAAATCAGGATGCACTCGGAGGACAAGGAGAAGACGGTCTTTGTCACCGACAAAGGTCTATACTGCTACAAGATGATGCCCTTCAGCTTGAAGAACACCGGTGCCACTTTCCAAAGGCTGATCAACCGGGTCTTCGAAGGCTAGCTTGGAAGAAATATGGAGTCCTATGTGGATGACATGATAATCAAAAGTCTCCATGGGACCGACCACATCAAAGACTTGCAGGAATCCTTTGATGCACTGAGGCACCATCGAATGAAGCTGAATCCTGCGAAGTGTACTTTCAGGATAACTTCCGGTAAGTTCCTCAGCTTCTTGGTCACACAAAGAGGAATCGAAGTTAACCCTGACAAGATCAGGGCTGTCGTTGAAATGGGGCATCCGACCAACAAGATGTAGGTTCAAGAGCTGACAGGCCGGATAGCTTCTCTCAGCCATTTCATTTCCCGATCGGTCGAGAAGTCCCTGCCATTCTTCAAGACATTGCACCGATCCGAGCACTTCCACTAGATCGACGAGTGTTGGTCGGCCTTCGAAGCTTTGAAGGAATACTTGAAAAACCCCCCACTATTGGCCAAGCCGACGAAGGGGGAGCTTTTATATATCTACCTGTCAGTGTCGGACGAGGTAGTCAGCTCCATCCTCGTGCAGATCGGAGAGGACGGCCAGTAGAGGCCCATCTATTACATTAGTAAAGTCCTCCACGATGCCGAGACGAGGTACCCAAAAATGCAGAAGCTGGTCTATTCCTTGGTCATAGCGGCCAAGCGACTCCGACCATACTTTCAGGCACATCCGATCATCGTGATGACCGACCAATCTCTTAAGACGATCCTCCAAAGCCCGGACATCTCAGGTCAGCTCACCAAGTGGGTCGTGAAACTCGATGAGTTCGACATTTCTTTCCAATCCCGATCGGCGTTGAAGTCTCAGGTAATGGCTGATTTCATTGTAGAATGATCCTGGAAGCAGAAAGCACCCTCTCAAGCAGCAGAATCACTTGAGGCCGATGCCGTCGACGAAGCTGAACCCGCTTGGACCCTCCATGTAGATGGAGCGTCAAACCTTGTGGGCTGCAGGGCTGGCCTGATCCTAGCCGACCCCGACAGGGAAAGCTTGGAATATGCACTCCACTTTTCATTTCAGGTGTCGAATAATCAAGTGGAGTATGAAGCCCTTCTTGCAGGACTAAGAATCGCCAGCGAATTGGGCATCAGCCGACTCAGGGCCTTCTCCCGACTCCCAACTGGTCAAGTACTTGAAAAAGGTACGAAGTCTCGCATCTCGATTCAAATTCTTCGAGATTCTCTATATACCTCGACTGCAGAACTCCCGGGTGGACGCGTTGTCATGACTAGCTATGGCTATCACCAACACATCTGACTGAATCTTTATGGAGTATCTGCAGAGCCCGAGTGTCGCCGAAGAACCAAACAAGGTCCACCAAGTCGAATAGGAAGCCTCATGGATGGATTCAATCATCTCATATATGACTAAAGGGACTCTCTCGGAAGACCCGATCGAGGCAAAGCATATATGCTGGACGGCTTCTAAGTACGCCATCCTCAACGGCGCCCTCTATAAGCGGTCATTCTCACAGCCGTTGCTGAAATTCCTGGGACCGATGGAAGCAGACTATGCACTCAGAGAAGTACATGAAGGTATTTGCGGCGACCATCTCGGAGGAAGATCCCTGGCCTACAAGATAATTCGACAGGGGCACTATTAGCTTACGATCCAGTAAGACATGTCGAACTTCGTTCAAAGATGCGATGCATGTCAGAGGTACTCCAATATCTAGAGAAGGCCGGCTAGCCAGCTGACTCTGCTTACCGTGCCTTGGCTGTTCGCACAGTGGGGAATGGACATACTGGGACCCTTCTCTCCGACTTCTGGCCAGCACAAATTTCTCATTGTGGCGATTGATTACTTCACCAAGTGGGTGGAAGCCGAACCGCTGGCACAAATTATAGAAGCCAAGGCAAAAAACTTCATCCGGAACTGCATTATCTTCCGATTCGACATCCTGTAGACAATTATCACCGATAACGGAAGGCAGTTCGACAACCCAAAATTCTGGGAGTTTTGCCAGCAATATCACATTTCTCACTGGCTCATCTCAGTCGAACATCCCCAGTCCAATGAAGAAGCCGAGGTCACCAATCGGACAATCCTGCATGGGCTGAAGACCTGGCTGAACGACGCCAAGGGACTTTGGGCAGAAGAGCTCCATTCAGTACTTTGGGCTTATCGGATGACCGCCCGAACGGCGACCGGGGAGACTCCATTCAACCTAACTTATAAAAGTGAAGCCATCATCCCCGTTGAGATCTCTTTGCAATCTTTACGGATTGATCACGGTGCCGAGCCGACCAACTCTGAACAGCGGAGGGCTGACCTAGACCTACTTGAAGAAACCAGACTCCAAACGGGCTTGAAGATGGCGGCCTACCATCAAAAGATGGCCAAATATTACAATTCACGAGTCAAGGCGCGAATTTTACGAGTCGGAGATCTAGTCTTACGGAGGGTGGAGATTTTGAGACCGACCGAGCAAGGAAAACTCTCACCAAATTAGGAGGGCCCTTATCGAGTCATTGAAGTGATTCGAGTCGGGACATACCAACTCGAACATCTGGATGGGTGGTAGATAGTTCATCCGTGGAATGTAGACAACCTTCGCAAGTATTATCAATAAAGTCTACACCTTCTTTTATGAAGCACCTTCGAAAGACTGACTCCGGTCGACAAAGGCTCTAGGGCAGCCCACCTCCGAAAGACCGACTCCAGTCGGCAAAGGCTCTAGGACAGCCCACCTCTGAAAGACCGACTCTGGTCGGCAAAGGCTCTAGGGCAGCCCACTTCCGAAAGATCGACTCCGGTCGGCAAAAGCTCTAGGACAGCCCACCTCCAAATGATCGACTCCGATCGGCAACATCTCTCAGATTCGGATGAGCCGACGGACCAACACTTGGGAAGAAAAATCCTAAGAATATCGGTCTGGCCTGAGCTACTGTCCGTCGTCCGGTCTCCAACATCTCTTGGATTCGGACTAGTTGACGGACCAACACTTGAAAAGAAAAATCCTAAGAATATCGGTCCGGCCTGAGCTACTGTCCATCATCCGGTCTCCAACATCTCTCGGATTCGAACGGGCCGACGGACCAACACTTGGGAAGAAAAATCCTAAGAATATCGGTCCGGCCTGAGCTACTATCCGTCGTCCGGTCTCCAACATCTCTCGGATTCGGACGAGCCGACGGACCAACACTTGGAAAGAAAAATCCTAAGAATAGCGGTCTGGCCTGAGCTACTGTCCGTCGTCCGGTCTCCAACATCTCTCAAATTTGGACGAGCCGACAGACCAACACTTGGAAAGAAAAATCCTAAGAATATCGGTCCGGCCTAAGCTACTACCCGTCGTCCGATCTCCAACATCTCTCGAATTCGGACGAGCCGACGGACCAACACTTGGAAAGAAAAATCCTAAGAATATTGGTCCGACCTGAGCTACTGTCCGTCGTCCAGTTTCCAACATCTCTCGGATTTGGACGAGCCGACGGACCAACACTTGGAAGAAAAATCCTAAGAATATCGATCCGGCCTGAGTTACTATCTGTCGTCCAATCTCCAACATCTCTCGGATTCGGACGAGCCAACAGACCAACACTTGGAAAGAAAAATCCTAAGGATATCGATCCGGCCTGAGCTACTATCTGTCGTCCGGTCTCCAACATCCTCCAGCTCGGACGAGCCGACAGACTAACACTTGAAAGAAATTCCTCAAGTATCTTAGTTCAGATCGAGCCATCGTCTAGAAGATCCTTTCGACTTTGGACGAGCCGACGGACCATCATCCTGCCTTAAGACGAAGGACTCATACTTAGAAAAGTTTATGAGTTGATAACCTATAACATGATACTGTTCAGTAACTATCCCTTGCTTTACTACCAAACTGACTAGCAATACTTAAACATATTCTTAAAGGGTAGAAGCTGCGGTCGATCCAACCAACCACTAACAAAGAAAGTGCAACAAAAATGTTTTGTATATATATGGAAGCCAGTACAAAAAGAATGGGTCAGACCTTTACAACCGATCTAGGTCTGTCCCACTAGGGTTACATTAATTATCAACTCCGCCTGGCACAGTTAGGGCCTCGGCTTCCACTTCGGTCCCCTCTGGTTCGACTGGAGTGTCTGCAGAGACACCTACCGCTCCTGCATCGGCTTCAGCTTGGGTGTCCGACCCGACCTCCACGTTGACGACTCCAGTTAGGGTCTCGGCCGTGCTGACGGTCAACTTCGCCACCTCAGCATCCTTCTCCTCCGCTATCTTTGGCAACTGAAGAAAGGAGAAATCGAGCTCCAGGAATGCGACGCTGACCTTGTCAAAGCACTCCTCATATCCGTAATCGAAGTCGACTGTGCCGGCATCATTCACCTCCTCCTTGAAGTCTTCAGAGGCCTTGTACTCCCTCATGGTTGTCTTAGCTGCCGTCTTCATCAGCTCCTTGGTCATCTTCAGTAGACCCTTCTATCGCTTTGCCTCTGCCTGATGGCCCCGTGAGTGCCTCTCGGATTCGGCCAGGCACCCCTCCTCCTCGGCTAGCCAGTAGGTTAGAGCCTTCACCTTCCTCTTCTTACTCTTTAACCTCGCCTCTCGATTAGCCTCCTGGGCCAGCGAGTCTTCCATCTACTTTTTGTGGACCTCTGACTCAACCCGCAGAGTAGATAGTTCCCCTTCGGCAGCTCGCAGGATGGATAGCTCCACCCTGGTGGCGGTCAGCGCCACCCACGCGGTGTCCCTCGCCTCCTTCGCTGCCTGCGCCCTCTTGGTCAGCTGATTCCTCTAATCGAGCAGCTCACCCAAGCCATCGTCCATTTTCAGTGTGTCATGGAGGAGCTACCGACAGTCACACAGTTAGAAATTTATAAACAACAAAGTATGGACCGGAGGCCCGAATCCAAAACTTACCCCCAGTAGGTGATGAAGAGAACTTCTAGCAGCTGCGTTCACTAACTGCTGGTCGACGTCAGTCACGGCCCTTTGGAGTTGCTGCTTGACCTGCTAGGCATCACGGATGTCACGCCGCTTCTGGCACTCTTCGTCATCAGCGACTCCATCGGACTTCCCCTCTATCGATTCAATCGACGAAGAATGTGGAGTCATCTCTGCCCCGGTCGGCACCGAGCGTGCCTCTCCCGCCCGGGCGGTTGACTGCCTAACTGAAGATGAATGCTTCGGTACCATCGCCTTTCGGTGATCCGCCAATGGCACATTGTCATCGACTCCACCGAAACCACGATAGGGGACGGTCCCTCTGCCCTTTGCTTCTTCGGCTTTCCGGGGGCTGGCTCCACCGCCCGTTGCCTCTTCGGCTCTCTAGGCGTCGGTTCGAAAATGCGGATGGCCCTCCTCTGCACCGACCGTGCTAAAATGGTCACCCGATCCGGCTTCATCTTTCCACCTGCCAGCAAACAAAGGTAAGGTCAACAAAGATGTCAGAACTAGCAAAAGAAGGAATAATAGGCTCCTCTTGACGGCCTACGTTCTACCCAGCGCTTGGTGTCGGCTGATCCTAGCCTGTTGGAGACTCTCCTCGTGGAGCAGGGGGCCGATGAACACCGGGTCCTCATCATTCAGCCTATGGAAGTCGGCCTCATCGGCCCTCAGTATCTTCCTTCCATTCGCGGTGTTCGGCCTGGGCTCTCTCCATGCCGGTTCAAAGCCCCACGGCTCTAAGCTATCTATAAAGAAATATCGGGTCTTCCATCATGAATGGCCGATAGAAACCCCCCTAGTATATTCCGGCCAAGACGGGGGCTGAACACCCACCATTCCTGACTTCGGAAGTCCTTCTTTAGCAGAAAGAAATTAGAAAATAAAGATAGCCTCGGCTCGATGCCTGCCTCCCAATAAAGGACCATGAAGCCACAAATTGCCCGAATACTATTCGGGGTCAGTTGGGAGGGCGTAACTCTATAAAAGGTGAAAACCTGGATAAAAAAGCTATGAAGCAGGAATCAGAGGCCGACTTTCAGATGGTCTTCATTCATGGGAAGGGCTCCTAAGGTCAGTGGTCCATTTACCCTCCCCTCATGGCTTGGGATGGTCAGATGCAAGGTAGACAGGATACTGTAGACAACCCTAAGGCTCTCCACCCTCTCCCGAGTCATGGTCGAAGGAATGTCGTACAGGCCTGGTTCCCTATTACCATGAGCCGAACTCCAACCACTGGAAGCCATTCTAATGGAAGTTATAAAGGAGGAAGAAGACGAATGTGGAACTAACCCGATTCTCGGGTTTCCTAAGGGAGCTAGAGCAGCGAAAGAAGGGAGTTCTCTCTCTCTCTCGCCAAACCCAGACGTAGCAGAAAATCCCCTCTAGGCATTCATCCCTCCCTTTTATAGGCGCCAGGGAGCGGCCTCCCAACGCCTCTCGGGCACCACGACCCTATAGCAGACGGCGTGACTCCCGAGTTTGGCGAGAACCCGATGGTACACGTCGGATCGCGAGGGTCGCGATCTGCATGACCGTCGAAGCAACGGTGGATGGACTACCTCGAACTCCATGCCAACCTGGTGCGGGCACCAGACTCAGAAGAAGACTTCAGAGCTCCATCTGGATCTCTGATTGACATTGCCCGAGAAATTAGGGTTTGTAATAAAGGTTGACCTGGTCAACCAGTTTATTTATTTTTATTTATTTCTTGAGTCACCATTTAAATTTTGTTGAGTCATGTTGACTCGGTGCAAGTCCCGATGTGGTTTCAATTTGGTCCAAAATGGTGCCACATTTGTCTTCCAATCAAATCAAGGTTCAAGCAAGTGGAGGCCACACTCCAAGCCACACGCCCAGCCACACTCCGAGCACACGCCAGAGTCCAGGAGGCACCACAGAGGCATCCCAGTGTCATGGTCCCCACACCCAAAGAAGAAAAAATCAAATTGGAAGCTAATTTAAAGGAGGCGTCCATACCTGCCTATTTTACCTAAGCAAAGAAGGAAGAAAACTTCTCTTGGAGAAGAAATCAAAGAAGGACATCCAATTGAAGTTCAAATCAAAATCAAAGAGCTTAACTTGGAGTGGAAGAAAAGAAGAAATGCCATAAGAAGAGGAGGACTCCAAATCCAAATCCAACTCCAAAGGAGGCGCCATAAAAATTCCAAAAAAAATTCCTTTATGGCCGTCCCAATTTTTTTTGAAGTCTTGGTCGACCAAGAGAGGGGGTTTTCTACCTAATCTAGAGGTTGGAAGAGTTTAGTCCCACATGGGAATTTGTACAAGCTAGGAGAAAATTTTAGGTCTATATAATAGACCTCTCTTTGTAACTTTGAAAATCAATGAAGAAAAATTATTTTTGCTATTCTCTTGTGTTGAGTGACCTAGGTTTCTCTTCTTCCGTACTATTCTAAGTGTTGAGCTCCGTGAGGGGGTAATCCGGGTTCCATTGGAGCCTTGAGGAGGTGAGAGATCTCCATCTTTATCCAAAACCCTAGGTTAGCCACTTGAAATTCCAAAACCCTAGCCGCCCTTCATTATTTTCAATCCATCAAACCCTAGCTCCATCCATCTCCCACGGCCTCTCTCTCTCTACAAGTCCAGGCCATCCACCTTCATCCAGATCCAGTCCGGCTACTTCAGATCCAGAGCAAGTTCCAAGGAAAATCACATCAGCTTCCAGGAGAATCCAGTTTTCAGCAATTTCAATCTTCAAGTTCATCAACCTGGTAAATCTTTCCCTTGACTCTCTGATTCCATCAATTGTTTTTCTTCTCTTCTAGATCTTGAGTTCAGGAGAAGCCAACCGACCAAAGGACCAATATTGGAGGATCCATTACGAAGATATCTGAATCCGGGATCCAACAATCTGCTCGGGAGAGTTCCTCCACCAAAATCTGTGAAGATCATTGTCTGGTTAGATAAACCATCTCTTCTCTTTATTTCTGTTCTGTTGAAAGTTCGGAGTGAAACCCTAGGTCTGGGAGTTTCTCAACCCCCAGCGATCCATTGCTTCTGAACTACTCTGATAATTTAGTTTCCTTAAAATTGTGCTTTCAATTATCATATTAGTATCTTTCAATGTTAGGTTAACTTTTCTTTGATTTGAAGCCAACTTCTACAAACATATAAAAACAACAAAAAAATTAGTTAATCTTAATTTACTTCTGCATCGCGTCCCTTTATTTGTTCTGTATCATTTTTGGTATCAGAGCCCAGTCTAGGGTTTCTGATTTGCTTGCTTGCTTTGATTGTTCTCTTTTTATTTTGTCTGCTCGAAGTAGACTCCCCAGGACGTCCGGTCCTAGGAACTAAGCGAGGCGCAAGCCTCCTCCTCCCATTCCATGGGGTGTTCCTAGGGCGTGTAGGAGATCCATTGGGTTATAACTTCGTAGCAGGGATTATAAACGGGGAAGACAATCTAGTTGCAGCCCGTAATTTCCCTGTTGTCTGAATTATTTCTCCTTGCATAAAACTCCGAATTGCATGATTTTTACTTCGTTGAAACCAGTATAATTGAACCTACTTTTCATAATTTTTTTGTGATTTATTGGTTTCGGTAAAAATTCTGAGAATTAAAATACAGCAACTCTATTTTTTGTGTTCTGCAATTCAATTCTTTTTGGAGTGATCATCTCATAATTTACTTAAGGGAAATTGAGCATCTAAGATAAGGGGAGGAGTTGATTACCTCTCCTTAGCCCAAAACCACCATCCAATCATTCGAACCTAGACCTAATTTAAAATCAGTTAGACCTAATTTGCCCTAGTGGGCTAGGGACACCAATTGGTCGGGTCTAGGCTAGTGTTGAGTCAGTTTGCCGAGTTATTCTGTGTGTACTTAGCACTCAGTGTCTAAAACGGTGGTTTAGGGACTACGTCCCGAAGGGCTTGTGTGCTGGTCCGCCTACCTGGCCAATCACTGATTGGTGTCTAGGATTGGCATTCAGGGACCTAACACTCCCCTTACACCTGCCTGGCTGAGTCCTGAGTTACTACAGGCTAGCTTGCCACTCTGATTGGGCATCTAGTTTGGACTCTAGGTCTAGTGATCCAGTAGTCGATTTAGTCTAGACTCATTTTGTATGCTTGCTTGAATCATCATGTCTACCCGGAATAGAGTGCCCTACCAACCTGGTCAAACCCAACCTGATTTAGAGGCCATGGTTAGAGCTCTTACTGAGAGCATGAACAAGTTAAGCCAGGATTTGACTGCTACTGTTACCCAGTGTAAAGAACAAGTCCATGAGAATTTTACCCAGCTTAGGGATCAAGTCCAAGTCCTTGAGAAACGTAGACATCAAAATTGGATCCCTGATCCAAAATTTAATAGGCCCCAACCTCATCCATACCAGGAACCTAGGAGGACCTTATACCGTGATCCCGAGCATAACCTTAGGAAGCCTAACCATGATATCTATAGTGTGGATCGTGTCTATGAGAGGTCCTTACAATATTCTAGACCAGTCACTCAACAACCCAAGTCTTCTAGATCAAACCATTTAGATCCACACCCATGCCCAAGTAAGGTCTCTACTAGCTTGAAACCCAGTGTGACCCAGGTTCCTATATCACAAGAATGTTTGTTTTGTGGAGAAAGAGGCCATAAATCTAGTCAGTGCCCATGCATAGGACTGGCTTGTGCACAGCTAAGTGGTAAGAATCCTAAGGATGACATTAATAAGGGAGAACCCAAGCCTACCAATGAGGAAGAAAGGTTAGGTATGACAAGCCTAGAATCAGTTGACCCGATTACCACTGACCCGAAACCCATTGAAGATGGCATCGAGGAAGTATATGATGCTGGCTTGAGTCTAGTTGATGAATGTGAGGGGGAAGAACTTGAAGAATATGACATCGATACTATTGGTTCCTTACCTGAGGAGACCTTGGAGAGCAACCAAGTGGTGGGACCTAGTTCAGAAATTCAAGAGATTTGTGAGAATCAGGTTCCTTTAGTCAAATACCCCCAGGAAGAACTCATAGTGTTAGCCCGAGCTATCAGTTCGTACCCTCTAATGATAGTCATTCCCCAAGTACCAATTGAAGATCTTTGCACTGAACAGTTTAAGTTTGCCCACCCTATGGTAGATCCTCTCCTTAGGATGACTGAATCAAGCCTCTTACAATTGGACCTTGTCCCATGCCCAGCCACTAAGGTCTCTCCCATAATCTCAGTTGAACATCCTTGTCTTGAGTGGATTGATTCTCCCAGTCCTGTAGAAGTCCTCCTTATGACCCCAGACCCCTTCCTTCGCATGACTGACCTACCCTTCTATAGAGTATACCTTTCCTCACCCATAGGTCAAATTTCAAGTCTTGAGGTCATCATCCATAGGTCCTTCCATGAATCATTCTTTAATCCATTTCTTGAGAAAGTGGATCATTGTTTGCTTAGAGAACAAACCTTAACTATTGCAATCACATCTCCTAGGCTACTTCCCGAACCATCTCTTGATCCATTCCTAGGAATAGCAAACTTTTCCTTTCGAAAGGATGACCAGTTGACACTCATAGATAACCATTCAAACCTTCAGGTCACCACCTTTAGTCAGCAGGTAATTCGTGACTCCACCTCATATTTCCTTCCTTTCTCTAGGACTTCCAATGCTTCTTACACCACCCAAGTTTACTTTGTCGAAGTCTTTAGAGTGAACCACGTGTCGGAACCTATTAGGTTTGCCACCTACTTCTGGAAGACCTTATGGCACCTACTAGGCACCCATGATAAGTTTTCATGCTCTGCATGCCCTCCTCCGACCCAAGGTCAAACCTAGAGAGCCTTAGTTTGTTAGGTTTAGACCTAGGGTTCCTTTGGAATAAAGTCCATTCTTTAGGAATGCGTCGTCAGTCTAGTTTAGTTTTTCTTGACCTTTTACTAGGCTTTGGCTCAGATTTTGGTTTGATTGAGAGCACCAGGAATTGGGATTTGTATTTTGTCCAGGACTAAATTTGCATACAATGACTCGGTCAATAGGTCTACGGGTAAGAGTCCATTTGAAATTGTACATGGGTACAAACCTCACACACCTCTTGACCTAGTCCCTTTACTTGTCCACACTCGAGTCTCCGAATCTGCTGAGAATTTTGCACAGCATGTAAAAGACTTGCATAAAGAAATTCATGCCAAAATAAATTTAAGTAATGAAACTTATAAGAAGTTGGCTGATACTCAAAGGCGAGTCAAATCTTTTGTTGAGGGAGACTATGTGATGATTAGGTTAAGGCCTGAACGGTTTTCTCCTGGAACCGTTAGAAAGTTACATGCTAGGGGAGCTGGACCATTTAGAGTGGTAAAGAGAGTAGGATCCAATGCCTATGTGCTCGAGTTGCCTCCAGAACTAGGCATTAGCTCTACTTTCAACATTACAGACTTAGTAGAGTACAGGGAGCCAGCTGTGATTCCTAGTAAGCCTTTTGAGCCTAACCCAATCATTGAGAGTGATCCCGACCCTGTGTGTCCACCAACAAACTGGCCAGTGAGGAAAGAGCAGATTGAAAAGATCCTGGATGATCAGGTTATCTCTACTCGTAATCGAGGATACCAAAGGTACCTGGTCCGCTGGCAAGGAAGGCCAGATTCTGATGACTCTTGGATCTCCCGAGAAGAATTACAAGAATTGGACCCAGACCTCTTGGAGAGATACCAGAGCCAACTTGAGCCTTACTCGACGGGGTCGAGTTCCTCCCACCCCGGGAGAATTGGTGCGGGCACCAGACTCAGAAGAAGACTTCAGAGCTCCATCTGGATCTCTGATTGACATTGCCCGAGAAATTAGGGTTTGTAATAAAGGTTGACCTGGTCAACCAGTTTATTTATTTTTATTTATTTCTTGAGTCACCATTTAAATTTTGTTGAGTCATGTTGACTCGGTGCAAGTCCCGATGTGGTTTCAATTTGGTCCAAAATGGTGCCACATTTATCTTCCAATCAAATCAAGGTTCAAGCAAGTGGAGGCCACACTCCAAGCCACACGCCCAGCCACACTCCGAGCACACGCTAGAGTCCAGGAGGCACCACAGAGGCATCCTAGTGTCATGGTCCCCACACCCAAAGAAGAAAAAATCAAATTGGAAGCTAATTTAAAGGAGGCGCCCATACCTGCCTATTTTACCTAAGCAAAGAAGGAAGAAAACTTCTCTTAGAGAAGAAATCAAAGAAGGACATCCAATTGAAGTTCAAATCAAAATCAAAGAGCTTAACTTGGAGTGGAAGAAAAGAAGAAATGCCATAAGAAGAGGAGGACTCCAAATCCAAATCCAACTCCAAAGGAGGCGCCATAAAAATTCCAAAAAAAATTCCTTTATGGCCGTCCCAATTTTTTTTGAAGTCTTGGTCGACCAAGAGAGGGGGTTTTCTACCTAATCTAGAGGTTGGAAGAGTTTAGTCCCACATGGGAATTTGTACAAGCTAGGAGAAAATTTTAGGTCTATATAATATACCTCTCTTTGTAACTTTGAAAATCAATGAAGAAAAATTATTTTTGCTATTCTCTTGTGTTGAGTGACCTAGGTTTCTCTTCTTCCGCACTATTCTAAGTGTTGAGCTCCGTGAGGGGGTAATCCGGGTTCCATTGGAGCCTTGAGGAGGTGAGAGATCTCCATCTTTATCCAAAACCCTAGGTTAGCCACTTGAAATTCCAAAACCCTAGCCGCCCTTCATTATTTTCAATCCATCAAACCCTAGCTCCATCCATCTCCCACGGCCTCTCTCTCTCTACAAGTCCAGGCCGTCCACCTTCATCCAGATCCAGTCCGGCTACTTCAGATCCAGAGCAAGTTCCAAGGAAAATCACATCAGCTTCCAGGAGAATCCAGTTTTCAGCAATTTCAATCTTCAAGTTCATCAACCTGGTAAATCTTTCCCTTGACTCTCTGATTCCATCAATTGTTTTTCTTCTCTTCTAGATCTTGAGTTCAGGAGAAGCCAACCGACCAAAGGACTAGTATTGGAGGATCCATTACGAAGATATCTGAATCCGGGATCCAACAATCTGCTCGGGAGAGTTCCTCCACCAAAATCTGTGAAGATCATTGTCTGGTTAGATAAACCATCTCTTCTCTTTATTTCTGTTCTGTTGAAAGTTCGGAGCGAAACCCTAGGTCTGGGAGTTTCTCAACCCCCAGCGATCCGTTGCTTCTGAACTACTCTGATAATTTAGTTTCCTTAAAATTGTGCTTTCAATTATCATATTAGTATCTTTCAATGTTAGGTTAACTTTTCTTTGATTTGAAGCCAACTTCTACAAACATATAAAAACAACAAAAAAATTAGTTAATCTTAATTTACTTCTGCATCGCGTCTCTTTATTTGTTCTGCATCACAACCGCTCGGATATCGCCACGTGGCCCACGCCGCACCAGGAGCTCGATGGGCATGCATTTGTGGACTGGCAACCATCATGCACCGTATCGACAATAACTGCCTCCTCTGCCATCGCCAATCCAGTGCTGACACCTGTCCAGGGGCGAAGATTCAGAGCAGAAGGTGACCGGTTGCCGCACACCAAATCGGATTTGCCATCATTTTGAGAACTGGCATATTTATTGCCAAATGGTGCCCTTGTCCTTCGAGCCTGTAGACCCACTTGAAGGCCTAGGGCAAGGGGGGCAACTGTTATACCTCACCGGCCCACTGTCAGGCTAGACCGGCCCCTCTTTGCAGTTCGACCGGGCTGCTCTTCTGAAGCTCCGACGGACACACCCCAGCCGAAGTCCAACCTACTGGAGTAGAGGTCCAAACGACCCATTCCTACTATGGTCCGGCCCACTGTTCTCCTTCGGAAGTCTGACCCACTAGAGTAGAGGTTCGAACGACCCATTCCTGCTATGGTCTGGCTCACTATTCTCCTTCGGAAGTCCCGACAGACACTCCCTATTGGAGGACCGGTTGGCCCTCCCAGTTGGCATCCGACCGACTCACTCCAGGGCCTAGAGAATTCCAGAAACCTCTTTTGGTTGTAATGGAATCCTACCACGTCAGCAACGCTGCTCCACTGCTCCCACGACGCTGCCTTATCCGGGCACCACGTGGCCACTCTCCAGATCCATCTAGGGGCAAATCGATCATTTTCAGACTCCTTCCTAATAGATTTTGGAATGTTCCACACCTATATAAGGTACCTGGGGGATCCCGTTTCGAGCTAAGTACACTCTCCTCTTTCTCTATACTATTCTCTCTTCGATTCCTCTATTCTGTTGCTCTCAGGCTCCTGCTAACTTAGACATCGGAGTGTCCACCGCCAGAGCACCACCGGTGCTTGGGGGACTTTGTTGCAGGTCGACCAGGAGAGGAGCACTCCAATGCAGCTGACCAAACCTGATCCAGGAGAAGACGCAGCAACACCAATCTTATCCTATCTAGTTTCAACCTTACATGAGGCTTATCATTTATGTATAGCAGCAGAGATACTGGCGCAACTAAATCAAGAAAGAGTATAGTAAATTATCCCAGCTTTTATAGAATTCATACCTATAAAAGTTAATGCAGTTGTTGGCTTACAAAAGAAGCTGCGATTCTCATATGGATTTAAGAATGTCCACAAGTGAAACTCATGTCAAGGATGGAGTTAGATCAAAGGCCACAGGTGCTGTGTTGCTAGATTTGGGCCATAATTAGGTTGGCGGGTCATGTCGCACGTTAGGAGTTTCAAAAACTCCTTAAGCCCCATCATGATTCGCACGGGCATTCCACGAACACTCCGTGCGGACATGCATTACGCGATTCCTTTATTTTTTTTTTAACGTTTCATACATTTACAGTATTTTAATTTTTTAATTAACTTTGTAACGGTCATAATGATCATTTTATTTATTTTATATTTAATAAAATAATGGCTATTTTGAGAATATTTTTGAAATTTTTTTCTAAGTTTTTGAATCTATAAATAGGTCTCTACTCCAGCCCTGCAAGGCATTCAAAAATTCTAAGCTCTTCGTCTTCTATATTTTTCTATTTAAAAAATCTCTAAGATTCTTTCTCTCTCCTACCTTGCTCACTTTAAATTTTTTTGGACTAAAGACAGTTGTCACTGACGAGCATTGAAGTTTTTAGCTTTCAGCTTATACCTTGGAGGAGAGTATGTGGTTTAATCATTCTTCGCATGAGAAGGAGACTAAATCTCTTTTAGGACAGTGGATCTATCTACCTCCTAGACCAGATGTCATAACTTTATTCTATTATAATTGAATTATTTTATTACACCAAGATTATTCTGCCACACATGCCAAAAAAATATTTTCAAATATTTTAAAATTACATAAATTAATACACACACACACACACACACATATATATATATATATATTTTCATACATCACCGCTAATAATCTAAAGGAAATTTGATATAGTTTGTAATGTATGTATATAAATATAATCGTTTGTACTCAATTATAATTTACTTAGCCTGTATACTTTATTAAAAAAATATATTTTTTTAGTTATGTATAATATAATATCTATTTCTTCTATATTATGTAAAATTAATTGAAGATCCCCATTGAACCTGTACTCAGCATGCAAATTAATTTTTAAAAGACTATACAAACAAATTAATCAAAGTCTTAAAAATTTAGAGATAAATAACTTAATTAAAAATCTTGGCAAACCATATATCCGATCATATTGGTGATCATTTAAACAAAATTTTAATTTTAAAAAAAATTAGGAGACATTTTTAGAAAATATACAAAAAATATTTAAATTATTTAAATAAATCCTTAATAAAATTATTTTTATTCTCCAGATCTTTCTTTCTGAACCCAACTTAGATCCAATGACAACCCTTAGGGATGACATCATTAGTCTTAAACCTGAAAAATTTGATGGATCCCATTTTAGGAAGTGGCAAAATCAAATAATATTTTGGCTAACTACCTTAGAACTCTAATCAGTGATTGACCAATCCACCTGTTCCTCTAGTTCAACTACACCAACTATCCTAGAAGAGGATTACCTATATAAAGGTAGAATCCTTAGTACCTTGTCTGACTCACTCTATGATATTTACCTGTCGATTAAGAGTGCGAAAGAATTATAGGATACTCTAGAGTCTGAATATGGCATTGATGATACTAGGGTTGAACGATTCAACACTGCATCATTTTTTAGATTTAATATGGTAGAAGATAAACCCATTAATAACCAGCTCACCAATTCCAAGAGTATCTTAAAAAACTTCAAGCTAATGGAGACAAATTCTCTAAAGGATTTAAGGTCTCCAGCTTTCTAGATAAAATGCCTCCTTGAAATGGCTTTGTAAAATGTTAGCTCCAAAAACAAAGAGGGCTAACCCTAGTCTAACTTCTAAACTCAATTACGATAGAAGATCAATATAGATCTAAAATCCAATAAACTAGAATTCTAAGTGTCCAAGCTAACCTAACTCAACAATACTAGACCAACAACAATACTAAACTAAAATCAAAATCTAGATTTCAACCAAACCACCAATACTAATCAAACCAACCTAACCATTCTAACCCAAATAAGTTCAAACCTAAAGGTAAAACCTTTAAAGCCAATAATATTAGATCAAATAAGTCTGCCCAAGGTCCAGTGAAAGGTTTTGTTTTGTATGTAGGAGGACAAACCATCTTACAAGTGACTGCTTTCAATGGAAGAAGGAACCTCTTCGCAAACCTTCTACTTCCTTCGGATCCCAAGCTCATATAGTTGAAGGTCCAAAAGACTCCACCTTTAGGTCAGTGAGCTCGAACCCTGAAATTAATATTACTTCTTCCAACCTTGATTGGTGGTTGGATTCAAGAGCTAATTAATGTTCATATTTATTTTAATCGCTCCTGGTTTACTACTTTTCAAGACTCAAGTGGAGGTGTGATCTTAGAAAATAATACAGCCACCAGGATCGTGGAACAAGATCGAGTCAACCTGAAGATGACATTAGAAAAAGTTCTCACCCTGATGGATGTGCTATACATTCCAGATCTTAGAAAGAATCTCGTTAGCGGGTCTCAACTGGTTCAGAGGAGATACAAAATTATTCTTGATTATAATAAAATTATAATAACCAATAATAATGCCTTTATAGAAAATGGATATGTATGTGAAGACTTATTCAAACTGAATGTAATAAATTCTTTTATTAATAAAGTTAAGAATTAAATTTATTTTATAAATAAGTCTAAACAAACTTTGTGGCATGATAGGTTGGGTCATGTATACTTAGAAAAGGTCAAACATATTATGGAAGTAAAACTAATTCCTAAATCAAATTTAGATTCATCTAAATGTAAAATATGTGCTAAATCTAAATAATCAAGAAAATCATTCAAATCAGTTAAAAAAAACTCCTCAATCATGGAGTTAATACATAGTGATATATGTGATTCCACCAAGACTGTAATCCATGGTAGCAATAGATACATAGTAACCTTTATAGATGATTTTTTTAAATGTTATTACTATTACCTAATTAAATCTAAAAATGAGACCTTCAACAAGTTTAAGATTTATAAGAGTGAAGTAAAAAATTAACAAGAAAGAAAGATTAAAATTCTTAGATTTGATAGAGGAGGGTAGTATATCTCAAATGAATTCTTCTAGTTTTGTCAAGAACATTGTATAATTCATCAAGTGACTGCTCTTTACTCTCCACAGTCCAACGATATAGCTGAGCGTAAAAATTGTACCCTCATGGATATGGTAAACATTATACTTATTAGTTTTGGCTTATCTAAGAATTTATGGGGGGCAGCTTTTCTATCTTCTTGCTTATCCTAAATAGAATACCTACTAAGGATAGTGGCAAGACTTCTTATAAACTTTAGAAAGGAAGGACTCATAATCTAAACTTTCTCATAGTATGGGGGTGCCTAGCTAAGGTTAATATCCTTAAATCCAAAAAGAGAAAACTAGAACCTAAGACCATAGATTCTGTATTTATAGGCTACGCCCAAGATAGTAATGCCTATAGATTCTTAGTAATAAAATCAAAGATTAGTCATATAGTTGACAACTCAATCTTAGAAGATAGAGATGCCTCTTTCTTCGAGAATATATATTTTTTGAAACTGAAATTTTTAGATATCTCTAAATTGTAAACCATCTTCCTCTAGAGTCATAGAACCAGGACTAGAAATTAAACTTGAATTAAGAAGAGGCAAAAGAAAAAGAGTTAAAAAGGATTTTGGAGAAGACTCTTTACATTCTTAGTAGAGGGTGAACCTTCTACGTATGATGAGACAATATCATCATCAGAATCATCATATTGAAAGAAAGCTATAGATAGTAAAACTCAATCGATCTTAGAAAATAAAACTCGGATTTTAACTGATTTACTTTTAGAAAACAAATCTATACAAACAAAATAATTTTTTTAAAAAAATTAAGGCTAGATGGAATAATAGAAAGATATAAAGATAGGTTAGTAGTAAAAGGATTTAACCAAAAGAAAGACATAGATTACTTTGACACCTATGCTCCTGTAGTGAGAATAACTATCCTAAGAACTATAATAGCTTTAGACTTAATTCATAAATTAATAATCCATCAAATGAATGTAAAAACTATATTTTTAAATTAAGAATTAGAAAAAAAAATCTATATAAACCAACCTCAAAGATTTGAAATAAAAGAACAAGAACATAAAGTATGTAGACTAATCAAATCTCTTTATGATTTAAAACAAGCTCCTAGATAATGGCATATTAAGTTTGATGAAATCATCTTAAAAAATAATTTTAAAATAAATAAATATGATAAATATATAAAGACAGGATACTGATTTTATAATACTATGGTTATATGTAGATGATATACTATTATTTGGAACATCAATAAAAGTAATTCAAGAAACTAAAAGCTATTTATTTAATAATTTTGATACGAAAGACTTAGGATAAGTTGATGTAATTTTAGGAATGAAGCTTAAAAGAGTAAATAATAAAATAGCACTAAGCCTAGCATACTCAATAGAAAAATGCTTAAAAGGTTTGAGTATTTTGATTTAAATCCTATCTCCACCACTTATGATCATAGCTCTCACTTAATTAAAAATTTAGGAGAACATGTTAATCAATTAGGATACTCTCAAAGGATAGGATTCAAATTATATATTTCAAATAGAATCCATTCATATATAGCTTTTGCAGTAGGCAGACTAAGTAGGTATAATAGCAATCCTAGTAAAGAACATTGGAAAGCCTTAAAAAAATCTTTAGCTATCTAAAGGGAATCTTAGATTACTTTTTAGTGTACTCTGGTTATCCAAAAGTACTTGAGGGTTATAATGATGTCAATTGGGTAATAGATAACTTAGATGTTAAGTCCACCACTGGATATTTCTTTTTGTTAGGAGGAGTTACAATATCTTGGGACTCTTATAAATAAACAACAATCACTAGAAGTACATTGAAATCTAAATTAATAGCTCTTGATACAGCATGTACTGAAGTACAATGGATAAAAATTTGATAAATGATATAGAAATTTTTTCACCAAAAACCTCAATTTTTTTTTAAACTATGATTGTAGAGCTCTAATTGATTTGTTAAATCAACAGACAACTAATAAAAAGATAAATAATCATATCCTGATCAAGTATAAAACTGTAAGAAATAAAATGAAAAAATAATATCTTTGCAATTTATAAGACCAAAAAATAATTTGATAAATTTTTTAACTAAAGACCTTTTGAAGGCTGTGGTATCTGAGACATCGAGGGAGATGGGGCTTAAGCCCATATATTAGTCAATAGAGTAGACCCCTACCATCATGGCAACCCCATGGTTAAGATTCAAAGAAAAATGATCTCTGAGATGACGTCTAAGAGCACCGATTTAAAGTCTATCGCCATCCCATCTCTATGGCATAGTGCTCTATTATGATGGTTAGGTTGAGCATAGCTCTTAATAAATCCAAGACTGTAAGTTCAATGAAATACAATTTTATTGCATATATTCTTGGAGGATCTACTTTAGTGAGAGTAGTCATGAGACTGTAACTATGGGATCAGGGCGAATCCCTAGTAACTATCATAAAAATCAGGATAAGTATATAGCCTAGATAGCGTTACCCTGCATTATGATCAGCTCATCTTTATGCTATGTGTATTTTATACTAAATACAAGTTCAAACCTATAAGGTATTTGTACTAAACACAATAAAAGTCCAAAGTTTTATTATTTTAATTATTTAATGAATTTAAATATTTTATAAGTTTTTAAAACTTGTGAGGGATTGTCGCACATTAGAAGTTTCAAAAACTCCTTAAGCCCCAGCATGCTCCGCACGGGCATTCCGTGAATGCTCCGCGTGGATGCACATTACGCGACCCCTTTTTCCTTTTTAACATTTCATACATTTTACAACATTTTAATTTTTTAATTAATTTTGTAATGGTCATAATGGTCATTTTATTTATTTCATATTTAATAAAATAATAGCTAGTTTGAGGATATTTTTGGAATTTTCTCTAGGATTTTGTGTCTATAAATAGGTCTCTACCCTAGCCCTATAAGGCATCCAAAAATTCTAAGATCTCCCTTTCCTATATTTCTCTATTCTAAAAAATCTATAAGATTTTTTCTCTCTCTTACTTTTCCTACTTTAAAATTTTTTGAGCTGAAGATAGGCTGATCGACGTCGGTTTGAGATCATGCCACCAACGGGTATTGAAGTTTTTGGCTTTCGGGTTATACCTTGGAGGAGAGCGTGTGGTCCAATCATTCTTCGCACGAGAAGGGGACCAAATCTCCATTAGGATAGTGAATCTATCCACCTCCTAGGCCAAACTTCCTAACTTTATACTATTATAGTTGAATTATTTTATTACATCAAGATTATTCTGCTACACACACCAAAAAAATATTTTTAAATATCTTAAAATTATATATATATATATATATATATATATATATATATATGTTGCCGCCCGGATCGTTGTGGCCCGTAGCTGCTGGTGGCGTCGAGGGTCGTGCCTCCGCTTACTCGGGATGCCTTCAGTGCCTCGGGACATGCAAGAAACAACGTCAATGACCCGGGCCAGGGATTCCAGTGGGGGCACTCTAACGGTCATGTCAGTGACGATCCAGGGGAACAGATCCTCCTGGTTGAGCCCCTCGGGATGAGCTCCATGCTAAGAGGAGTGAGTGTAGTATGTATGGAAATGAGAGTGAGCTGGGAGAGGTAATGGCCGAGGTGGTAGAATCCTCCTATCTGGCCTCCCTTCCTTTTTTTTTTGTTTGCTTACTTTTGGCTTACTCTGGCTGGGTTTTTTACTTTGGCTTGCCTCGGGATCTCCTCGTGTCATCAGACGTGTGCGACGAGGTATCGTGCCATAGACGGGACGCCTCTCCTGTCAGATAGCCAGGGAAGCTTCCATATGCTCTGACATTCCTTCTGCTTGCCCCTTTCCTGGAAGCCTGACTGGACCTCGATCGATGGGTCACCACCCTCGGGACTCGCACTATCCGGTCGGGTCTTTTTCCTGGTGGTACGGCAGGTTGGTGAGGAGCATGGCGCCTTGATGTAAGCTCCCTTTCCTTCTGGTGTGAGTGACGGCCATGGGCATTAATGGCGGCATGATGGGCGATGCTGTATGACCCTCGGGAGGTTCGTCGTTGTCTTTGGAGAGGAGGCGCCGCTCCCTTGGTGGTTGGCGCCTCTGCCTGAGCTGGGGATCGAGCTGGAAAGGTGGGGCCCGCCCCCGAGGGGCTTTCCTCGAGATGGCTTGGCTGGGCGGAGGAAGGCTGAGCTCGACTCCAGACCAACGGAACTCGGCTTCGGACGACATCGACCTGACGGAGGTGGGCGGGGTGCCGCCCAGCCCAAGGGATCTGACCTCGGAGGGGCTTCTCATGGTGGAGGAGACTTGAGCTCGACTCCTGACCACGGGGCCCGACCTTAAGGGGTCCGTCTTGGATGGGGACTTGTACTCGGCTCCGGCCTAGGCATCCCCGACCCGGCAGGAACCGACCTGGTAGAGGACGGTGCTCAGCTCCGGCGGGCGACCCCATCACTCTGGGGGAGCTCAGCCCGACGAAGGGGCCCATGTTGAAAATCCAGCGTGGCGTCTGATGGGGACTCCACGTCAGTTTGCCCGCCCCATGTCAGCTATCTAGCCACATCATTTTCCCCCCACTCCCGAGATTCGTTGGCATGCGGTACTCAGGGCGAAGGGAGTAATTGCGGTGCTGATGTGGAAAGACGAAGAAATCTGGTATAATAATGATCGATATCAGCGGTGCTTCGCGCGGCGGTCCTTCGAGCCTATGCAGGGGTGCCATGCAGCCATGTTTGAGGAGCAGTTATGGCGGGCATGGAAGTCAGAGCAGCCACGGTCGGATTGAGGCGCTGGCCCCGTCGATCGATGACACATGACGAGCATCTCTTGGGAGAGCCGTAACGGTACGGTCGTGTGTAGGTTGCCTCGAAAAGAAGGGTAAGTTTTTCGAGACTTACTTTCTTTCAAATCTTTCATGCCCGGCGTCATACAGAGGTCCTCTCCTCCTTCTTCTCCGGTCGCTATCATTCTCCTAGACTCTTAGCAGGTTAGCTCCTTCTTCCTCTCCCTCCTCATCGACTAGGGGTCATTATAGGTCTTCCTTCATCCTTCTCTTCTTCTTCCATGGACCATTTTGGCCCAAACTTCCGTCCTTCCTGCCAAGCCAAGGCCGAACCCTCCTAGCCGAGGACTCCTTCTTCCTCTGATGAGGAAAGGGAGGCGGTACGCTATGAGTTCAGTAGGAGACCTTCCTACGGTCCTGTAGCCATTAGGGAACCCGGGTCTGCTCCCCCACCTCGCTTGGCTCTCCTTCCTGCTCCTCCCCCTGCTCTTGTTCCTGAACCCGAACCTCCTCGGTCGACAGGTCCCAGAGGGATTGCATTAGTGATCACCGCCAAGGATCTCGCGACCATCCGGGGTGCCTACGACATCCCCAAGTTCATCCACCTTTCTGTTCCTCATTTAGGGGAGCGGGTCACATCTAGTGGCTCTTAGCGAATTGCTTTCTATGAGGAGGCCTTCGTCGAGGGTCTCTGATTTCCTGTCCATCTTTTCTTTCTCTCTTTTCTGGCCAACTACTGCCTTGTTCTTGCCCAATTGGTCCCCAATGCTATCAGAATGATCTTCTGTTTCATCGTTCTATGTCACTTCCACGGGATCGTTGCTCGTTTCTCCCTGTTCAGGGCCTTCTTCATCCTGAAATGCCACCCTACCGAGGAGGGATGGTAATCTCTTTCTTCATGCCCTCGAGGCATTAGGTTCGAGCTCCTCTCTTCCATCAAGGGGTGGAAGAGTAGGTATTTCTTTGCCTTGATTGAAGGGATCGACTGGGTTTGGAGCGACCCAGATCGGTCTCCCAATAGGAATTCCTCTGTCGAAGTAACCGACCTCGACTTGTATGAGCTACTCAAATCGGCCGAGATCCCCTCGCTTGAGGTCCTGCTGTCGGAATGGAATCTCCACGAGGTCGGGGTCAGCTCAACGTAGGAGTCAGGTGAGTTTGACTTGGCCACCCCTTCCCTTTTTCTTTCTTCATTTTTCTCCTTCTCTCTCTTTTTTTTTTTTTGAACTTAGGATTGACCATGTCTTCTTTGGTGCAGGAATGAAATTCTCCATGGAAGAGCTGCTCTCGTTCTCCGAGGAGCGAGAGCAGGCAGCTGAAGCCGGCGAGTCTGCTTCGAAGAGGGCTCGTGCCGATGATGGTGCGAGGCTGGTGCAAGTCAGGCCAGACGCGCCGGTTTCTGAATGAAAGTGGAAGAGGGTGACCGAGCCCATCCCGAAGCCTTCAAGGCAGCACGACCCGGCCCCAGTGCCCGAGCCCGAGGTGGTCATCCAGGCCAGATCGGTTGCCGCCACCACCAGGGTGGGAGCCCCCCCTCCGGAGGTCATCGACATCGAGGAGGACGGGGAGTCAAAAGAAGTGAGGCTGGCATCCCAAGTGCGGTCCGAAGCGGCGCCGAGCTTGCAATTGGCGTTGAAGGCACCATCCATCGCCGAGGGATCCGAGTCGACGGAAAAGAGAGATAGGGACTACCGCCGAGTCCCTCTCCAGTTGGGGCCTAACATCTCCTTGATGAAGGACCCGAGCCTCGCTGAGCGGATGATGGACTTCTCAATCCAGTCCTACGACCAGCGGGAAGGGAGCGGGAGACTTCTGGACGACGTCGTCAGCTCATCCTTCACCAACCTCTATGTTGTAAGTTCCTCTCCACCCATCTTTATTGCTTCTGACCTCCTTTAGCATCATAGCTGACAGGCTTTCTTTGATGCAGCAAGGTAGAGAACTGATCCTCATCCGGGATTACTGCCGTAACTAGGCCAAAAGGGACAAGGAGTCGCAGGCGGAGCTCGAGTCCTTGAGGACCGAGGCAGGTTGAAAGGACGAGGAGACCTGGGAGGCTAACCTGAAGGTTAAGAGCCTCATGATCGAGGTCACTGACATCGCCTAGATCAAGAAGGAGCTCGAGGGAGAGCTCGAGTCGAAGAGGACCCGGTTGAAGGAGCTCCGAGCCGAGTCAGAGGCGGCAAGGGAAAGGGCCGCCTCTGCTGAGAAGAAGGCGACGGCCACTGAGAAGAGGGCTGTGAAGGCGGAGGAGAAGGCTACCGCTGTCGCTCGTTCTACTGAGATCTCAGAGAAGGGGATGGCGGTGGCGATTCGCCAGGCCGAGCGTGCGGGAGAGCAGCTGGCCGAGGCGAGGCGTCGGACGGAGGTCGCAAGGAAGGAGGGCGCCGACATGGTGGCCACTTTCAAGGCCTCCCTCGAATACATAAAGGACTTCAAGGAGGCGGTGACGGACTCCTTTGCTAAGGGGTTCACCTACTGCCGCACTCAACTTCTGGGGATCCTCTCCGAGGAGCAATTTTCCATGCTCCGGGCCCCTGGAAAAAAGGCTCCAGCTTTGGCGGTGGCTGCAGCGGGGCAGAGAGCCGCTCCAGCCGGGCCTCTCCCAGAGGTGGCCCCGGAGGCACCTGGCCGTGTCGAGCCGACCTTGGTGGCGACGACGGTCGAACTAGTGCCACAGGCGGAGACAGCTGAGTCGGTCCCGGCAATGTCAGCAGCTGAACCAGTCCCTCCGGCGAAGGCCGCTCAGGAAGGTGCCCCCGCAGTGGAGGTGGAGGAGGGGAAGTCACAACTGTGCACCACCCAAGGAAGGATCCGGCTCAATAGGGTAGGACTCCTTATAGGAATTTTTCTTCTTTTTGTTGGAACAGGCTGCCTGGCTTGTCAGGGCCCAGGGGATAATGTAATGTATTTCTTTCAAGTAATAAAAAATAGTTCGATCAATACGACGTTTTCTTCTTCTCATGGTGTGAATGTTTTCTCTCCTCTCCCCTTCTCCTCCCTTTTCTTTCCTTCTCCTTTTTTTTTCTAGTGCAGGGAGGTCGGAAAGGAGAGCTCCATCTTGTATGGGCTCGAGCCTCACTGTCTTGGAGCTAGGCTCGAGACTCCGATGCCGGAGAACGGTGGCTCCGTGCTTGAGAGCCTGAGGGAGCACATGAGGGCTTCTCAGGTCTTGAATGCCTTGGAGCTGGGTTCGAGGCTTGAGCGCCTGAGGGCTTTTCAGGTCTTGGTGCTGGAGGACTTTTCTCCGGGCTTGGGTGCCTTGGAGCTGGGCTCGAGGCTTGATTGCCTGAGGGCTTCTCAGGTCTTGGTGCCGGAGGACTTTTCTCCAGGCTTGGGTGTTTTGGAGCTGGGCTCGAGGCTTGATTGCCTAAGGGCTTCTTAGTTCATGGTGCCGGAGGAATTTTCTCTGGGGTTGGGTGCCTTGGAGCTAGGCTCGAGGCTTGAGTGCCTGAGATCGGGGCTCAAGAGTTGTCATCTAGGAGCTGGGCTCGGAGATGCGCTGGTCGGAGAGCTGGGCTCTGGGTTTTGATGCCTGAGGACATGGCTCAGGTGTTGCCATCTTGGAGTTGGGCTTGGAGACGTGCTGGCCGGAGAGCTGGGCTTCGAACTTGAGTGCCTGAGGTCGGGGCTCAGGAGTTGTCCTCTCGAAGCTGGGCTCGGATGCGTGCTGGCCAGAGAGCAGGGCTCCAGATTTTGATGCCTAAGGACATGGCTCAGGAGTCGCCATCTTGGAGCTGGGCTAGGAGGCATGCTGGCCGGAGAGCTAGGCTCCATATTTGGATGCTTGAGGACATGGCTCAGGAGTTGCGGTCTTGGAGCTGGGCTCGGAGATGTGCTGGACGGAGAGCTAGGCTTTGGATTTGGATGCTCGAGGACATGGCTCAGGAGTTGCCATCTTGGAGCTGGGCTCGAAAACGTGCTGGTCGGAGAGCTGGGCTCCGAATTTGAGTGCCTGAGGTCAGGGCTCAGGAGTTGTCATCTCGGAGCTGGGCTCGGAGATGCGCTGGCTGGAGAGCTGGGCTCCGGGTTTTGATGCCTGAGGATATGGCTCAGGAGTTTCCATTTGGAGCTGGGCTCAGAGACGTGCTGGCCAAAGAGCCGGGCTCCAAATTTGAGTGCCTGAGGTCGGGGCATAGGAGTTGTCATCTCGGAGCTGGGCTCGGAGATGCACTGGCCGGAGAGCTGGGCTTCGAGTTTTGATGCCTGAGGACATGGCTCAAGAGTTGCCATCTTGGAGCTGGGCTTGGAGACGTGCTGACCGAAGAGTTGAGCTCCGAATTTGGATGCCTGAGGACATAGCTCAGGAGTTGCCATCTTGGAGCTGGGCTCGGAGACGTGCTAGCCGGAGAGTTGGGCTCCGAAATTGAGTGCCTGAGGTCGGGGCTCAAGAGTTGTCATCTTGGAGCTGGGCTCGGAGGTGTGCTGGCCGGAGAGCTAGGCTCCGAATTTGGATGCCTGAGGATATGGCTCAGGAGTTGTCATCTCGGAGCTGGGCTCGGAGACACGCTTGCCAGAGAACTGGGCTCCGGGTTTTGATGCCTGAGGACATGGCTCAGGAGTCGTCGTCTTGGAGCTGGGCTCGGAGGCGTGCTAGCGGAGAGCTGGGCTCTAGATTTGGATGCCTGAGGACATGTCTCAGTAGTTTCCATCTTGGAGCTGGGCTCGGAGACGTGCTAGCTAGAGAGCTGGGCTCCGGATTTGAGTGCCTGAGGTTGGGGCTCAGGAGTTGTCATCTCAAAGCTGGGCTCAGAGACTCGCTGGCCGGAGAGCTGGGCTTCGGATTTGGATGCCTGAGGACATGGCTTAGGAGTTGTCATCTTAGAGCTGGTCTCGGAGATGCATTGGCCGGAGAGCTGGGCTCCGGATTTGGATACCTGAGGATATGGCTCTGGAATTGCTATTTGGAGCTGGGCTCGGAGACGTGTTGGCCAGAGAGCTGGGCTCCAGATTTGAGTGCTTGAGGGCTTCTCAGGTCTTGGTACCGGAGGACTTTTTCCCAGGCCTGGATGCCTTGGAGCTGGGCTCGAGGCTTGAGCGCCTGAGGAATTCTCAACTCTGGGTGCCGGAGGACTTTTCTCTAGGCTTGGATGCCTTGGAGCTGGGCTCGAGGCTTGAGTTCTTGAGGGCTTCTGAGGTCTTGGTGCCGGAGGACTTTTCTCTAGGCTTGGATGCCTTGGAGCTGGGCTCGAGGCTTGAGTGCCTGAGGGCTTCTCAGGTCTTGGTGCTGGAGGACTTTTCTCCAGGATTGGATGCCTTGGAGCTGGGCTCGAGGCTTGAGTGCCTGAGGTCGGGGCTCAGGAGTTGTCATCTCGGAGCTGGGCTCGGAGATGCGCTGGTCGGAGAGCTGGGCTCCAGGTTTTGATGCCTGAGGACATGGCTCAGGAGTTGCCGTCTTGGAGCTGGGCTCGGAGACGTGCTGGCTGGAGAGCTGGGCTCCGAATTTGAGTGCCTGAGGTCGGGGCTCAAGAGTTGTCGTCTCGGAGCTGGGCTCGGAGATGCGCTGGCCGGAGAGCTGGGCTCCAGGTTTTGATGCCTGAGGACATGGTTCAGGAGTCACCGTCTTGGAGCTGGGCTCGGAGACGTGCTGGCCAGAGCTGGGCTTCGGATTTGGATGCTTGAGGACATGGCTCAGGAGTTGCCATCTTGGAGCTGGGCTTGGAGATGTGCTGGCCGGAGAGCTGGGCTTCGAACTTGAGTACCTGAGGTCGGGGCTCAGGAGTTGTCCTCTCGAAGTTGGGCTTGGAGGCGTGCTGGCCAGAGAGCTGGGCTCGGAGGTGTGCTGGCCGGAGAGCTGGGCTCCAGATTTGGATGCCTGAGGACATGGCTCAGGAGTTGCCATCTTGGAGCTGGGCTCGGAGATGTGCTGGCCGAAGAGCTGGGCTCCTGATTTGGATGCTTGAGGACATGGCTCAGGAGTTGCCATCTTGGAGCTGGGCTCGGAGATGTGCTGGCCGGAGAGCTGGGCTCCGGATTTGAGTGCCTGAGGTCGGGGCTCAGGAGTTGTCATCTCGGAGCTGGGCTCGGAGACGTGCTGGCCGGAGAACTGGGCTCTGGGTTTTGATGACCGAGGACATAGCTCAGGAGTTGCCATCTTGGAGCTGGGCTCGGAGATGTGCTGGCCGGAGAGTCAGGCTCCAGATTTGAGTGCCTGAGGTCAGGGCACAGGAGTTGTCATCTCGGAGCTGGGCTCGGAGATGCACTGGCCAAAGAGCTGGGCTCCGTGTTTTGATGCCCGAGGACATGGCTCAGGAGTCACCGTCTTGGAGCTGGGCTTGGAGACGTGCTGGCCGGAGAGCTTGGCTCCAGATTTGGATGCCTAAGGACATGGCTCAGGAGTTGCCATCTTGGAGCTTGGCTCGGAGGCATGCTGGCTGGAGAGCTGGGCTCCAGATTTGGATGCTTGAGGACATGGCTCAGGAGTTGCCGTCTTGGAGCTGGACTCGGAGACGTGCTGGCCGGAGAGCTGGGCTCCAGATTTGGATGCTTGAGGACATGGCTCAGGAGTTGCCATCTTGGAGCTAGGCTCGGAGACGTGCTGGCCGGAGAGCTGGGCTCCGGATTTGAGTGCCTGAGGTCAAGGCTCAGGAGTTGTCATCTCGGAGCTGGGCTCGGAGACGTGCTGGCCGGAGAGTTGGGCTCCAAAATTGAGTGCCTGAGGTCGGGGCTCAAGAATTGTCATCTTGGAGCTGGGCTCGGAGGCATGCTGGCCGGAGAGCTAGGCTCCGGATTTGGATGCCTGAGGACATGGCTCAGGAGTTGTCATCTTCAGAGCTGGGCTTGGAGACGTGCTTGCCGGAGAGCTGGGCTCCGAGTTTTGATGCCTGAGGATATGGCTTAGGAGTCACCGTCTTGGAGCTGGGCTCGGAGGCGTGCTGGCCGGAGCGCTGGGCTCCAGATTTGGATGCCTGAGGACATGGCTCAGGAGTTGCCATCTTGGAGCTGGGCTCGGAGATGTGCTGGCCAGAGAGCTGGGCTCCGGATTTGAGTGCCTGAGGTCAGGGCTCAGGAGTTGTCATCTCAGAGCTGGGCTCAAAGACGCACTGGCTAGAGAGCTGGGCTCCGGATTTGGATGCCTGAGGACATGGCTTAGGAGTTGTCATCTCGGAGCTGGTCTCAGAGACGTGCTGGCCGGAGAGCTGGGCTCCGAATTTGGATGCCTGAGGACATGGCTTAGGAATTGCTGTCTTTGAGCTGGGCTCGGAGACGTGCTGGCCAGAGAGCTGGGCTCCGGATTTGAGTGCCTGAGTGCTTCTCAGGTCTTGGTGCCGGAGGACTTTTCCCCAGGCCTAGATGCCTTGGAGCTGGGCTCCAAATTTGAGTGCCTGAGGGCTTCTCAGGTCTTGGTGCCGGAGGACTTTTCCCCGGGCCTAGATGCCTTGGAGCTGGGCTCGAGGCTTGAGTGCCTGAGGAATTCTCAGGTCTTGGTGTTGGAGGACTTTTCTCCGGGCCTAGATGCCTTGAAGCTGGGATCGAGGCTTGAGTCCCTGAGGGCTTCTAAGGTCTTGGTGCCGGAGGACTTTTCTCCAGGCTTGGATGCCTTGGAGCTGGGCTCGAGGCTTGAGTGCCTGAGGGCTTCTCAGGTCTTGGTGCCGGAGGACTTTTCTCCGGGCTTGGATGCCTTGGAGCTGGGCTTAAGGCTTGAATGCCTAAGGGCTTCTCAGGTCTTGGTGCCAGAGGACTTTTCTCCGGGGTTGGATGCCTTGGAGCTGGGCTCAAGGCTTGAGTGCTTGAGGGCTTCTCAGGTCTTGGTGCTGGAGGACTTTTCTCCGGGCCTGGTGCCTTGGAAGTAGGGCCTGAGTGCTTAGCAGACATGATTAGTACAAAAATGAGTTTCTCGGAACGAGTATACCTGATCTCTGCATCGCGGAGGATTTTGCTGGTGTAGTACACCGGGTTTTGAGATCCAACCTGATCTATGCAGACGAGGACCGAGCTGACGGCCCTGGGTATAACCGCCAGGTAGAGTAGGAGCTCTTCCCCTTCTTTTGGTCTAAATAGCAGAGGTGAAGAGGCCAGGACCTCCTTCAGGTCTTCAAAGGTCGTCGTGCACTCTTCAGCCCAGGTGAAGTCATGCATTTTGCACAACACCTTGAAGAAAGGGAGGCAGCGGTCAGCCGATCTCGAGATGAACCGGCTTAAGGCTGTGACCCTCCCTGTCAGACGTTGAACTTGCTTCTTGGATGTCGGGTGCTCCATATCAAGGATCGCCTGAACCTTCTTCGGGTTCGCTTCGATGTCTCTCTGGGTGATCATGAAGCCGAGGAACTTTCCGGTCGCCATCTCGAAAGTACATTTTACCGGATTGAGCTTCATTAGGTGCTTCCGGAGATTGTGAAAGGCTTCGTCGAGGTCAGCGATGTGGTCTGAGCTCGGCTTGCTCATAACGAGCATGTCGTCCATGTACACTTGCACGTTCCGACCAATCTGGTCCTTGAAGACCTTGTTGACCAAACGTTGGTACGTGGCTCCAGCATTCTTTAGGCCAAAGGGCATCATCCTGTAGTAGCATGTCCCTCGGTCGATAATGAAGGCAGTGTGCTCTTCGTCCCCCAGGTGCATCCGAATCTGATTGTACCCGGAGAATGCATCCATGAAGGAGAGCAGCCTGTGCCCTGAGGTGGCGTCCACCAACTGATCTATCCTTGGTAGTGGGAAGCTATCCTTTGGGCATGCCTTGTTGAAGTCGGTGCAATCTATATAGATCCTCCACTTGTCATTGTTTTTCTTCACCATCACCACGTTCGCCAGCTAGCTCGGGTATTGCACCTCCCGGACGAAGCCGGCGGCCAAAAGTTTCTCCACTTCCTTGTTTATGGCTGCCCGCCTTTCTGGAATGAAGCTTCTCTTCTTCTATCGAATCGGTCTGTGCTTTGGATCGACGTTAAGCTTGTGGGTGATGGTTTTAGGGGAATACCTGGCATGTCCGTCGCTTTCCAGGCGAACACATCTGCATTCACCCACAGGAACTCCAACAGTGGAGCCTTCTTCTCGGATAGCTGGGATCTGATCTGCACAGTCTTCATCTGGTCAGCCCCGAGCTAGTAAGAAAGTAGGCGCTCGGCCGGATCTCCCCTGGGGTCCTGAACCCTCTAGTCGAGCTCGTCTACCTTGGAGTCCTCCTCCGGCACCCGGGCCCCGGGGAGGGTTTGGAAGCAGTGCTGCACCAGCTGGGGCGTACCCCTCATCTTTTCCATACCACAAGGGGTTGGGAATTGTACAAGCAATCTCTTGGTAGAGACAACAGCATCGAGGAGATTGAGCCCAGGTCGGCCCAAAATCACGTTGTAAGGCGAAGGAAGCCTGACAATCATGAATGTCATCATAACGGTACTCTACCGAGGTGGGGTCCCGGCAGTGACTGGGAGAGTGATTTCTCCCTCCACCCTTATGGAGTCTCCCGTGAAACCAACAAAGGGGGTATGTACAGGCTTGAGTTGAACAGAGAAAAGATTCATCCTGGAGAAGGTATCGTAGAAAAGCACATCCGTAGAGTTTCCACTATCTACCATGATACGTTTTATAGGATGCTTTGCGATCGTCATCTCGATGACCACAGCATCATTATTTACATTTCTCTCCATGTCTTCCCCTTCTCTCATAAAGGAGAGTACAACCTTAGGATGCCCTGCCCCCCGGGCCCTCTTGGGCGCGCGCTCGGCTCCCCAACATATCATCCCCACCGGCTTCTCGATAGGGTGATTGTCGACCGTCGGGATTGGTGGGAGGGCGACGAGTGCCTGAGATTTCGGTTGAGGTCCGCCCCCACATATCTTCCGAGGTAGCCCCTCTTTATGAGCTCTTCGATCTCCCATTTGAGATTACGACACTCTTCGGTGTTGGCCGTGGTCATGGTGGAAACGATAGTACTTCGTCTTGTTACGGCTAAAGGATAGCTTTAATGATGGTGGGCACCTCAGACATGTCTCACCTTCGATCTCCATGAGGATCTTCATTCTCGGGATGAGGAGGGGGGGTGAAACTCCTCTTAGAGATGGGTGCGCTTCTTGGCCTTGGTCCTAGCCAGGAGCTCTAAGCTGGCGGTCCCGGCCTCCGTGCCCCAGGTGCCTCGGCGGGTGCCAGCCTCTTTAGCGGCTTCCCGTCGAGCTCCCGTCTTGTACGATCAGCCTCCTCGGCGCGGATGTTCTTCTGAGCTCGGGAGAGGGGCTCGGAGTAAGTCTTTGGGGACTTCTTGTCAAACGAGTAGGTCAGGTGAGAGGTCTTGAGCCATTGCTTCAGAGCCAGCATTGCGACCAACTCCTCCAGGTTATAGATCTCCAGCACGACAGCCTTGAAGCGAGCTACATAGTCCCGTAGTAGCTCGCGGTCTTGCTGCCTGATGGAGAAGAGGCTGTCTGCCTCCCGTGGCATCTTCTGACAGGCATCGAAGTGACCACGAACCTCTGCCCCAGCTGGGCAAAGGAGTTGATGCTTTTCGACTCAAGGTGGGCGAACCATACCCGAGCCGCCTTCCGGAGCGTAGCAGGAAAGGGAACGCACAGGAGAGCGTCAGTGGCCCCCTGGATCCTCATGAGGGCCTGGTAGCTTTCCAGGTGGTCCAGGGGGTCGGTGGTCCCATCGTAGGGATCCACCTGCGGCATGCAGAACCGGTGGAGAATCAGCTCCGCTTGGATCTCCTGGGAGAACGGAGGGCGGACATTATAACCCGCTGGCTCGCTAGCGGAGTCGGGCAAGTTAGCAAACCGGTGGGACAGCTCCGCTAGTTTGCGGTCATGCTCCTCCAGGCGCTTCTCCGCCATGTGCCTGATGGCTTCATCCATCGACCCCTCTGCTGAGAGAAGCAGGGAAGGTGATGCGCGTGCGCGGTGCCCGTGACGAGGGGCTTTGCCCTTTCTGGCTTGGCGGGGTTTAGATGCCCCCTAGTCAAGGTGTGGTGAGCAGCTCTATTCGTCAGCGGACCCGGCCCATCGTCACTTCACCAGAGTTTGATGACTACCCCGGGGGTCTGTAACGGCCCGCGGTTGCGAAGGCCTCCCATGGACGGAATGCAGGCTGTCGCGGGATGCTGCGGCATGGGCTGCGAGGGTCTTTAGCTGCTGGTGAGTAGCCAGGGACCGATGCTGGTGTTGGAGCTGGCGCACTACTGCAGTGAAAGTGTGCATCTACTGAGCAAGTGCGGTCAGCTGGACTTCTAGTGGAGGCGGTTGAACCAGGGCGGGTGGCTCTATCTCCGGACCGTGCGGCTTCCTGTGGGAAGGGGACACTTCCACACGACTGGGAGAGGCTCTCCTCGCCCGAGTGGTAACCATCCTCCCAACAAACTGTTCGAGTGGGGCTTGAACCGGATTGAAAATCGTTCTGGCCCCCCTACCTGGCATGCCAATCTGTTGCAACCCGGATTTTCATGGCCCGTAGCTGCTGGTGGCATCGAGGGTCACGCCTCCGCCTACTCGGGATGCCTCCGGTGCCTCGGGACCTGTAAGAAACAACATCAGTGATCCGGACCGGGGATTGCGGCGGGGGCGCTCCGACGGTCAAGTCAGTAATGATCCAGGGGAACAGATCCTCCTGGTCGAGCCCCTCAGGATGAGCTCCACGCTAGGAGGAGTGAGTGTAGTGTGTATGGAAATGAGAGTGAGCTGGGAGAGGTGATGGCCGAGGTGGTAGAATCCTCCTGTCTGGCCTCCCTCCCTTGTTTCTTTGTTTGCTTGCTTTTGGCTTATTTTGGCTAGATTTTTTACTTTGTCTTGCCTTGGGATCTTCCCATGTCGTCAGATATGTGCGGTGAGGTATCGTGCCGTAGACGGGACGCCTCTCCTATCAGATAGTCGGGGAAGCTTCTATATGCTCTGACATTCCTTCTGCTTGCCCCTTTCCTGGAAGCCTGGATGGACCTCGATCGATGGGTCGCCGCCCTCGGGACTCGTGCTATCCGGTCGAGTCTTTTTTTGGTGGTACGACAGGTTGGTGGGGAGCATGGCGCCTTGATGTGAGCTCCCTTTCCTTCTGGTGTGATTGACGGCCGTGGGCATTAATGGCGGCATGGCGGGCGCTGCTGTACGACCCTCGGGAGGTTCGCCATTGTCCTTGGAGAGGAGGCGCCGCTCCCTTGATAGTTGGTGCCTCTGCCTGAGCTGGGGACCGAGCTGAAAAGGTGGGGCCCGCCTCCGAGGGGCTCATCTCGAGGTGGCTTGGCTAGGCGAAGGAGGGCTGAGCTCGATTCCAGACCAGCGAAACTCAGCTTCGGACGAGATCGACCTGACGGAGGTGGGCAGGGTGCCGCCCAGCCCAAGGGATCTGACATCGGAGGGGCTCCTCGTGGCGGAGGAGACTTGAGCTCGACTCCTAACCACGGGACCCGACTTTAAGGGGTCTGTCTTGGATGGGGACCTGTACTCGGCTCCGGCCTAGGCGTCCCCGACCCGGCGGGAACT
Organism: Areca catechu; assembly: GCA_021397845.1. NCBI lineage: Eukaryota > Viridiplantae > Streptophyta > Magnoliopsida > Arecales > Arecaceae > Areca > Areca catechu. The sequence goes on along the minus strand of CM038038.1, from coordinate 96,501,736 downwards.
GACCTGACGGAGGACGGAGCTCGGCTCCGGCGGGCGACCCCGTCGCTCCGGGGGAGCTCAGCCCGACGAAGGGGCCCATATTGAAAATCCAGCATGGTGTCTGATGGGGACTCCACGTTAGTTTACCCGTCCCAGGTCAGCGATCTAGTCACATCAATATATATTTATACATCACAACTAACAGGTCATGGATAGGGCAAAGACACTTTTATTGGGCTAGATTTTGTTAGACCATACCTAATGTTTGCTAGAGACATTGTCCTAAGCATCCCCTTTTCTTCTCCTTTTCCTTTTTTTTTTTTTTCCTCCTCTCTTTTTCTAACTTTTTTTTGTCTATTTTCTTGTATTGCTTGTCTTGTTTCATTTATCATAAAATGCTCTGTGGCTTGCCACCATCTTTTCTGTAAGAAAAGCACGCAAATAGAGTTTCAAGATTTACCTACATCTCTTCATTTTCTGGATGTTTGTCCTTATGGACTTCATCATGATTCTTTTCCTATAGTGGTAAAGCCATACAAGTTCTTATCATTTAATTGTAAACCATGATTTAGCTAAGCTAGTATAGCAATGAATGATATGCAAGTGTAGAGAGGCATATGATAAGGTTAATATTGTGGTTGATTGATTACAATTTATCATATTAAGGACCAAGCCTAGAAGATCTAGGGGGAACTTGGACCTTTTAACTATAAGATATGGAACTTTGACTGCTACGCTAATTTACATTGATGTAAAAGAAAGGGAAAATCCGCCCATTTAGCTCTTTTAATGAATATGTGAGAAAAAGGTATTGGTGGTTAGCATGGATGGCTATGACATATTATTTGACTATATTTTGTCATATTTGATTAACATGATAAATTCAGTCCCACTTGTAATCGATGAAATCCTCTTGCTTCTTTTGCTTATCAAGCAAAAACTGAACTAAGAGAGTATTTCTCAAAACAAAAATATGATTGGATCATTGAATTTGAAGAAATTCGAAGAAATATGGACGTTCTTGATGGAGAGGGCCAAGATGGTTGAGATAGAGCCCCTGCAAAATTACATCCCATGACCACCCTTTCATCCAAGGGAAAAAAATAAATATGATAATCTGATCAAAGTAGAGTAGATGACTACTTGACTATAGTCTTATTAAAAAGAATATTCTATATATAGTTGGATCTTTCTCTACTAGACGCACTACTCTTCCTAGCAATCAAAGATTCCGATTTTCATTTTTAGATGGTAGATTATCAAAAATCTAGACCTAGATGGTTATCATACATGCGCTTCTCCGTTCCTTTCTTCTACAGAGAAATTATGGGGCTCCCTGTTGCCATCTCATTTGGGTATACGTAGGACCATATCTCGTTTCATGTTCAGTTATTTTAGTTTCGTACAGTGTAGTGCTACGGTTGCGATGATAAATTAAAGTGTATTGTAGTGCTTCAGATGTATAGAGTGCCAGTTATGATGGAATAATGGGCATATAATGGTAACGGTCAGTGTACTGCTATAAAATAAAAGAGAATAAATCAAGTATCTCTCCAATAACAACTAGAAACCTTATGCCAACTTCTATAGCCGCCGAGCTGATTGAAACATTCCTGGAATCTATGAACAAAATCCATCATTTAACATTTAGTACCCTAAAAAACAAAAACAAGAAGAAAGAGAAGAGGAAGGGGGCAAGCGTCAGGTGGTTGACAGAATCAATAAACCATGCATTAAACTCGACCCATGCATCCATAAAAGAAATAAGACTAGCTTATCCAAGAGATGGCTCTGATCAGTGAAATCCCCAGAAGCGGACACATGATATCAGATTAAAGTCTTGAAAGGAGTTGAGACGGAACAAGAAGGAAAAACAAGAATCCAGAGTCCTTGCCTTTGTCTGAAGTGGAAGTGAGAGAATGGAGGGGAAGAGACACCAAGATGGCAAATGGCTGCATTTGCCACTGCACCTAGAGGGAAGGCGTCAATTCTTTTCCTTCTCCCTTCTCTGAAGGCGCAGGTGCAAATGCAACTATTTGAAGACATCATGGCTGAAGAACATATTTTTATCGTCTCTCTCTCTCACCTCTCTCTCTCTTTCTCTCAGTTTTTATAACGCAGGAAAGGGAGCATGCATGTGCCGTTCACCCAGTCGCTTTGTGGGTTGGGAAAGGCTTGTCGTCAGGTCTCACGTGAAACAGAAGTTGTTCACGTGGGATTCGTTGGTCCGGCCAATTCGACGGGGACGCGTAAGCTCCGTTCAGGTGAAATGGCGGTGGGAGAAGTTTAGATGCCTTCGAATCCATCCTATCCTAGACGATATGATTTGGTCTAGTCGATGCTCGGAGACTTCAAGCCAGGGCAAAGGCTGGTTGTCGCTGTACGCGTGAGCTGGAAGCGGGGGCCACAAAGGTAGACTTTGTCAACACCTAAGGGCTGTAACTCTCGGTCCCGACGTGTGCTTGTAGTCCGGACCGATGGTTTGCATGGCGAGGTGGCCCTTGATGGCGATGACCCTGAAGATGCATGGTAATTAGGAGAAGAATCGAACTTGAAGGGTAGGCCTGTTCATGGCCAGGGACGTGAGGATGAGAGCAAAAATCAAATGAGGCGGGCAACGTAGAATATAGTATGGAATGGATTTTATAATTTATCTTATTTTTTAATATCAATTTTTAAAATAAATTTAAAAATTAAATATTTTTTATTAATGAAATTATTATTTTTTAATTTTGATATTCTTTTTTTCTTGTTATCGGTATATATTTTTTATTGATATATAGTATATATCGATAAGTTATATAGTGTATATCATTTAATCATATATTGTATATTGATAAGTATCATGTTTTAAAAATTGTAAATCGATTTATCTAACGGTGTATATTAAGACGTCGAATGAATATTTTATCATATGTGTATCAAATAATGATATACCATGTATTGATGAATATTATATTTAAAAAATTATGTATCAATTTATTTATAGGTATGTATTAGATTTCTACTAAATATGTGTTAAAAAAGTTTACAGTATATATCGGTAATCCATCAAATATATATGTTGCCGCTCTCGCCGCCGCGCCCGTGCCTCGGATCGGCCGATCCTTCCTGACCGCCTGGCGAGGGAGCCTCCCTTCCCGCGGAGAACCTGCAACAAAGGGGTTAGAAGACCCTGGCCGGGGATCCCGGCGAGGGAGCTCCGACGGTCAAGTCAGTAGACGACGAGAAGGAACAGACTCTCCAGTCGGACCCTCTAAAGGGTTCCAGACTTAGAGAGTTAACTGGTGAAGGAAACGCTCTGGGGACCAGAATCTCGGCTGGGCCTCCTTGCCGAGCTCACACCCAGTGTTCCCCTCTCGGGATTTCTGGTTTCTCCCTCGGAGCAAGGCCTTGTGCCGGTGCTTCCTCCTTGTCCCCAGGCTAATTGGCTTACCTTGCCGTCCCCAGATCCTTCCTTCTTTATCCCCTTCCGTCGCGCATTTGTCTTTTTCCGTCTCGGGAACCCCCCTCCCCCGTCCTCTTCTCTTTTCCCTTTTCGGTGAAGGGTGCCAGGCAGCTTTCCGACCTCGTCCGCCGGGCCCAGCATGGGAAAGGCAAGGATAGAAGAGAAAGAGGGGAGGGCGGCGCCGACAGGGCGGCCGGTCAGGCCTCGGGCCCGGTGAGAGTGCTCTCTTCCCCAAGCGTGGGCGCCATCTATTTATGGGGCCTGTGTCGTCAGGGTTGCGTCTCTCGGCTGCGGGACCTGTCGGGCCGATGCTAGTGATGTTCCGCGTGCCGCCGCCCTCCATACAGGACGCCGTCTGGGATTCGTACGGCCCGAGGGATGGCCTCGGGGCCCGTCTCTCTCTCCCCAGGGCCCTCGCCGTACGAGCGGTCTGACCTCGACTGAGTTGGGCCCGTCTCTGGGGGCCACCTGGCGAAGGGCGAAGGGTCAGCCGACCTCGGCTTTGGTGGACCCCTCCTGGGTGGACACCTGGCGAGGTGGCAGGAGGTCGCCTGGCTTCGACCGAGGTGGGCCCGTCTCCGGGTGGCCACCTGGCGAAGGACGAAGGATCAGCCGACCTCGGCTTAGGTGGACCCCTCCCGGGTGGACACCTGGCGAGGTGGCAGGAGGTCGCCTGGCTTCGGCCGAGGTGGGCCCGTCTCCGGGTGGCCACCTGGCGAAGGACGAAGGATCAGCCGACCTCGGCTTAGGTGGACCCCTCCCGGGTGGACACTTGGCGAGGTGGCAGGAGGTCGCCTGGCTTCGGCCGAGGTGGGCCCGTCTCCGGGTGGCTACCTGGCGAAGGACGAAGGATCAGCCGACCTCGGCTTCGGTGGACCCCTCCTGGGTGGACACCTGGCGAGGTGGCAAGAGGTCGCCCGACCTTGGCCGACCTCACTTAAGCGGACCCCTCCGGGCCCGGGCGCCAATGAGGTGGTAGAGGAACTCCGAGCCGAGCTCGACCTCGGCGAGGGCGGTTTGCCTTAGGCAGTCGTCGTGTAGTGTAGTCTTGCCGATCCTGGCTTTGAGGATGTGGCGCTGACTAGGCCGGGGAAACATACACGTGGCTCGCTCGTATTCGACGATACCTGAGCCTAGCCACGTCACTGTCACGGCTGTAACAGTTGCCCCCCAGCCCGCCGTTCCATTGGGGCATCGTAGAACGGAACGTCGGGATTAAATGCGGACATGACGTGGAGAGGCGAAGATCTTGCATCATAATTGCCACGATCCTCGTCGTCGTGGCTCGATGCGGCTGAAGACCTATGGGGAGCCGCCACGCATCGCCCACTTGCCCATAATCAATGCGTCGCTTCGAGGCAGAGGCCGTTACTCTGCTAACGAGGCATCGGTGTCGGGCGTGCGCCCACGTGGCGACCATCCAGTGGCCTGAGGCGGAATGACGGGTACGGTCACTGTCGGTTGAGTTTGAAATGGAGGGGACTTTCCAGAACGAGGCCTTTTCCCTTGCTTCGTGGGCGGTTTGCTGCAGGCTAACAACTCCTGTTGCTCGCGCTCATCTGTGCATTTTCGGTGAGTGCCTCCTTCTTCTCTAGCCCCCCCTCCTTCCTTCTCGTTTCCTTTCCGATCTTCCTGTCCTTTTCTTTTCTATGGCGCGCCGTCGCCATGTCTCTTCCAACCCGGACGAGGCCGGTCCATCCCGGCCGAGGACTCCATCTTCTTCCTCCTCAGATGAGGAGGTGATTCCGGAGGAGGTCCGCCGGCGTTTGCAACCCGGGGGGATCACTATTGGCATCCCCAGGGGGATCCGGTCCCCTCCGGTTGCACCTGCCGTGCCCCTCCGTTCCCTTCCTGCTCTGCCATCTCTTCCTGCTCCACCTTCTCTGCCTTCTCTTCCTGTCGGTCCCTCCGGTCATGCCTCCACCATGACCGAAGGCGATCTTTCTCTGCTCCGGGATGCCTATGGCATCCCGGGGTCTATTCGTCTGTTTGCTCCGCGGTCCGGGGAGCGCGTCACCATGAGTGGCCCCGGCCGCATAGCTTTCTACGAAGACTTCCTCCTTGGGGGTCTTCGGTTTTCTCTGCACCCTTTCTTTCTTTCCTTCCTCAGCCACTTTCGGCTCGTCCCGGCCCAGCTGGCTCCTAATGCCATCCGGGTCATCTTCTCCTTCATCGTTTTCTGCCACTTCCACGGGTTCGTTGCCCGTTTTTCTCTCTTCAGGACCTTGTTCACCCTGAAGAAGTGCTCCACCGATGACGGCTGGTGGTACATTTCACCCCGGCCCAGGTGTCTCCGGTTCGACCTCCCTTCCTCAGTCAAGGGCTGGAAGAGCCAGTTTTTCTTCGCCTCGGTCGACGACGTCGACTGGGCCTGGAGTGAACCGGACCGGTCCCCGAACCGGAATTTCCGAGTCGAGTCGGCGGACCAGGAGTCCTATACCCAGCTCCTGAGTGACGAGGTCCCGGCGCTCGAGGTTCTGCTTTCTGAGCAGAATCTTTTCGAGGCCGGTATCAGTCCCATCCGCGAGAACGGTGAGATTCGGGCCCTCATTGACCTCTGCCCCCCCCCCCCCTTTTCTTCATAACTGAGCCGGCTGACCTTCTGTCTCTTTTGTCTTGCAGGGATGAAGTTTTCTTTGGAGAACCTCTTGGAGGGGGCGGCTCAGCGGGACGTCGTAGAGATAGACGAGCCCGCAGCGAAGAGGGCTCGCACGGAGACGAGCCGGGAGGTCGTGGAGGCGACCGTGCCCGGCTCGGTTGCCGTCATTTCCCCGCCTAGGCCACCTCAGGGCGGGGTCACTGATACCTCGGCCGCGCGATCTGGCGGCGCCGCAGAGAGAGCTCCAGCGTCTGCCGCTCCGCCCATCGCCGTGCCCGTTATTGCTGTCAGCTCGACAGCACCGCCCGTGGCGATCGCCGGCCCGTCGATTGCGGCTTCGGCTGAGGGGGCAGCTGCAGCAGGGGCCGGCCCGAAGGCTCCGGCGCCGGTGATCACCCATCGGGACTCGGTCATCCTCGACAGGGAGCTGGCCGAGAAGATGATGAGTACGCTTCCACCGCCCGGGACCGCCGAGCTCGGGGTGGCCGGGATTACGCGGACGCGCTGCTCGGCATCCTTCCGCAGCTCTTCACGGTAAGCCCGAGCTTCTTCCTTTTCCTTTTTTCATATCTCAAGACTTACCTGCCTTTGCTCTGACCTGTGTCGCTTTTGCCATTGCAGATCGGGAATGACATCCTCCTACTAAGGAATTTCCTCGTAGGGAACGCCAAGAGGGACTCCGAGCGGGAGCAGAAGCTCGGCAGGCTTGCGACTGACGTCAAGGATCTAATGGAGAAGGGCGCCGAGCTGCGAGCCGACAAGCAAGCCCTCCAGTCCGACCTGGCACGTTCCGAGGAGCGGAACAAGGAGTTGGAGGCCTCCTTGTCGGAGGAGCGGACCTCCAACCAGCGCCGAGCTGAGGAGGAGGCGGCGGAGAAGGCCCGCCTGCAGGCCCATTCCCAATGGCTGGAGCGCCAGCTGGAGGAGGCCCGGTGAGATGTGGCCGCGGTGAAAGACCGGAGCGCCTACGTCAACGGGCTCCTGGAGGCGGCCAAGCGGGAAGCGCAAGAGGCCATCCCCAAATTTCGGGCTTCCGATGAGTATACGTCGGAGGTCTGGGAGGCTGCCGTGGACTCCTTCCTGAAGGGGTTCCGGATGTGCCGGGAGAAGGTGGGGGCCTTCTTCCCCCAGCTGGACCTGAGCGGAGTCGTAGTCGGTGGCAGGAGGCCAGGAGGTGAGAGCAGGGCTTCCGGCACGGCCGAAGCGACACCTGTGGCACCGTCGACCAGCGATGCCGCGGCCCCGGAACAGCCCCAGGAGCCGGCCGCTGTAGAAGTCGAAGACGCAGCACCCGCGCCTCCGGCAGATGGCTCCGACCCCACATCCCAGTTATCCCGGCACCATCTTTTTGCTTTATTTCTGCTGTTTTTGTTTTTTGGGGGAGTCCCGGCCTGTCGGGGCTCCCAGCTTGTATCGACTACTATGTTAATGAAGATCTAAGCTTTATTGAAACCTTATTCATTGTTTCGTCTTACTTTTCTCTTCTTTTCTTTCTGAGATGTCGATCTGGAGTACTTGAAATAACTGCAGGCCTGGTCTCCCATTGCTCAAATCGAAGGATGGGGCCTGCTGAGTCGCGTCGCAGCAGGGCAAGCCTTAGGCGGGCCCGACTTTGGGTCGCCTTCATGCTTGCGCAGACAACACGATTTCTGCACCGTCTTCCAGGCCGAAGCCCGGGACCTCCGGACGGAGCTCGGAGCCGCGGGCTTTCTCAAGCCTTGCGCGGCTGTCTGAGCTGTGCTCCGGGCTTGCGTGGGCGAACTGGATTCGGCGCCACCTTCCAGGCCGAAGCCCAGGATCTTCCGGACTGAGCTCGATGCCGCAGGCTTTCTCGAGCCTTGCGCGGCCTGCTGAGCTGTGCTCCGGGCTTGCGTGGGCGAACTGGATTCGACGCCACCTTCCAGGCCGAAGCCCAGGATCTCCGGACTGAGCTCGATGCCGCAGGCTTTCTCAAGCCTTGCGCGGCTTGCTGAGCTGTGCTCCGAGCTTGCGTGGACGAACTGGGTTCGGCGCCACCTTCCAGGCCGAAGCCCAGGATCTCCGGACTGAGCTCGAAGCCGCAGGCTTTCTCAAGCCTTGCGCGGCTTGCTGAGCTGTGCTCCGGGCTTGCGTGGGCGAACTGGGTTCGGCGCCACCTTCCAGGCCGAAGCCCAGGATCTCCGGACTGAGCTCGATGTCGCAGGCTTTCTCAAGCCTTGCGCGGCTTGCTGAGCTGTGCTCCGGGCTTGCGTGGGCGAACTGGGTTCGGCGCCACCTTCCAGGCCAAAGCCCAGGATCTTCGGACTGAGCTCGATGCCGCAGGCCTTCTTGTTGAAGTTAGAATGGAGTGTTTGAAGTGGGGAAGCTTTGTTACAGAAACTGGGAGCCTTACATCACTGGTAGTACATTCTCAGGTTCGAGGAGTTCCATGTCCGGGGGAACCTGGCACCTCCCAATTCTTCCAAGTAATATGCTCCATGAGGGAGGGCTTCTGCCACCCGATACGGGCCTTCCCAGTTGGGCGATAGCTTGCCGCATTCCCGGGGTTGGGATGCTTCGGCGCGCCGGAGGACCAAGTATCCGGGACGAAAAACCTTAGGCCGCACCCGGGAGTTGTAATATCTGGCTACACGTTGCCGGTACACCGCCATTCGGATTCGGGCCCTGTCCCTTGTTTCCTCGAGAAGGTCTAGGTTGAGCATCATCCTGGCCGGGTTTTCTGTCTCGTCGTATTGCTCCACGCGCAGCGTGGGTAGGCTGAGCTCGATCGGGATGACTGCCTCGGCTCCGAAGACGAGGTTGAATGGAGTTTCGTCGGTAGCCGTCCTTGGGGTGGTGTGGTATGCCCAAAGGACGCTGGGAAGTTCATCGGCCCACCTGCCCTTGGCCTAGTCCAGCCGCGTGCGGAGGCCCTGAAGAATGGTCCTGTTCGTGACTTCGGCCTCCCCGTTGGTCTGAGGGTGCGCCACCGAGGTAAAGCGATGCCTGATGCCGAGGTCGCTGCAGAATTCTTCGAATTCCCGGCAGTCGAACTGGCGTCCGTTGTCGGTGACCACAGTGTGGGGGAGGCCGAAGTGGCAGACGATGGACTTCCAGAAGAACTTGGCGACGTTTGCTTCGGTGATCCTTGCCAAGGGTTCGGCCTCGACCCACTTCGTGAAGTAGTCGATAGCCACTATCAAGAACTTCCGCTGGCCCGACGCTGGCGGGAACGGGCCCAGGAGGTCCATCCCCCACTGGGCGAACGGCCAGGGGGCTGAGAGCTGAGAGATTGGGTTGGAGGGTTGCCGCTGCACCGTGGCGTGACGCTGGCACCGGTCGCATTTCTTCACGAAGTCGGCGGCGTCTTCCTTCATTGTTTCCTAGAAGTAGCCCTGACGGAGGGCCTTGTACGCCAATGCCCTGCCCTCCACGTGGTTCCCGCAGATGCCTTCGTGAATCTCCTGGAGCACGAGCTTGGCTTCTGTGGGTCCTACACACTTGAGGAGGGGGTAGGAGTAGGATCTTTGATACAACTGCCCATCCATCAGGACAAACCGCATGGCCTTCTTCCTGATGAGGCGAGCCGCCTGTCGGTCCTCCGGCAGGGTGCCACTGGCGATGTACGCAGCGTACTTGTCCATCCAGCTGGGCTCCTGGCTGACCTGATGGACCTCCACCGGTGCTTCGAGGCTTGGGACCTCAAGGCGCTCCACATGAGCGCGTCCCAGCATCGCGTCCGGCAGGGTCGCCAGCCGGGAGAGGGCGTCCGCACGGGTGTTCTCCCCGCGAGGGATGTGGAAGATGTTGAAGCGGCGGAATTTGGATGCGCCCGCCTTGACGAGCTCCAAGTACTTCGCCATTTGGGGGTCGTGCATGACGTACTCTCCGGACACCTGCCCCGCTACGAGCTGGGAGTCAGTGAAAGCTCTGAGGTTGGTCACGCCCAACTCGCGGGAGACTCTCAGTCCGGCAAGAAGTGCCTCGTACTCCGCCTGGTTATTTGTTGCGGGGAATTGGAAACGGAGTGCGCACTCGGCGACGACCTCGTCGCCGTTGGCAAGGATGAGCCCAGCTCTGCTCCCGCCGGAGTTCGAGGCTCCGTCCACATGGAGGATCCAGGCGTCCTCTCCGGGCTCATCGGCGCCAACCTCCATCGGCTGGGCCGGGGGATCTTCCTCGGGCTCCTTGCCCAAGCCTGCACACTCGACCAAAAAATCGGCCAGCACCTGTGCCTTCATGGCCGACCTTGGCCTGTATGCAATGTCGAACTCGCTGAGTTTCAGTGCCCACTTGGCCAACCGTCCCGAAGTATCAGGTCGGCTGAGCACCGCTTTCAGCGGTTGGTCCGTCGAGACGGCGATGGGGTGCGCTTGGAAATAGGGCCTGAGACGCTGGGCAGACACTATTAGCGCAAAAACAAGTTTCTCGGGCCGGGAATACCTGAGCTCCGCATCTCGGAGGAGTTTGCTGGTATAGTACACCGGCCGCTGGAGCCCCTGGTCGTCGGTTCGGACCAAGACAGAGCTGACGGCCTCCAGGTTAACCGCCAAGTAGAGGGTAAGCTCTTCCCCCTCCTCGGGTCTGGACAGTAAAGGTGGCGATGCGAGCGTCTTCTTCAGCTCCTCGAAGGCCTGCTGACACTCCTCGGTCCAAGCAAAGCCATTCATCTTCCTCAGCACCTTGAAGAAGGGACGGCAACGGTCCGCCGACCTGGAAATAAAATGGCTGAGGGCCGCGACTCGGCCGGTCAGTCGTTGCACCTGCTTCTTGGAGGCGGGCTGCTCCATGTCCAGGATGGCCTGGACCTTCTCCGGGTTGGCCTCGATCCCTCTTTGAGTCACCATAAACCCTAGGAACTTACCGGCGGAGACGCCGAAAGCGCACTTCACCGGGTTCAGCTTCATCTGATGGCTCCGGAGGTTGCCGAACGTCTCCGTCAAGTCAGCCACGTGGTCCGAATCAAGTTTGCTCATCACCAACATGTCGTCCACGTACACCTGCATGTTGCGGCCTATCTGGTCTTTGAAGATTTTACTGACCAGACGTTGATACGTCGCGCCTACATTCTTGAGGCCGAAAGGCATCTTCCTGTAGCAAAAAGTCTCGCGGTCAGTTATGAAGGCAGTGTGCTCTTCATCCTCCGGGTTCATCCAGATCTGGTTGTATCCGGAGAAGGCGTCCATGAACGACAAGAGGCAATGCCCTGAAGTGGTGTCGACCAGTTGGTCGATCTTTGGGAGAGGGAAACTGTCCTTTGGACAAGCTCGGTTGAGATCGGTGTAGTCCACACAGATCCTCCATTTACCGCTACTCTTCTTTACCATGACTACGTTCGCCAGCCAGCTAGGGTACTGGACCTCTCGGACGAAACCGGCGGCGAGGAGCTTCTCTACTTCCTCGTTGATCGCCTTCTGCCTCTCCATGGCGAAGCTTCTCTTCTTCTGGCGGACCGGGCGGCAGCTTGGGTCCACGTTCAGCCTGTGCATAATAACCTCGGGCGAGATGCCCGGCATGTCGGCTATTGACCAGGCAAACACGTCAGCGTTGGCGCGGAGGAACTCCAGCAAGCGGGTTCGCTCTTCCTCGGGGAGCTGGGCCCCGACTTGCACCATCTTCAGGGGATTTGAACCGAGGGGAAAAGTCAGCAGGCGCTCCACGGGCCCTCCCCTGGGTTCCTTCTCTCTCAGGTCGAGGTCGTCGATATCATGGGCGAGCTCCGCGCCCCTGGCGCCTGGGACCGTCTGGAGGCAGAGCGGGACTGGCTGGATCGTCCCCTTCATCTCTCCGAGCCCGGAAGGCGTGGGGAACTGCACCAACAGCCTCCTCGTGGAGATGGTGGCGTCCAGTTGGTTGAGCCCGGGATGCTCGAGAATGGCGTTGTAAGGCGAAGGGAGCCTGACGACGGTGAATGTTATTAGAACGGTCGCTTGCCGGGGCGGGGATCCGGCAGTGACCGGGAGAGTGATTTCCCCCTCGACCCCCACTGAGTCCCCTGTAAAACCTACTAGGGGGGTGTGCACTGGCTTCAGCTGTTCGGGGGACAAGTTCATCCGAGAGAATGCATCGTAAAAAAGTACGTCAGCCGAGCTTCCACTATCCACCATGATTCGATGTACAGGATGCTTCGCGATGGTCATCTCGACCACCACGGCATCGTTGTTTACATTATCATTAATTTCCCTCCCTTTGGGAGGGATTACATTCTCCGGGACTTCCCGGGCTCTCTTCGTTGCTCGGCCGGACCCGCGCGAGATCATTCCCACGGGCTTCTCTGTTGGGCGGTTGTCGATCGCAGGGACAGGTGGTAGGGCCGCGAGCGGTCGCCCTTCGGAGGGGGCCTCGCTCTTGACGAACTTTCTGAGGTAACCCCTGCTGATCAGCTCCTCAATCTCCCACTTCAGATGGCGACACTCCTCCGTGTCATGCCCGTGTTCGCGATGGAACTGGCAGTACTTTGATCTGTCTCGGACGGCTCTCGGGTTCTGAGGGGGAGGTCGGCGGAGGTAGCGCTCGCCCTCGATTTTCATGAGGATCTTCGTTCGAGGTGCGAGGAGAGGGGTGTACCTCCGCTCGGGAGTGGCTTCACCCCTCGGCTTTGGATTTGGGCAGAGGTCGGCAGATGGCCCGGGCCTCCGAGCTCCCGGGGTGTCCCTCGGGAGCGGCTTCTTTGGAGTCTTCCCGTCCAGCTCTCGACGGGTGCGATCGGCCTCCTCCGCTCGGATGTACTTGTGGGCACGGAGGAGGAGCTCGGAGTACGTCCTGGGCGGCTTCTTGTCCAGGGAATAGGTTAGGCGGGACGTCTTGAGTCCGCGCTTCAAGGCCAGCATGGCGACGGGCTCATCCAAGCTGTAGATCTCCAGGACTGCGGTCTTGAACCGGGTGATGTAGTCCCGGAGCAGCTCCTGGTCCTGCTGGCGGATGGAAAAGAGGCTGTCCACCTCTCTTGGCACCTTTCGACAGGCGTCGAAGTGCGCCACAAACTTTCCTTCCAACTGATGGAAGGAGCAAATGGATCCGGGCTCGAGGCGGGTGAACCAGACTCGAGCTGCCTTCCGAAGGGTTGCCGGGAAGGCGATGCACAGAAGGGCGTCGGTGGCTCCCTGGACCCTCATGAGAGCCTTATAGCTCTCCAAATGATCCAGGGGGTCGGTGGTTCCGTCGTAGGGATCCACCTGCGGCATGCGGAACCGTTTCGAGATCGGTTCTGCCTGGATTTTTTCAGAGAAAGGGGGGCGGGAGTCGTAGCCCGCCGGGTCTGCCGACGAGTTCTGCAGGTCGGCGAATCGGCGGGCGAACTCTGCCAGCTTGCGCTCGTGCTCCTCCAGGCGCCTCTCGGCCTGGCGCCTGATGGCTTCATCGGTGGAGTCTTCCACCGAGGCTGCGGGTGAAGGGGGCGCCGATCGGTCTCGGCGCGAGGTCTGGCCTCGGCGTCGCTTGTTGCGATGCACCGTTTCGGCCCCATCGACCGGGGATCGACTCTCGTGATCCTCCGAACCGGAATAGTTTCTCTTTGCAGGAGCTTGGTGGCTCCCCCGGGGGTTGGAGATGGCCCTCGGGTGGGATGGCCTGCCCTGGATTGAGCGCAGGCTCCCACGCTGCCCCGCGGCTCGGGCCGCGGGGGTCCCTGGCTGCGGCTGAGTGGCTAGGGACCGTTGCTGATGCTGAAGCTGTCGGACCGCTGAGGTCAAGGTCTGCAGCTGCTGGACGATGGCTGCAAGGGATCCATCCACCGGGGCAGGCTGCTGTGGAAGAGGAGGGGGAGCCGGAAGCTCCCTTTCGGGGCTGTGGCCCCCTGGAGGGGAGTGGACATCCCCCACACGGCTGGTGGACGCCTCACGACCATGAGTGACCACCATTGCTGGAGAGCGTGACACCTGCAGAAAGCTGGTTCCCGCTAGGGGTTAGTGTCCTGCCCCCCTACCTGGTGCGCCAATCTGTTGCCGCTCTTGCCACCGCGCCCGTGCCTCGGATCGGCCGATCCTTCCTGACCGCCTGGCGAGGGAGCCTCCCTTCCCGCGGAGAACCTGTAACAAAGGGGTTAGAGGACCCTGGCCGGGGATCCCGGCGAGGGAGCTCCGACGGTCAAGTCAGTAGACGACGAGAAGGAACAGACTCTCCAGCCGGACCCTCTAAAGGGTTCCAGACTTAGAGAGTTAATTGGTGAAGGAAACGCTTTGGGGACCAGAATCTCGGCTGGGCCTCCTTGCCGAGCTCACACCCAGTGTTCCCCTCTCGGGATTTCTGGTTTCTCCCTCGGAGCAAGGCCTTGTGCCGGTGCTTCCTCCTTGTCCCCAGGCTAATTGGCTTACCTTGTCATCCCCAGATCCTTCCTTCTTTATCCCCTTCCGTCGCGCATTTGTCTTTTTCCGTCTCGGGAACCCCCCTCCCCCGTCCTCTTCTCTTTTCCCTTTTCGGTGAAGGGTGCCAGGCGGCTTTCCGACCTTGTCCGCCGGGCCCAGCATGGGAAAGGCAAGGACAGAAGAGAAAGAGGGGAGGGTGGTGCCGGCAGGGCGGCCGGTCAGGCCTCGGGCCCGGTGAGAGTGCTCTCTTCCCCAAGCGTGGGCGCCATCTATTTATGGGGCCTGTGTCGTCAGGATTGCGTCTCTCGGCTGCGGGACCTGTCGGGCCGATGCTAGTGATGTTCCGCGTGCCGCCGCCCTCCGTACAGGACGCCGTCTGGGATTCGTACGGCCCGAGGGATGGCCTCGGGGCCCGTCTCTCTCTCCCCAGGGCCCTCGCCATACGAGCGGTCTGACCTCGGCTGAGTTGGGCCCGTCTCTGGGGGCCACCTGGCGAAGGGCGAAGGGTCAGCCGAGCTCGGCTTAGGTGGACCCCTCCTGGGTGGACACCTGGCGAGGTGGCAGGAGGTCGCTTGGCTTCGACCGAGGTGGGCCCGTCTCCGGGTGGCCACCTGGCGAAGGACGAAGGATCAGCCGACCTCGGCTTAGGTGGACCCCTCCCGAGTGGACACCTGGCGAGGTGGCAGGAGGTCGCCTAGCTTCGGCCGAGGTGGGCCCGTCTCCGGGTGGCCACCTGGCGAAGGACGAAGGATCAGCCAACCTCGGCTTAGGTGGACCCCTCCCGGGTGGACACCTGGCGAGGTGGCAGGAGGTCGCCTGGCTTCGGCCGAGGTGGGCCCGTCTCCGGGTGGCCACCTGGCGAAGGACGAAGGATCAGCCGACCTCGGCTTCGGTGGACCCCTCCTGGGTGGACACCTGGCGAGGCGGCAAGAGATCGCCCGACCTTGGCCGACCTCACTTAAGCGGACCCCTCCGGGCCCGGGCGCCAATGAGGTGGTAGAGGAACTCCGAGCCGAGCTCGACCTCGGCGAGGGCGGTTTGCCTTAGGCAGTCGTCGTGTAGTGTAGTCTTGCCGATCCTGGCTTTGAGGATGTGGCGCTGACTAGGCCGAGGAAACATACACGTGGCTCGCTCGTATTCGACGATACCTGAGCCTGGCCACGTCACTGTCACGGCTGTAACAATATACATTTGGTCATGTATTATATATTGATGAGCATCATATTTTAAAAAGTATATATCCATTTATTTGGGTATTGAAATATCCAAAAAATATTTTTCTAGATGTGTATTAACTAGTTATATATTATATACTAGTAAATAATATATTGAAGAAACTATGTATCAATTTATTTATAGGTATGTATTGAATTACTACTAGATGTGTATCAAAAAAGCTTACAGTATGTATCAGCAAGCCATCATGTATGTGATATCATTTAGTCATATACTGTGTATTGGTGAAAGTGATATTCTAGCAATATGTATTGATTTACTTAAAGATATGTATTGATTTACTTAAAGATATGTATTGATTTATTGGGGATTAATTTATTTAGTGTATGTTGCAGACAAATCATCCTCTACTAGGTTGTGGCGATGCTTGAGGATCTTCCGATCTTCTCTGGTGAACATGGAGGGTTACTCTTGGGTGCTCCGCTATGTGGACCTGCAATAACAATTCCTTGATCATGATATTTGATGAGGGACCTTCCAATACTAAGTCAATAAGAAAGATAAGATAAGATACAGTAACTCGAGCTAAGAGCCAAGAGAGATAACTAAGAGCGTGAGAGTAGTAGTCAAAATACACTTTACCGGGATCCCCTCTTACCAATTATAAAGTTACACGGAATAATAAAATGTTATTAGAGATGTGACCTCCTTTGATAGGTATAATAGATTCTGGTAGGATATTGAGATATTATCCATGAAATATTTTTCATTAGCATGTTTTCTGTTAGGATAGCTAATTTTGTTGAGATTATGCCTTTCATGAACTTGTCCGCCACGATCCCACTTATTATGATTACTGCTGGGATAGCTGGGACTAACTTGTTACTTAGGTATCATTGGTTTCGAGTATTGGGATGGCTTGTCTATTACCAAGAGAGAAGGGATCTTGCCGAGAGAGAAGGGACCTTACCGATAGAAAAGGGGCCTTGACATAGTACTCTAGTATTCCCGATTAATTTTGGATTTTAGTTGTATCTGAGTAAATACTCGGTGGTCATGTAGAAGGGATATTAGTTGTGCCTGACTATGTGTAATCTTTCGTTGCAAGGTATCAGAAATAGTATAGTGACCGGCTTAGTCATCTTCTCCTTAGTCAGTGATGTAGTCGGTGTTGTGATCTCTCTTAGATTATCAAATAGGCAACTACGCCTTGGTCGGTGGCTTGATAGGTATCTCGAGGCTGAGTAGATAGTCACCACAACAAATACCCCGACTCCTAAGTCCAGAGTTTGTTGGACTTTGTCGTCTCTAGGAGAAGGGATTTATTACTCCATCAGCCTTGAGAGTTGGGCATATCTTTTCATTCTCCAGGTATTGATTGACTTCTTGAAAATAGTTGCCAGCCATTTTATCACCTCGATCATGGGAGAGAGAAATTATTAGCACAACACTTGAAGGTACGATACCTTAACTCCTGGTGATTTATCCGATCATCCTCAGCCAACAATGTTGTGCCATGTGGTCTAACATCTATAAACTTTAAATGATTTGCATGGAATCCAAGACCCAGAGTTAATTGGTTCGTTGGAATAATTTCAGAGCAACGTGGTTGCACTAGATTGGGAGTGGGCCAAGTGTCAGAGTCTAATGGCTTTTATAGAATCAAGGCTTTAGTCTTAGCCATTCGGGGATGTATAAATGGGCTCCCCTACCATAGTTATAGGATCCTTGCTGGCAGTGGAGAAGGGAGAGAATAGAGAGAGGAGGGGAGAGAGTATAGAGAAGAAAAAGAAGTTGTTGTTCATGCTTTAGCTCTCTAGAGTATCCCCAGGTTGGTCTTCCGCTCCTCCTTCTGTTCTCTTTCGATTTGATAAGTTTGTAGTATAGCCACTCTTTCTATCATCTTTCCTTTTATTTGAGATTCCTTCCTTTGGCCTTCATCCAGTTCTTGGATGGAGGCATTTTCTTTCAATTTTTTCGTTGAGTTTTACCATCCTTTGATATGTTTTGTATTATCGAGAGATGTCTTCCAGTGACAAAAGTCATTTGGTAAGCAACATCTTTGGAGCATAGGGGTCTTAGTGCTCTTCCTCAGATGAGTGGGATTTTGAGAGCAAAGGTAGAAGTCTTTGTCTCCCAAGAAAATAGTTGGAAAGCATTCCATTGGCCCAACTAACATTTTAGCAGGGTTGATGTACGATGTCTCTACAATGACCAAGGAAGACATCATCGGGATTTATGAAAAGTATCATATTTTAGATATTTTTCACCTTCATGCACTGGGATTGGAAGATCAACTTCCAGCCTGTCCAATCGCTTGGCCATGTATAAGGAAGATCT
This sequence comes from Areca catechu, assembly GCA_021397845.1. Lineage (NCBI taxonomy): Eukaryota > Viridiplantae > Streptophyta > Magnoliopsida > Arecales > Arecaceae > Areca > Areca catechu. The sequence goes on along the minus strand of CM038038.1, from coordinate 96,483,933 downwards.
TCAGGCCAGCCTTCGTTCTCCCTGCATGACTTTGTCTGTATGTCCTTGATCTGTACCGAGTTGCTCCTGCCTAACTCGCTCTAAACTCTTTCCACATTCTTACTTCCTTTATTATTTTTTATTATTTTTTTCAAATTCAGTCCCAAATATCATTATTCAAGACCTTTTTTATGTTGAAAAGGCTTTCTAGGTTGAGGGGTTGGTAGTTCATCGGCCCCCAACATAGGAGAGCCATTATCGACAATCTCCCTTCCTCCATTCATCATTGAAAAAATCAATTTTTCTTTGTCACATCACACCAACCATGGGGGACTTGCTGGAGTGGGTAGAGCGGGTCTGATGAAGAGAGCTTCCTCAAACTTTGCAACATAGAAGTTCCTTCTCAAAACGAGCTTCTTACTGAATAAAATTTATACAGTGCCGAGTTGAGCCCGATGAACTCTCTCAGTAAGTACTTTTATATTGTTTTTCCTTTTACTTATACTTTCAGACTAACTTTAACTTGTTCATCTCAATGGCATAAGGAAAGTTTTAGCTGATAAGTTTCAAGAAGCTACCAATAAGAGACTGGCCCCTAATGATGGCCACTGAAAGAAAGCTGTTACCAAGAAGCCATGCCCGAGGCCTTCTATTGTGGCCCCTTTTGTTGCTACGACGGTGCCATTGCCCCGAGTGACTATTGCTGCTTAGAGGGACTCCACCCGCACCAATGATGATGTGGAGGTTGTGGTCCTCCCCCCATAACCTCTCAGGCCACGTCCTCAAGCATCCAACTCCCACTCCACTGGTGAGCACACCAAGGAGGACGACAACTACTCTACCCACAACCATGGCCCTAGGGGGTCGAGTCTTCTCAAAGAGCTTCCAGACACATGACATTCATCACCTATGTTAGAGATGGCAATGGGTGGGTCCACCAAGTCTGCATCGACGAGAAAGATTCTACGCTTCATTATTCTCAGGTTGCTCGAGAATTGGCAAAACTAATACTTCTTCCCTGGGACATGGATGAGCGAAAGTCTTGATCTCTTAGCAATTTGGTGAACAATGTCTATGAAACCTTGATTGGGGTAAGTGCTTCTTTACAATGTCTTATTTGAATTAAATAGTGCTGAATAACTGACTTGATGTTTGTTATCTTTGTGCAGATTCTCTACGACATGTCGGCCATCCTCGGGGTGCTCACCAAATACGCCAACTTCTCCTCCTCCTGGAAGCTCGAGTAAAGGAGGCAAAGGATGGGATAGCAGGCTATAACCGGTATCTTGCATATGCTACCAAGCGAGAGTCAAAGCTGATGAGAGAGTTGGTCACCCTCTTGAACTTCTTCAACACCCAGGAGACTACTATTCAGGGACTGGAGGCCTGAATAGCAGAAAAAGATGGAGCACTTGCTAGGGAATGAGCATGTGCAGCTGATGCAGAAGCTTAGCTAGCCCAGACCAAGTCTATAGTTGGCCAATGTGAAACCTAAGCTACCGAGGAAAGGGCTATAGCTATCGAGGAATGAGCTACATCTACCACTATCCATGTGGTGTAGTACAAGGACTCCAATGACTTTGAGAATGATGCTGCCAAAGCCAGAAGAGATGTACTTCATCAGGTTTGTCGACTATAAGGAGAAGGTGGCCTAGGTCTACCTAGCACTGGACCTGAAAGCCATTTTAGCACTATGAGAAGAGGAAGGAGAGGTGGAAGCAGAAGAAGAAGACCACCACACTATTGGGATTGACAGAGCGGTCACTGGGGCTGATGCAACTCCTGAAGTTTAGATTTAGAAAATTTTATTCTTCTTGTACTCTTCTTACTTCCTCAGATTTTTGAATATGACTTCTGTAAAAAAAATTATTAGTTATCAATAAATTTCTCTTTTAATGAAATTTGTGCATTGAATAGCTCATTTGTTGAACAAATTTTTGCCAAGTATTTAGTCGATAGAGTAGCTCTTGCCAAGTAAGTAATTCATCCATGATGAATAATAAGTACAATAAATATACCAATAGAAGCATCAATTTGTAGATCAATTTATCTTTATTCTTTAAAATTGAAGATTCTAGGTATCTTTTGTAAGAAAGATGATCGCCAATATAGTGAGCTCGATTCGCGGGTTAAAAGAACTCAAATTGGGAGCAAATTAGACTCAAATTGAAAACCAAATGGAGGTTCAAAAGGGCTCTAAAACCAGGCCCAAAATCAGCCTAAATTTGTTCCAAAATCTAGCCTAAAAATTACCTAAACCTAATCCAAAACTATTTTTAAAGCAGCCAGCCCATCATGAATTGATCATTCCGTCCATAGAGGATACCACGCATCCACGAGAATAGTGGCTGCATGGTTTTTATCATGGTGCATGAAAAATTTGGTTGGATTCTCATGGACCGCATGATCTTTATCATAATGCATGAAAAATTCAGCTAGGTTGTCACTGGGTTGCACAATCAGATGGCAGACAATGATCTCCTATGCAAGATCTGATGGCTGAGGGAGCTGTCAGTTGCTGGGAGTGATCCATGGGCATGATCCGATGGCTCCGATCACTCTAAGGTGAGATTTGATGGCCAACATCAAGTCCCGATTGCAATCAATTGACAAGCAAAGGATGCAGCATGATTTGGGGTGTGAAAGAGCTGATTTCAGGCCTTTGATCAAGATCGAATGGGCCAACAGATTCCAAGGATTCAAATACCAATTCAATAAGAATTTGAACTCCAAATTGGATTAGGATTCAACCTATGTCGAGCCCTATTTAAAGGGAGGCACAAGAAGGAGCAAGCAGGTGGCCAACAGCAAGTTTTATTTTCCTTTTATTTTAGTTTTGTAAAGGGCTTCAAAGGGTGAGAGGTCAATAGCAAGGTTCTTCTTTTCCATCTTTCTCTTGAGAAGATGAAGCTTACAAAAACCACTATGCATCACTAAACTCCGAGTCTCTAAGGGAGTAGATGAGGTTATTTTAATATTTATGTTTTAGTTTCTTTTTTATATAATTAGATCTTGATTGTAATGATCTTTGCCCTCATGAATAAAATCTATTTTCATTACTTCAAGTATTGTGCTTCTTATTTGAACTATAATTTAGATTTTTAAATAGCTTTTGACTATGTAGAGATGAGTCATGATCAAGGATATGACTCATGCTTAGCGAGATAGGTTATGATCAGAATTTAGTTATAGAATATTTTATAATTTTTATAATTTAAGACTTTGAATAGTCTATGACTATGCAGGGACAGATCAAGATACTACGATCTATACCTAGCGAGATGGTTATACTCGGGAATCAATCATACTTTTAATAATTATATGATAAAGAACTAATTTATATTTTATTAAAAATTAAATCAAAATTTTAAGATATCTTTTTTATTCTATTTAATTTTCTACTTATTAGTTATTATTTTAATTTAATTAAATTTTTTATTTCCTTTTAATTTTTAGTTTCAATTATATTCCCACTCTTTTTTTTTTAGCTTTTGTAAATTAATTAGAACTCTAAAAAAACCTAATTAAATATGAACATAATCCTATTGATTCCTGAGGATATGATACCAACTTATCCTATCTATATAGATTGAATTAGGTTTATTTTTGATCATCCATGATAGTGATCAAATTTTGGAATCATTGCTGGAGATTATTATCATAGTTAGTTCAATAAAAAAATTAATTATTTAAGAATTTAGTATAATTAATTAGGATTTTGTTTTATGGACTTAAAATATCAAACTTACTTACTTTGACATCTTGTTTATATTGCATTGCATTTTCATAAACTATCTTAAGGATAAAACTCTAATCAACATAAGGTAGGGATTTCATCACCCTTTCTTGGCCTACAAATCACCATCTCTCATATTACATTGACCTAAGCCTATAATTTAAAATTAATTAGATATTGACCTTTAAGATATTTCGAGCTCACTAGGACAAGGAACCCTAAGGGTTGGATTGGGTTAGGGTCAATAATTTAACTAGTATCTAGAAAAATAGTTTAGGAATCTTAATTCTGAAGAAAGGTAGTTACTTAATTGGTTCCATTCGCTTTCTTAGCCAATTTAATTAGTATCTAAGAAAAACAACAGGGACCTCCACCGATCTTACTCTTTCCTGGCCAATTAGGTGGCTGATTTCTGACTTGGAGTGCTAAAAAATGACCTTAGAATAGTTAGGAGTTGTCTAGATCTAGGTTAATCCTAGGATAGAGAGTCCACTTTATACTAAGTTAATTGTAATTAACATCAAACCTTAACTAATTCATCTCTCTCTTAGCTTTAGGTCTCCTTAAGTTCTGATCTTTAGAACTCTTCTCTCTTTTTCTTCTTTCTTTATTTCTCTTCTCCTTTTTAAGGCCAAAAAAAATATTAGAAGATGATCGCTCTAATCTAGGACCTTTGATTATATAATCAAATAATCAAAATAATTTGATAAAATAGAGCACTATTAGGAACATGGATCTTAATAGTGGATTAGATGAGTTGTCCTATGAATTAGATCACCTACTAGCGATCAGATACTCTTCTTTTTCATTTTTTCTTTCTATACAATAAATGTGCATAATATGTTCGAGCCCCACTCACTTTGTGAGTGAATACCCAACCGTACACCAATTTTTTGAGTTTATGTACGAGTAAGTTTACCAAGATTAAATCCAAATAGCCTACATACTAGGAAATAACATATACTTTAATGCTTACAATCTAGATTAGGGGGCTTAACAAGATTTTTCATGGAAATCATATCCAATGGTTATCCCGGTATTACAAGGATCTACATTCATAGACACGTACTATTATGATATGCCTTATTTATAATGTCAATCTTCTCCAACTACCTATAGCCCATCATCTGAAGAAAAGGTTATGCAAGCACTAAACAGAATAGCATTCACTGATCAAATCCTTTACTTCTCTACACAATTCCTAATCGAACTAGAGATTCAAATTGATCAACCAGTAATCCCATTCAGTATGAAGGAAGAAGGAGAGCTGCTTAGTTAGCCCGTGAGTAACCTTGTGGGATAACACTAAGCTAAAAGTTTAATGACTTTTATTTTTTTTCTGAATAATCAACTATAATTTTTGAGAATGAACTAGTAATAAAGCAACCTTATACAATCAAAAAGATCAATATAGATATTTTGACTATTGCAAAAATATATAGAGAGAAATCAAACTGATGGGATGAACCAATTTTATCATTACCCTACTTACGTATGACCCCATTCTTAAGTACCCAAGAATCACTTATTCCTTTTAATGAAGGGAGGATAAAATAAATGAAATAATAAAAATAGTTGAGACTTCCCAAGGACCACAAATGAATAATACAATAGGAAAAGCTATATCCACAATTCTCTCCCATAATTTATTAGATTCCTATCTAGCTTATTTCAGGATGGATAATTTTAATGTAAACAAGTAATGATATAGTAGAAATGCCCTACTTCGAAACCACCCCACTATGGATCGAAAAACATGGTCTAGCCCCCAATGTTTCCATTGTTAGAATCACTACCTACATTAGAGTTGAAGCCACTTCTTAATACATCCATTGTCACCCTACTAGTGATCCCTAACCAGGAAGCCTAACTTATTGATGTTCTAAAAGCAAATAAAAAAGCTATCGGGTGGAATATTACTGATACAAGAAATAATAATTTTAAAATTTTTATGATTGATTTTTCTATATTTGGCACTACTTTTGATAACTATCTCCAAAATCTATCTACAACATTAAATAGATATATGAAGAGAGATTTAATGTTGATTTGAAAAAAGTACTAGGCTTTAGATCAAGAAGGGGTGATGCCAAGATATATCATATTTAAGAAAGGGATTGGGATAAATCAAGCTTTAGTTGAAATAATTTCTAAACTACCACTCTAATCTTGGTCCAACAAATATAATCCCTTCCTAGTTATCATAAAAGCTCTAATAATATTTTTAGATTTTTGTATAGCATTCTTGCCCAGTATACTCTATTGATTCAAGCTAATCATCATAGAATACTTTATAGGCATTTTTTTGTTATCTTAACAAGGCCTCTTGATTGGCCTTATCCTTTTGAAATCTTATGGGACACCCCAATTAGTTACAAGTAGAACTCCTTCATCGCATTTAGCTGAAGACATTAAACTTAGCATTTGTTAGGAGGCAATCCAATTTCTTAGCAGTAGTATTAATAAACATATGGCTGAAGATGTTAAATTTAGTACTCATTAGGAGATAACCCAACTTCCTTATTTTTGAGGTCCTATGGATAAATCTACTCCACCATGAAGATTTGGAATAATTTTTCAAGCCACCTTCATTCTAGATTATTTTCAACTCTAGAGAGAAGAACTGATCCAAGGTGACATCTCTCCTTTCTATCATCTTTTTTTATTTTCCTTTCTCTATTGAAGACAATATCGATTAAGTTAGAGGGGAGAATACATAAAATTATAAAATTTAAAGTCCTTAAATAAGTGAATATTTAGCATTTAGGCACCCAATTATGCTTAAGAATCAAGATAACCTAAGCAATTTTTTAAAATAAATTATGCTTAGATTAGAGAGTTTATAAGATACCAAGAGATCAAGTATTAAGAAAACTAATAAATAATTAAGTCTAGAACATAAATATTTTTTCTTTTAGCACTTCTAATGTATCCTACTAGTATCAAAGAAGAGTTTACTTCTTATAGGCTAGCATAGGGTAACTATATAATTTGTTATAAAAAAATAATTTTAAAATAATATAATTCTCAAGTACTTTTCACTGAATAACTGGGCTTCTTTGTCTAAGCATGCATTGAAGTTTGCATCAAAAGGTGAGGAGGGCAAAGAAGCTTGTTGTAAAGCTAGTCTTAACTTGTAATCTTTTTGATTCAAGCAAGTGATAGGCCATGATGTTATCATTAAGACAGTCCGTAGTTATCAGTTTAATTAATCAACTTTTAATAAATAAAAAATAGGTAGATAGCAGCAAGTCGGGTCAAATCCATGGAGAAGATAGTGCTTAGAATAGTTTAAAATCTTTAATTTTTATAAAATAGAGAAAATCAATTTGAAGTTAGGAAGGTAAAATTACAAAGTATACCATAATTAAAAGAACATGAATTTAAACTTGGTACATTCGATTTGCTAGTCGGATCTTAGCATTTACTTGCAATAAAAATAAATAACAAGAACTTGAAGTTCATAAAAATTAATATTGCATTAATCATATAAAGAATTCAATTGCAATAGATAAAAAATAATAGTTAAATAAACTATGAAAATGATAACAAAAAATCTGAAGTTTATTGGCACAGCCTCGTCGAGAAGTTGATTGATATCACGTCACCTCCTTCCATCGTAGTCCTGGAGTGAACTGGGCTTCCTCTTTTTCTTTTTCTTTGGATCTTGATTTGGAAATTAGTGTAGGCAAAAAGATGACATAGACGGTGGAGCTTCTCCTCTAAGAGACCTCACTCTTAGAGGTCAACCAGCAGCCTAAAGCTGAGCCTTCTATCCTATACCATACCCCTCTCTCCAAGATGATATCTTCTTAGCATAGGGGTCCTTTAAAAAAAATTTATCTAGGGCTTCCTCCCAGTCAGATTTGGAGTCAATCGGGCTCAAGATTGCCATATATCACATGAAAAATTCTCGGCTATCCGATGTATAGCTTGAAGAGGTGATCGATGCTAACCTTCCTTCTTTGGCAAGTAAAGTCTGGAAGGGACTCTCGTGACTCCTAGATCCCTTTCTTCCACTAGGATTTGGATTGTGCTTCTCCCCATCGTAATGGATGGCTGGCGGCGGTGGCTTCTCCGGCAAGCAGGACAGTAGTGGGAGGTGGCAGAGAAGTGGAGATGGTGGCAGAAAGGAGGGAGAAGACCATGACATCAAAGAGGAGGGAGGCTTGGGACTGGCTGGATCATGGCTTTCCTGGCTGGCAGCGGGTCCTCAATGTTCCCTTTGGCCACGAGCAGCAATGAATCTAGACAAGGAGTTGGTGAAGATGGAAGACGACGGCACAATGGGTGGCTGTAGGTGGAATAGGGGAGAGATGGAAGGTAGCACCTTGGTGGCATCTGGCGGAGCTAGGACTGCAATGCTGGGTGGCAGAGATGGCCGTGCCGGCATCTTGGGATGAGCAAGTAGTGACAATGGCGGGAGGCGTTGCTCATAGGAGGAAGAAAACCAAAAGATTGAAGGCCATGGCTGGTGGCTTCTCCCGGTGATTTTTTCGGCCATAGAGGAGCTCCTGGCGGTGAGGGGGATAGTTCCGGTGCCGGTGGCTTCCCCACGAGGATAAAGCTTGGGAAGGATGATGGTCCGTGGATAGGGTTCATGGACTGGTAGCAATGGCTGCTTGTGGACCAAACAAGCTCCTGTAGACCAAGTGGCTGGTCCATGATAGACCGGATGCTTTAAAATCTATGTATTTTCTTTAATAAAATTTGAAATTAAATTTTGGGCTTATTCATATTCCAATTAATGTGCTGTTTGCACCATTGGACTTCAAAAATTAAGTTCTTTCTCTTCATGAACTCATTTTCTATCAAATTCTAATAAAAATATTATTTTTAATAAATATTAATTAATTAATACTTATTTTAATGATTAAATTGAGATAATTAATAGACTTATCACATCCCTTAACTTAATCATTTCTAGTCTCTTAGCAATGTAATTAAAATATAACTATTAATTTGATAACCATGTGTCATTAAGATTCTCCTTTGGATATAGGATTAAGGTCAAAAGAAATTAGCTAGCATCACTAACTAGGTATTGAGTTTTTGAAGTAGATTTCGTAGTCAGAACTATTAGAAACTTTCTTAAACTTCATCCAAAGGTCTACCACACTTGTGTTTGTGATGGCCAACTTAGTATATTAGTACTAGAGTGTAAAGAACAATTGTGTCTTCACTTATCACCTACTTCTGGTCAATTTTCTATACACCCTCCAATTTAAGCATATGGCTAAAGTAGCTTTCACACCACTTGAATTTTTCTGTCTTTTTTTTGGGTGATATCTTCGCATTGTTTATTTTTTGATGTGAACAATAATACTTACTTAGGCAAAGGTACCTGGTAACTCGGTGGGAAACGAATATTTAGAACTTGCCCCCATTTTTTTCTCTTTTTTTCATTTTAGTCAGGTAGCCTTTTCTTTAAATTTAAGTTAAATGGGGGGTGTATATCAATTACTAATTTTTCAGTAGTAATTAATCTAAATTGACCTTACAACTAGTACCTAATTTACCTTATCAGTGTGCATATGCGATGGAAGTACTAATAGCCTTTAGGTGACCTAAGTAGACCACTAAAAGTCTGACCAGCTAGTCTACTTCTTGACTCACTACAGTCATTAGTGAAGGCTTTCTAACTCTATTATTCTTTTTCTAGTCTATTTAGCTTAAGAATTCTTTCATGTACATGATTTATAAAAGATATTTTTTTTATTTTCAAGGTTTTCAAAAATTTTCAAAATTTTTTTTAAAATTTTTAATTTTAAAGTTTAAAAGTTTATCCCTACCTTCCAACTTAAATACCATTATCCCTAATGGTGTAAACAAATTCAAAAAATAAATTTAAACCATATGGATAAAAAAAAATAAGGATAGGGGTTATCTAAGAAGAGGAGCTTATCAACAAGATAAAGATTACAATAATCAACATGGATTGAAATTTTTTTTATTATTATTATAATATTTCTAAGAGCATAAAAATAAATATTTGATTGCCTTCCAATAAGCATTAAGTTTAACATCTTCAGTCAGACATTATGAGAGAGTCAAGTGGATAATTAACTTTATTATATCCCTTATAACATTAAAAGGATAGAGCCGATCAGGAGGCCTTGTCATCATGACAAAAAAATATTCATAGAGTACTATATGATGATTAGTCCAAATTAATATGGTAAATTAGGCAAGCATGTTATTCCCAGATTTAAAAATATTATTATGATTTATGATAATTAGGAAGGGATTGTGTTTATTGGATCGAGATTGGTGGGGGTAGTTTAAATTTTTTTTCAATTATGGGTTAGTCAATCCTACTCTCTTTCTTGGGTATGATGTATTTGGTCAATGTCCCTTCTCATTTTAAATTTAGATATTTTTTCATATTAATATTTACACTATCTCCATACATTATTTTAATATCATGAAAAGATTTTAGAGGTAGTTCTCAAAATTGGTGCTGATTATGGAGAAATCAATTATAGTTTTTTTAAGACCATGTCCCTCATTTCAGTAATATCCCCCCCGATAGCTTCTTTATATGCCTTTAGAATACCATTGAGTCGGGCTTCCTGGGTAAGGTTTATTGAAAAAATTTCAATGGATGCATGAGGAAGTAGCTTCAGTTTTAGATTAGATGGTAATTCTAACAAAGGGGCTATTGGTGGGCTAGGTGATGGCTCTTATTATTCATTAATAAAATATGAGGTAGTTTCAGAGTAGGGTGTTTGTATTAAATAATTCACTTATAAGGTATACCCATCTATATTAAAATCATCTACCCTGAGCTGAGCTAGATAGGGATATAACAAATCTTAGAGGAGAACTGTAAGGATGGCCTCCTCCTCTATTAAATTATATGTTTATGGTTCTTAGGAGGTTTCTACTAATTTCATTATTGCATCTATTTATTCTCCCATCCCATTAAAAGACATGGATGATTCTGGGTAACTAGAGAATGGGGCCATAGGTGAGTGGGGTGATGATGAAATGAGTTCATCCTACAAGTTTAATTTCTCTATATATTTTTTACCTTAACCAAATTATATATATTGGTCTTTATAGTTGTATAAAGTTGTTCTAAGACCAGTTCATTCCTGAGAGTCAGAGTTGATTATTCAGGAAAAGATGGAGGGTCATTAAAATCTTGAGGTAGGTATGGTCCCTCTAGGTTACTCTCGAGTTGACCAAGCAGTTCACCTTTCTCCTTTTTATTAAGTTCAATTAATCATTGGTCAGTTTGATCCATTAGCTTATTGATAGATTGCTGTTGGGCCATAATTATTTGTTGAAACTGAGCAAACCTATCGACATTTAGGTTGGTCAGTAGAGGAGGTGGATATGATGCTTGCTGAACCTTCTCTTCAAATAGTGAGCTATAATTAATTGGAGAAGGTTGATAATGGGGATAGGGCTGATCATAATAGGGTGTAGCTATGAACAGAGATCCTTGGATTGCCTAATGGTTGCTATAAATAATCTGGTTGAGTCCCCCAACTTTAATTATAAGCATTAAAGTATAGATTATCTCTTGAGTTGTAGGTCGGTTGGGTTTGATCTTGATAAACTTGGTTACACCTAAACTCAAGAGGTTGGTACCCGGTTGGGCACTTACTCTCAAAGTGAGTGGGACTCGAATAAACCTAGTGTGCTGGGAGAAAGGGTATTCTATTATAAGGATTTATGCTCTTGGCACTAATTTAGTATATCGAATTATTCTGATCATTCGGATATGCAATCAAAATTTTAGATCAGAACAATCCTTATTTATATATATATATATATTATTTATTATTATTATTACTATATATTTTTTTAGAGGAGTGGTGAGATGAAGAAGGTGAAGAGTTCTAAAGAAAAGGGTCTAAAGAGTCCTAGAGCTAAGAGAAAGAAGAAGAATTAGTTAGGGTTTGATATTATTTATAAATAAATTAGCATACATAGACTCTCTATCCTAAAGTTATCCTAAATCTAGACAGCTCCTAATTACTAAGGCAACCTTGGAGCCCTCCAAGTCAAAAACTAACTAATCAACTAGCCAGTAAGGGTAAGATTGGTGGAGATTCTCCCGTTGCTTTCCTTAGATACCAATTAAAATTGGCCAGGTCAGTCAATGGAACCAATTAAAATTACCTTTCTTCAGAGCTACATCATCCTTGAACTCCTTTCCTAGACACCAGTTAATCAGCCAATCCTGGCTTGGTCCAATACTTTTGGATGCCTTGTGCTATTGAGCTCGAGTTCCTTAGGGGCTGGTATCTAATTGATTTTAATTAATAGGCTTAGGTTAATATAAGATGCAGGGTGGTAGTTTATGGGCCAAGGAAGGATTATCAACTCCCCACCTTATATTGTTTATGGGTTAATGTCCTTAAGATATTTTATGGAAGTATGCAATGCAAAAACAAAAGATACCCTAAATAAGTAGTAATCTATTAAGTTTTAATTAGTTACGTTATTTTAGTTAAGTATTATGTGGTGTTTTTGATTTCTTTTTGTATTATGTTATTTCAAGCAAGAAAGGTAAAAGGTTGCTTTTAATCTTGGTTAATTAGGTATGTAAAAAATAAAACTAAAATTAGGTTGAGTAAATAAAGAAACTACAGATCTTATAATTAAGTCAAGAAATCAAAGCAGTATTTAGGACAGTTAATTAAAAAGTTAAGTAATAATTTTTTTAGGTTAGTTTTTTTTAAAAAGGAAAAAACTAAAAAAGGATTTTTTTCTTTTTAGGTTAGTTTGAAAAGAAAGAAACTAATTAAAATGAAGAAACCAAAAAAAAAATTATGTTAATTTGAAAAAGAGGATAGCAGTAAAAAAGGAAACAAATCTAAAAAATTAGGTAGGTTTTAAAAAAAAGGAGACTAACAAAAAAAAAAATTTTGGTTAATATGAAAAGGCAAAAATTAATTAGAAGTAACTAAAAAAGGAAATTAATCTAAGATTATGATTGATCTCACCAAAATCACAAAAATCTTCTTTTCCTCTTTTTTTAGTTTTTTGGTTTTTTTAATTTGCAAAAAAAGAAAAAATTAGTATACTGAATTTACAAGAAATCAAAGAGATAAAAAATATTAGTATTCATGCCTTTCCTAGTAACGATGCCAAAAACTTGATAGGCCGTGATGTTGTCATTAAGACATCATGGCTATTAGTTTAATTATCCAACTTCTAATACATAAAAAATTGGTAGATAGTAGCAAGTTGGGTTGAATCCATGGAGAAGGTAGTGCTTAGGATAGTTTGAAATCTTTAATTTTTATAAAATAGAAAAAATCAATTTGAAGTCAGGAAGATAAAATTAAAAAGTATACCAAAATTAAAAGTACATGAATTTAAACTTGGTACGTTCGATCCGCTAATCGGATCTTAGCATCTACTTACAATAAAAATAAATAACAAGAACTTGAAGTGTATAAAAAATTAATATTGCATTAATCACATGAAGAATTCAATTGCAAGAGATAAAAAATAATAGTTAAATGAATTATGAAAAATGATAACAAAGAATTTGAAGTTGATTGGTGCAGCCTCATCGAGAAGTTGGTTGATGTTACGTCGCCTCCTTCCATCATACTCCATGGAGTGAACTAGGCTTCCTCTTCTTTGTCTTTGGATCTTGATCTGGAGATTGGTGTAGGTGAAAAGATGGCGTAGATGATAGAGCTTCTCCTTTAAGAAACCTCACTCTTAGAGATCAACTGGCAGTCCAAAGCTAAGCCTTCTATCCTGTACTGTATCACTCTCTCCAAGATGATTTTTTCTTAGCATAGGGGTCCTTTAAATAGATCTTATCTAAGGCTTCCTCTTGGCCATCTGATGTGCGGCCTGATGAGGTGATCAACACTAACCTTCCTTCTCTGGCAAGCAGAGTCTGGAAGGGACTCTTGCAACTCCTAGATCCCCTTCTCCCATTAGGATTTGGATTGTGCTTCTCCCCATCGCAATAGATGACTAGCGGTGGTGACTTCTCTGGCAAGCAGGACAGTGGTGGGAGTTGGCGGAGAAGTGTAGATGGTGGCAAAAAGAAGGGAGAAGACCATGACATCAAAGACAAGGGAGGCTTGGGAGCAGCTGGATCATGGCTTTCTTGGCCGGTAGCAGGTCCTTGGTGTTCCTTTCAGCCATGAGCAGCAATGGATCTGGACAGGGAGTTGGTGAAGATGGAAGATGGCAGTGCAATGGGTGGTTGTAGGTGGAACATGGGAAAGATGGGAGGCAGCACCTCGGTGGCATCTGGCGGAGCTTGGATGGTAATGTTGGGTGGTGGAGATGGCCGTGCTGGCATCTTGGGATGAGCAGGCAGCAACAGTGGTGGGAGGCGGTGATAAGAAAAAGTAGAAAACCAATAGATTGAAGGCCAAGGCTGGTGACTTCTCGTGATGGTTTTTCTAGCCATTTGGGAGCTCCCAGTGGTGAGGGGGATGATTCCGGTGGCTTCCCTGGTGAGGATTGAGCTTGGAAAGGATGATGGTCCACGGACAGGGTTTGTAGATCGGTAGCAATGGCTTCCTGTGGACCAAACAAGCTCCCGTAGACCAAGCGGCCAGTACATGGTGAACCGACTACTTTAAAATTTATATATTTTCTTTAATAAAATTTAAAATTAAATTTCAAACTCGTTCATAATCCAATTCATGTGCCATTTGCACCATCAGACTTCAGAAATCGAGTTCTTTCTATTCATGAACTCTTTTTTGACAAAACTATAATAAAAAGTATCATTTCTTAATAAATATTAATAAATTAACACTTATTTTAATGGTTAAATTGAGATAATTAATAGACTTATTAGCAAGTAAGCTCAAGGAATTTTTATACCTTGTTGACTTCGACTCCGACCTTGATTTTGATGGATAATAAAACTTTGAGTATATATAAGATACTAATATTTTGTTAGAGTTATAGTTCAATATTTCAGATACCATTCAAACTGATAAATGATGAACTTAAGTGATCAACCATTAAGCATGAAGAATTTTATATTTTAGGATGTCTTCACATGTGGAAAAAGCCAAGGATATAGTGTTCCATTGAATAATTGAATGTTAGAATGAAAGAAAATAGATCAAACTTTCAAAATTTAGAGTTTAGCACATATTTTTGAAGTGGCATAGATCAATTATCAGGTCAGGATCCCAAATATCGATCCTTAGAAAAGATCTAGAAAAGAAAAGGTAGTAGCACACAAAGTTTCAGCAAGTATGTCCAAGTATCGATACTTACCGTTCAAGTATCGACTCACAGGTCAGCTCATGCACCAATTATTGAAGCTACAATAAATAATAGAAAGCTAGAATTTTGTCACAGATTCAAGTGTTGATACATAGACTCCAAATATCGACTCAAGGTATCAACTCAAGGATCGACCAATGGATCAAAAATTGATATCATAGGATGATTCTAGAAAGTAGTATTTTTAAAATAGTCCAAGTATCGATACCTAGACTCTAAGTGTCGATTCAAGGTATTGACTCATAGGTTGAAGTATCGACACTTACAGATTTAACAACACAGTAATGGTTATATTTTTAGAACCATAAGAAGTTAGATAGGTTTATGATATTCTAAACAATCTTCTTAAAATTAATTGGTTATTCTGATACTGATTATGGTGGATGCAAAATAGATAGAAAAAGTACTAGTGATACATGTCAATTTCTAGGATTGAACTTAAGCTCATGGCATAGTAAGAAACAAAACTCCATGGCACTATCTACTGCTAAGGCAGAGTTTGTGGCTGTAGGGAGTTGTTATGCTTAAGTGTTATGGATTAAGCAACAACTAGAAGATTATGGTGTTATTCAATTTAAAGTTTTAATCAAATATGATAACACAAGTGCTATTAACCTAACAAAGAATCCTATTCAGCATTCTAGAACTAAGCATATTAAAATTAGACATCATTTCATTAGGGATCCTGTACAAAATGGTGACATTGAACTTGAATTCATTTATACTGAAAAGTAATTAGCTGACATCTTTACTAAACCACTTAGTGAGGATAGATTTCAAATAACTAGAGAAGAATTAGGCCTGTGTGACTCTTTTTAGATTTTTGACCTAATTTTTTAGGATTTAAGAAAAAATTATCTAGAAAATCTCCATCATCAATCTAAGGATGTTAACCACCTTATCTAGTGTATTCCTAGGGATAGGAACCTTTTTATTAAGTTTTTAGATCCTTTTTCTTGAATTTAGGTCGAGTCAACTCGTGTAGAAAAATCCTAAATTGAGCTGACTCGAGCAGAAAAACCCTAAGTCGAGTCGACTCGAACGGCTAGTTTACTTATAACCCGTAAGACCTAAAAAATTTTCATTTCTTCCCATTTCACTGTAGAACCGAGCCCTATGAGACCATAGCCCTTTCCTACCTTAGGGACCACCAAATATTTCCTTTTTCCTCTTTGATTTTGATCAAATGGCACCTAAAATGGCCATGGCAAAGAGACCCAAACGAGCGACATCGAGGGCAGTTCAAGAAGAGAGGAGATCAAAGCAAAGAGTGGATGAGCCGACCCTCCAAAAAACTCAAGAAGAGGCCCAAGATCAGCCACCAGCTCCACAAAGGCAAGTGATTTTAATGGGTAATTGTCTGGTTACTTGTGAAAGAAAGATAGATTTTGTTTTTCTTGAAAATTAGGGATTTAGAATTGATGAATAGATTGAGACACAAGGTTGGAATTATTTCTGTTCTTTTGACATTCCCACATACCCTACTCTAGTAAGGACCTTCTTTGAGAATTTGATACTTGGAGAACACCAAATACTGTCCATAGTAAAGGAAGTAACCATGTCAGTTGATGAAATTAGACTTAGCAGAGTCTTACAGTTGCCTAAAGTTGGAAAATGTTACTTAAATTTGAAAGATAGGCAAAGAACTTTGAGGATAGTACTTGAAAGGAGTAATTTAGGAGGTATAACAAATGTATAGGCAAATATTCTATCTTTGGAAATGAGGCTATTACATAATATTATCAGCAGGGTATTTCTACCTAGGATAGGCATATTTGATTAGGTTAGTGAGAGAGACCTAATGTTTATGAGGTTTATGATTAAGGGGGAGGCCCTCAATCTACCCTTCATTATGATGACCCAAATCTGTGATGCATCCAGGAGAGCCAGAGCTTGTCTGCCATATGGCATGGCATTTGGACTTCTATTTTAGGACTATGGTAATGTTCTGACTGGAGAGGACCATAGACCTCTACTCCATACAGATAGGTTCTCTGAGAAATCTCTTCACAGGATGAGATATCATCGAGTAGATGGTGTGCGGATATGGAGAGTATTAGGTCAGAGGGCTATTCACACTGATGATTCTGATGATGATCCTAAGGATACAGAGGTTGCTGCACAGGTTGGAGCTGATGAGGACGAGCACGACGATGTAGCTGGACCTTCAAAACTAGCTCCTACTAAACCACCTCAAACAGTTCCATCTGAGCCCAGCATGGGAGGACTTCATGATATTGAGCAGTTTCAGGCACTTCATGATGACATCTCCACTCTTTGATCAGACATTTAAACTATCTAG
Source organism: Areca catechu (assembly GCA_021397845.1). NCBI lineage: Eukaryota > Viridiplantae > Streptophyta > Magnoliopsida > Arecales > Arecaceae > Areca > Areca catechu. The sequence continues at coordinate 96,466,681 of CM038038.1, read as the reverse complement.
ACTGAGGTATACTCGAGGATAGATCTACTTCAAATAGAGATGAGGGATGGCTTTACTCAGATATTAGCTGCTCTTCATCGGACTACTTCCACTGGACCATTTGGATCACCACCTCCATCTCTTGATGATGTTGGATAGGACTTTCAACAGGCTAGTAAGGATTCAACAAATACTCAGATCATGGAGACACTAGCAGCAGAGAGAGAGCAGCCAGAGTTATGCACTTCCGACACTCCTCCCACTGAGATCCTGTCAAAGGATAGCACCATAGCCCTATCTGATGCTTTCACTGTTTAGCAGACTCCTATACTTTTAGAATGAGAGCTTACTCCTCCAGCAGCTACTACTGATCCTCCTACTATGCCCATTCTAGATCCTACTCTTACAGCACCTAGACTTAGAGGTAGAGCTAGATTGAGAATACCTAGAGCTCCTACCCGAACTAGGTTTAGAGATCTTAGACAGAAGCCTATAAAGATTGTAGTTTCATCTTCTGTATTAGAAATAGGCACTTCTTCTATTGAGGAAGAAAGAGACTAGGTCTTATTAGATCTCTTTGTTGTATGTTTGTTGTGTCTGCCTACTCCTTGTATCAACACTTGATATATATATATATACATATATGTATGTATTTGCTTTGTTATACATCTTGTTATAATTTGCTGTATGATACTTAAACCTCTTTTATTCTCTTACTATATAACATTTTTTAGTAAGGGGAAGTACTATTTTGTTTTACCTTATTTGTTGATGACAAAAAGGGAGAGTAATAGTAATGTTGCATGGAAAATAGAAACTTAATAAAAAATATTTTATGTGATGTGAAGCATGAAATTGGCACAAAAATATATGAGGGAGCATGACCAAATGACCATATAATATGATAATCATGAAAATTTATTAAGCTATGATACTTTTATCTTGTCTGATACTTTAAGCCCTGATGCATTTGACCTTATAAAGTTTGCATCTCATTTTCAAAGCTTTGATACTCTTGTTAAAAGCTTTGTTACTTAAGTCAAAATTGCTCTGATACCTAAGTTAAATTCCAAAATGAACTCTCATATAAAGCTCTGATACCCAAGCTCTATTACTTCAATTGAATCTTAACAGCCATGATACTTAACTTTGATAACTCTGATATATAATTTAGCTCTGTTACTTAACTTATATAGCTCTGATACTTAACTTTAACAGTTTTGATACTTTATGATACATAACTTGCTAAGCTCTGATATTTCAATCAAGCTTTGATACAGTTGTCATACACTAGATTATAATCTGAATAGACAATTTGAATTGCTTGACATACTATACAGCATTAGCTCTGATTCAATTGAATTATAAAGGTAATTGTTATATTTCCATGCCTAGTATTTTGTCATCATGAAAAAGAAAGAGATTGTTGACCCCTGGAATGATTTTGGAGATAACAAAATATTGGAGCATGTATTTGATACTAATGATCTTCAAGTATTTAAGAAATTTCTGTAGGGCATTTCTATTGAACAATCATCAACCCTACGTTTTTCAAGATAATTGGGAACAATCCTTGTATTTAAGAAAAGTTTTATGTTTGTTTCATGTATTTGAGAGCCCTAGCTAAATTTGTTTGTATATTCTTGTAAGAGGGCCAATCTTATGTAAATTTTAAGCTTAAATATCTTAGATTAGGTTTGAAGTTATTTGAAAGATGTTGGAAGAGGTTTGGAAAAGTTTGAAAGTATTTGGAGGAAGTTCACTCGAGCCGACTCAATAATTAGAGCTAATACTTTATTTTGGTATGGCACAAAGATTTCTGATATACGGTCAACCGAGTTGACTCAATGAAGATCCGAGCCGACTCTTCCAAAGTGACAAAAATTTAGTTCTGAGAAAATCAGTCAACCAAGCTGACTAAATTGAAGCGAGCTGACTCTTCCAGAGTTCAGTTTTAACTTGTCTGAGCATCCGAGCCAACTCAACCCATCTGAGCTGACTCGAATCTTAGAATTTAAACAGTAATGGCTAGTTCTAGAAATTGAATTTCTTAATTTTTAAGCTCTCCAACGGCTAGTTTTCGATTCTAAAGGCACTCCAACGGTCATATTTACCTGGGAACACTTCAAGAGACTATAAATAAAGGATTTAAGTCAAGGAAAAGTTAAGAAGAAAGAAGAGAGAAGAGCATTGAATATCCTAAGTGCTTTGAAGTGAAAAGAACTCAAGTTCTCCAACAACTCCCAACCAATTTCTTAAGTCCATCATTAAAGGATTGTGAAAGCCTTGAAGAGCATTGAAGAAGTATTGAAGAAGGCTTTATTTAGAGCTTCAACTGCAACCATCAAATCTTTGGATTTGTTTTAAGTGTTGCTTCCCTTTTTAAACTCTATTTTTGAGTTGTTCAAAGTACAGCAGGAGCTACAACTTGTGAGTTATTTTAGATTATTGGTAAGCCTTGAAAACCAAGTTTGGGTTGTTAGTAAGCCTAGGAAGACAAACATTGTATTAGATTTTGGATTGTGAGCCCGTTGCAAAATAATTCGGCTATATTCAGGAAGAATATAGTGAAAATTCCAAGTGTGCACCTTGGGTAATGGACCTAGGAGCTGGGTTGCTCAAAACCACTCTAAAATTATGGTTGTTTCTGCCTAGATCGTCGTGGCCTGTAGCTCTTACGTGGCCTAGGTGAGTAGACTCCCCACCAGTGTCACCGGGCTCGTTGGTTGGAGATGATCAAGGAGAACATACCCTCTGCCATGGGACTCGGTGGAGTCACCATGCTCGAAGGGGTCGTTGTAGGGATGAAGGGGACTTGGAGCTGTGCTGTGGTCCTCCTGTGGGCCTTTCCAGTAGGGAGCAATCTTCTCTGTATCATCCCTTGTGAGTGAGGACCTGCAAGACAGGGGAGACCTGGGCTGAGAATTCCGGTAAAGACACTCTGACGATCAAGTCAGTGGGATGATCGAAGAAAATAGAAGACCTCTAAGGTGGAGAGCTTGGAGGACTCTCCACTTCCAAAGGGTGATAGAAAAATGAACGATAATGTAAGAATCAAGAGAGTTTGTTATCTCTTACCTCCTCTTACCTCTTCAAGCTGGTCTTATGTAGATGAGTGGTCCCTGTCGTTCGGGGAGGCGGGCTCTTTTTGTTGTAGGCCTGTGAGGCTAGGATAGCCTATGAGGCTTCCTCTTCTAGGAGGTTCAAAGAGTTGGTGAAGGGGTATAGTACCTTGGGCAGGGCACTATTTCCTGATTAGTGTAAATCGTGGCTTGGGAAGCTTCAACGTAGTCCTCCTTTGCAGGCAGCGTGCTATAGGACCCACACGAATGGGGCCTCTTGGGAAACATGCCAGGCCCACGTGAATGAGACCGAACTGTACAATGCTCCCAGTGGTCGAGCTAGGCTGAAATGCCGAAGTGCCGAGTTGGCTGGAACGCTACTCCAGGTTGCCAAGCGGGCATGCGAATCGAGAGAAGGCCCGTAGAGGCTTCCATGTACGCTGATCGAGGTGGGGTCCGAGGCTTCATGCATGTGGGTGCAAACCCACGCGTTGCTCTCGATCATAGCTGGACCGTGGGAGGGTGGAGCTGGACTGCGGGCATGCCACAGGCAAAAAAACTCCATGCATACGTGCTGCGGGTAGTGCAGGTGCGGACCTAGCTGGGGCTGCCTAAGCGCATCGCAGGCGTGCCGTGGGCATGTCGCGGGCATGCCGAGCTGGGAGCCATTGGAGCCGGAGAGGATGGAGGAGCACTGTGAGCATGAGCATGGGGTGCGAGAGCAGCAGACCGAGTGGGGCCCCGCCGGGCTGAGCCGGAGAGGATGGAGGTGCGCTATAGGGCATGAGCCTGAGGCATGGGAGCGGCAGACTGAGTGGGGTCTCGCAGGGCTGAGCCGAAGAGGATGGAGGCACGCTATAGGGTCGTGCCAAGGGCGAGGTCGGGCGGAGCCGTGTGGAGCGCTACCGATGTGCCGGCATGGGCGGTGGCAAGCATGGAGCTGGAGTCATGTGGAGAGGGACCTGGTGCTGGACCGCAAGCGAGCGTGCACATGGGCATGCTGGAATGGGCAGAGCCAGAGGTGGGGATGCCACGGTTGGAAGGACTCCATGTGGCATGTCGTGCTAGGCTGGAGCATGCAGAGGTGCCAAGCTGGGCGGTGCTGCTTCCCGGTGATGCTTGGGCCGTGCAGAGCAGAGCTGGGCTGGGGCTCGCGGAGCAGGCATGCCGAGGTGGGCGGAGCCAGGACTGTGTCGGGCTGAGGCGTGGGCAAACGCAGGGCGGAGGTGAACGGAGCCATGAGCGGGACCTCGGTGCCGAACCGGGCGAGGGCGTGCCACGATCGGTGCCGAGCTGAGCGCTGGCATGCCACGGGCATGACCCTGGCACGGGCTTGGCATAGGCATGGTGCCGATCTACTACAGGCGTGCCGTGCTGGGAGCCACCGTGGCCATGCGGGCAGAGCCGCGCCGGACTCTGGGCGGGTGGACTGGGCTAGACCATGTGGAGCTAGAGCGGGTGCGCGCATCTCCCAAGTGCTAACCAAGGTGTGGACTTGGCATCGAGCTGGGCGCAGCTAGAGCCGACCTGGGGTTGACCTCGGCGCAGACTGGGCAGCAAAGAAACAGGACTTCGCTCATGACTGATTGGGGCCGAGGTGGAGAAGTACGTGGCCATGTCAGCCACCAAGAAGGATGTTGTGTCAGGGCCGAATAGGTTGGTTACTAATGTAACAGATGCCCCCACTCCCTGAGTCCAAAATGTCAACATTTTTGATAAAGGGAGTACCATTATCCATTCGGCTCCGCACCTTAGCAGGCCCTGTACTGGTCGCAAGAAGTCACTGAACTTATCATAGGTTAGTCGTTGGTGTTTTAAGTGCCTAGATGAAGGCATCAAATATGGTTGTCCTTTTTGTGAACAGGGAGTGGCTTGCAAAATAGAGTAGAAGGTGGCGTTTCTGATACTTACTTGCCCGTAGGTACTTTGACTGAAGGTTAGTTTCATTATGATGGTGCTAGCACTTCAGTCTGACTCCTCTATGACCGGATAGAATGCGGTGCCATGGAGGAAGAGGTTGGTGAGGTCCACAACTTGGGTGCACACATATATGACCGGGCACATGGTTGGGCTAAGAGCACTCCTCAAAGCTTTTGATGAGGGCATAGAAGCTGCTGGAAGGTCCAAGGAGCAAGAGCTTAGTCTTGGATAGGAGCTTGATTCCTGCTTGGTGACTTGAATGCAGGGCTTTAGAAGCTTCATGGCTTTTGATGTGGGACTTTCGGCATTTCCTATTTTGAGGCACCGGGGTTTTCGGTCTTGGAGTGCCGGGGTTTTCGATCTTTAGGTGCCGGGGTTTCCAGGCTCTAGGTGTCGGGGTTTTCGATCTTTAGGCACTGGGGATTCCAGTCTTTAGGTACCGGGGATTCCAGGCTTCCATCCGGACTGGACTCTAGGATGTTGTGCCAGAACTGGGTTCCGGACTTTCATCTAGACTGGACTTCGGGATTTTGTGCTGAAACTGGGTTCCGGACTTCCTTCGCCAGACTCGGAGTCGAGCGGATGAGCTCCTGTAATGATGAAGAGCAAAGTTGCACCAAAGAGGAACTTTAATTATTGAGGGGAGATTCTTACATCCTTCATGAGGTGGCAGAGCTGCTCGTTTGGCATGCTAGGAGGTGAGCCGCAAATGGTTGGACCTCCAGAGCTACTCATGGACATCTCCGGATGAGAGTCAGGCGGTAGATGTGGGGCTCAGTGAAGAACTTGGCTTCAGCTCGTCTTTATTTGACTTCAGCTCGACTGAACTAAGGAGCTTGACTTCAGCTCGGCTTTATTTGACTTCGCCGGACTTGGAGTCGGACGGGCGAGTTCCTTATTGGTGAAGAACAAAGTTGCACCGGAAAGGAACTTTAATTATCAAGAAGGGATTCTTACATCCTTCATGAGATGGCAGAGCCATTTGTTCGCCATGCTAGGAGGCGAGCTATAAACGGTTGGGCCTCTGGAGCCTCCCATGGACATCTCCAGACTGTGAGTACAGCAAATGCTAAATTATGGTTTCTCGGTAGATGGTGAGACTTCTTGGAGTCTCCGCGGACATCTCCATACTGTGAGTAAGGCAAGAGCTGAACTAAGAATCAAGCAGTAGATGCAGGGCTCAGTGGGGAGCTTGACTTCAGCTCGGCTTCACTTGACTTCAGCTCGACTGGACTGAGAAGATTGACTTCAGCTCTTAACTTCACCAGACTCCTTCATAAGATGGCAGAGCCGCTGGTTTGCCATGCCAGGAGGCGAGCCGTAAATGGTTGGGCCTCCGAATCCTCCCATGGACATCTCCGGAATATATGACCAGGCCCATAGTTGACGTGGTTGAGCTCAAAGAACCCCTCGGAACCTTTGATGAAGGCATTGAAGTTGCTGGAAGATGGGAGCCATCCTGGCTGAAGAAGCTCAAGGATCAAGAGAGAGAGATTGGCTCCGGCTAGATGCTCGACCTTGGGGGAGCCATCCTGGGGGAGGAACTCAAGGAGTGGTAGTCCGCTAGCGCATGCGGGGCCATCGCAAACTCCAGCTGGTGGAGGTGCGGCCATCATAAGCTTCCTCGGTGGTTGGCATTGTGCATCCTAGTGGCCGAGAACATTTAATAATGTTGGTGACGATGGTGTTGCAGAAGCCTTCAAGAGGGGAGCAGTATAGTGTATGCACTTATTAGTTTTGTTCCATCCAATGCCCACATTGTATGGAGGAACAGGATCACCCTTTTCGTCATGTTTGCATGGAGTGGAGGACAAAATCCCACCCCACAGTCTTGCATGGTGTGCGTGAAGTGACTGGGCCTTCACAGCTTCCTCCTTTTGGGATCATGCTTCATTCGTTGCCTTCCCTAACCATAGTAGGGGTTAGCCTTCCTCATCTCCAACGGGAGTTTGACCTCAGCAGGGAGCTCGGTCTCATCAAAGAGCTTGACTTTGGTGAGGTGCTTGGCTTCATTAGGGAGCTTGGCTTTAGCTCTGTTTTATCGAGAAGCTTGATTTTAGTGAGGATCTTGGCCTCAATTCTGCTTCACTGAGAGGCTTGATTGACTCTTGGTATGAATGCAAAGCTTCGGAAGCTTCATGGCTTTGGTGCGGGACCTCTGGTATTTCTCGTCTTGAGGTGCCGGGGTTTCCGGGCTTTGATATTGGAGAGCTGTGCTCCTGGTGCCGGAGAGTCATGGGATCCGGGCTTTGATGTCTTGGAGCTAGGCTCGAAGACTTGGTGGCCGGAAAGCTGAGCTTCAGGCTTTGTGGCTGGAGATTGTGGGATCCGGGCTTTGATGTCTTGTAGATGGGCTCGAAGACTTGGTAGCCGGAGAGCTGGGCTCCGGGCTTTGTGGCCAGAGATCGTGGGATCCGGGCTTTGATGTCTTGGAGCTAGGCTCGAAGACTTGGTGGCCGGAGAGCTGGGCTCCGGGCTTTGATGTCTTGGAGCTGGGCTCGAAGATTTGGTGGCCGGAGAGCTAGGCTCCGGGCTTTGTGGCTAGAGATCGTGGGATGTCTTGGAGCTGGGCTCGAAGACTTGGTGGCCAAAGAGCTGGGCTCCGAGCTTTGTGGCCGGAGATCGTGGGATCCGGGCTTTATCACCAGGAGGGCTCGACTCTGGCCCAGGGGGCTCGACCTCGAAGAGGCTCAACCTAACGGAGGGCGTCAGCGAACCGACTCCTTCCTAGAGAGCTCTTGCCTTTGAGGGCCTTGACCTGGAGGAGGAGGTCTGGGTTCGACTCCGAGGGGCTCGACCTCAAAGAGGCTCAACCTAGCGAAGGGCGTTGGCGGCCTGACTCCGGCCTAGGGGGCTCTAGCCTTCGAGGGGCTCGACCTGGAGGAGGAGGGCAGGGCTCGACTCCGAGGGGGCTCGACCTCGAAGAGGCTCAACCTGGCGGAGGGCGTTGGCGGCCCGACTCCGGCCCAGGGGGCTCTCGCCTTCGAGGGGCTCGACATGGAGGAAGAGGGCAGGGCTCTGGCCTAGGCATCCTGAGCTTGCGGAAGCTTTTCCTGTAGAACTGAAATACAATTTTTCATTATGTAAATGTAGTGGAGAAGGAGTTACCTGTTGAGCTCCGATCATATGAATAGATAAAAATATGTTTCTTCCTTAAGCGGGCCGGGATCAAACTCACCGGTTGCCCTCTCAGGAGAGAATGGGACTCCTTTGCATGAAAGAATAAAACTCGGTTACATGGGAGAGCAAGGATCCATTGCGTGGAAGGATGGACCTCGGTTGCATGGGAGGAGGTAAGACCTCTGTTGCATGAAGGAAACGACTCCGTTACATGGGAGGAAGCTCTATTGCACGAGGGAGATGACTCCATTGCATGGGAGGAAGCTCCGTTGCATAAGGGAGATGACTCCGTTGCATGGGAGGAAGCTCCACTGCACGAGGGAGATGACTCCGTTGCATGGGAGTATAAGACTCCTGTTGCATCGGAAGGAGCTTCGTGGCATGGGGGGAGACTCCGTTGCATGGGAGGAAACTTCATTGCATGGGAAGAGGCTCTGTGAAATGTTGCCGTATGGAGGAGATGGAACTCCGTCGCATGGGAGGAAAGAGGCTCCCGTTGTATGGAAATATAAGGCTCCTGTTGCATGGGAGAGTTGGATCTCTGTTGCACGGGAGATTTGGAGCTCTGTTGAACGGGAGAGTTCGAGCTCTGTTGCTTGGGAGAGTTGGAGCTCGGTTGCATGGGAGAGTTGGAAACCATGTTGCATAAATTTCTTCCCTCTCCACGATGGTCAGACCCTTCCTCTCTCTCTTCTTTTTCTCTTCTTTCTTTTCTTTTTTCTTTTTTTTTTGTGAATGGGGCTCCTGGAAGGTAGCACCGCCTAGAGGTGGCTCCATCATCGGCTTGCTGCCTGCTGCCCTGTCGAGGGTGGCGATGCACCTTCATAGCTCAAGATTTTTTGGTCGAGGCCGCTCCTTGGAGACTCGAGAGAGAGGGAAGCTCTTGTGCCCCCACCCTTGTGCCCCGGTCTGCCCCCGGGGACTAAGGATAAAGGTGGGAACTACATCCCACCCTGTTGAGGAGCATTGATCTGCTCCCCTTCCTGGCATGCCAAATGTTGCCGCCTACATCGCCATGGCCTGTAGCTCTTACGTGACCTAGGTGAGTGGACTCCTCGCCAGTATCACCGGGCTCATCGGTCAAAGATGATCAAGGAAAACATACCCTCCGCCATGGGGCTCGGTGGAGTCGCCATGCTCGAAGGGGTCGTTGTAGGGATGAAGGGGACTTGAAGCTGTGCTGTGGTCCTCCTGTGGGCCTTTCCGGTGGAGAGCAATCTTCTCTGTATCGTCCCTCGCGAGTGAGGACCTGCAAGACATGGGAGACCTGGGCCGGGGATTCTGGCAAAGACACTCCGTCGATCAAGTCAGTAGGACGATCGAAGGAAATAGAAGATCTCTGAGGCGGAGAGCTTAGGGGACTCTCCACTTCTAGAGGGTGATAGAAAAATGAATGATAATGTAAGAATCAAGAGAGTTTGTTATCTCTTACCTCCTCTTACCTCTTCAGGCTAGTCTCATGTAGATGAGTGGTCCCTGTCGTTCGGTGAGGCGTGCTCTTCTTATTGTAGGCCTGTGAGGCTAGGATAGCCTATGAGGCTTCCTCTTCTAGGAGGTTCAAAGAGTTGGTGAAGGGGTACAGTGCCTTGGCAGGGCACTATTTCCTGATTAGTGTAAATCGTGGATTGGGAAGCTTCAATGTAGTTCTCCTTTGCGGGTAGCGTGTTATAGGACCCACACGGATGGGGCCCCTTGGAAAACATGCCAGGCCCACGTGAATGAGACCGAACTATGCGATGCTCCTAGTGGTCGAGCTGGACTGAAATGCCGAAGTGTCGAGTTGGCTGGGATGCTACTCCAGGTTGCCAAGCAGAAGGCCCATAGAGGCTTCCATGTATGCTGATCGAGGCGGGGTCCGAGGCTTTATGCACGTGGGTGCGAACCCATGCATTGCGAACCCACGCGGTCAGAGCCGGACTGCAGGAGGGTGGAGCTGGACCGCAGGCGAAAAAACTCGATGCGTGCGTGCTGCGGGTGATGCAGGTGCGGACCTAGCTAGGGCTGTCGTAGGCACATCGCGGGCGTGCCGTGGGCATGCTGAGCTCGGAGCCACTGGAGCCGGAGAGGATGGAGGTGCACTGCGGGCGTGAGCCTAGGGCACGGGAGTGGCGGACCGAGTGGGGTCCCGCCAGGCTGAGCCAGAGAGGATGGAGGCATGCTGCGGGCGTGAGCCTGAGGCGCGGGAGCGGCGGACCAAGTGGGGTCCTGCCAGGCTGAGCCGGAGAGGACGGAGGCGCGCTGCAGGGCGTGAGCCTGAGGTGTGGGAGTGGCGGACCGAGTGGGGTCCTGCCGGGCTGAGCCGGAGAGGACGGAGGCGCGCTGCAGGGTCGTGCCACGGGCGAGGTTGGGCGGAGTGGTGTGGAGTGCTGCCGATGTGCCGGCCTGGGCGGTGGCGAGCCTGGATACAGAGCCGTGCAGAGAGGGACCCGATGCCGGACCACGGGAGAGCATGCGCGCGGGCGTGCTGGACCGGGCGAAGCCGGAGGCGGGGATGTCACGGTCGGAAGGACTCCACGCAGCGTGTCGCACTGGCTGGAGCGTTCGGAGGCGCCGAGCTGGGCGGTGCTGCTTCCCGATGATGCTTGGGCCATGTAGAGCAAAGCCGGGCTGGGGCTCGTGGAGCCGATGTGCCGAGGTGGGCAGAGCCGGGACTATGCTGGGTTGAGGAGCGGGCGAATGTAGGGAGGAGGCAAGCGGAGCCGCGAGCGGGACCCTGGTGCCGGACCAAGCATGGGCGTGCCATGCGGGCGTGCCACGGTCGGTGCCGAGCTGAGCGTGGGCGTGCCGCGGGCACGACCCTGGCGCGGGCTTGGCACGGGCACGGTGCCGATCTAATGTAGGCATGCTGGGCTTGGAGCCATCGTGGTCGTGCGAGCGAAGCCGTGTTGAACTCCGGGCGGGCATACTGGGCTGGACCATGCAGAGTCGGAGCGGGTGCGCGCATTTCCCACGTGCGGATCGAGGTGCGGACATGGCACCGAGCTTGGCGTGGCTGGAGCCGACCTGGGGCTGACGTCGGTGCAGACTAGACAGCAAAGAAACAGGACTCCGCTTTTGATCAACGTGGGGCCGAGATGGAGAAGTACGTAGCCGCGTCAGCCACCGAGGATGTTGTGTCAGGGCCGAATGGGTCGGTTATTACTGTAACAATGGTGTTTGTGATTATTCTTGTCTTTGTTTATTCATTTGCTTCTGCACACAATACTGTGTATACTTCACTCACCATACAAAAATTTCAAAAGGGCACATACTTGTGAAAAAGTTTTCAAACCCAAGTCACCCTCCTCTTGGATTGGCCATCTAGGCAACACACCAGATGTTAAAGCTACCCCCATATTGCAAAGTTAGTCAGCAAAAAAGCTACTAGTCAAGATGGTTTGTTGGAGTTTTGATATCAATGCTTCAGGTATCCTTCAAACCTAATAGAAGATGAACTAAAATGATCAACCCTTAAGCAAGTGAATTTCATGTTTTTGTATGTCTTCACAAGTGGAAAAGCCAAAAATCATGCTTTATTAAGTAATTATGAGTTGGAATGGAAGAAATAACTTTAACACTTCAGAATTTAGAGTTTGGTATGCATTCTTCAAATGGCATAGTTTAAGTGTCGACTCAAGATAGTGAAGTGTTGACCCTCAGAAATAGACTTAGAGAAGAAAATACATTGACTCATAAAGTTTCAGCCGGCATGCTTCAAGTATTGACACCTGGTAATGAGGTGTCGACTCAAGGATTGGCTCAAGTATCAAGTATCGAAGTCAAAAGAAATAAAAAGAGCAAAAATCTTGGTATAGGCTCAAGTGTCGACATCTGGACTTTAAGTATTGACTCAAGATATCGATTCAAAGATTGATTCATGCTTCAAGTATCAATATCAAAGGGAGATCCAGAGAGCAAAATTTTTCAAAATAGCCTAAGTATCAACCCTTAGACTTCAAGCATCAACTTAAGCTGTTGACTCATAGATTCAACTATTGACACTTTAGCTTTAGACAGCATAGTAATGGCTATATTTTCTGAAATGCAGAAAGTGGTACAGAGATCCAAACAATAAGTTTTCACTCTTTAATGGCCATACATAGATTTTCGAACACTTTAAGTGCATCAAAAAATTGAAGAAGTAAGAAAATAAAAGATAAAGCTAATACTTCTAAGAGAGAATCTTCTAAAGAGCTAACTTTCAAACAAAAAGCCTAGTTCTTAAAGTATGTGTAATTAAGTCTCAACCACCAGCTTCAAGCAATCAATAGAGACTTTCCTTTGAAGAAAACAACTCAAAAAATCTTCCAAGAGCTTGATCAACATTCTTTTGCTCTTATAGAGAGCTTTTTAGTTTTATTATTCTTGTACTTTGTTCCATTTGTTGTAGCTAGGGCATCAAAGCCCTAGGCGATGGTTCATTGGGGTTGCGTGTCTTCACCCTAGTGGGTGCATCATTCTGCTCGAACCACCATCATTTTGAGCCATGAATCATCATCATCACCCTGAATTGTCACACACATCACTTTAAATGCGACAGATGCACACAATCTTGTTGGATGAGATATTTCGGACTTTGCCCAGATCACATGCATCCCTCAGCTAGCATGGAGCGAAGCACTCTCCTTATGCTTCCTCTATTAGGACTGGTGGTGACTACCTAAGTGATCGACTTTAGCAGGTGAAGATCAAGTGTCGAGTCTCGTAACCTTCAATCTCTACTTTCTATACCTGAGGCAAAAGAGATGCCTCATCCTAAGAAGTAGAAGCATTTGATACATCCAAAAATAGTCATGCCTATGTGGACATCGTATGGCTTACCACCTTACATGCCAGATCAGCTTCAAGCCACCTTACTCGCCAGATCAGGCCATCTCACCTACTGGTTCTGCATAGCAAGCAAACCCCTCAGGATCTTGACACATGGCTCCACTCATCATGTAAGGAAACTCGTTATGCCCTCTTGCTACAGGGGGTAGGTGACCTCGCACCATGGCTCTCTGAACCATCAACTCCTCATTAATGCAAGCATCCCTACTAAAGCATGCCTACTATATAGACAAGTTTTGTACCATCTCCACCCACTCCTCCAAGGGCATGCTCTCTATAGTGATGTGCTAGTCACCTCTCTCAGCACCACATATCCTATAGGCACCAGGTACTTTGTATACCTCACCTATAAATTTATTTCCTAAACCCTCTATGTAAGTCCTTCTAAGCAAGTTCCAGACTACAAGTCTAAGGATATTAAGGCTTTCTCTAGGCAAGCATCCCTAAGTATCTTAAACCCTCTATGAGGGTTAATAGGCTCCTTAGAGCCTTCACCCAAAAGCTCTAGAGCACTACCCAGGTGAAAGTCGGGGCTACCTTGCCTTGCCTAAGCCTTACCTTGCCTCACCTATGCCTTGGCTGGCCTCGCCTTGCCTTGCATACTTCTTACTCACTCTCTAGAGCCAAGCCTATGCCCACATCCACTACTTCACCTACTCTCGCTCCATCTTGATAGCCTTTTTTTTTTTTTGGTAAGGAAAGGGAAAGGGGGGAATAAATTCCTGTTGTAGCTACCCCCACTAGGCCCCCTCCCCACCAGACCATATTCGATGCGGGCCGCATTTTTTGCTTGCCCTCCCCACCCGAAGGTGAGTACGTTAGCCTAACCCCACTAAAGCGCCAAAGTGGAACGCTCCCCCCATGTCCAGTCACGTGCCCCAGGAAAAATTCCTGGATTTAATCGAGTAACCAGCAAGGATCAAGCCTCGAACCTGTGATCGGGGGGATGGGGGACAAAGCCCCCACCAACTGCACTACCACCTTAGTGGTACATCTTGATAGCCTTCACTGCTGCACTATTTAAATAGAAGCTATAGTTTCTTCTATCTTTTTCTGTTTGCTTCCATGAGAGATCAACCTAGGCATTAGAGGATCTACCATGGGTAACCACCCCTTCATGACTAGACTTCCATATCTTTTTTATTTTACAGGTTCTAGAATGCTTGAAACCAATGGAGGGAAACCTAGAGTCATTCGATTTAGTAGCCATCTCTAGTCACATCAGCAAGTCTCGAGCAAAATCATAATAGTCTACATCAAGATGTATTCTTGTACAATGGTGGTTTGGAAGAGCTTCTAAGAACTGATCATTATAGATTAGGGAAGCTAACTATATCATCACTTCTAAGGTGCAAAGATATAGAGTCGTTCGATTCAGTAGCCATCTCTAGTCACATCAGCAAGTCTCGAGCAAAATCATAATAGTCTACATCAAGATGTATTCTTATACAACGATGGTTTGGAAGAGTTTCTAAGAATTGATCATTATAGATTAGGGAAGCTAACTATATCATCGCTTCTAAGGTGCAAAGATATATTCTAGTTAACTGATTATTATAGAAACGTGTGAGATATCATGAAATGGCATAATACTTTACTACAATAATAATGGTGACTTAGCTCTTATTGAGAAACTGTCTCACCAAAAGCACAAATACATAGAGTGATCATTTTATTCATGACTACCTTATTAAGGTATAGAGAGTAAATTTTACGTGAGATGTGGCAGACCCATTAGCTTACCAAGCTTTAGTCAGTAGAAGACTAAAGCTCATCTTAAGAAGATGGGCTGAAGTATATGGCTAATTAGCTTTAGTGCAAGTAGGAGATTGTTAGATGTATATCTTAGAAGCTAATTTGATAGACATTTTTTTTAAGGACATAATTTCATATATAATATTCTAAATTAGGCTATTTTATCATACATGTTGTATATATATCCATGTATCATCCAAGGAGTAAATAGACAATAACACATAATCTCAAGAATAGAGAATTTGAAATATATGTTATTATAGATTAACTCCTAAATGCTTCCAATCATTGGATCATCATGGGGATGGTGATAGATCTATTAAGAACAGTGCACGGATTACTTTTTTTTGGATAAATGAGTCTCGAGTCTATAATATAGGGACACTGGAATATAAGTATAGGTGGTTGTTAAAGAATAATAGTACTGAGTATGACCAAGAATAAGAAGTCATATGGATATCTATTCACTTGTTAGTGACTTCTCGATGCTATAGTTGTATGAGCAGTTTCTTAATCTATGGTACCTCAGTTACTTACAATGGAGTTGCTATAATTTGATAGCACATAAATATGGTCCCTAACTATCCGAGGCCTTATGGTGTTCGTTGGCTATAGTTGGTTCACTATAGGAGTAGGGAGTGTACTTATAGAAGATCTGTCAATCTTAGTAATTGAGGGATAGTCCTATGCGACCTAAGAGGCTGAGTCCTTAAATCTATAATTGTAATAGCATGTGATGGAAAGAGTTTTCAAGAAAATCATGATTCAATGTAAGCTAATTAAGTATTGCATATGATGGATGCTTAGGGTTTGACAAAATTTTCATGACCTGCATCTTTTCGGAACTCTTGATAAAGAATCTTGATCTCATGGTAACTATACCTAGAGGTTCATTTTTTTATTCTACTAGATTACTACTACATGCTGCTAGGTATCACGGTGGATTGTAGAAACTCATTAGGATCATTTTCAAATCAACAATCTTTGTTAGAGTTAAGCTAGAATTGTTCCAGTTTATTAGAAGAGTTTCCATGATACCGTGATAGAGAATATGATATATCTCAATACCAGACATAATAGAACTTGAGTGGTCACACACAAAAAAGGCTTGACCTGATCAAGAGCTTAAATCAAAATCAAATTATCAAGTTAGATTGATAATTTGGATCAATTTGTAAGAGTTACAAATTTAGAAGCTACTAATTATTAGCACAAAGGACTTAATTATAAGTATTACAATACAATTGGACTTAATTAAATTATAGACCAAGTTCTAATTAATTTAAATCAAATTTAATTTAATTTGACTTTACTTAATTTAAGGCTAATTGAATTTAATTATCTAAGTTAGAATTAGATTTCAATCTTATTTAGAATAGGATTGACAGTCTTTTTGACTTTGACTCGAATTAGATTTGAATTGAATCCAAATTGAAACCAAATTGAAATAGGCTGCCTAGATCCAAAAGCATTGGATTTTCTCTCTCCAAATGGCATGCTAAAGTGAGGAGGGTTGCTGATTTTGGCACCCCCCTTTGTGCATGCACGAGAAAAGAAGAGAGGCACTACTTTGGTGCCTCCCCTCTTCTATGAGGACTCTCTCTCCTTGATTTTGATAAGACTTATCCTATATTTAGTTCTAGCTGATTTAGGATTGGTTCTATCAAAAGTTTGCTTGGGATCTAAGGGAATTTGTGCAACAAAAAATAAGAAGGGGAATGGGGGGTGTGTGCTATTTCTTATATCATCATATTTCTTATCGCAACCCATTCTCCTATCGCCATCCCTCTTCTTCTTCCATAGTTCCATGACTAAAATCTAATGGAGAGAGAGTTTTGGAAGAGAGGATCAAGGAGTAGAAAAGAGTTTTCTTCTCCCTAGGCATCTTTGAACAAATCTTGATGATTTGCATAAAGGGTTTGTGCAAAGGCTGCAACCTTCATCTTTAGGTTCTAGTTGAAGGAAGGTTCAGATCTAAGCCAGATAAGAGGCCTATAAAGAAACTAGCACTCCAATGACCTCGGAGATTTGATTAGGAACATACCCCAGTAGATACCAACAAAGGCTGGATACATGTGCGGCTCCAATAATAACTTCGAGAATCTACCAAATCTGACCTGATTCAAGTTAAAGAAGGAAAGCGGTCGAGATAAATTATAACTTTTTTCTTCTAATTTTGTGATTTTAGATATGATTTTTTAATCTATTTTATTATGTTTAGATCCTAGTCTAAGTGGTTTAAAGATTAGATCTGTTTATATATAAAAGTTTCATATAATTGCTTCTATAGCATGATCAGATTAGGGTTTTTGAAACCTAAAATTTGTAGCATGTTATCACCTAGGAAATCCTAACACCATCTTTTTTGGCTGGGTATGAGTTGACTAGATAGGAGTGAGATCCAAGATAGAGATTGTGAGCCAACCATCTTCTTTGACCAGGTATTAATCAACCAAATAAGAGTGAGACCCAAGATGGAGGGTGTGAGCGTAGCCATCTTCTTCAACCGGGTATGAGCCAACTAGATGGGAGTAATTTCTAAGATGAAGGTTATAAGCCATCCATCTTCTTTGGTTAGGTATGAGCCAATGAATGGAGGTGATATCCAAGATGGAGGTTGTGAGCCAGCCACCTTCGACAAGGTATGAGTAGACCGGATGACTTAGCAAGCTTCAGTAGGCTTGATGTTGGATGACTTAGAAATCAAGATAAGACCTCTAGGAACATTGCCAGAGAAATTTTTTTTGTATTATTGAATGAAAATTATTATATCATTGATAATACATTCAGAAGATTTCGGCATTCCAAGTTTGAAGGATTGAAGTTTCGTTAAGGTCTTCAATTCAATAAGCTTCTTGATGAAGGGCTTCAATTATTCGGTAAGGTCCTTTCTAGTTTAGAGATAGCTTGCTTTGCTCGGTGGGTCTTGATACTTCCTCATGTCATAGCACAAGATCTTTTAGGTGAAAAATCTTTGACCTTACTCAAGATTTGTAATACCGAGTAACTCATTTTTGATATGCTACCATGTATAGGTGGGATTAGTTCCAAGTCTCCTCTAGTAGATCAAGATTGGATCTTAATTGGCTTGAGTACTTGACTCATCAAAGTACTTGATCTATATAGTCAAGAGTCTGATCACGACTAGGATCACTGCTTTAGTGCCAAAGGTCAAGTTGAAGGGATTCTCATTTATCGATGTCTGAGAAGTTATATGGTATGCTCATAGTATCCTAGGTATCTCATCCGTCCATCTACCTTTGGCTTCGTCTAGCTTGGTTTTGAGTTATTGAAGAATTATTCAGTTCATGACTTTCGCTTCCCCATTCGCTTGTGAATGTCTGATAGAAGTAAACTGGTGTTGGATGTGAAGTTTGATACAAAAATCTCTAACATCTGATTATTGAATTATAGGCCATTATCAGTGATGATGGTGTGGGAAAGTGTGAATCCGTAAAGATTGATTTCCAGAAAAAGCTCTTGACTTTGCTCTTGGTGATATATGCTAAGGATTATGCCTTTACCTATTTGGTGAAGTAATCGATGATTATAATGAGGAACTTCTGTTGATCTGTTGCTAGGAGAAACAGACTTAGTATGTCCATACCTCACTGGGCAATGGCTCGGGAGAAGAGAGTAGGCCAGTTGGCTTGCTAGCTGCTACTGGATGTTAGCATAGTGCAGGCACTGGTCATACTTTTGAACAAGCTTTGTAGGCTAAGGACCTGTCCCTTAGATGATTCCGGTAGATTCTTTCATGGACTTTTTAGAGAACGTTGTTAGCTTCAATAGGTTGCGGATACTTGAGATATGCGAATGAGAAAAATCTCATAGAGTTGTCCTTCTAGCAGCCCAAACTAAAAAGCCTTTCACTTGAACTTCTGGACCTCTGTAGGATTGTCGAGTAGGGTACCTTCAGTCATGAACTTGACAAAAGGATCCATCTAGCTTGGCTCATGGATGACTTATTAGACTTCCTCAATTTTCTCAATACTAGAAATTTCTAGATATTCAACATAGGTCTAACCGATAGAGTTGTCTATTAAAGTCACTAGCCGAGAGAGAGAGACTACTCAAGCATGTCGCACCGAGGAATGTAAAAAATGCCAAAGTACTTGGGGTTGATGTTAGGGCTTGCACTTTGTCAAAGAACTTGGTCATCATTGGGTCTGACTTCAAATTCACCGGTTACTTGACCGGCTACTAGTTGAGAGTCGATGAAGATCCTTAGACTTCAATAGGTAATGCTTATGCTAGAAGTAGAGAGGACTTCAAGAGGATTACCGCTTTTTATGAAAAAAAAAAGGGACTATTCAAGAATGAAAATATAAGAACTAATTTAATTTTTAAGATCTTAAAAATTTATGGCTTGCATGATGAAGAGATGGTAGTTGCAGGAGAGATTCCTAGCAAGGACAAGGGCAAGTTAGATTACTTCTATAACCTACTACCTTCATTAAGAAAGTGCTACATAATACAAATTGTTCAAGGCCATTCTGCTTTATTATATAGGCTAACATTTGACCTTTAGCCGACGCTTAATTGATGTTCTTACATTTGCACTTTGCATTTGAAGCATACATACTATTAAACTTGGATAGTGCATCACCATCACTGGTGTTAGAATCTTACTCTTTTTCTTGCATCCCTCGGCCTCGAACTTGTCTCAAACCTCCCTCCATAAATGGAGGTACCTCTGAATGGTGCTTCACCTAAGTCTTGACTTCAACTGATGCTCATACAAAAAAAAAATCAGAAATCAAAGTTAACTATCCAATGCAACCCTATTGGACCTCCTATTTCTTCTCTATCATCATTGATGCCATTTTAGATTCTACTGACCTCCTGGGCTCTTCCAAAACTACCACGAGGAAGTCCTCCACCTCTAAATCAATAGCAAAACTCACAAAAGTAGTTCCTTCCATTTCTCCCTTGCACTTCTTCCAAAGCAAATAGTTTAACTTAAAGTGCCCTACTTCGTTATATTTGAAGCACCTTGCCTCCTTGCTAGCTCATGGTGCTAGAAACTGCTTGAATGCCAGAGTGTGCTGGAGATAGGAGACATCGATGGCTGTACCTACAAAAGAAGCCTTCACCAGAGATGGCTCCAGTGAAGGCCCTCCAATGCTCAAGTTAGTATCTCAAACCATAGGATAAAAATGGAGTAGTGAAATAAGAGACAAGCACATGTGTGCATGTGTATGAAGTGTGGACCTCTAGGGGTTCGGTGAGAACCCCTTTTTATATCCAAGCATCAAGAGTAATTTGGGAATATCTTAAAATGATGGCCAATGGATAGGAGGCGATCGGATTTTGGCCTTCATCATGATTATTGGAAGAGAATCATCCTTCTTGGCAAGGGATATCTTCCTTCCATTGATTGAAGGTTTTGTTTTATATGTTTTCCTACCATCTACCTTAATAGCTTCGAGAATTATGGCCTAAAGATGGACCACGCTTCTTTAATGGCTGAGATCTATTCTTTATTATGAGATTTGACTATTTATCTATCATGAGAGGTATATCAGGGCTAGTGTCGGTAGACTTTTTCTTTGGCCATTTGGTGGGTTTTGATTCCAAGTGGTGAGATTTGGTAGATCTCAAAATCCTTCAAGACTAGGAATCCATGGAGGGGGTTTATGTCAGAAAGGAGTTGTAAGGCCGAAGGTTGGGTCCAGCAAAAACCCAGGGGACCGAATGTACCTAAGCATGATAATTGATAAGACTGGGGTTAAAGTATTACTCTGGACTTCTACTCTCAAGGAGTAGGACTGGATAACCAATGGGGTACTTTAGGGAAATATTCCAAAACAAAATCTATCCCTTAGGATAATTCAGTAGCATGCTACTTCGGTCAAATAAGTTCGGTTATTCATGGGCATATATCTTGTATTCATATGTTTGGAACACTATAGACCCAATATGAGTGGTAGAAATAGTCGGGTGTAGCTCTATCCTATCCCGAAATGGATTCGATCATTTTCTTTCCTATCTCAAGGCCTTCGGGATCCTGAAGGTGTGGTCTTCCCCTACATCACTAGCTTTCTAGGACTTGGACTGTCCCCTTTACTTGTAGCTATCTTTCCCTCTCTTGGGCTTCTCTCCTATAATTAGATCCTTCTAGGAAACTTTGTGCTTTGCATCTATTCCCTCTAATTGTTGGATCTGAGCACCGATACTATTTTCTCATAATACAGCATCTCCTTATCATATAGTAGAGTCATCACCAACAGATCAAAGCTACCAGGCAACGAGCATAGCAAGAGCAAGCTCTTGTCCTCCTCTTTAATCTTCACTCTAAGGTTCAGCAAATCTATCCTCATCTGGTCAAACTGCTCAATATACCCAACTATGTTCTTACCTTCTTACATCCAAAGGCTGTATAGTTACCTCTTCAGTATCAACTTGTTGCACATATTTTTTCTCATGTCCATAGTATGCAACCTCGACCATAACCCCTTGGATGACCTCTTCTCTAATATGCTATATAACACCTAGTCTGCCAAATAGCCCCTAATCATTGAACATGCCCTCTTCTCTAGTGAACTACATTGCCTTTTTGTCATATCCTCTGACTTTTCCTCCAAAGCCAAATCCAACCCAAGTTAGACTAGTAAATACTCCACCCTCACCTTCCATATTGAAAAGCTTCACTTCCTGTCAAACTTCTCAAACTCAACCTTCATCCTGCTGCTCATGATGACGTCAAAAATTAGCCACAAACAAACTATAAAGTAGAATCAAGAAGAGTACTATGGAACAGGATGTGCAGACTTTCTATATGACATCCTTTACTTTACATGCATCTACTATCTTTGCTATCAATTATCAAGTTGACAAAACTTCACATGGACCTTTTGAGATTAGCAATAAATGCCTCCACGAAGTTACACATCAATCTGAGATAGTTTGGGTAGGCAAACGACGAATCCTGTAGCCTAGATACTTGCACATTGGCCTCCATTTCATGCTTGACCTCTTGAGCCTCTAGGACATGTCTCCATTATAAGTCTATTAATTATCCCAATTTAATCATTAAAATAAATATTAATTACTTTAGATTTCTTAAGAATTGATATTTTTATTGATATTTTATAGAAAATAAGCCCATAAATTGAAAGAGCTTAATTTTTGGTATCCAATAGTGCAAACAACACTCAAATCAGAGTTCAAATGAGCCAGGAATCAAATTTTGAAGTTTATATAGAATTGCATGTATTTTAAAGTATCCGGTCCACCATGGACCGGCCGCTGGGTCTATGAATTGAAATTTGGTCCACCGACAACCATTAGAGCTAGTCCATGAACCTGTTTCATAGACCAACTCCTTCCTGAGCCTCAATTTCAGGTGCTTGTCACTGCCCGTCACCGCCCATGGCTAGAGAGGATGTCGAGAACCTGCTATCAGACAGAATAGCCAAGATCTAACCATTCCCAAGCCCCTACTCTTTGATATCATGTCCTTCTTCCTCTTTCCATCACCACCCACTCCAAACCACAACCTCGCCATCGTCTGCCCATCACTGGCCATCCTCGTTGCCATCTCCTTCTCCGCCAGCCATCCACCGACAAAAAAGCCACCAAAGAAGTATCTTTTAAAGCTAGCTCTCCACCTCCTCTATCTCCAATGAACACCACCTTAGATCATTGTTTTTCCACTAGCCATCAACGTCGGCCACCATTTTCCATCACTGCTATCCACTCCATTAAAGTTAGGAAAAGTACAATCCAAATCCAAGTGGGAGCAAGGGATTAGGATGTGGCTAGGAGTCCATTCGGGACTCTATTTGCCTGAGAAGGAAGGAAGAGATGATTTTGCATGATTTTTGGTACGATCTGAGGCTTGCGATACAAAATGGATGGCTGAGAAGTTTTTTCGCAATATCTAGCTGATCTTGAGCCCGATTGACTCCAAATTTAACTTGGAGAAAGTCCTAAACAAGCTCTATAAAAGGAGAACCTCAGGCAATAGTCCAGGCATTAATTTCTACAACAAATTTTATACTAATTTAATTTCTTTTCTTATTTAGATCATTATAGTTTAAGCTTAGAAAAGATAAGAATTATGAAGGGGATGCTGGTGACAGCGATGATGGCTAGATTCCTTCAACCTAGGATGAAGATGAAGCCTATAATCAGGTTCTATCTCTCTTTTTGTACTTGATTTCTATGCAATAAAACTCATGCTCTTCTTTTATATATCTTTTGAATTATTTTTTTGATCGATGATTTGATCTAGCATATATGGCCTACACCCTTTGTTGACGTGTCATGATCTCAAGATATGGTGCGTGCCTTAAAGAGGTATATCATAGTATGGTAGATTAGATCCCTAACCTTATAATTTAGTTAGATAGTTTATACTCTAAGCAGATGTGTTGTGATCTTTGAATACAGCCCATGTCCAACAAGAGATAAATTATTCTAATCCTGAATTTGCAAGAATTATTGATATTGCAACATAAAAAAAAGAAGATAAAACCTGCTCATATGGTGGATTCGGATTCTTAGGTTACTTTTCCTGCTATCTTGATTTTATTAATTAAATAGTTGTTATCTTTTAATAACTATTGCACTCGTTCTAATCTTCTATAAATGAATTTTCTTTTTTCTCTTTTTCGTGAAATAATTATCCTCGATCCTCGAGGATACAATCTCGACTCATCACTAGCTATGGTAATGAGCAGATTTTATTTTTGACCACCTATGACAGTGATCAAATTTTGGTACCATTACTAAGGATCTAGTTATAATTATTTCATAAAAAATTAAAAAAATAAAAGTAATTTTTTTTTTATAGTTATTGCTCTCTATAGTTTATTACCTTTATTTTAGTTTCCTTAATTACTAGATTTCCTTATTTTCTTCTTAACTTAATTTTTTTTTACAAACCAACTCCTAATCCAATTAACTTTTTTTAATTAACTTATCTTAAATAACCCATAAGAAAATCCTAAGACACTTTCCATAAAATGTAATTAATTTAAGGAAACAAATAATAAACTTTAGAAACTACCTAACTTGTTTGGACACCTTGCTTAATTTGCATTACATTTTCATAAAATACTTTAAGGACATAATTCCTAAACAACACAAGGTAGAAATTTCATCACCCTTAGCCCACAAACCATCACCCTACATATTTTTTTTGACCCGAGCCTTAATTTAAAATTAATTAGACATTGATCTCTAAGGATTTTTGAGCTCACTAGGACAAGGAACTTTAAGAGTTGGACTAGCTCATAATTAACTAGTTAACTGGTATCTAGGAAAGGGGTTAAGGATGATGTATCCCTAAAAGATGGTGGTTCTTTAATTGGTTTCGTTGTCTAACCTGGTCAATTAATTTAGTATCTAAGGAAAGCAACGGGGAGACCCCCACCGACCTTACCCTTACCTGGCCAATGGCTAGTTAGTATCTAACTTCGAAGGCTCAAAGGTAACCTTGGTAGTTATGAGTTGTTTAGATATAGGATAACCCTAGGATAGAGAGTCCATATTTGATAACTTGTTTCCTAACAGAAATTTTAACCTAATTAAACCACCCTCCTCTATCGTCTCTAGATTTAGGATTCTCTAGGCTCTCACCTTTAAACTTCTTCTTCTTCCATCTTTCTCCATATAATATAAAAAAGGTCTAATAAAAAATCAAAAAAAAAAATTTGCTGAGACAAAAAGATGATTGGTCTGATATGGTCTAAACCATACAAGATTAAAAGGTCATGGATCCTACTAGATAGCCCAAAAGTCTAATAGATTATTGCTACCCTGATCCTATTGAATGATCTCAAACCCTACAATATTATTAATACAAGATTGACTCTGATCGACCATTTAGAATGAGAGCCCAAGCTAACAATTTTATATATAGACAACAACAAATTGATGTGCACCTTAATTTTATAAGATTTGAAAATGCATACAATCATATAATGGAACCTAAAGAATCTACACTGGCATCTATGATCCATAGGATTGAGGAAGTCCTAGAACATAAAGGATATATCCATTTTCACCATGTGCCAACACATATATGCATGACATATGACTCACCATACCATGTTGTAAAGGAATGTTCTTACTTGATGCACCCAATCCAAAATGAGTTTACACAAGAGAATGTAGCAAATAATAGAATATAACTGGACCTTATGCCCCAACCTATAACCGAGGGTGGGATCATCATCCCAATTTTATGTGGTTAAAAGATGCAACATTAGGAGCCCATGATTTTGAACAGCCCTATCCTAGGCCTAGCCAAGTATTGAATAATCAACTAAGTTTAGATCTTGAAGAAGAACTTAGTCCTTTAGAAAAATCCCTGGAAGCTATGGCTAAATCTCGTGCTGACTTTGAAGCTATAATTAAAAGTACTACTACTATCTTAAATAGTTTCATGCAAACCACGGACCAATATATAACTCCCAATACCCAGACTCTTGCCCATTTGGAGATGAAATTGGAACCATTAGCCATAGTTACAAGTGAAGAAAAGTTACCTAGTCAACCCGAGAGTTATCTTGAGGGACAATCCATAACTAGAAATTTTAATATCGATATGATTATCCCTAAATAATTGATTATAACTCCTGAGAATGAATTTGTCATAGAGCTACCTTGCACAACCAAAGAGACCAACCTAGATAATTTGACCAAGGCAAAAACTTATGAAGAGAAATCAGGAAAGAGGGATGGACCACTTCCATCATCACCCAACTTACCTATGGTCCCAATCCCAAGAATCCTAGAATCGTCATTTACTTTCAATGGGAATGAAGAACAAATAGGTGTAGTGATGGAATCAATTAAGACTTCCCAAGGATCACCAATGCATAATGTAATAGAGGAAGCCAAGCATGAAAGTTCCCCCCATGATTCGTTAAACTCTAGTTTGGCTCACTTTAAAGTGCATGAGCTTGATATAGAGGGATGTATCCTAGAGATGAATGACCTAGTAGCAACATCCTATCCCAACATCATCCCACTTTGGATTGAGAAATATGAGCCATCACCCACACTCCCAACAGCTCCCTTGCTAGAATCATCACTTGATCTAGAATTGAAGCCACTTCCTACTGCATTCACTGATACCTTACCAATAATATGTAATCAGGGAGCCCAAATTGAAGGTGTTCTAAAAACATATAAAGAAGCTATTGGGTGGGACATTACGCATATGGGGGATAACGAAGTTAAAATTTTTATAATTGATTTCTCTATGTTTGGCACTACTTTTTAGAACTATTTAGAGCTACCTTCAAAATTTATCTATAATATTGAAAAAATGTATGGAGACAAGGTTGATATTGACTTAGAAAAAGTATTAAGTTGTAAATCAGAAAGGGCTTACACCAAGATCTAAATTATTGACTAAACCCCTCATGACACTGGTTGCACCTCTATTGATGAAGGAAGAAGCATCAAACGGGGATCTTGAGGTACTTCCTTGGCACATCAACTACATAGATCTAGGTCCATTAGAACCCCGACTGGTATTGAAGTTATACCTAGATCTAACTATGAAGGAAGAATTGTTAGCTATCAGGGGAACAAGCCACTTAATTTTCCCATGTAGGAAATACTCTACAACTGAACCCGAATCATGTAGGGAATTACAAACCTACATCAAGATTTGGATAGGAATAGGATAAGAATCCTGAGAGGTCTAGTTGAAAATATTAAACTTAGCACTTTTTGGGAAGCAACCAAAGTTTTTATTTTTTGATATCTATTTTAATGATTCTTATTTCTAGGAATAAGAAACTACTCTGCAGGGTAACTCCTGGCATTACACGAGGCATATCTCGTCCAGGTGGTTACTTTTCTTGTTTTATTCTTCTTTACTCTATTGAGGATATTGAGAATTAAGTTGGGGGGTAAGGAAACCTTTTTAAGAAAAAAATATATTTTAAAATACCTTAGCATTCTTTGAAAAATTTTGAAAAATGAGCCATGAAAAAATTCTTAAGAAAAATAGACTAGGAAAAGGTAATAGAGTAAAAAGTATTGGCTAATTATTATAGTGAGCTGAGTAGACTAGCTGGTCAGACTTTTAATGATCCACTTAGATCACCTAAAGGCTATTAGCACTTCCATCATACATGCATACTAACAAGATAAACTAGGTATTAGTTGTAAGGTCAATTGAGAATTTAATTATTACTAAAAATTGGTAATTGATATACATTTCATTGAGAGAAACTTGAATTTGAGGAAAGAGCTACCTACTTGATTAAAAAAAAGGAAAAGAAAAAAGATAAGTTCTAAATATTGGTTTCCTATCAAGTAACCAGGCACCTTCGCTTGAGTAAGCATTGTTGTTTGCATCAAAATATGGGCAGTGCAAAGATATCACTAGGAAAAAGAAAAAAAAATTAGGTAGGATGAAAGCTACCTCAGCTCATGTGCTTAATTTAAGGGAGTATAGAAAATTGACCAAAGTATGTAATAAGCGAAGATACCAATGTTCCTTATAAGCTAGTACTAAAATGCTAAGTTAGCTATCATAAATACAAGTGTTGTAGATTTTTGGATGAACTCTAAAAAAGTTTCTAATAATTTTAATCACGAAATGTACTTTGAGAACTCAATACTTAGTGATACTAGCTAACTTTTTTTAAATTTCAACCTAGAACTAGTTTTGCATAGAAGGATATTAGTGACACGTGATTCTATTTTAATTACATTACTAAGGGACTAGCAATGATGAAGATGAGGTTATGATAAGTCTATTAATTATTTCAATTTAATCATTAAAATAAATATTAATTACTTCAGATTTATTAAGAATTGATATTTTTTATTAATATTTTATAAAAAATAAGCTCATAGATTGAAAGAGCTTGATTTTTGGAATCCAGCAATGCAAACGGCACTCAAATCGAGGTTCAAATGAGCCAGGAATCAAATTTCAAAGTTTATATAGAATTGCATGCATTTTATAGTACTTGTGAAATCACATTTGATAGAAATTTTAGTTCGTGTAATACCAAAGTCTTCTAGTTATTGTTTAATCCATAATACTTGTGTACAATAACTCCCTACAGCTACATACTCTATCTCAGCAGTAGATAATGCTACAGAGTTTTGTTTCTTACAATTTCATGAAATTAAGTTCAACTCTAGAAATTGGCAAGTACTACTAGTATTTTTTCTATCAATTTTACAACTAGCATAATCAGCATCTGAGAATCCAATTAAATTTAATGAAGATTTCTTTGAATACCATAGACTTAGATTATTTGTTTCTCTTAGATATTTTATAATTCTTTTTACTGCAAGCATATGTGATTCTTTAGGATTGGATTGAAATCTAGCACATACACATAAGCTAAACAAGATATCGGTCTACTTGCAGTTAAATACAACAGTGATCCAATCATACCTCTATAAAGCTTTTGATCATTGTTGTTGCCATCTTCATCTTTGTCTAATCTGCAGGTAGGGCTCATGGGTGTGCTCATTATTTACTTGACTCCATACCAAACTTTTTGATAATCTCCTTGATGTACTTTGCTTGGTTTATAAAGGTTCCATCCTTTGTTTGCTTTATTTGGAGTCCAAGGAAGTAGTTTAATTCACCCATCAAGCTCATCTCAAATTCTCCCTACATTAACTCAGCATATTATTTACAAAGATTCTCATTAATTATGCCAAATATAATATCATCTACATTCCTATGCTGCATGGCCAACTCATGTGTTATTAAAGAACTCATCAGTTCATCCAAAGGTAGTGTGTTCAAGTCTTTTGCTTCCTGAATGGCAGTTACTTTAAGGTCCCACTTGTTTGAAAGTGATCTTAAGATCTTCTACACTAAATCTGCATTAGAGTAAACCCCGCCAAGACTTTTCAAACCATTAATAATATCTATAAAATGAGAAAACATGGCAGAGATAGTTTCATTTTGTTCCATCTTAAACAGTTCATAGTTGTGCACAAGAAGATTAATTTTAGAAGTCTTCACTTGGGAAGTTCCTTTATGGGTTACCTCGAGTTTGTTCCAAATTTCTTTTGCAGATGAGCAAGTAAAAATTCGATTAAACTCATTTGCGTTCAAAGCATAATATAACAAGTTCATCGCTTTGGCGTTTAACTCACCCATTTTCATGTCATGTTCATCCCAATCCTCTTCAGGTTTTGGGACATCCATGCCATCAACCTTTATCATGGGTGTGTGAGGTCCCTTGAGAATGACCTTCCACAACTGAAAGTCTACAGCTTGAATGTATATTTTCATTCAAGCTTTTCAATAAGAATAGTTTGTGCTAGTGAACAGTGGAGGTCCATTTATTGATTGGCCTTCGGCCAAGGAGGTACTCATAGGATGAGCCATTAATCTTTACTCTAATTAGAATTCAGAGACACTACTCTAATACTAGTTGTGGCCTAGGTGACCTTTCCTAAGAGGGGGTGTATTGAAAATTTAAGAAATTTAAGCAAATATGTGCTTTGTTAAGTGCTCTTTAGTGTGGAAAGTGTTGTGATTAGAATAATTAAAGCAGAAGCAAGCAAAAGCAGAAAAGGCACAATCACAAACACAGCAAGTTTATAGTAGTTTGGAGCAACCTCGCTTCTACGTCCACTACCTAAGATATCACTTGGGATTTTCACTATATTCATCCATAGAATACAGCTGGATTGTTTTCACGGGCTCATAATCCAAAACCCAAACTTAGTTTTAACCGGGTTAACCAAAAATCCAAATATGGTTTTGACCAGGCTCACCAAAAACCCACTACAAAGTTAGTTTTAAAACAAGATCACTAACAACCCACACTTGGTTTTAAACAGGCTCACCAAGAACCTTACAAACTCATAAAAGAGTTAAGAAAAATACAAGCAACTTTATGACAAACCCAAGTTATATGATGGTTACAGTTGCAGCTCAAAGGAAGCCTTCTTAATTCCACTTGAATGCTCTTTAATGGCTTCTTAGATTCCTCAATAAATGCTTCAAGCTTCATATGAGAGTTGGTGCAGACTTAAAGACTCTTTTGAATGCTTTCTCTTGAATGTTCTCACCAAATAAATATTAAAGCTCATCAACATCATTAAAAGATGTTCAAAACCCTTATAAATAGAGTCTTGTACTCTTCTTTGGTGGATATAGCCATTGTAGACTGTTGGGATTTGAAATATGACCGTTGAAGCTTGATTTGATTGCAAACAGCAAGTTCTGGAATTAGCTGTTACTTACCTATAACTAGAATTTGAGTCGGCTCGGATGCTTCGAGTTGGCTCAGATTCTCAGATAGGTCAAAAAGTTATACTGGTCTAGTCGGCTCCTCTTCATTAAGTCGGCTCGCCTGGCTTGTTCTCACATAACTATTTTAATTGATCTCTATAAGAGTCAGCTCTTCTATCCTTGAGTCGGCTCACTTGTCTGACTAAGAAATCCTTATCCTGGTCGAGTCAGTTCGGATACCCTCGACTCAGCTCGGATCATCAAAGTTTTAGAACATGTACTCTGCTCGAGTCGGCTCTTTCCCTTCGAGTCAGCTCAAAAGTCTGACTGAGAAACTGAAGTACTGGACGAGTCGGCTTGGATACCTGCATGCCAGAAAGTTGTGTTTTGTGCCAGAATCTGAGTCAGCTCTTCATAATTTGAGTCGGCTCTTCAGTGAAGTTGCTCATTTCCATGAACTTTTGAGTGATTTTTCTTGAATACTTCTTTTCATGAAATAATTCCAATATTTCCAGAGATTTGCTTGATATACTTACACGGTGGTAGGAAGTGTGAGATATGCATTAAAATCATCCTACAAAAACTTAGAAAATACTTGAAAATAATTAGCAAAATAAATGCATGCTTCAATATTTTGTTATCATCAAAATCATTCAAGGGTTCAACAATATAGCACTTCATCTTATTATCATCTTCCATCCATTTCTCATGTGTAACCATCTGGCAAGCAATAAGATGGTTAGGTAAGATGGATGGGTCTTGGTCTAGCACATAAACCAACTTATCAGAACTCAAGATAATTTTGAGGTTCCAAAACTAGTCCTTATAGTTATGGCCAACAAGTCAATTTGTTTCAAGTATATGGGCTAATATATTGAAAGTTGACATGATTTGGTTGTAAAAGATTAGAAGATTGGATTATACTTTTGTACTTAATAATAAAAATTTTTCTATGACTTTAAGAAATAATTTAGACTCCCACTAATTTCATGGATCTCATACTCTCTCATAGAGATGCAGAAACTCCTATGCGACCAAGGTTTCTTATGGATACTGCAGTTCCATCTATATGAGGTACCTTACCGTACCTGTTATTAGTAACTCACTATACTGATAAATGGATAACTCTTATCCAATACAATTTATATATGTTACAGAGACTCAATCTCTAAGTCATGAAACTCACCGTGCCTAGTTATTGGTCTAATCCTTAGTTAAGTATGATCCACCGTTCATGCTTAGGCAAAGCCATCATCGGATTGCTCACCATGCCCAATTATTAGGCCTAACCCTATCTATACCTAGCATCATTTCATGCTAATAGAGTTGTTGCATCTTTTTAATACAACTGAACTACTATAACTAGTTGAGAACAGTCAATATCAGTAGAACACCCACACACCTGCAATAGTGGAAGATCTAAGACAATATTAATAAGAAGGTTTAGATTCAGGTCTCTTCTAAATTAGTCAGTCAAATCACATGTTTGACTAACCAGATTTAGGTCAGTACAATCTTATATCTAACAAAACTAGTTAGCATGGGTTAACTCGAATTAAAAGTAACCTAATCAAAATCTTAATTAACCAATTAAGTTGGTCAGGTAAGTTAGATCTATGGAAGGGTTATGTCATTTAAACATCTTTCCTTAGATACTAATAGAGTTGGCCAGGTAAGAATTAGCCCTAATTAATGACCATGATTTGAACTTGTCTTAAACACCAATTGATCAATAACAATCAAATAGGTCAACTTAATGACATGGGCCCGCCACTGAGCCAAATTAGATTTTAATTGATTGATTCACATCAAGTATGAATCGATATGACCAAACTAAGATCAATTTTGAGCCCTTTGACCTAACCTTAATCAATCATTGATTGGGTTCAGTTAATTGCTTAAAACCAAAATAGGATTTTAGCTTGATCTAATCACGACCCTAATGTGTAGCCTAATCACTAGATATAATTTATTCATCTACACCGACATCCATGAAATAAAATTCCAAACCTTAATTGATTTTAGATTAGATTTAATTTCATGAAATTAATGGTTTATCATCATGAATTGTTGGTTCAAATCTAAACCCTAACTCATCCATTTCATACAACTTGTTTTAAATCAAACCGTTTAAGTTACATCTTATATAATTTATTTTAGATTTAAACATGAACCTAATTACTTAGCCATCTTCTTCTTTATGGATTAAGTCACAAGTGACACCTCCACATGCCATAGGAGATACATGACCTTTAAACCCTACTTGGCTCCATGACTGGACGGCCATGATGGTTGCACCCAATCCAAGTACTTAGTTAGATCAATTTTGATTACTTAATTATAAAATTAATTTAGTCATTTTCATATCTAAATTACAAACATGATACACCAGCTATATATCAAAAAATTAGATCTAAACATATCAATATTAGTTTCAAAAATTATTTTTCAGAAACAACAAAACTTATAATATTAAAATCCTTTCAATCATCATAAATTATTCAAATCCATTTAAATCCTTCAAATCTAAAAAGGATTTAGATCTGATTTTATTCCAAACATATTAAAACATGACTCTAATATGACTATTAGGATAGATGACTAACATACATAATTAAGTTCTATACCCTAGATATAATGGAAGCAAAGATTATGTAAAATAATTTTTACAAGCATGATGATTTAAAATTAAATCATAAATCATCTATTTAACCTTCTAATATATTGGAATATTAATAATATCATATTTGAAATCTTATGGAATTATAAGATGAAGGATCCACTTATCTTGATTGCTAAAATCATTCTTCTAATGTTGGATCATCGAATCAATCAGATCTATAGGATTTATTAGAGCCATGCACATGCCCGGCCTTTATGATATCCATATAGAGCCTTCCTCACCGAATTACCAAGGCTCTCGGACTGCTAGATCCTTACAGGTATTTTTTCAAGTACAAAAATAAATCTTGTTTTTCTAGCCTAAACTAGAACTTAGCATCCTTCTCTCCTCTTCTAATGTGGCTATATTGAAGTGCACCACATAGCTTCGAAGCATATCTCCTTCTTGTTTAATGGAGAAAAGATTGTCATTATTCTTCGGCTACGATCGATGATTGTTGAATGTATCACTAACTTGTATCACTAACTGGCTGCTCAACTATTGGAAGGAGTAGATGGATCTAGGAAGTAGGTTCAAAAACTATATCCTAGTAGCTTTCTTTAGAGTTAATGGGAAGGCAAGGCATAATAAGGCATTAGATGCACCTTGTAGTCTCATGAAGGCCTTGTATCCTTCCAGATGATCAACCAAGTCAATGGAACCATTGTAAGGTTCAATTGATGGCATTTGAACCTATAAGGGATCGGTTTAATCATTATTTCTTCAAAGAAAGGGAATTGTATGCTGAAATTATGAAAGTCATTCCTATGACGATCTTCCACGTACATTTTGTCGAGTCTGGCTTTGAGCTCGTAAACTTTCCTCTTGATATCATTCTCTCGTTTGAGAGCAATGATTCGAAGGGTGTACTAGAGTCGATCCTCCTAGAAATCTTTCAGGAAATGTGGTGATGGTTCCTTCCTTCTTAAAGAGGAATCAACCATAGGATCTTTCCCTCCCTGTAGGGAGATTGAAGACTTCATGTCCCCTCCACTGGGTTGGTGCCCATGGCTCTATGATGATGGTTCAACTGGTGGGGCCATGGATCGAATGGCAGATTATTGAAAGAGATGGACAGCATTCATCAGAAGCTAGACTTGCTTAATCTGAGTGTCCAACTTTTGGTCAACATCGGGAGTAGGTTGAGGATTTCTCTCCTTAACTCTACCATGCTGGAAATATTCCGAGAAGATCGAGTGGAGTTGATTGAAAGTCTTTCTCTCATCATTTTCTTGAAAGATTTGGAAAAAGCCCTTTATCTAGAACCAATCTATTGCTACTCCTCTTTAGGCTAGATAAGCAAGATGCACTGAGGTAGCTTAAATGTTCTAAGAGTCTTTAAGAAACTGACCGATAACCTCCTGGTTGACTCGATCAACTCATAGACCTATAAAAGAAGTCCTTGTCATTAGATAAATATGTAGGATTTCTTCAACAGGAAACCCTTCAATATTTAAGTCAGCTTAGAGAGGAAGAATAGTGAGAATAAATTGGAAAGAGAGTTCAAACCTTCCTTCCATGGAGTTCCCATCGACCTCCTATTTATAGAGATTTAGAAACCGAGTTGGTTAAGCAGTTAGGTAGTTATGCCATTTAGTGAATTGTTGAATCCGTTAGGTCGTTAAGAGATCAATTTATGAAATAGTTTGCTAAGTGATATATTATACTTCTTGATAACTACTTTATCAACTTTGTTGTAATGGTTCTAATGACTTTAAGAAAAATACTTCATGCTAAATGAAGTTATAGGACTTTGTACATGCTTCAAGTAAGTGATCGATACCTATCCAATGAATAGTTGGGCATCCTGTACTTTAATAAGAGATCGTTTCCTAACCGAAAGATATCCTACATTCTAGTGAAAGATCGATTTCTAACTGTTAGACATCCTATGTCTTAGTAAGATATCGACTCCTGGTTGATAAATACTTCATATCTTAGTAAGAGTCAGCCTCTCTTCGTCTAGTATTCTATACCTTGATAAGATATCAGAATTTAGTTAAATACATTTTCCCTTGCCCGGCTGTTGATCATAACTAGATTAGGAGAAATCTAGACATGTTATTTATCATCTAACATATTATTTATCATCTAACATATTATTTATCATCTAACATGTTGATTCAAGCTTATAGATGCGACCAAGTATCTTTAAATTATGTACACATTAAAAATTATTTAAATACTCCTGCTGTATGCATCAAATAATATAAAAAATAATAATAGCAGCAGCAGCAGCAGCATATCACCCCCACCCGTCCTCTCTCTCTCTCTCTCTCTCTCTCTCTCTCTCTCTCTCTCTCTCTCTCTCTGAAGCCACGCTCAGCCTGAAGCAGCCCTCAAACCCTCTCCCCCCACAAGCAACCTCCGTCCATTTGCATTAGAAGCCTCCCTCTCCACCCTCCTGTGACCCTCTCTCTCTCTCTCTCCCTCCCTCCTGGAAGGAAGCCCCAAACCCTATCTGCCGAAAGCCTCCTTCTCCGCGCTCTTCTGATGCCCGCCCGCCGCCCCCTCCCTGTGTGTATGTGTGTGGTGTTCCAATGGAGCAGCACCACCAGATCGAGCTGTCCGTCCCCGTGTCCCCTGTTGCCGCTTGTCTTGGTAGCGATCACTTGTTGTGCCACTAGTCACTTCATGTTTTGTAACTTTCGCCTACATTCAGTTGTGAATTGGATTATCTTTTTTCCTAGCTGTTAAGAGCTAGATTGGTTTACAAATAATTAACTCTTCTTGTGACAAGTAATTAACTCTTAATATATGTATATAATTTTTAATTTAGGGATATGGAGAGCTCAGACTGTTCAGGGCCCAGGTGTTTGGATTTGTAAAGGCTTATACAATTTAATTACAGTCTTAGGAATTGTTCCTTAAGAGCAAACAAATTTCTGAATATTATTTTCTATCATCATGTTCGGTGGACAGCTATATGCAAGTCGCTTATTGTAATGTGCAAGTTATAGCAATTGTTGCCTTGCAAACCTAGACTCCATGCATCACGGTCCAGGCTCTGCCTGCGGCCTTCTTGAGTGTCCCAAATTTGGCTTTTTGGCTTTTTGGCTTCCTAAGCAAGATACATACTTATTATATATTATTATGCCAGGATTGATTTCATAAAAAATTATGCTAGGATTGCTTTTTGTTAGCATGAATTAAGGGATCAAATATCAGTTTATTATAATTTCCTTTATTAACATAATTCCATGATTTTTTAAATTAATTTAATTATATATTATTTTTCTTTATCAACATAATTTTTTTTATATTTTGTTATTATTATTCTTTATTTGTCTAATTATGTATCAGTTAATATTATTTTTCTTATATAATATTTATATACTATTATAAATAATTCCTAAGATATATCAAATAAAATTAAAATAAAGAGAATAAAGTCTTTTTCCTCTCGCTGTTTTTCTCTTATTTTTTCTTCTTTTGTAAATAATTTAACATAGTATGATAAAAGCCACCATCTCTATTTTCCTATAGATAATTTATTTTTAATAGATCTGTAGATTATTCATTTGTTGATAGATAACCTTAATATTTTTTATTTTTTGATGAATCCACATCTATTCTTCGTTACGTTTTTATTTTCTTTGGACATTTTCTACATTTGGCTTCTTCACCGTCCAATCTGAGACCTTATTTTTTTATTTGTTTCTCTGTCTCTGATTCCTTTGCCATCCAGTTTAAGATTTTTTTAGACATTTTTCCATCTAGTTTAAAATATTTTCTTTTTTTTAATATTTTGCTATTACGTATGAAGCATTTTCCTTTTCATTTTTTAAAGTTTTTTTATCTTTGGTCCTTTTGCCATCTAGTTTGAGATTTTTTTCTTTCTTTTAAACATTCTGACTTATTCATTGTCTAGTTTGAGACTTTTTCTTTTATTTTAT
Organism: Areca catechu; assembly: GCA_021397845.1. Lineage (NCBI taxonomy): Eukaryota > Viridiplantae > Streptophyta > Magnoliopsida > Arecales > Arecaceae > Areca > Areca catechu. Next base: position 96,430,291 of record CM038038.1, on the reverse strand, counting down.
GATATTTTTATCAATGAAGATCATCAATCTTTGACTGTCTTTTATTTGAGCATCAATCTTCTCTTATATGGTATTTTTTGGTCTGTGAGATCAATGAACCTTCAATCGCCTCCATTTTGAATGTCACCTCTCTTTTGAAATATTTTTATCCATGAAAATCATCAATCTTTAATTGAATTCTCTTTTAATTCTAGTCTGCCCTTCAATGATATTTTTATTTACATTATCATCTTAAGTTTGAGAAGGATATATAGTTATCACAATTATAAAGATCACACATGAGTCTATCATAATTTTTTTCTTTGTTAACATGATCCTAGGATAATTTTTTTATTAATTCAAATATATATATATATATATAATTTTTTTATTAGCGTAATTTTGTATCAGTTATTTTTTTTTTATTAATCTAATTATATATTAGTTGTTATTATTTTCTTTGTATAGTATTTACATATTAATATAAATAACTTATGAGAAGTATTAAATAAAATTAAAATAGAGATAATAGAATCCTTCTATCTCTCTTTCTCTCTTATTTTCCTCTTCTGTTACTAATATTTTAATAATTTTTGGGTTTCCTTATTCTATATGTCCGTATGTATGAGCATGCATATTTAGCAGGTTGCTTGTGCAGGAATCTTTGTGTGTATGTTTCGAGAAAAAGCATATAACTTTTGTTTGGATCTTTTCATTTGTATATTTCAGTACACACATTTGTCTATTTGCGTCTACATCTGTACATGCATTTGAGAATGCACTGTTATGCATCCTATTAGTGTGTATTTTGTGAAAAAAGAACCTATAATTAATGTTAACAAGGAATTTTTCATGCCTAGCCCGATTTTTTTTTTCTATGAACTAGGCTGGTGTATCTTATCTCAATAAAATTGATAAAATACGAGTTCAAATGCACAAACCCCATTCGTGAAACAAAGCATGACCTCAAAACCAATTAAAGAACGTTAGGAAAATTTTAGTTAGGGGCTGCTTTGATAAGTTGTGTATGTTATCTGTTTTACCTGAAGTACATGATTGTGTTCCATTTCCTCATCAAGGTAATTAAAGTGGCTAGGAGCCTAGGAGTTATTTAGTAGTTGAGTTGTCTTTAGCAATTATAGTTTCATACAAGCAATAATATCCAAATTCGTCCTTCTATTATTTTGACCAGAATTGCTGTAGAGATCTGAGATACCATGTTCATGACCATGAATGAAGTAAGAGACAGTACTTGCCACTGTCAATCTGCTAGCTGAGTTTCTGTTATAAGGATTAAAAATTTGATGCATGGCACTGCTCAAGGCATAAATTTATCAACCTATTTACATGCAAAAGGGCCGAAGACCGCACACAAACAAAAGTAAAAATAAGGTATGGAAGATCATGAAGTTCATCTATTACAACTAAGATAACATGTAACTTCGTTGGCTGATTTGTATTATATTTCTGTTTAATTTGTAGTTAGGTACTGCCTTGATATATTTGTATAATTTTTTAATGCAAGGCCATGCTATGATACATAGATTTTTGTTATATTTAGTAATATTCTCTTGCAACAATCTAATCAACTTCCATTCTTATATATATGCATATGGCTCTCGTGCCAAGCCGCATAAGAAAGCACAACAGGAGGAAAGCACCCTTAAGGAGGTAGAAGAAGGCTCCCTCTTGACGGATCTCCATACCATGGCCATGATATATAACTACTACTTATTTTCTAAATCAAATAATACACTATAAACATGCTGTGTAAAATTAATTAAATAATACAGTTTCCCATATTCGCCTGTTCAGTCTTATCGATTTATATATCAATGCCTTAGTTCTTCAAAATTTTATTAACCCCCCAAAATGGACAGACTATGCATTCTAGGTCCTAGCCATATAGTTAACTCGGTACTTGGAGGTAGAACTGCTCGAGTTAGTGGTTGGATGGTTTTTTTATGTTCGTGGCTTTTAGACTGACAAGTCCAATCAAGATTCGTTGAACCAGTATCGGAATCCATACCGGCTAGCGGGCGGTATGGTACGGTCCATACCGTACCGAAAGGTATACCGGCGTGTCAAATTAAATAAAAAAATAAGCTTTCTCCCTCCCTTTCACTGAACCGACCCAGACCAGATTGAATTGAGCCTAAACCGATCCGAACCGGGCGGTTTCGTACCATATCGGTACCGTACCGTTTTAGTATGAATTTTTTTTTTTTTTTTTGTCAATAATCCAGTATCCGGACCGTTTTTCGGTGGCGAACCGTACCGGCTCTTGACCGGTACGTTACGGAACGCCCCATACCGGATGGTACGAGATGGTTCCGGAAACCTTGGATCCAATATTGGCTAGAGGATGAGGGGTCAACCAGGTAGACCTGAGAGTAAATTTGGTTGCTGAAACATTAATATTATGTGATCTCAAATGGTCTTATGGTGATAGAAGTGCTTTTGCTGTACAGCGAAAGTGCTTGTTTTCTATCAAAAGAGACTTTCAAATATAATCTAGAGTGATGCATAGAGTGCTGAAGACAAGGAAAGGTGTACTGCACTCAAAGCCAAACGTATGCAGAATAGCATTCAGCCATGGTCCAGATGTTCAAAAGTGGGTGTTTTGGGTTGGAGCACTGTAGGTTGTTCTTGCTTTTACCTTGGAGCCTGTGGTTGGTTCTGTTTCGGTTTAGCCTCCTGCAAACTTCCTCCACCCAACTCCCCACCCGGCCAATTTTTTCCTTCTTTATTACTCCTATATATCATTTCATTATCTTAATGGAGTGTCGGTGACTTTCTCACCTTTTCTCAAAAGTAATAATGATAATAATAAATCTTAGCAATTCAAAGATTCAAATTAGGCACAACTCCATGTTCAGCTTTCAAGCATTCAGTTTTCAGTAAGACTAAATCCCAAGTTCAAAAGTGGGTAATGAGAGAACCAAGTGATAAAGAATAAGCTATTCAGCCACCACCACCAAGACCTAGCCAGGCATTTGATAAGCATGAGCAGTGAGGTCTTTAGATGTCACAGGGATTATCTAAACAGTGGCAGCCAGACGAAAAATGGGAGCACTAAACCCATAACAACAGATAATGCGAAGTCTCAAGCATGGTACAGTACAAGAGCTTTTTTTTTGGTGCCATTTTGCTCTTAAAGGAGACTCTCAGTATGATCTCTCATGAAGTATTGAGTGCTACATATATGGAAAGATGTAGTGCATTAAAACCTAAAACATTACCTCAACATCCAAGAGATGATTAACCAAAATTCAACACAATTCCAAGTTCAGATTTATAGCATTCACAGTTTTCAACAGGACTGAACAGCTGAGGGTAAGGTATTCGCCAAACGAGAAAAGGCAGTGAAGTGTTTAGCCATAACAAAGGATTTGATTAATTAGACAAAGGTTCAGCCGCACATTCAGAATTAATGAGAACCATACCAAGTGAATATGTAAGACTCAGCAAGATGCCTAAAATCTAGGTAAATTAAATCCATGCGTTAAGTACAATGAATGAGAATACTGTAAGCAAACAAAAACTTATTAGTCATACCGCAGCTTAAATGCCATTTCTGTATTCTGTTTTAGCAAACAAAACTGCTTGGATGCTTGGATTCAATTCAAATTCAAATTCAGCAGTTGGTTGCATATTTATGAAGCGATTCTACCACTAAATAAAATCAGAAGTAATAAAATAACTTAAAATATGTATGTGTATATATATATAGATAGAGAGAAAGAGAGAGAGAAAGAAAGCCAGGTTAGAATCTGATCAACCGGTCCGGAATTTATATTCAATCAAATCAAAAGTCTATGATGAAAATCTTACATCGATGATCCAATCATTGAATATGATTTACTATTTCAAAACTACTTGCATACCAAAAATTATATAATTTAGAGATCTCTGACCTATATGTAGATCAAGTAGTCAAAAAAAGAATAATCTAAATAAAATTAAATTAGATATATTTTTTGATCACTTGATACATAAGTTTTCAAATTATATACTTTTTTATGAACGAATAGTTTTGACATAGTAGATCACATCCAACGATTTAGATTATTGATATAAGATCTCCATTATCTAGTTTTAACCTGATTAGATATGAGTCTAGGTCCAATCGACTAGAATCCGACCTAGCTTTGCGTGCATGCGTGCATGCTTGCAAACATAGTCAACCTAGGAGAATGAAAGTAGAATGAAACAAAAGGAATATCTATACCATTAGATTTAGTTCCAAATAAATAGATTGAGTACCCGCTCTTTTCAGTTATTTTGGAATTATGAAAATTGTAATGTTAGGCTTCTCCCCCAACATTATATTGGATTAACATGCTCTGCAATCAAACCTGTGAAGCCATGGCATTTCTTGCAGCATTCCTCACTCCAGGAAATGTGTGCTTTGATTGCAGTATCTTAGGATATTTTGTCATACGTAGCCAAAGCAGAATCTCCAAAGGCACCCTTTTTACTTGTAGTTACACCAACTTTTAATGCCCTACAATAGAATCCCTAGCTCGGCTCTTTTTTAGAAAGGTGATAGTTGTGAATCATCATGTCATGGCTTCCACTAATGAATACTTTTATGAATACAATGACAGCACAGTTTATGAAGTTATATGCAGATTATCTCAAGAAGAGTGCTATTAATTTATCACTTTTATGTTAGAAAAATCTGTATTTGTTAATCAAATATAATTACCAAAGAAAATAAATGAATATGTAAATAAGTTAGAAAAATGTCACCTGGTTTAAGGTATGCTATGGCTGGCATTCTTTTTAGCATTGAATTTACAACACCCTGGTGTAAATAGTTGATGGTGCTTTTCTCTAAAGATGCAATGGACAGTTTCATCGTTGTCTTAGCAATAACACAACTCAAGGGTGAATCCCAAATAGTCCAAGTCCAAAAGAAGGGAGTAACATAAATTAAGATCCTAAAATAATGATGATTATTATGCGAATTCTCATAACTTTTTCATAATTGATTAGTCATTATGATGCTACCTTATTGGGATTGCATGCAATGGATTTGAATGCTTTAGGTTTCTAAATTAATATTCTATCTCACTGAGACATTTTACTGAACACATTACAGACATAATTAATAAGTACGAGAATGATAAGAAATTTATATGGTTCGGCAAATCTATCTATATCCATACAAAGAAAAAGCAACCCACTATATAATCATCCTAAAATTGGGTACAAAGGTGATATAAACATCCAAATAAAAGGATCCTGAAATAATAAAAAAGGAGGTATAAATAGACCATAACAATAAACCAAATAGGCAATACCTTTTTTGGCCTTCGCTACGAATCAAAAGAAAATAATTTAAAAGATGGATCAATACTTTCGTGGCCATGGCAATCGATCAAGAGAAAAATACTTATCTAGGTGGTGAAGAACAAAATAATAAGTCCCTTCGGCAATCGGAGTACAAATAGATTGGGGATTAAGAGAGTGGGACCCAAAGACTGCGACGAATAAAAAGCAATCGGGATTTAAGGGGCTTCACAAACCAAGGGCCTTATACTCCTTTCAAAGAAAAACAATGAAGAAAGATCCAGATTGAAAAATGCCAGAGTTCTCCAAGATGACGTCCAAATCGAAGAAGAGTCTCAAACAAAAAAATTCTTTTATCCATCCTATTATATCAGAGAAAGAATCTCATTCAAAGAAGAAAATCATTGACCCCCAAATTATTGTTATTTGGAGCGATAGCAACAACAATCCTTCTCTTTGTAACAAATTATATACCACTATCAGATATAGATTATCAAATCTCCTCCTGAACACAAGCCCCGAAGGGTATCACCAAGTGCTCAAACCAATCAAGTTCAGAAAAGTCCTGAACTTAATTGCTGGGATTGGTTTAGTGAGCATATCAGCCGGATTATGAACAGTGCTAATCTTCTAAAATCGAATATCACTATCCTCCATCAAATCTCTGATAAAATGATACCTGATATCCATATACTTAGTACATTCATGATACATTTGATCTTTAGTAAGATGCAAAGTACTCTAACCATCATAATAAATATCAAAACAGTTCTGCTTAAGATCCAAATCCTGTACTAACCTTCATAGCTAGATAGCTTCTTTTGCGACCTATATCAATGCCATATACTCTGCCTCTGTAATAGACAAAATAACTATATATTGCAAAGTAACTTTTTAATTGACTGCACAACCAGAGAGAATAAATATATATCCAGTCAATGACCTTCTCCTGTCCAAGTCACAAGCAGAATCAAAATCACAAAATCTTGTAAAAATATAACTATGCTATCTAGAAAAATACCAATCCCAAATTAGAGGTGCCTTTCAAATATCTAAGTATTTATTTCATGGTTGACCTGCGAGCTTTTCCAGGCTTGTCCATGTATCTGCTCATCATACTTACTATCTATGAAATATCAAGTCGAGTGCAGAACATTGCTTACATAATGCTACCAATTACTCTTGCATATGGCACTCTAAAGATATATCTCTCCTCATCCTTAGCCTAAGGAGAGCCTGGCAGATAATCTAAAATGACTGGTAAAAGGAGTTGTGACTGGCTTAGCAATAGATATATCAAATCTTTCCAAGACTTTTTCAATATAATTATGCTAAGTAAGAAAGAGTCTACCTGATTGACTGTCATGAATGATCTCCATCCCAAGAATCTTCTTTGCTTGTCCAAGGTCCTTCATCTCAAATACAATACTAAGCTCAGCTTTTAACTTCTGGATGATTAACATATCTTTGACTGCAATCATTATATCATCCATATACAGTAATAAATAACAAAAGGATCCATTTGAAAGCCACTGATGATACATGCAACTATTATATAGAGATTTGTTGAATCCATGATTGACCAAAAACTTATCAAATTTATGATACCACTATCTTGGAGACTGCTTGAGATCATACAATAATCTCTTGAGCAAGTATACATGATCTTCTTTATCTGGAACCTCAAAACTAGCTAACTATTACATATAAATATACTTCTCCAAGTTACCATGTAGAAAATCTATCTTCACATATGACTATTCTAACTCAAAGTCCTGAGAAGCAACTAAAGCAAATAATATATGAATAGAAGAGTATTTGATAACAGGAAAAAATACCTCCTTATAGTCAATACCCTCCTATTGACTATAGCCCTTAGCCACCAACCTGGTATTGTTTTAAAATCTTGAGGACTAGGTTCTTCCTTCTTCTTGAAGATTCATTTGCAATCAATTACTTTTTTATCCTTAGATAATTTAACTAATTTCCAAGTCTAATTTTTTTTTTCAAAGATTGAAGCTCTTCAATCACTCCTCCTGAGTCTGTATTTCTGCATCTATTTGTTGTTATTGCTCATTCTAAATATGAGTATCTCCTATTAGCTACTATTATTATAATCTAATAGTCTGGTCAATATCCATAATAATCCAATCCTGCGGACCCTAAACCTGACCTTCCTGTAAAGAACTAGGCTGAATCTACTATGAAGAAGTGGCTATCTCATGAAAAGTTGCATCTCTACTGACTAAAAATCCTTGAAATCCAAGCTCTGTGTATCATAGTCTGAGCCCTTTATTATATATGCGTATCTAAGAAATACACTCTTCTTAGCTCTGGGATCCAGCTTTCCATCTTTGACATATGGACAAACGAAATTTTCAAAGACTCTAAATATCGAATAGTCTGCAAGTCTTTCTATTTACATCTCTTCTGGAGTTTTCATGCTCAATGCTAATACTGGAGATTAGTTTATAATATAGCAGGCTATATATGCAATCTCTATCCAAAAATCTTTACTAAATCTATAACTTAATAGTATAAATCTAACTCTCTTCAATAGTATGCAGTTCATGCATTTCGCCACACCATTCTGCTGAGGTATACCAACGGTCTTATGTCTAACAATACCTTCTAATTTGCAAAAATCATCAACTCTATAGAGCAAAATTATAATTCATTATCAGTCTAAAAGGTTTTCACCATCCTCTCAATCTGCCTCTCAACCATAACCTTCCACTTCTTGAATGTATCAAATACATCACCCTTATTATTGATAGTATGAATTTAGACTTTGCAAGAGTAGTCATCAATAAGTAAAAATAAATATCTAGATTCATCCTTGGATGTAATTGGAAATAGGTTCCCATAAGTCAAAATGATTATAATCCAATATAGCTACTATCCTGTGCATGCATGTAGAAAAGTTGACTCTATGTTATTTTTCAAATACACAGTGCTCACAAAATCCAAGTGTACTAACCTTCTGACTACCTAGCAGACCATATCTGCTCAGCTTCTAGAAATCTTTATCTAACATAAGGCCCAGTTTCTAGTATCACAACTGTGTCAACTATTCAATAAAAAATTATACTACTGAAGCTTGTCATATCACTGTACTACCATTCAGATAGTAAAAAATACCACTCAATTTACCTCTCAATAGAGTCAATACTCCTTTACTAATAGTTATAGATTCTCTATCCCATCTATCATTGAAACTTGCACTATTAAGGGCATGCATTGAGAGAAGGTTCCTTTTTAATTAAGGAATATATTTGACATCGTCCAGAGTCACTACAGTATTTGCATGAGTTTGATCTAAATTTTATCAATACCTTTCACTTTGCAGATTGCATCATCCCTAAGAAGAATGGTGCCTCCCTCATATGGTCTAAAAGAAGAGAAATATTTCTTATGGGGTGTCATGTGAAAAGATACTCCAGAGTCCATCATCTAGGTATTAGCTTGATTGACACTACAAGTAGCTATAAATATTGTATCATCTGCAACATTACTGTAATCTCTTGATGTAATTGCAACTGATGCCGAATATAAAATTGATCCTTTATCTTTTTATTTGTTCTTTTTCTTGGACTATAAAAGTCTACATTCAAATTTTCAGTGGCCTAGCTTCTTATAAAGTGATAAATACCAAATCTTCTAAACCTAGACTTTGATCTTATTTTGGATTTCTACCTTATCCACTTTTTCTTTGCTCATCTCTATCTCTAACTATAAATCCTTGTACCAGAGTCAAAGCTTGATACTCTAACTATACTTTCAATCTAAGCTCATTGGATAACAAAGTGGTTTCAACCTCTTCAAGATTTATAGTCTCTTCCATAGAGCATGGTAGTAGTAATATTTTGAAGGACTTAGATAAAGAATAAATCAAAATCAAAGCCTTGTCTTCCTCATCAACATTAACACTAATATTTGACAAATCAAACAAGAGTTTATTATATTCATCCAACCGATCCTTGAGTGAAGTCCCTTCTGCCATACGAAATGTGTATAACTTTTTTTAAATATAATTTATCAGTAAGAGACTTTGCCATATATACATTATCTAATTTATCACATACACTTTTAGTTGTATCAAGATCTATAGCATTATAGAGAACTTTGTCACTCAAACTCGAAAACAAACCCTAGTGCTCTCTCTTGATTTCCTTTTTGGTGGTGACAATGACTCCTAAGATTGCATCCATACCTTTGAGCATTATTGCCATACCTTCCTTGACCGATAAATATTTCATTCTTATCTTTCATAATACGAAATCTCTTGTGCCATCAAATACCATCACTTCATACCTTGTAGTAGTGGAATGAAAAACAACTACTCATGAGCCATTGATGAACTTTGTTGCCTATGATGTTGCCCAATGATGATGCAACTCAAGAGAGGGGATGAATTGGGTTTTATAAAACTATTTGAACTATTTCAATGGATAAAAACAAATATGTACTAATTGTAATTAAGTGCTTATATTTTGCCAAAGTGTTTGTGTGCTTCAAAATAATATGCAACGGAATTAATAAAGTAAATGCACAAAGAAAAATAACCACACAAACACAACTTTATAGTGGTTCGATGCACTCCAAGGCACCTACATTCACTCTCCAAGTTTTCATTGGAAAACCACTATAATCACCAAGATTACAGTCGATTAGTTTTATGGGCTCACTAATCAAAACCCAACTTGTTTTCCCAGGCTCACAAGTCCAAACCCTTTGTTGGTTTTATAACTTAGGCTAACCAATAACCTCCGGTGGTTTTACAGGCTAACCAAAAACCTTGTTGATTTTGCGGGCTAACCAAAAGCCTTGTTAGTTTTGCAAGCTCACCAACAACCTATGTTGGTTTTACACAAAGGCTAACCAACAACCTCTTTGGTTTTCCAAGGCTCACCAAAAATCTTATTAAACAAAGTAAGCACAATATGAAAAGAACACAATAAAAGCTTTCTTAAACGAAGCAAATATCTCTTTGAAGCTCTTTTTAAATGTTGATGAAGATCTTGTCTTCAAGTTGTCGAAGTCTTTGATTGCAGCTTGATGATGTGAACTTGGATGCACTCTCTTATCTTTGGAAGCTTGAAGGCTTGAACCACTCAACTCTTGAATCCTTGAAGGATATTCAATAATCTCATCAAAGGATTGCTTTTCTATTTGATTTTTGGTGTTTATATAGCTCTCCAATCCATAGATGACCGTTTATGACTATTGGGGATGAAAAACTAGCTATTTGAAGCAAGTTGGAGTCAATTCTGCACTTCTAAAAAACTAGCCATTACACCAAGTGTCGACACTTGAATTTTCAAAACTTTTTTCATGAGTCAACCTCTTGAGTCGACACTTCACCAGGAGTCAACCTCTTAAGTCAACACTTAGGTCAGCTTAAGGCAAAAATTCTGGTCTGACACTGTTCTGTCTTTTTCTTGTTCTCAGGCCTTAAGTCATAGTTGAACTTCTTCATGAGTCGACACTTGCTTGTGCCAGTACTGAAACTTCTCCAAAATTAAATTTTAAGTCCTTCCAAGTCTTACTTATATTCCAAAGTCCTTATAACTTGAAATTTCATAAATTTGAAGGACTTCTTCAACTAAAATTCAAGCATTTCTTCATTAAACATGGATAAGTACTAAGATCTAATAAACATACTAAAATATACAATTAGTACTCATATATACTTAAGTATTTTGTTAATCATTAAAATCAAGACCAGAGTCAACAATCTCCTCCTTTTTTATGATGACAAAACCTTTAAGTATATGAACAGCGTAAGCTTAAAAAGATTAACAATAAGATAAACATGTAAGCTCAAAATCAATAAGTATCAAGCTCTTCAAAATATGATTTCAAAAATATTTTCAAAAATCATTCAAATTTTTTATACATTCTCCTCCTTTGCTAATTCTTCCCTTAAGTTTAAAATATTTTGATTTCTTCTCCTCCTTTTTGCACTTTCTTTCATTTTTCTTATAATTTTTCATGTTTATTATATCTTTCCCCTTTTCGTACTTAACATATTTCTCTTCCTTCTTGTCATCATGAAAAAGGGTGAAAGACAATACAAAATGAGAATGAAGGTGGAAAGAATAGCATGTAGATCATCAAAATCAATACATGAAATCAATTAATCATGGTATTGATTAAATATAATACTAGTTGAACATGATACCACAAAATGAGATGCACATGCAAAAAATAATTCAATGTATATTAGCTCTAATATGCATAACCAAGGTATGATTAAGACAACAATCCATTCACCTCACTTATTCAGGAATAAGGCCACAGTGGCATCCCAACACGTCATAAGAGATCCCATTGAATGAAAAGATAGGGTCTTTAAACCCTACTTAGCTCCTATGACCGGACGGTAATGGTGACTAACCCAATCCAAAGCAGTTACTAGGAGCTCTTCTCTCTCCTTTTTTAAGATTTTTAATAAATCTTGATACCAATTGAATGTAACTACCCTCAAAGAATTAGATTTAAAAACAAGGAGGAGTAATAGAGCAATATAAGTATGATATCAAGAAAACATTGAAAGCATCATACATGTATATAATGACAACAAATCTTTGGATGCTCTCCCTAAATATTATTCCCTGTTAAAAATATACATTCATTTGAGAATTAAAACAAGAATGCACAAGCATTATAATTTCAGACATTTTGAAATATAAACATACATACTAAGTCTAAAATTAAATATTTGAATTTTCAAGGTATACATTATCTTCAAAAAATAAGAGATCAATCATTTAAAAATATTTTATATAATTTAAAATCCATTTGAAATGATTTGATATCCATACAAATCCTAGAAGTAATATGATACCAAGTCTAGCTACTGGATTAAGGGTTTATTAATATGCAAACCTTCTTCTTAAATGTAACCCTTAACTATCAGTTCTATACTTGATCCAAATTAAGCATAGAAGCCAAAAATGAAAATACATAAATCATAACATTTTACTTGAAATAGTTTAAAACTATATTAATTAAAATCAAGTAAAAATCTAATAATCATAAGTTTAATCATGAAAGCATAAAATCCATCAATATCAAAGAGTTCATGATCACAACAAATGACTATTAGTCTAAGCTTGATTCTAATTAATTAATTGAAATAATTTTCAAAGCAAAATACAACTTTAAAAGTATTTTTCATGAAGTAATTAAAATCAAGTGAAGGTCTTATAATCACAAGTTTAATCATGATAGCATGAAATTCATCAACATCAAAAAGTTCATGATCATAATCAATGACTATAAGTCTAAACTTGATTCTAATTAAATATTTAAAATAATTTTTCAAAGAAATTGATGTAACATTTATAATAAATATTCAACTACATTTTCAATTATGGAAGAAAATGTTTAGAATTTACTAATATGTATAATCCTTCCTTTACCATTTAGTCTAAAAATGTAGCTTGTCTACTCTTTGTATTGTCTTGTACAACCACTTTTCAAAAACTTCCTTTCTTCATGTTGGGTTGCAAGATATTCTTGCAAAATAAACTAGGTGGATAATTTTGGTACCCAAGCTTTTTTGGATCCTTTAGGGTTAGTAAATATGATTCCTTTTGAAATCCAAATTTTTCTTAATCTACAAGGATATGCATTAAGTCCAATTTTACAACATCTAAAATAAGTTAGATTGGAAGATGCATCAACAAAGAAATTCTTATTTTTTCACTCAAGATTTTTGTTTTTCTTTAAAAACTCATCATTTGATACAAAAATCTTGATCCTTGTTAGAATTTTTATTTCATTCAATAAAATATTTTTCTTATTTGAAAACTTATTGCATAAATCTTTTAAATAAAAATTTTCTTTTTCTAAAATTTCTTTTTCTTTAGAAAGATTATTCTTATCATTTTCTAAAACATCAATCTTTATATTTAAATCATGATTTTTATTGACAAGATTGGTGTTCTCAAGAGAAAAAGAATCTACATGTTTTTTTAATTTTTTGTGCTCAATTTTTAATACTTTATATTCATGTACAAGATCATTAAATGCATCTTGTAATTCATCAAAGGTAAAATCATATTCATTTTCAGCATATACCTCTTCCTCATTTGCCATGAAGCAAAGATTGGCAACTTTTCGTTCATCACTCGAAGTTGAATCTTCGTTATCGCTCCAAGTTACCATTATTACCTTGAATTTTATTTTAGCCTTGAGGGCTATTATCTTCTTCTTCTCTTGATCAGCAACCACTTCTTTGTACCATAAATTCAACTCCTGGGTCATGAGTGAACCAATAAGCTCCTCCAAAGGTAGGGTATCAATATTTTTGACTTCTTGGATCGCCGTTACCTTTGGATTCCATGATATTGGCAAAGATCTAAGAATTTTATTAACCAAATCAGCATTAGTATAGACTTTGCCAAGACTTTTTAATTCATTAACAATAGTCATAAATCTAGTATACATATCAGATATAGATTCAAAATGCATCATTTTAAATATTTCAAAAGAATGAACAAGCATATTAATTTTAGTACTTTTCACTTGAAGAGTATCCTCATGAATAATTTCAAGTGTATCCCATATCTCATTCGTCGATGTGCATGTGGAGATCCTATTGAATTCATTAAAGTCCAATACACAGTAAAGCAAGTTCATTGCTTTAGCAATAATTTTAGATTGCTTAATGTCATATTCATTCCAATCCTCTTCAAGCTTTGGAACGGAAATTTCATTAACCAAAATCGAAAGAGTATGAGGACTATTAACTATAACTTTTTAAAGATAATAACTAATAGATTGAATATAGATGCGCATGCAAGTTTTTTAAAAAGTATAATTAGTGCCATTAAAAAATGGTGGTCTATTGTTGCATGTCCTATAGCAAAACAAGCACCCTCTAGGACTGCCATGATCTTTTAACTCAAAACTATTAGATTTTTTGCAAAGCACTAAGTCTAGATATCAACGATTTTGGGTTCCGAGCTCTGATACCAATTGTTGCCCAGTGATGATGCAATCCAAGAGGGGGGTGAATTAGGTTTTATAAAACTATTTGAACTATTTCAATGGATAAAAACAAATATGTGCTAATTGCAATTAAGTGCTTGTGTTTTTCCAAAGTGTTTGTGCTTCAAAATAATATGCAACGGACTTAATAAAGTAAATGCACAAAAAAAAATAATCACACAAATACATCAAATTTATAGTGGTTCGGTGCACTCCAAGGCATCTACATCCACTCCCCAAGTTTTCTTTGAAAAATCCACTATAATCATCAAGATTACAGTCGATTAGTTTTTCGAGCTCACTAATCAAAACTCAACTTATTTTCCCGGGCTCACAAGTCAAAACCCCTTGTTAGTTTTATAACTTAGGCTAACCAACAACCTCCGATGATTTTATGGGCTAACCAAAAATCTTGTTGGTTTTGCGGGCTAACCAAAATCTTGTTGATTTTGTAGGCTCACCAACGACCTATGTTGGTTTTACGGGATCACCAACAACCTATGTTGGTTTTATACAAAGGCTAACAAATAACCTCTTTGATTTTTCAAGGTTCACCAAACACCTTAATAAACAAAGTAAGCACAATATGAAAAGAACACAATAAAAGCTTTCTTAAACAAAGCAAATATCTTTTTAAAGATCTTTTTGAATATTAATGAAGATCTTGTCTTCAAGTTGTTGAAGTCTTTTATTGCAGCTTGATGATATGAACTTGGATGCACTCTCTTATCTTTGCAAGCTTGAAGGCTTGAACTACTCAACTCTTGAATCATTGACGGATATTCAATAATCTCACTAAAGAATTGCTTTTCCATTTGATTTTTAGTATTTATATAGCTCTCTAACCCATAAATGACTATTTATGATCGTTGAGGATGAAAAACTAGCCGTTTGAAGCAAGTTGGAGTCAATTCTAAATTTCTGAAAAACTAGTCATTACACCAAGTGTCAACACTTGAATTTCCTGAATTTTATTCATGAGTCGACCTCTTGAGTCGATAATTAGGTCAGCTCAAGGCAAAAATTCTGGTTTGACACTGTTCTGTCTTTTTCTTGTTCTCAGGCCTTGAGTCGATACTTGAACTTCTTCATGAGTCGACACTTGCTTGTGCCAGTGCTGAAACTTGCTGAAACTTCTCCAAAATCAAACTTTAAGTCCTTCCAAGTCTTCCTTAAGTTCTAAAATCTTTATAACTTGAAATTTCATGAATTTGAAGGACTTTTTCAACTGAAATATAAACATTTCTTCATCTAACATGGATGAGTATTAAGATCTGATAAACATACTAAAACATACAATTAGTACTCATATATACTTAAATGTTTTATCAATCATCAAAATCAAGACTAGAGTCAACACATTAGATGCCATCCAAATGCTCCAATACCAATTATTGGGGTTGCACGCAGTGGATTGGAATGCTTTAGGCTTTTGAATTAATATTCTATCTCATTAAAATATTTTACCAAACACATCACATGAATTATTAACAAGCACAAGAAAGATAAAAAATTTACATGATTCAACAAATCTGCCTACATCCACATAGAGGAGTTATCTACTATATAATCATCCTGAAATTGGATATAAAAGTGATACAAATATCCAAATAAAAGGATCCTAAATTAATTATAAAAGAGGCATAAATAAACTACAATAATAAACCAAATGAACAATACCTTTCTCGAGCTTGGCTATGAATCAAGAAAAGATAATCTGAGAGATATATCAATACCGTCTTGGCCATGGCAATCAATCAAGAGAAAGATACTTTTTTATTTGGTAAAGAACAAAATAATAGGTCCCTTTGACAATCGGAGCACAAACAGATCTAGGACCAAGAGAGTGGGACCAAAGACTTGGGACCAAATAGCTACAACGAATAAAGAGCAATCAAAATTTAGGAGGCTTCATAGAATGAGGGCCTTATACTACTTTTAAAGGGAAACAGCGAAGAAGAGTCCGGATAGAAGAATGCCAGAGTTCTTTGAGATGAAGTCCAAATAAAAAAAAAAAAGTTCCAAATGAAAAAATTCTTCTATCCATCTTAAATTCTTCTTTAGTTTTCTCTCTCTTCTATTCTTTTCTCTCTTCTCTTAGAACTTGTCTCTCTTTCTTGGAATTGTCTCTCTTTCTTGGAATTGGTAACCTTAAGAGGTACCTTTCTTGTAATCTAGGTTGACCTCTATTAAAAAGTTTTATACCTTGATCACTGTGTAGTGCATTGATCAGCCTTATTATCATTCCCCCTTGTCAGGCATGAGCTATACTTCTAGCTTAATTCGATCCATCTAAATTCTTCGGGGATTCTTAGTTTGTTCAGGCTTTTAAGTTATTGATAATAAAATTGATTGTATATTATTGCTATTGAATAGATAAAATTGACATGTTTAATTGAAGTCATTTTAAAGCATATCAATATAAGTAATCCAATGCTTCAAGTATAATTTCGAATGATATTTTAAAAATTATGATTATTTATTTAATTCGATTCATGTTTTCTTTTATATTAGATAAAATGAGTCAAGTATGTATTATTTTGCTATTCAAGATAATTTATAGTTTACTTTGAAAACTATGATTCGTAAAACTTAACTAGGATATTATGGAAAATGCTTTTATATATATTCTCAGCCAGGCTATGATGTAGCCTTGCTAACAAGGATTATATGTTGGATGTGTCGACTTGTAATCCAAGAAACTAATTTCGATACCAAGCCACTAGTGATTAGAATAGTGGTATCTAGTATTTTGTGCAATGTATTTCTATTATCAAACTCATGTGACTGGATTAATGGCCATAGCATATTATAGAGTTCTTTATCTATTATGAAAAACTTTTATTTTCTAAGAAATATATGTTAATTAAAATTAATTTTCCTTGCTCAATGCTATGTTATTTATTTACTTTGGATGCTTAGATTCTATTTTGATATATTTTGTTACTTACTAGGCTAGTATAGTTTATTACTTTCATTTTTCTATTTTTCATATTATGAACTATGAATATTCGGGACTTAGGAGAGTGCACTATATCGTTTGAAGATCTATGAGTTATTTTTATTTCTTGTTTAGTTTAATTTAGTTTGTTTCACTCTAGTTTGAATATTTGATTCGGATGAAGTGCTATTTTTGTTACTTAAAGATGTTTGATTTAGAAAATAATTTAATTGGATTATCATTAAATTGGTTTTCAAGGATTAAAGACTTAGTATTATTATTATCTTTCTAAAATTTTTATGATCATATTTGTGACCTTGCATGCTTGTAGGGCTTGTCATGCAGGTATGCGACATATGTCATGTGCACGGTTCAGGGCATGGCAATTGCATCAGTACAATACTTCATAGTCACATAAATATAATAGCAATAGTCTTTTATGCGTTCAGGAAACATGTGTTCCACAGGGTATCAAAGCTTTTTTAATCCTAGGGCATTTCTTTTTCTTCTTCCATCATGGCCATTATAACCATATATCTTGTCAAGCAACGGTTCTTCTTCAACTTCTATTCCATCTCTTCCTAACAATACCAATTTCCTCCCCAGGTTCCAGCTAATTATCCCAATTGATCAAACCATTGCTAACTATCTGGCATGGAAGAAGGTTAAATCCCATGCCCAAAATCCTCACATCCTCAATTTAACCTTTGAAACCAATGTAATAGAATGGTACATAGCAAGATCAACTTACCATTTCACCAATTGTTTTGAAATCCTTCTAAAGCATGGATGTGATTCTTCTATGGAGGCCTAGTTAAGTTAAAGCTTGGGCAATTGTTTCTTGAATGCATAAATTTCAAAATTTCAGAAGTGGGTCTCTCTCATGAAAGAACATCTTCAACAAATTCATCCTCTCACCTTTTCTCTTTAAGCAATTGGAAAATCAAACTTAAATGAAGATCTGGTCACCCAAACTATAACACCCGTCCACCAAGACCTACTTAATATGGCTTGAACCAACCACCCAGCCCAATTGTTGGTTGGGCACATGCTTTGCACACACTGGGTGGCAACGAAACAAATTAGACCTGCTTATGGGCTAGATTTGGGCCAAGGGACAAGAATGATTTTGCAAGATTGAGCCCAGCCTGGCCTGATTTCGAGCCTCCTTCCCAAGTCAAAGTCCACTCCATACAGGGCCTCACAGTTCTGGGCTAGGTCGCACCTCTCACTTTCTGGATTGGAGATGGTGGGGAGGTGGCGAGGTTGCTAGGGCTCAATAAGAGGGGATGATGCAACTTGCAAGGAGGTAGCGAGGAGGAGAATGTGGGGACATGGCGAGGAGGTAGCCAAGGCTCAGAAGGAGGGGATGACATGACTTGCAAGGAGGCGATGAGGAAGAGAAGGTGAGGAGGTCGCCAGGGATAGGGAGGAGGGGATGACAAGACTTGCGAGGTGGTGGCATTGAGGTGGAGAGCTAGTAAGGCATTGAGGAGGAGAAGATGGAGAAGCAACTAAGGCACGAGTGATGGGAATGATACAACTCATGAGGAGAAAGCGGTAGGATGGGGACGAGAGCAAGCAATGATGGCGAGGAGGTGGTGGGAATGCTGGGAAGAAGACAAGAACACTGAGCAAGAGGGATTCCGAAGCCTTGAAGTTTTAGGAAGAATCAAAGAGGAATTTAGGAATGTGGGAGAATTTATATAGGTTCGAGCCATGCCAACATAATTCGAAGCCTGGTCCATTACAAGTTCTGGGCCTGATTTTTAGGCATAGCCCAGCTAACCAAGCTGAAAATTATGGTCCAAGATTATTTTAAACAGGCTAAGCTCAAGCGGGCCAGGTAGGGTACCTGAAAAATGAGTAGGGTCTAAAACAAACTCTCAAAGGGAGTCTGCTCCATCCCCAACACTAGGTGGGAGTTGGACTTCCACCACCCTTAGTAGCTAGGAAGACTTAATTAACCATCTATTTAAAGCAAGATTTTCCGAACCGTGTCGAATCGGCCGGTTCGAGACATACCGAACCGGACCGGTGGCCGAGCGGTATGGTTCGGTTATATAAATCGGCACAGCCCAATTAAAAAACCAAAAAAAAAAACTTACCGTATCGAACCGGACCCGAACCAGGGCGAACTGGACCCGAACCGGTCGAAACGGGCCCGAACCGGTCGATTCAGCCCGGTTCGGCCCGATTCGGCTCGGTACGGCTGGGAAGGGGGTGCAGATTTTTTTGGATGTCACATGGCTACTGTAGCCATGTGACCTTTTGCAAAAGGGGGCCTTGCCTTACTTTTTAAGTAAGGAAGGCCACAGAGAGCTCGTAAGAGCTCTCTGCTGCCTCTCTGCTACAGCGCCGTGGAAGGAAAAACGATCCAAAAAAAATTTGTGGATCAATTTAAATCCAATCCAACCTGCAAAAATCAAAGGGGAAGGTAGAATCAAGGTATGTATACCTTTATTTTTTCGTATTTTTGTCTTTCATATTATAGAATTTTATTAAAATCCATGCAAAATAGAAAATTAAGAAGAAATACTGTCAAAATTTATTTGTTGACAATGATTTTAGAGTATGTGGTAGATCTAGGATAGATATACACAATGATACTAAAATCTTAATTTTTTGTTAAGTATATAATTTTTTAAATTAAAAATTAATTTTAGATTAATAAATTAATTAAAAAATAATTAAAAAAAACTGTAATTATAAATTATTAATCTAGGGCTTGTAAGCTACTATCACTATAAATTTCATATCGATTTATTCAAGTTTTGTGCATCTCATGAATAGTGCCTGTAGATCTTAAATTGAGAAAAATTGATTTTTAATATATTTCTATGATCTTAAAAAAATATATGTAGCATGTATGATAGAATTCTACATGAATCTAAAATTAAATTTTTTTATTTTTCTTTATTTTTTGAATTTCTTAAATAAAAAAATTTAAAAAATAAATTAAAATTTAAAAATTAGGTTAATAAAGTGTTAATTAATAAAGATTATTATTGACCTTATATGTAATTTAAATATTCAGGTATAGATCCATTAAGGAGGAAGAAGGATCCGGAGCGAGACATTGGCTGGTTACATGGAGAGATACTCTCGGGTTGGCATCATTGGAGGTATAAATGGTGCAATACCAAATTTAAAGGTGAGGGTAACAAGGTTGAAGCAGCACTTGGCTAGCGACTATCCTGATGTATCTGCATGCCGAAAATTTCTACAGGAGGTCTGTCAGTTGATAAAAAAATACTTTACTGATTTTAAAGCTCAGAAGGAAAGAACAGCAAAGAAGAAGGCAGAGGTAGACTGCATAGCTGCAGAACCACCTTCTTATCACTCCAGGGAGTCAGAGGAAGCATCTATTCCTTCTGATGAGGAGGCACAGATGGAGGCTGCTATTCAGGCGAAATTGTATGAGTAGAGGCAGCAGGAGGAGGCTGCCAGGCATAGACAGCGATTCAGGCCATCAGCTTTTGAGTCAAGATCGGGATCCGTTTCTGCTAGTGCTCCAGGAAAGTCTGAGATACAATTTAGGAGGACCTCAGTCAGAGAGCCTGTCAGGAAAGGCACCGGCCATATTGCATCCATGTTGGGAGCATTTGGCAGTAGGAGGAAGTCTTCTAGGCCCAGGGACATTCCAGAGGGAGCCACTATCCATGATGTCGATCCACATGTATTTTCCAGTAGAGATTCCAAACAACAGAGGATTGACACAATGCTGAAAAAGGATAAGAAGAAGGATATGTGGCGGGCCATCTCCTCCTGATTTTATTTGTCATATCCCAGCCCATGTAGCAGACAATCCATATTATCGCTCTGCTATTTCTTCTATACAGACTGCTGGTGCAGGTGTAGATCCTCCGGCGTCGAGGGACATCAATGATCATCTTCTGGACAGCAATAAGAAGGAGCTAGAAGGATGGATATCCTCATATCAGAGTAAGTGGCCCGTGTATGGATTGATGGTGATGTGTGATGGTTGGACTGGTCCTACTAGACGGAGCATCATCAATTTCTTGACTTATTATGATGGCAAGACTTTTTTTCAAAAGTCTATTGATGCTTCAGATCAGGTGCACAATGCCAGTTATATCCTCAGATTGATGGAGGAGGTGATTGATCAGGTGGAAAAGCATAATGTCGTGCAGGTCATCACTGATAATGGACCACAATACAGGGTCGCAGGGCAGATCTTAATGGACTGGCGATCGCATATTTTCTGGACCCCTTGTGCTGCACATTGTATAGACCTCATGTTGATGGATATTGGTAAAATACACAGGGTACAGAAGATTGTTGATCTAGCACAGTCTATCACCAGATTTATATATAACCATACATGGATCTTATCATTGATAAGGAGCTTTACAGGGAAAAATATTGAGACCGGGGGTCACACGATTTACTAAAAATTATATTGCACTTGATAGTCTTCTTGGCAAGAAAGTAGAGCTGCGTCAGATGTTTGTCAGTCAGGACTGGTATGAGAGCAGATATGCCAGGACAAATACTGAGAGAAGCAATGTGGAGAATTTAGTGATGAGACAGACATTCTGGCAACGGGCTGAGAGGGTAGTGGAGGCTATCAAGCCTCTATATGAGGTACTTCGTGCCGTGGACTCCGAGAGGTATGCTCAGATGGGCTTCTTATATTTCATGATGCAAAGGGCAAAGGAAAAGATCTAGGAGGCAGATCCATCATATGCATATGAGTATATCCGGATCATTGATGGATGGTGGAGTTATCAAATGAGTTCGGATTTGCATCTAGCAGGTACGTAATATTTTATGAAGTCCCTAAAAATTAAGTTTCAATTAAATTCATACAAGTACGCTTGACTGATTCTTAAAATATATGTGCAGCTTACTATCTAATCCGAGATTTCAGTACTCCGTATCGGACATTGCCATGGATGAGGATCTTATGTCAGCCTTACGCAATGTTATATATAAGATGGAGCCCGATCCAGATATCGCTGCTATGTGCCTTGAAGAAGTTAGGTTGAAATTATTGAATGATTTTTAAGAGCATTAATTTCAACAAGCTAACAATTTTTTTTCTGGCAGACAATTTTTTAGGGAAGGCACAGATTCATTTGGATCCACTGTAGCAATCAGAAGTAAATCAAAGATGAATCTTGGTAGGTACTACTAAGGAGTAAGTCTAATATTATATCAGGATTAAATTTTTTATTTTGCCAAATCTAAAATTCTAAATGATGTAATGTCTTTTTAGCGGAATGGTGGGTGCATTTTGGTGGATCTGCTAAAAATTTGAAGGTTCTTGCAGTGAAGATCCTCTCCCAGATGGTGTCATCCAGTGGATGTGAGTGCAACTGGTTTATATTTGGTATTATCCACTCCAAGCAGAGGAACCATCTAAAATAGAAACGCCTCAACGATCTTATATATGTACACTATAATTTAAGGTTTAGGCTAAAATGTATTAAAAAAGAAGTAGAATTGAAATATCTCGATCCCACTATAAGTTCATATATTGATAAGGATGAAGATCCAATGATTGGGTGGGTCATGGGCCAGCAGCAGCAGCCAGAGCTTGATGAGCCAGGATCGTTTCCTCGACCAGCTAGTTTTGTAGCTAGTGAGGCTGGGGTGGATGCTGGACAATGGGCAATAAGTAATATTCCTCACAGGGCTCCAGTAGATACAGCACATCGTCCCTCCCCACCATCTACTACACCTAGAGATAGAGAAAAAGGAAAGGTACCTGCACCTCCATCGGAGCACTCAGTCAACTCAAATTCAGATACCAGAAACAGTGATGATAGTGCTTCAGATAGTGGAGGATCTAGTGATCAGAGAGGGGCAGGAGGACAGGAGTCGCAGCCACCTGTTCATATTCGATTCACTAGGAAGTCACAGTTTAGCCATGCCACGCAGAATACAGATCAAGGATTACCATCTGATAGACCCCGTGGTGATACGATTCCATATAGGGGATGGGCTCCGCATGGTCGTTCGGGACACGATACAGCTGCAGCTCTTGCACGTGGAGTAGGATCCATGGATATATCTGGATCATCCTCATATTCAGGATCCTATTATCTGCAGCTACCGGCAGCTTCTGATCCATATGATCCATATGGTGCATCTGAGATATTATCATCCAGTGGTTATTATCTCGGAACATCTTATGCATCTGATTTTGCTGCTGGTATATTTGGATTCCCCTCTGCAGTGCCATATCATCAGTCACTGGACAGCTCTCAGAGTCGGGACATCAAAGAGGGATCTGCGATTAGTTATGATCCATCATGCATACCTCCTGAGATGAGCTTAGAGGAGTATCATGCTGCCTGGCAGGAGGGACATGTCGAGTTTCTTACAGAGTATATACATGATCCCTATATTTATGGACATCGTCACTCTACCCGATTCTAGACATTGGTATGTAATTATATGTTTATGCCACATTTTACTTTCATTAATTGCTGATAATCTTAGTTTAATTATCATTTTTTTATTTCAATTAAAAATAGTCCTAAATATTAGTATTTAGTCCTAAATCCTAAACCGGTACGCCATCCTAAATGCCAAATCCTAAACCCTAAAGGCCTAAACCCTAAATCCTAAATCCTAAACCCTAAAGCCTAAACCCTAAACCCTTAAAAAATAAAATAAAAACCTTAAAATTACAAAAAAATAAAAAAAAATCAAAAAAAAAATTTGGGCGTACCGGTTTGAACCGATATGCCCCGCCGTACCGTGTGTCGGCACGGTATGGTACCATACCGTTACCGGCCGGCCACCGGTACGGCATCCGGTATCGGTACCGGGAACCTTGATTTAAAGGCTTGCTCTCTCCGTCGAAGCCCCCACCAAAGATCATCATCTATCAACAACCTTTTCTTTCCTTTTCTTCTCTAGATTGTCAACAACATAGGTTTATTGTGCTCACTGAAGATTATAGATAAGCCCTTGTGAGACCTCAAGATAAGGCCCTAAACTCTTTCCTCTTTTTATTCTTCCATAGGGCCCTATCGCCGACCAAGAATATTTACCAAAAATTTGATCAAAGTCCTTCCCTGTTCCCTTCTTTGGATGGTTTCATCCCTCTACCTATTCTTTTGGCCCGCCATGGTCATTACTATGTGTTGTCGGAACTCTAGGCTAGTATCTCAAGTTAGGATGCTAAATCTCCTACAATCCATGAATATGATAGAGCTTAATTCATTATTGAGACTTTTGGCTCTCTAGTTCCATCTAAACCCTTGTTTCCTTGATTTTTATTTATTTTATGGCTTCTCACCAGCTATCTACCTCCATCGATTTCCTAGGATCACCGGCTATGACCACCAACACCACCACTTGCCACTATTGGACCTTCCCTCTTCCAAAAGGGGCTTGTTGCCCTTGTTCACCATCTCTCTTTCTCTCTCTAAGTTCTTTCTTTCTTTTTAAGTTCTTCCTTTTTTTTCTCTCATCTATCTTGTTGCCTGGTGAAGCAATCTAAGAGGGGGGTGAATTGGGTTTTTAAAACTTGTTGTAAGTATGTACCAATTCAAAAATAATAAGGGTTATAGTGTGATTTCAAGTATATGTGTGCATAATAATAAAATGCAGTGAAAATAATAAAGTAAATGCAATAAGAGCAAAAGCAATCACAAACACACAATATTTTATAGTGGTTCGGTGCACTCCAAAGCACCTACGTCCACTCCCCAAGGTATACTTGGCTAATCATTATAATCCAACTTGATTACAGTTAATTAGTTTTCCCGAGCTCACTAATCAAAACCCTTCTTGGTTTTCACAAGGCTAATCAAAAATCTAGTTGGTTTTCACAAGGCTCACCAATAACTAAAGCACTAATTTCTATCCACTTGAAACTAGGAACAATAATAAATTCAAGTTCAAAGTAAAGATACAATAAGCTTTCAAATTAAATATAAATATCTCTTTGAAGCTCTTGATTGCTATTGAGAAAGCTTGTCTCCAAGTTATTGAAGCCTTAATCAATGTTTGAGAGTTAGACTTGAATGCTTAAATGTTCTTGAATGCTTAAAGGCTCAACTTTACTTAAAAGTGATAGTTCTTCAATGAATATTTGAATGAATACTCATAACTCCTTATTAGTTACTTCTTTCTTGAGTTTGGTCCACTTTAAATACCTTTTCAAGCCTTAAATGACCATTTATGATTGTTAGAGAAGAAAAAATAGCCGTTAGATATAAAAATGACTAATTCTATGCTTCAAAAAAACTAGCCATTACTGTTCATCCAAACTTGCAAGTGTCGACACTTCAGGTCTTGAGTCAGCACTAGGTCAAAAATATTTTCGAAAGCTCTCTGGAATGTACTAGTACGTCGACACTTCTTCTGGTGAGTAAATACTTGAGTCGACACTTCATCTACATGAGTCGATACTTGAGCAAAAACTTGGATTCAGCATGTTCTATATCATTTTTGATCTCAGGCCTTGAGTCGATACATGAGTCAACACTTGGTCTTCATGAGTCGACACTTCATGTATGCCAGCTGAAACTTCTTCTGCATATCAGCTCAAGCTTTTGTGAGTCGATACTTGATCTTCATAAGTCAACACTTGTCTGAAACTCTACTGAAACTTCTCTAAATTCAAAAATTTAGTCCTTCAAGGTCATTCTTATTTGCCAAGATCTATTTAACTTGAATTTCCATCAATATAAGTGACTTCTTCAACAAGATGACAAGCATTTGAACTTTCAATACATTACAATTTTGATGAGTACCTTATTTTGATAAATATATTTTTAACATACAGTTAGTACTCAAATATACTTAGTATTTTGTTATTCATCAAAATTAAGACAGGAGTCAACAATCTTTCCATTTTTAATGATGACAAAATCTTTAAGTATATACACATAGTAAGCTTAAAAGATTTACAATAAGTATAGAGCAATTGACTATAAGTATGAGAGCTATTGAGAATAAGTATCAAAGTTTAAGTTGTAATATTTATCAAGAGCAAAAACTCATCTATAATGTATTAGAGCTATATATATATATATAAGAAAGAATTCAATTTATATAGTTTCAATATATCAGAGCTGTAGCTATAATATACCGGAGCAATAATTAAAATGTATTTATATACATGAGATGTTCAAGAGGTGTATTAGAGCTAAAATAGATTTGAAGAATAAATATTTGAGTAAAAATAGGTTGAATCATGAAGAGTATTAGAGTGAAAACTTTAAGAGTATCCAAGCACAAAAAAAATTGTTAGAGCATATCAGAGCAAATAATATACCATAAAGATAGAGAGTATCAAAGCAAAAATATTAGAGCATGAAAAGTATCAGAGTATGAAAAAGAGTATCAGATCATATAAAAATAAGAACAAAAAGTATCAGAGTATAAAAATAAAAATAAAGAGTATCAGATCATAAAATTGAAAAATATCAAAGCATATAACAAAAGCTCCCCCTCAATATATGATCTGAAAATATTTTTCAAAACTTACAACGTTTTTCAACAATATTTTCAAAAGGTTTAGAAATTTTAAAAATTTCAAAATTTCCTTCTTTAGTACTTTTCTCTCTCTCCCTTTCTTATTGCTTTCTTCTTCTCTCCGTCTTTTTTTTACTCTAAACCATTCATTCTCCCTCTTTTGTTTATCATTCTCCACCTTTTGCCATTACTCCCCATCATTCTTCCTCTTTTGTTTATCATTCTCTCCCTTTTTCCATTACTCCCCCTTTTGCCATTCATTAATTCTTTTCCTTTTTGTCATCACGAAAAAGGTGAGAAAGTAGAACAAAGTAGAGATAAAACATTACAGTATAGTAAGAGTATAGAAGTACATAGATAAATGCTGAAAATGTCATTATATATAAAATTTCAAACATTTGATACATAAGATTCAAAACTTGATACATGATACAAAGTTTGATGCAAACAACATATAACTAAAAGATAGATACACTAAAAGATTGATATACAAATATACTGATATACTGAACAACCCTAAGGGAAACTGTCCTCGTCAGAGGAAGACCCAATCTCTAGAATGATCGATCCCGTAATCCTAGAGGGACGAGATCGTGGCTACATCGGTCGGAGATCAGAAAGTCTGGTGCGAACAGCTCTAGGAATATCACTACGTCCGTGGCTTTGACTTCTGGCATGTGCTCTCCCTCTGGCTGGTGCTGAAGAAGAGGCAATGTCAGGAGCGAAGTCAGGAACTGGTGTAGGGTCAGGATCAGTGTCAGTAATAGGGATAGATGAAGTAATATCAAAAATGGGACTAGACAAAAGAATGTGAAAACCAGGAGTATAAAATTCTAATTCCTTGATCAAGGAAGAAGTGAAAGGTACTGGAGGTGTCCTTGGGGGTATACTAAAAGAAGGTGTAGGTAAATCAGTAAGAGTATCAGGTGGATCAGTATGAAGAACAGGAGTGGAAACTAAAGAGTCTGATGGATTAGAAATAATGGGTGTGCTAGGAAGAACAGGAGTCGGGATAGAAGAACTGGATGGATCAAGAGCAGTCTTTAAGGTCCTTGTCTCATTAGCTGCGGGCATTGCATCTTGATCAGCAACAGTATCTGGCTCAGGATCTGCCATATAGTTTGCAACATCGAAGTATGCGGATGAATCATCCTAGCCATCTCCTGTCTCAATGTTTGGAGCTGGAGCTGGAGGTGCTGGTAGAGTAGGCAAAGAATCCGATAATGGAGGTGAAGGTGCCATGGTAGAAGATAATCTCTCTAATGCAACCAGGATAGCAGAGAAACCCTCTCTCATCTCCTAAAAGCCTACTCTCATCTCCACTTGCATCCGATCCACTCGCTGTCTAATGATCATCGTCTTCGTCCCCAGTCGAGTGATCCGATCCTCTGTACTGTCTGTAGGAGGTGGCACCTCAGCATGTGTTGAAATAGAGGGCTCGGGCTGTGTCTCAAATATATCCCTAGGTGGCTCAAATGGCCCGGCCTCATCTCTATATATCTGCTCCTCCTCAGCTACGTCCTCCTCTTCATCGGTGTTAGATGTCTGCCCTGAGATCCTGCACCTCCACTGACCTCTATATCTATGATATCTCATCCTATGCAGAGACTACTTGTCATATATATCCGTGTGAAGCAGCTATCTATAAGGCTCTCCATCTGGGTCTACTCCATATGCTTTAAATAGTATAGTCAGACCCATCCCATATGGCAGACAAAGTCTTCTGCTAGTCGCTACCTCCATCATCTGATGGATTATGATCACTGGTAGGCAGACAAGAGTCCTCCATATCAGGGAAACCATAACAAGTAATTCCCTCTCAGTGATGAAGTCAAAATGCCCTATCTTCGGTAGAAGAATCCGGGCAACTATATGGTGCAGAAGCCTCATCTCTGAAGAAAGTCATTAAGCTACGATGCTGGCTCCCTCTCCAATATCCTCTCTCTCTCAAATATACACCTGAGGGCACTGATCCTATCTACCAGTGAATCTGCCACTGTGCCTCTCATCGGGATCTCCCATGCTCTGCTTAGTATCTCTGCTGCTAGCAGTATAGTGGTCCCTCTGACCTCTACCATCCAACCGTCAGCTCCTCTGGCTAGGGTACCATAAAACTCCCTCATCAAAGCTGGATAAAATCTCTCCCTGAGGGAACAAAACTATTTAAGACTCGCATCTCTCAGCCAGTCGTCGATCCAAAAATGCCGCTGGTCCATGAACTCAAAATCCACCCTCCATCCTCTAATAATGGCCTTGGAGGCAATCTGGTATGCTCCAGGGACTGGTGGTCAAATAGGAATCTCCTACTGAGCTGCTGCTTGATCCTCATGATGGGCCTTCGTGCAGTGCTCCGCATTCTGAGTGGAAGGATGAGGCCTCCTGGCTAACTGTTTCCTGGGATCCATCTTCCAGGAAATAAGGAATACAAGCAATGCAAGGAGAAACGACCAAAGGATTCATGGTAAAACCATGATGAGCAGTGAAAACGAGGGAAAGAACATGCTCAAACTAAAAATCGGAAGGTTAGAACAGTGAATGGGATCAAACGGAGTTTAGGGAATAGTGGAAGAAGTGTCAGCTCACAAGAAATAAGAGGCAAAAATGGAAAGAACCGATCAATTTCCTTATTTAATCACCGATTCCCACTGGTCAAGTGTCGACTCACGGGATAAGTCCAAGTGTCGACACTTCAAAGTGCCGACACTTCAGAGAAAAAAAATTTAGAAAAATAGGAAAAAATTACAAAAAATCAAGGTAATTGATTTTAATAGCCAATAGATGATTGAATATAATTTTCAAAGATATTAAGATCAAGAAATTCTCAAAGAAAATTTGAAAGGTCATGAAGAGTGATCTAGACTCAATTAAAAGGATTAATAATCCTTAATTCTCTTCTAATCATAATGAACCTATCTTCATGAAGTGGCTTGGTTAGTATATCAACTAATTACATTTCAGTACAAACAAATTCAAGTATAATATTATTGCTTTGAACACGAACTCTAATAAAATGATGTCTAATTTTTATGTACTTACTTCTAAAGTGTTGAACAAGATTTTTAGTTAAGTTTATAGCACTTGTGTTATCACATATTATAGGTGTCTTAGTAATTTAATGCCAAAGTTCTCGGGTTATTGTTTAATCCACAAGATTTGAGCACAACAACTTCCAACCATAATATATTCAGCTTCAGCTATAGATAGTGTAACTGAATTTTGTTTCTTGCTAAACCATGAGATTAAATTAACTCCAAAAAATTGACAAGTTTCAAATATACTTTTCATATCTAATTTATATCCAGCAAAGTCAGTATCAGAATATACAATCAAATCAATAGCTGAATTCTTAGAGTACCATGATCCAATATCAAAAGTACCAGATAAATATCTAAGAATGTGCTTAACAGCCATTAAATATGATTCCTTAGGCTCATACTGATATCTATCACATATGCATACACTAAACATAATATCTGTCTACTTGCAGTTAAGTACAGTAAAGAACCAATGATGCCTCTATAAAATTTTTGATCAACTTTCTTACCAGATTCATCCTTGTCAAGTTTATATAAAGGGCTCATAGGTGTACCAATAGGTTTAGTCTTCTCCATCCCAAACTTTTTCAGAATCTCCTTTGTGTATTTTGCTTGGTGATGAAGATCCCTTTATTTGTTTATTTGATCTGGAGTCCGAGGAAGTAGCTCAATTCTTCCATCATGCTCATCTCAAACTCTTCCTATATAAACTTAGCAAATTCTTGACAAAGAAATTCATTAGTGGCACTAAAGATAATATCATCGACATAAATATGTACTACTAAGAAATCTTTAGCCTTTTTCTTTAAAAATAGGGTAGTATCAACATGACCTATAGTAAAACCATTATCAATTAGAAATTTACTTAGTCTTTTATACCATGCACAGGGAGCTTGTTTTAAACCATAAAGTGCTTTGTGTAATTTGAAAACATAGTCAGGTTGTGCATAATTTTCAAAACCAGGTGGCTGTTCAACATAGACTTCTTCAGCAATATAACCATTCAAAAAAGTACTTTAAATATCCATTTGAAATAACTTGAAATCCATAAAACATGCAAAAGCTAGAGGTAATTTAATAGCTTCAAGTCTAGCTACTGGAGCAAAGGTTTTATCAAAATCAATTCCTTCTTCTTGATTGTAACCCTTAGCTACCAATCTAGCCTTATTTTTAGTTACTATACCATTTTCATCCAATTTATTCCTAAATACTCATTTTGTGCCAATTATAAAAGTATCAGATGGTCTTTCTATTAGAGTCCAAACTTTTTTTCTTTCAAATTGATTTAATTTCTCTTGCATAACAATCATCTAATTTGGATCTTTTTCAGCTTTTTCTATATTCTTAGGCTCAATTTGTGAAACAAAAGCAATATAATCACATTCATTTCTAATAAAAGATCTAATTCTTATCCTTTTCAATGGATCTCCTAAGATTAATTCCTTCAGATGTCCATGAGCATACCTCCATTCTTTGGATAGATCCTTATCCTTTGGTGAAGATCTTGTGGCTTTTTCTTCATTTTTCTTGGTTTGATCTTCTTTGTTATTTTTGAAAGGATGATCATCCAAAATCAGCTTCTTAAGTCCTTCAATACCTGCATAATCATCAACAATATCCTCTTTTCTAAAGGACTTGTTAGTAGACTCTTCAAACACAACATGCATGGACTCTTCTACTACAAGTATTCTTTTATTAAAAACTCTGTATGCCTTGCTAGATGTAGAGTATCCTAAGAAGTACCTTCTCTGACTTGGCATTAAATTTGCCTAAATTATATTTTCCATTGTTTAAAATAAAACATCGGCAACCAAACACCCGAAAATATTCTAAAGTAGGTTTTCTTTCTTTTCAAAGCTCATATGGTGTTTTCTTTAAAATTGGTATGATTAAAACAAGGTTTAAAATATAACATGCAGTATTAACAGCTTCAACCCAAAAATATCTGGGAAGGTCATTTTCGCAAAGCATTGTATGTACCATTTTTTTCTAAAATTCTATTTTTTCTTTCTACCACTCCATTTTGTTGAGATGTCCTAGGTGTAAAAAAGTTATTTTCAATACCTTTTTTATTATAAAAATCTTCAAAATCTTGATTTTCAAATTCAGTTCCATGATCACTTCAAATACAAATAATCGAAGTACCTTTTTTATTTGAAACCTCTCGATAAAATTTTGTGAAAGCCATGAAAGATTCATCTTTATGTACTAAAAATAAAATCCAAGTAAATCTAGAGAAATCATCAACCATCACTAATCCATATCTCTTACCTCCTAGGCTTGTGGTCCTGTTGGTCCAAAGAGATGCATATATAGTAGTTCTAGTGGCCTAGAAGTTGAAATCATTCCTTTTGATTTGAAAGAGGTTCTTATTTGTTTTCCAAATTGATAAGCATCATAAATCTTATCTTTCTCAAATCTGAGTTTTGGTAAATCTTTAACTAAATCATTTTTGCATAATTTAGAAAGTAAATGCATGCTTGCATGACCTAATCTACGATGTTAAAGTCAACTAGTCTCATCAATTGTGGCATTCATTATAACTAGGCATTCACCATCTTGTATAGGTAAATTATCAAGATCAACAAGGTGGATGTTGCCATGCCTATTTTCAATAAATTTCACTCCATTATCATCCAGACTATATACCATGCAAAGAAATGATTCAAAAACTACTTTAAAATCTTTGTCACAAAATTGACATAAATTATACTTTAATCCTTCAACAAGTAATACATTATTAATAAATATAGAAGGAGAGATATAAACTTTATCGATGCCAATAATTTTGCCTTTACCATTATCTCCAAAGGTTACATTCCCTCCATTCAAAGCTTCAAGAGAAGTGAATTGTTTTACATCTCCCATTATGTGTCTTGAGCAACCACTATTAAGATACCACAATCTTCTTTTGTCCTTAGTTACAAGACACACCTACAAAATAGATCAAATTTTTATTTTAGGTACCCAAGCCATCTTGGATCCTTTAGGGTTAGTAATAATGGTTCCTTTTGGAATCCAGATTTCTCAAATTGCATTGATAAGTTTTATGACCAAATTTTCTACAACTAAAGCAAATAACATTAGATGATGCCAAAACAAAAAAATTTTAAAAAAATTTTGTTTTTGTTGTTGTTTGTAACCAAGTCCATCTTTATCAAATATAGCTCTTTGATTGTTCAACACTAAATTCAATTTTTCAGAACTAAATGTAAACTTTTTAACAAAAGGTTTTACTTTAACAAGCTCATCTTTAAATTTCTTATTTTCAACGGATGAGGAATCAACATGCTTTTTCAACTTCTTGTGCTTAATTTTTAATAATTTGTACTCATGCACAAGTTCATCAAATGCATCTCTAGGTTCTTCAAATATAAATTCAAATTCAAGTTCAGATTGTACCTCTTCTTCATGTGCCATGAGGTAAAGATTGGCGACTTATTGTTATTCTTCTTCTAAAGTGAAGTCTTCACTATCACTCCATGTAGCCATCATTGCCTTCTTTTTGAACTTCTTTTTAAACTTCTTTAGGAGAGGATAGTCAATCGTGTAGTATCCGGGCTTCTTGCACTTGAAGCAAATGGGTTGGTCCTTCTCCTTCTCTTTTTCTTTTTCTTTGCCTTTTTCTTTGCTAGGCTGTGCTTCTTTTTGTAAGAAAACTTCTTCCTTATGAATCTTCTGAATTTTCTTGCCACTAGTGCCTCTTCATCTTCATTTTTACCTTCTTCTGATTCTTCACTTAAAGACTCATTTGGTGTAGTGGATTTGAAGGGGATGGTCTTCTTCTTTCTATCTGCATCCACTACTTTTTGTTTCAAGTTTAACTCATAAGTCATGAGTGAACCAATAAGTTGTTCCAAGAGAAGTGTCTCAACATCTTTTGCTTCTTGGATTGCTATGACTTTCAGATCCCAAGATGTTGGCAAAGACTTGAAAATTTTATTTACAAGGTCAGCGTTAGACGTAACTTTACTTCTCATACTATTTATAATGTTAGTAAATCTAGTATACATATCAGTAATAAATTAATTTGGCTCCATTCTAAATATTTCATATGTATGAATGAGCATATTTACTTTAGTATTCTTCACTTGATAGGTACCCTCATGAGCAACCTCAAGTATGTCCCAAATTTTCTTTACCAAAGCATATATGGATATCCTATTAAACTTACTAGGATCCAATGTGCAATAAAGCAAATTCATTGCCTTGGCATTAAGCTCCGATTGCTTAATATCATTTTTATCTCAATCATTTTCTAGTTTTGGAATGGAAATGCCATTAACCATCATTGAAGGAACATGGAAACCTTTTACAACAACTTTCCAAAGATTGTAATCTATTGAATGCATATAAATTCTCATGCAGGTTTTTCAATACATGTAATTTGTACCATTAAAATAAAATGGTATATTTAAGGCTTGACCCTCAACAATTCTAGAACCTAAAGGGGCTGTCCTAGATCTTTAATTCAAGATGGTTAGACCTACAAGCTGAGTACAAGGCTCTGATACTACTTATTGCCCAGTAA
This sequence comes from Areca catechu, assembly GCA_021397845.1. Lineage (NCBI taxonomy): Eukaryota > Viridiplantae > Streptophyta > Magnoliopsida > Arecales > Arecaceae > Areca > Areca catechu. The sequence goes on along the minus strand of CM038038.1, from coordinate 96,396,045 downwards.
AGAAACCCAAGAGGGAGGGTGAAGTGGGTTTTTAAAACTTGTTGCAAGTATGTGCCAATTCAAAAACAATGAGGGTGCTAGTGTGATTTCAAGTGTATGTGTGCTTGATAATAAAATGTACCAAAAATAATGAAGTAAATGGAAGAAGAGCACAAATAATTACAAACACATAATATTTTATAGTGGTTCGGTGTACTCCAAAGCACCTACGCCCACTTTTCAAGGTCCACTTGGATAATTCACTATAATCCAACTTGATTATAGTTGATTAGTTTTTTCGAGCTCACTAATCAAAACCCTTCTTGGTTTTCACAAGGCTAACCAAAAATATTTTTCACAAGGCTTACCAACAACCTAGTTGGTTTTCACAAGGCTCACTAACAACATAATTGGTTTAAATAAGGCTCACCAACAATCAAAGCACTAGTTTCAATCCACTTAAAATTAGGAACAATAATAAATTCAAGTTCAAAGTAAAGATACAATAAGCTTTCAAATTAAAAGCAAATATCTCTTTGAAGTCTTGATTGCTCTTGAGAAAGCTTGTCTCCAAGTTGTTAAAACCTTAATCAATGTTTGAGAGTTAGACTTGAATGCTTCTTGAATGCTATTGAATGCTTGAAGGCTCAACTTCACTTAAAAGTGGTTGTTCTTCAATGAATATTTGAATGAATGCTTATAACTCCTCATTAGTTACTTCCTTCTTGAGTTTGGTCTACTTTTAATACCTTTCAAAATCTTAAATGATCATTTATGATTGCTGGAGAGGAGAAAATAGCCATTAGACATAAAAAGGACTAATTCTGTGCTTCAAAAAAAATAACCGTTACTATTTATCCAGAACTACAGGTATCGATAATTCATGTCATGAGTCGACACATGAATCGATACTTGAGTCTACACTAGGTCAAAAATATTTTTGGAAGCTCTCTGGAATGCACTGGTGCATCGATACTTTTTCTGGTGAGTCGACACTTCATCTACATGAGTCAACACTTGAGCAAAAACTTAAATTCAGCATGTTATGTATCATTTTTGGTCTCAGGCCTTGAGTCGACACTTGAACAATACATAAGTCGACACTTGGTCTTTATGAGTCGATACTTCATGCATGCCAGCTGAAACTTCTTCTACGTATCAGCTCAAGCTTTTGTGAGCCGACACCTTGAGTCGATGCTTGATCTTCTGAGTTGACACTTGGCTGAAACTCTACTAAAACTTCTCCAAATTCAAAAATTGAGTCCTTCAAGGTCATTCTTATATGCCAAAGTCCATTTAATTTGAAATTCCATCAGTATAAGTGACTTCTTCAACAAGATGAAGAGCATTTGAACTTTCAACACATTACAACTTTGATGAGTATCTTGTTTTGATAAATATACTTTTAATACACAGTTAGTACTCAAATATACTTAAGTATTTTGTTATTCATCAAAATCAAGATAGGAGTCAACATATCTCTCCCTATTGGGATCGATGAATCTCCTAGGATCTAGATTTGTTGTGACCATAACACCTAGCCTCGATGAACCAAGCCGACTAGGAGGCAACCAGGTTAAGCAACCTTGGCTAAGCAATAATTGCCAATTCACAACTATTACTAAGCAACTCTCAACCTTAAAGACTATCCAGACACTAATCATGAAGTGCTTGGAGTGATGACTACTTCACCGACTAAAGTGCACTCTAATTGCCGACTGCAATACCAAATATGTCAGGACTAACCACCATACCAAATAGCTATCACCTCTCAGACCAAGTTTTACCTATTCAATGCTGACTATTTGCCTTGTGCCAACTACCTACTCGAGACTAACTAGCTACCTAAGTTAACTTAGTCAGATCAGCGAACATACAACATCAAAGTTCCTTCACCAGTAGTATGCCATCCCATCTACAATGTCCCTAATGCCTGAGAAGCAAACAACCTCCAGTTGTTCTAGCTGAAGATAGTAGCCGACAAGATCAATGCAACGGCCACTATCCCAATATAAAAGATACTGGAGACAAGATCCCAACATCCTACTAGAAATCTATTACACATGTCAGAGTAGACTACCTCTCAAATGATATTTAGTTACTCTACATAATTCTATAAATTAGTAAGAGGGAACCCTTCCAAGATATATCCACACACCCCTCTCTACATGCTCATTTTAGCATTTTTCTCATCATTGCTCTTAGCTCTGAATATTATTGCTCATCTCATCTTCCTTAGTAACTTGAGCATCAGAGAGTCTCCTTTCAGTAACCACCAATCAAGGAGGACTGTTCTTGCAGGTCTATCTAAGAGGCACCTAGGAGCAGAACCTCATCCCATCAGAGAAGCTAGTAGGATCGACCAACACCATCATAATTTCGAAGGATGGTGATTTGGTGGTAATAGATTGGTGCACCAGGTAGGAGGCAAGTATCATTTCAAAGAAATTCTTAAAGCTTGAAAACTAATGATAATTATTTAAGCACAAGATACCTTCACCAGCCGCACCGAATGCTCTTCATATCACGAGGAGCATCCCAGCTAGGCACTAGAACTTCTCACTCCTTCACCTCCATAATCGATAACCCAGGAAGATTTGCTCACCACCTTGACACAGCAAATCAAGATGCTGGTCACAATGACGTGAGAGTTACATCAGCAACTTGTGGCAAAACAGCAACACCCAAAGGTCCCAATTGATCCCACTAATGCTACTCGGTCCAATCACTGATCTACCAAGAGAAGATCTTCTGCCCAACGGAATCCTTATTAGTCGTAATCTTTCTTGCCCTATCGAGCAAGTTATCTATCTCCTCAAGGGAGATCTCCTTATCGACAAACATTTCATCGATCATAGTTCTCATTTCCATGACAAGCAAGCCCCCAATGCGAAGAGCATCAATGATAAACAAAGTGAAGGCCCGACAAAAACCTTCGACCAGCAATTCTATGACTACAGCCTGGGGGGTAGACTGGGAAGCTCAATAAGCTCTTCTTTTCCCTCGATGAATCATAGAGAAATTAATCTCTAGTCAATTCAAAATGCTATAGCTAGAACTCCACCCTGGCTGGCTCGATAATGCTTTATGGATACTCAATCGAACTGCAACCAAATCAGGATGACTCCCGAAGATGAGGAATGCACTGCCTAACCAAAAAAGATACTCTATCATTACAAAGTAATGCTTTTTTTGGCTTGAAAAAAGCAAGAATCACCTACCCATAGATGGACAAGATCTGACAAACTTTCAAGGAATTGAAATTTCTTGACCTCCACTTTAAGCCAAAAGTTAGAGATAAATTCTATTCATGCCAGAGGCAACCTCGGAAGCTACAAACTAATACTAATTTAGGTGGACGATAAAGGAGTCCAGATATCCATCCACTACTCCAATCGAGTACTTCATGACATAAAGACCACATACTCCAAACCTGAATAAATTGTTTATATACTGATCATCTCAGTGCAGTCCATATTTTAAAGCTTATTCAATTATCATGACAACGAACTGACTAATCAAAGCCATCCTTTAATAGACGGACACCTCCGGAAGAAGGTGCTTAGTTAGATAATGAGCTTGAGAAGGCCTCATTCGGCCGACTAACCTTGATCGATGAAGAAGATCATGCAAGCTAATCTATCTCTAGCAATCCCTCCTCCAAGGACCACTTCGATTGACTAACCTCGACTGATAAAGAAAATCATATGAGCTAATCTCTCTCTAGTAGTCCCTCCTTCGAGGACCATCTTGGCTGACTAACACTTGATAAATGAAAAAGATCATGTGAGGCAATCTCTCTCCAACAGTCCTATATCCAAGGACCACCTTGATTGACTAATTCTTGATTGATAAAGAAGATCACATAAGCCAATTGCTCTCTAACAATCCCTCTTCTAAGGACCACCTCGGTCGACTAATCCTTGAACGATGAAGAAGATTGCATGAGCCAATTTCTCTCTAGCAGTCCCTCCTTCAAGGACCACCTCAGCTAACGAAGAAGATCATGTGAGATAATCTCTCTCCAATAGTCCCTCCTTTGTGGAACAACTTGATTAACTAATACCTAGTCAAAGAAGGTGACGCATTCTCATACCTCCACCTTGAATCTCACTTCCATCCTGTCGATAGATACATGGTCGAAGAAGATGGTTGCATTCTCAAACATTCATCTTGGTTCTCACTCCCATCCAGTCAATTGGCATCCGGTCGAAAAAGATGGCTGCACTCTCATACCTTCATCTTAGATATATTTCTACACCATTATCTCTTATCCAGCTGACTAATAACCGGACGTAGTAAAGATGGACATATTTTTATACCGCCATCTCCTATTCAGTCGACTAACACCCGATCGTAGTAAAGATAGTCATGTTTCTACATAATTATCTCCTATTTAGTCAATTAGCACCTGGTCGCAATAAAAATGGATATGTTTCTGCATCACCATCTTCTATCTAGCTGACTAACACCCGTTTATAATAAAGATGGGTATGTTTCTATACCACCATCTTCTATCCGATCAACTAGTCCTGGTTGTAGTAAATATGCATATATTTCTACTTCACTATTTTGTATCCAATTGACTAGCACTTGATATGTATTTCTACATCACCATCTCCTATATGGCCAACTAGCATCCAGTTATAGTAAAGATGGGCACATTTCTATACCATCTCCTATCTAGTTGACTAATACCTGATCGTAGTAAAGATAGGCACGTTTCTACATCACCATCTCCTATCCGACCAACTAACAACTAGTCATAGTAAAGATGGACATTTCTACATCACCATCTTTGATCTAGTTGACTAACAACTAGTCGTAATAAAGATGGGCATGTTTTTTAAACCACCATCTCCTATTCAATCGGCTAACAACTAGTCACAGTAAAGATGGATGCATTTCAACACCTCCATCTCCTATCCAATTGACTAACAAATGGCTATAATAAAGATGGGCATGTTTCTACACTATCATCTCCTATATGGTTGACTAATAACCAGTTGTAATAAAGATGGGTACATTTCTATATTACCATCTCTTATCCAGTTGACTAGCACCTAGTCACAGTAAAGATGGGCATATTTCTACATCACCATCTTCTATCCAGTCGATTAATAACTATTCATAATAAACATGGGAGCATTTCTATACCATCATATCCTATCCAGCCAACTAATACCCAATCGTAGTAAAGATGGATATATTTTCATACCACCATCTCCTATCCAGTTGATTAACAACTGGTCATAATAAAGATAGGCATGTTTCTACACCACTATTTCCTATCCGATCGACAAGCATCCGGTCGTAATAAAGATGGGCATGCTTTTATACCATCATCTCCTATCTGGTGACTAACCTGTTGCAGTAAAGATGGATATATTTTTACACCATCATCTCCTATCCAACTGACTAGCAATCGGATGTAGTATAGATGGATACATTTCTATACCACCATCTTCTATTCAATCAACTAACAACTCAGTCAATAAAGATAATTACATCCCCGGACATCTATCTCCTCTATCAAACTCTTTGAGCCTCCGGTTGACTAACAACTTGGCCAACAAAGATGGCTACATTTCCAGATCTCCATGTCCTTCATTGGACTCTTCGATCCCTCAACTAACTAACAATTTGACCAATGAAGATGGCTGCATCCTCGAACCTCCATCTCCTCCATTAAACTCTCCAAACCCTTCGATCAACTAACAATTCAGCCAATGAAAATAGCTACATCTTCAGACCTTCATCTCCTCCATCGAACTCTTCGAGCCGTTGGCTGACTAACAACACGATTGATGAAGATGACTGTATTCCTAGACCTCCATTTCCTCTATTGGACTCTTCGAGCCCTTAGTCAACTTATAACTTAGCCGACGAAGGTGGCTACATTCTCGTACCTCCATCTTTCTCCAATTGACTTCCCTCAGTTGATTGACAACTCGGTCAACAAAGATGGCTACATCATTGTATCTCCATCTTCCTTGCATCTTACTTCTCTCGGTCACTTCATAATCAGCTAACAAAGATGGCTATCCCTGGACCTTCATCTCCTTCATCGGATTCTCTAAGCTCGATCCCGATCGATAAAGATGGCTACATCTCTAGATCTCTATCTCCTCCATCGGGTTCTCCAAGCTCAACCCTGGTTGACAAAGATGGCTACATCCCTAGACCTCCATCTACTCAATGATCTGTCACCCATCTTCGATTTTCTAAACCCCTCAGTGGCTTCACAACCACCTACTCGACGATCTGTCATCCATCTCATAGTTTTCGAACCCTTCAACCACTTAACAACTGGCTATTCAATGATTTGGCACCCATCTCAAGATTCTCGAACCCTTAAGCCACTTAACAATTAGCTACTCGATGATTCATCACCCATCTTAGGATTTCTAAACTCTTCAATCGCTTAACAACTAGCTACTTGATAATCCGTTGCCCATCTCAGGATTTCCAAATCCCTTGGCCACTCAACAACCGATTATCCATAGTCGGACTTCAAGCAACAACTGACTTGTCATAGACGAGCTTCAAGTAGACCATCTACACCAAGCTCACTAAAGCCTGAACAACTAACTGACTCTTGGCTACAATAAGTGCCAACATAAATCTACCCTGATTAAGATATGGATACCACTACAGATCAAGGCCAAAGAAGTGACTCTACTCCCTTCACCCAAAAATAATAGAAATCGAAATACATAACAGTAGCATTTTGAGCTTGGGAGTAGGGACATTATTGTGACTACAATACTTAGCCTCGATGAACCAAGCCGACCAGGAGGCAACTAGGCTGAGCAACCTTGGCCGAGCAATAATCGTCATCTGACAACTATGCTAAGCAATTACTCAACCTTAAAGGCTAGCCAAACATCGACTATGAAGCACTGAGATTACCGACTAGCTAGCACTCTGATTGTTGACTACAATGTTGAATGTAACGGGATCGATTGCTATACTTAGTGGCTACCACCTCCCAGATTGAGCACTTATTTAGTGCCAACTATTTATCCAGTGTTGACTACCTACTCGAGACTAACTAGCTATCCAAGTAGGCTTAGTCGAGTCTGCCAATGTACAGCATCAAAGCTCCTTCTCTAATAATATGCCATCCCATCTACTCAGAGTTCTTGATGCCCGAGAAATAAAAAACCTCTAGCTATTCCAATTGAAGATCATGGTGGACAAGATCACTGAAACGGCCACTATCCCAATGAAAAAGATATGAGAGACAAGATCAGCTATTGTTGCCTATCTCATCCTCCTTACTAATATGAACATCGGAGGGTCCCCATCGGTAACCACCGATCAAGAAAGATTGTTCTTACAAGTCTTTATCTAAAAGGTGCCTAAGAGCAGGACATTATCCCACCAAAGAAGCTAGTGAGACTAATTGGCACCATTGCAATTTTGGAGGAGGGTGATTTGGCAGCAACAAGATTAACCCAATTCAACTCTTATCATAGGGATCCAATTATCCATGAAATTATTATTTCATTATTTGGGTTCAAAACTATGCTGGATTATTAAGATTTGGAATTTTTATTATTAAAATAATCATGACAAATTTGTGTTAGAAATATAATTTTTTAATATTAACCTTCAAGGATGGAGATTTTCAAAGATAGATGGATTTATTTGTTGATTCTATTTGCAAGGCAAGCACTGTAACTCCTTTTTTCAAATTTATTGATAAATAATATAATATGCTCTTTGTCAAATTATTCATAATTTATCACATGCTATATAATATTTTACTATTAAATATTATTTTCTAGAATATTATATGATTCTTGATTTATCAAATTGATTTTGATCCGGATTATACTCGTTTGACTTCAATATTGCATGATTTTATGTATCTTTGGATTTGGAATGTAAAACATATTTTTAAGAAAAAATTTTGATTCAAGACAAATTTGAACTTGTAGTTAAACTATGTTTCAATACATTAATAAGCATTATGTGTTGATATTTTGATATCTTACTAGTAAAGGTTATATATTGGTAGTTTGATACTCCACCAATAGAGATTATACATTGGTGTTTCAATACTTTGCCAGTGAGGATCATATATCGGTACTTCGATATTTTGCTAATGGGGATTATATATTGGCATTTCAATTCCTTGCCATTGGGGGTTATGCATTGGCAATACAACTATTTTTGAGATCATTATCTAACCAAGCCATAGCTATAAGCATTGTCATAGATAATGGTTGACGAGATAAATTTAATGGTTTGAAAGAAATTAAATTTATGAATGAAAACTTAATTTTTTTTAGAAAGATTTGGATTTATATATATAATGTTTGATAATGATACTTGTTTAGATGTAGTTTCGAATTGATATATTCTATGTGCTTATTTTCAATAAAATATTATTTAATATATTTCATATGCTTATTTTTAATAAAATATTATTTATCTTATTGCTTGAATTTTCTAGTTAGGTGTTTATTGCTTACTCAACTATCTGACTCATTATTTGATATTTTTATTATTTTTATTAAGCACTAAGCTGACATAGGGATATGTCTCCAGAGAGTAATTAGAAGTGGAGTTTTATTTCCTTTTTTTGGTAGATTAGGATTTGATGTAAGACTATTTGATATTATTAAAATTTCATGATATAGTATATTGGGTTTTAGTTATTTAAACTTTTGGGCTTATTTAATTTATTATATATTACATTGCTTTCTTTTATAATATCATGATGAGATGTTTTGCATGCTTGTAGAGAGAGTTTTCTATGAGTATGCCATGATTGTTACCTCCATGATTCACGAATTTAAGTCAGAGGAGGCATGAAAATTAATATGGTATCAAAGTATAAGTAGATAAATTATAACTCGGAGCTAAATATAAAATAAGTATAGGAGGGTAGACATTAGGGACATTATGACGAAAATCTATGTTTATTATAATGTAAACTATTCAAAGAATTGAGACATCTCATTCATGGATATCTAAATAAAGAAAAGCTTTGTATATTCTCAATTTCATATTTTTGGATCTTTTTGTTAGAATTTGTTTAGTGAACTAGAGAATCTTGTATCGAGGTTGTGCAGCGAAAGTATGATGGGTTGAGCTACTTTGAGGTTGTATAAAAAACAAAATAACTTCAATTCAGAAAGTGCTATAATGGAATACTTGATTTGGTTTCTATGTTAGGAGAGGTTTTTATTAACAAAAGGAAGTGAAGTTAAACCTGGACAATGGAATCAAATAGAAGTATCTCAACTCTTTTAAGACTCCGGTTCGAAAATTTGGAGGACAAATTGTTTTAGGGTGGGTAATGTAAGGCCCGATTCACTTGGACCAGTCTAATATGGTTTGAACCAACCACCCTGCCTAATTGTAGGCCAGACAGGTGTTGTGTATGTGCTGGAGGGTGCTAAAATAGACTCCCTGAAGGAGTCCACTCTATCTCCGACTCCAGGTTGGAGTCAAACTTCCACCATCCTCGATAGCTAGGAAGCACCGGTCACCCATTTATTCAAGGCCTTGCCCTCCTTCAAAACCCCCACCAGAGATCACCATTGACCAACAGCCTTTCCTTCCCTTTTCAACTCTAGATTGGCAACAATCTAGCTTAAATGTGCTCGCCAGATATTTTAGCTGAGCCCTTGTTGGACCTTAAGAAGGCCCTAAACTCTTTCCTCTTTGTATTCTAGCGCATGGCCCTCGCACTTGTTAAGAATATCGCTAGAAATTTGATCGGAAGACCTCCCCTATTCGCCTCCCTAGGTTTGCCTGTATTCCCTTTCTTTCGAACCAAGAGGTCACCACAGCATGCTTTCAGAGCTCCAAGCTGGTACCCTAAGATGGGATGCTAGATCTCCTGTAGCGAGTGAGGGGGACGAAGCATGATTCACTATTAAGACCCTTGACTTCCTGTTCCGGCCGAACCCCTGTTTCTTTGATTTTCTTTTGTTTTTTCTGGCTTCCTGCAACCATCTACCACAATCGATTTCCAAGAGTCATTGGCCATGACCACCAATGCCACCACTTGCCACTATTGGACCTTCTTCCCTCTACCCACAAGGGGCCATGAAGCTCCTCTCTCTCTCTCTAAGTTCTCCATCTTTTCTCTCTCCGCATCTCTTTCCTTCTCTCTGCTATCTCTCCCCATTAGGATCAATGACCTAGTAGGTATTGTCAGAAGATCCAGTTGACCCAATTTAGCTCTTATCTCGAGAACTTAATTCTAGATGAAATTTTTATTTGATTGGGCTCGATCTTACGCGGAGGTGTCGAGGTTTAGATTTTTTATTTTTAAAATAATTATAAATAAAATTTTAATAGAAATAAAATTTTTGAATATTAAGTTTTAAGAGAGATTTTTAGAGTTAGTTGGATTTGTTAATTGATTTTATTCAAAATATAAGTATTACAGTGGTGACTGGCTCATTCGGCGCCGACATAGCAAGGTCCCTGTTTGGCCGATGTGGCCACTAGATTCGTGTGACACCCCCGAGCCTCCCATCCCAAATAACGAGACGGAGCCTCTTCCATCTGATGGTGGAGAGTCCATTCTTGCTCCTCTCATTCAACCTCAGCAAGCCACGTGAACATTGGACTGCTCATGAGGGGCACGTGTTATAGGTAATTGCGTAAGCCACCTCGTCCCGGTGCCTCTCGTGGTTGGGCCGGCACTTCGACGTCACTAGAGCAGTCCAGCACCTCAGCAAGTTCGCCCCAGCCTGTGCGTCGGCGTTGCCGGGGAGCAGCGCAGCTCCGCTCGACCCAATCCGGCACGACGGGAGCATGCTAGCTCGCAAGGAGGTGCGTAGGGAGCAGCACAACTCTGCATGCCTCGATCCAGAGCAGCAAGGCGCGCTGGGAGTGGCACGGCTCTCCCCCACGTGGAGTCCAGTCCAGCGCGGTCTTGGCAACCCACCGCATGGAGTCCGCCCGCTCCGGTCCGGCACCGCCCGCATCACGCCCATCTCAGCTCGCATCGCGATCTGCTACGACTTGAGCCGGCTTAGCGCCTCAGGCATGACCGAGCGTCGATGAGAGTAGCGCACCGTTCGGGCCCTGCAACGACGGTCTTCCAAGCTCCGTGGCCAAGATGGAGCTCTACGTCGATCCGTCCGCCCGGCTCCAAGATGGAGCTTTATGTCCACCTCTACGTCCGTCGCGGCAGTCTCTACGTCCGTCGACTTCGTCCACCTCAGCCCGCGCGATGGCATCCCCGGGGGCAGCTTGCCCCGGCAAGTTCAGTTCCAGCCTCGATCCAGCATGCCCAGCACGGCTCCGCCTGCATGAAGTCCTCCCTGCATACCTCGGCCCGGCGCGACTTGGGGTCCTGCACCCGTCCGCCATGCCTGCAAGGCCGCGTCCGCCACGCCTGCAAGGCCGCGTCCGCCTCCGCCCGCATGGCCATGCCCGTCTCTGCTCGCAGGGGTCTGGAGGCACGCCTGCATGGCCACGTCCATCTCCGTCCAGAAGTGCGCCTGCATGGCTACGCTCCAACTCTGCTCCAGCACGACAGGGAATAGCATGTGCTGGGAGCACCCCGGCTCCATCCGCTCCGCTCAGCGTCGACCTCGCGACCGCGCCTTAGCCCGGCGTCAACCTGGGGTCTCGCTCCAGTCCGGCTTTGCCCACTTCGGCCATGCCCGGCACGACGTTCTCTCCTGCATGGAGCCAACCCCAAGACGGCTCCGCCCACGGCATGCTTTCGCCCACTTCGGGCACACTCTCCTCAGCCTGTGTGCTGCACAAGAGCAGCACCCCGGCCAGTTCGGCACTTTGGCACCTCAGCCCGACTCGACCATTGGGAGCATCACACAGTTCGACCCCATCCACATGGGCCCAGCACACTTCCTAAGGAGCGAGGATGAAGGAGACTTGGATGGCGATCCCGACACGTAAAGTCACCATCCCCGCCGGACTTGCTATAGGTCCTGTAGCGCGCCGCCTGTAACGGAGGACTACATTAAAACCTCCCAGGCCACTGTTTACTCTAATCAGGGAGGAGTGCCCCACCCGAGGTACTGTGCTCCTTCACCAACCTTTTGAACCACCCAGAAGAGGAAGGTTCACCAACCCATCATAGTCTCACAGGCTAATCCTAGTCTCTCAAGCCTACAGGAACCTCACAGGCCTACATCAAGAAGAGCACGCCTCCCCAAATGATAGGAGCAATCTCATAAATAGGTAAGAGGGACCTCCGATCAAGGTAAGAAAAACTACCACACGCTCATTGACTGGCTCCCAGGCTATTATTTTCTTACATAGCTCCGGCTATTCCCCTAACTGACTTGAGCATCGGAGTGTCCCCGTTGGTACCCCCGGTCGGGACTTTTTGTAGGTCTCCATTCATGAGGAGCGACGAGGAAAAGGATTTCTCCCCACCGAAAAGGCCTACAGGATGAGCAACAGTTCCAAGCCCCCAAGGGCGGCGACCTTGAAGCGAGCTAGAAGGAGTCAAGACAAGGGCAAGGGAGCGTCTGAGGACTCTTCCAAAGGACTCCTACCACTCTCATTCTCATAACGACCCCTTCGAACATGGTGACTCCACCAAGTCCCGTAAAGGAGGACCTGTTCCCCTTGATCGCCTCCGATCGGCAAACCCGGTGATGCTGGCGCGGGGAGTCCACTCACCTAGGCCATATAAGAGCTACGGGCCACGGCGATCTAGGTGGCAACAGATTGGTGCACCAGGAAGGGGCAGATTAAAGCTCCTCAACATGGGACAACAGTAGCCACATTTGTCCTTGGTCCCCGGGGGGCAGACTAGGGGCACGAGAGCTCCCCTCTCTCTCGGGACTCCAAGGAGTAGTCTCGAGGAAAGATCCTGAGCTATGAAGGGGCATCGTCGTCATCGACAGGACAGCAGGCAGCAAGCCAAAGATAGAGCCACCTCCAGGCGGTGCCACCTTCCAGTGTGCCACCCTCGATCTTCGGCAAAAGTAGATGGGGAACGTGCTGAAGCCGGCGAAAAAGGGATGTCGATGGCACCTCTGTTGGTAGGGAAGACCCAAACTGACGCCAATGCCATGGATGACTGGCTACACGGGTTTCAAAAAAAAAAAGAGAAGAAGAGAAGAAGAGAAGAAGGAAAAGAGAAGAAAAGAAGAAGAGATTCACGCCCGTGGTCTTTTCAAATGCCTGTCACTTCTCAGGAGTCCTCTCCTCCCATGCAACGGAGCCCTGCTCTCCCATGCAACGGACTCTCATTGTTCCATGCAACGGAGTCCTCTCCTCCCATGCAACGGAGCCATGCTCTCCCATGCAACGGACTCCTATTCTCCCATGCAACGGAGTCCTCTCCTCCCATGCAATGGAACCTTGCTCTCCCATGCAATAGACTCCTCTGCTCCCATGCAACAGGGTCCTCTCCACCCATGCAACGGAGTCCTCTCCTCCCATGCAACGGAGCCCTGCTCTCCTATGCAACGAACTCCTATTCTCTCATGCAACGGAGTCCTCTCCTCCCATGCAAGGAGCCCTACTCTCCTATGCAATGGACTTTTATTCTCCCATGTGATGGAGTCCCATTCTCTCCTAAGATGGTGGTCGGTGAATTTCATTATGGCCTTCTCAAGGAAGAAATATATTTTTATTTATTCATATGACTGGAGCTCAACAGGTAACTCATTTCTCCACTATTTTGCAATATAAAAAACTGTGCTTCAGTTTTACAGGAAAAGCTCGTGTACTACCATCAAGGGCAAGCGTTACAGTCTGCCAGAGCCTGTCACTGCCTGCAAGGTTTCTTGACATGTGCCAAAGCCAGAAAATTTCTGAAACCCTACACTCAAGCTGGGAGCCTCAGCGCCCCGCACCAAAGTCGGGAAACTTTCGAAACCCCGCACTCAAGCCGGGAGCCTGTTGGATTTAGCCCTTGATTTTGATGAACTAACAAAACATTGAGTATATATTTTATACTAATGTTTCAATTGTAGTTATGAGTTTTAGGATACAGGCACCTCAAATTCTCTATATTAAAGTATCAAGACACTAATTGGAAGCTAAGCAATTTTAAATGTTTGAGAAGTCTTTTCATCTGAAAAGGCTCCAAAATAGATCAAACGGAGCTTTATAAAAAGGTTATTGAAGTTTCATTGAAAAACTTTTGAATTTTGAGGGTTGGCATAAGTTTTTATCATGTTGCAGAGTCAAATGTCAACTCATGGCACGCTAAGTATCAACACTTCAGAAAGTGGCACGTAGAAAATTCCTGTGGCACGCCAAGTATCGACTCACAGGAATTAAGTGTCGACTCACAGAAGTCAGGTATCAACTCACAGAAATAAAGTATCGACTCATGGCCTGAGAAAATTGAAGATACAGAACTATGTCATTCTGGATTTTTCTGTCAAGTGTTGACTTAGAAAAATTTAAGTGTCGACTCAGGAGATTCAAGTGTCAACTCACATGATTCAAGTATCTACTTATAGCTTGAGAACAAAAAAAGGACAGAACCCTGGTTTTTCAAATATTTATACCTTGAGTCGACTCATGCTAACCCAAGTGTCGACTCATGAAGACTCAAGTATCGACTTACAGGATTCAAGTATCGACTCACGGATTCTGATAGCTATAATGGCTATATTTTCTGAGAGAAAGATTTGATCCCTACAAGCTCCCAATGGCTAGTTTTGCTCCACCAATGGTCTTAAATTATTTTTTAGAAATTTTTGAAGTATTTAAGCTTCACCAAACTTATTCATGAAGAATCAATTCACAAGAGATAAGACTTTTCTTAAGAACTTCACTTCCAAAGTCAAAAAGAGAGCAAAAGAGAAGATTCCACTGAAAAAGCTTATAAGCCTTCATTTTAGCATTCCCAAAATAGTTTATGAAGTGATTCCAAAGAGAAGACAACTCAAACAATCATCAAGAGCCTCAAAGATTCCATATTCCACTCTATGAGAGAGTTTACTTGTGCTTTAAATTTGTTTCTCTGAATTTATTTCTTGTACTAGTTTCAAGGGTATTTGAAACTAGGTGTTAGGCTTTTCCAAGCCTTGAATTAGAATCAAAGCCTAGGTTGGCTTGAGTAAAGGTTGTTGGTGAGCCTAAATGAGGAAACCAACTTTGGATTTGACTTATGAGCCCATTGAAAATAAGTTGGCTGTAATCTAGGTTAATTATAATGAAATTTCCAAGGAGTTACTTGGGGAGTGGATGTAGGTGCTGGGCTTGCACCGAACCACTATAAACTTTTGTGTTTGTGTGTGAGCTCTTTACTATTTTGCATTTACTGCTTATACTCTTAGCATTGCATCTCATTCACTTGGTGCACACTTGTATTGCTTCACAAACACATAAATTTCAGTATATATCTACTTTAATTTTATTAAGAAACCCAATTCACCCCCCTCTTAGGTTGCTATGCTGGGCAACAAGTGGTATCAGAGCTTGGTACTTAGTATTTAGGTCTAACGATCTTGAATCAAAGATCTAAATGGCAACCCAAATCGGAGTTGGAATTATTGAGGGACAAGCCTCAAATCGTCCCCCTTGTTTAATGGCACAAATTATATATATTGAAAAATATGCATGCGCATTTATATTCAAGCCATTGATTATAACATATGGAGGACTATTGTTAAGGATCCTCATCAGCCTACCATCTTGGTTAATGCCATTCTCACTTCCAAGATGGAAGATGAATGGGATGAGAATGACATTAAACAAGTTGAGCTTAATACTAAGGCTATGAATTTATTGTTTTGTGCTCTAGACCCAAGTGAGTTCAATAGAATCTCAAATTATCTCTCTGCTAAGGAAATATGGGATATACTTGAGGTTACCTATGAGGGTACACATCAAGTGAAAACTACCAAATTTAACATGCTCATTCATACATATGAAATATTTAGAATGGAACCTTCTAAATATATTAGTGAAATGTACACTCGATTTACTAACATTGTGAATGGTATGAGAAGTTTGGGTAAAGTCATTTTTAATACTAAATTAGTGAATAAAATTCTCAGGTCACTTCCTTCATCATGGAATCTAAAAGTGACAGTTATTGAAGAAGCTAAGGACATCAATACACTACCTCCTGAGCAGCTTCTAGGATCTCTAATGACATATGAGCTGTCATTAAAACAAAAGGTTGCAGACAATGACAAGAAAAAGAAAACCATAGCATTCAAGTCCACAATAAAACAAGATACAAGTGATGATTCCGATGAGAAAGATGAAGATGAAATGGCTCTTATCTCAAGAAAGTTTAGGAGGTTCATGAGAAAGAAAATATATAGTTTCAATAAAAAGCCTCAAAAGAGAAAGCCTAGCAAAGAAAAAGAAAAAGAGAAAGAAAGGGAGCAGCCTACTTATTTTGAATGTAAGAAACCCGGGCACTTTAAAATGGATTGCCCCTTACTCAAGAAGAGCAAAAGGAAACTAAGGAAGAAAGCAATGATGGCAACCTAGAGCGAGAATGAGGACTTAAGCTCAGATGAAGAGCAACAAGAAGTCGCCAATTTTTGTTTAATGGCTAATGATGACGAGGTAAAATCTGAACTTGAAGATGAATTTACTTTCAAAGAATTACATGATATTTTTGATGATTTAGATGTTGAGTATCAAAAACTTAAAATAAAAAACAAAGAGCTAAAGAAACAAAATTTGGAATTGATTAAAACAAATAATAAGTCATTGATTGAAAATGATTGTTTCCTCAAGAAAACAAGAAGTTAACTGATAAAATTATCTTTTTGGAAAAAGAAAAAGAAGATTTGAAAAAAAAATTTGTTTGTAACAACTGAAAATTTTGCTAAACAAAATAAAGAACTTTTGCAAGAAAACAAGAAATACAAGGATGAGCTTTAAAAATTAAAATCATTTATTGAAAAGTTTATTTATAGTTCTGAAAAACTCAATATGCTTTTAAATAATCAAAGAGCTATTTTCAATAAAGCAGGATTAGATTTTAAACCTCAGAAACAATAAAAGTTTTTCAAGAATTTTTTGTGCCTGCTTCATCTTCCATTACTTGTTATTCTTGTAGAAATATAGGACATAAATCTTATTTGTGCAACAAAAGAAAATTGAATAAAGTTATAAAAGTTTGGGTTCCTAAAAGAACCATATCCACTAACCCTAAAGGATCCAAGATGACTTGGGTACCTAAAGTCTTCACTTGATTTGTCATTATAGGTGTTTTTGCAACCAACAGAAGAAGATTATGGTACCTCGACAGTGATTACTTAAGGCACATGACTGGAGATGTGGAGCAGTTCTCCTCTTGAATATCAAAATGATGGAAATGTAACCATTAGTGATAATGAAAAGGATAAAATCGTTGGGATTAGTAAAGTCCATATCACCCCCTCTACTTATATAGATAATGTTCTTTTTGTTGATGGTTTAAAGCATAATTTACTTAGCATTAATCAGTTTTATGACAAAGATTTTAAAGTCATTTTTGAATCTTCCATGTACATTGTCTATAGTGTTGATGACAATGGCATCAAGTTTATTGGTCATAGGCATGGCAATTTTATATGGTTGATCTTGATGATCTTCCAGTGCAAAATGATCAATGCCTAGTGGCAATGGAAGCCAAGATCAATCAAACTAGTTGGCTTTGGCATCGTAGACTAGGACATGCAAGTATGCATTTGTTTTCAAAACTTAACAAAATGAATCTCATAAAAGATTTGCCAAAACTTAGCTTTGAAAAGGATAAGATTTGTAGTGCTTACCAACTTGGAAAACAAACTAAATCTTCTTTCAAACCTAAGGAAGTTGTCTCTACATCTAGACCCCTAGAATTACTTCATATGGACCTCTTTAGACCTACTAGAATAACTAGTTTGGGAGGTAAGAAGTATGGTCTAGTTATTGTGGATGACTTCTCACATTTTATATGGGTAATATTTTTAGCTCATAAAGATGAAATGTTTTCTGCATTCATTAAATTTCATAAAAGATTCTCAAATAAAAATGGTGTTTCAATTATTTTCTTAAGAAGTAATCATGGTACAGAATTTAAAAATCTTGATTTTGAAAAGTTTTGTAGTGAAAATGGTATTCATCACAACTTTTCTATACCTAGGACACCTCAACAAAATTGGATGGTAGAAAGAAAAAATAGAACTCTTGAAGAAATAGCACGCACCATGCTTTGCAAAGATGATTTACTTAAATATTTTTGGACGGAAGCCATAAATACTGCTTGCTATAATTTAAATTATGTTTTAATTTGGCCTAATTTAAAGAAAATACCTTATAAGCTTTGGAAAGGTAGAAAACCTTCAATTAAGTATTTTCGTGTGTTTGGATGTTGTTGTTTCATTTTAAATAATGGCAAGGACAATCTAAGCAAATTTGATGCCAAGTCAGATGAGGGTATCTTTTTAGGTTACTCTACATCTAGTAAGGCATATAGGGTCTTCAACAGAAGAATACTTCTTATTGAAGAATCCATCCATGTTGTATTTGATGAGATTGATCAAAAATCTTCTAAAAAAGAAGATATTCTTGATGATGAAACAGGTATTCAAAGAACTAAAAAAGTGAACAACAATGAGGAACCTTCTAAGGAGCAAGATGACAATCACAACAATGAAGGGGAACAAGTACAAGGAGCTGGCAACTCATCTGCACCTAACCCATTACCTAAATAATGGAGGTATGCTCATGGACATCCCAAAGAACTTATAATTGGTGATCCATCAAAAGAGGTAAGCACTCGTTCCTCATTAAGAAATATATGTAATTATCTAGCTTTTATTTCTCAAGTAGAACCAAAATCTATTGAAGAAGCTGAAAATGATTATAATTGGTTAAATGCTATGCAAGATGAACTAAACCAATTTAAAAGGAATAATATTTGGACTTTAGTTGAAAGACCTGCTAACATTTCAACAATTGGTACAAAATGGATTTTCAGAAACAAACTTGATGAAAATGGATTAGTTACTATAAATAAAGCTAGGCTAGTTGCCAAGGGAAACATCAGGAGGAAGGGATTGATTTTGATGAAACCTTTACTCTTATTGCTAGACTTGAGGCAATTAGGCTATTATTAGCATTTACATGTTTTACGAATTTTAAACTATATCAAATGGATGCCAAAAGTGCTTTTCTAAATGGATTTATTGAAGAAGAAGTTTATGTAGATCAGCCCTCTAGTTTTGAAAATCAAAAATTTTTCAATCATGTTTTTAAACTTCATAAAGCATTGTATAGTTTGAAACAAGCTCCAAGAGCTTGGTATGATAGATTGAGTTCATTTCTACTTAAAAATAATTTTTCTAGAGAAAATGTAGATACCACATTATTTTTGAAAAAGAAGAATGATGATCTTTTAGTAGTACAAGGTTATGTCGATGACATTATATTCGGTGCTACTAATGAATATTTTTGTCAAGAGTTTACAAAACTAATGTAGGAAGAGTTCGAGATGAGCATGATGAGAGAACTTAATTTCTTTCTCGGACTCTAGATCAGGCAAACAAAAAAGGGGATCTTTATCAACCAAGCTAAGTATACAAGAGAAATCTTAAAGAAGTTTGGAATAGAGAATACCGGATCATTAGGTATGCCTATGAGCTCCTCTTGTAAACTTGATAAAGATGAATTAGGTAAAAGTGTAGACCAAAAGTTATATAGATGTATGATTGGTTCATTACTATATCTAACTACAAGTATGCCATATATAATGTTCATTATTTGTATGTGTGCAAGATATCAGTCTGCTCCTAAAGAGTCTTATTTATTGGCTGTTAAACACATACTTAGATACTTGTCTGGCAATGTAGATATTGGACTTTGGTACTCTAGAGACTCATCATTTGAATTAATAACATATTATGATGCTGATTTTGCTAGGTGTAAACTTAATAAAAAAAGTACTAGTGAAACTTGTCAATTTCTTGGAGTTAATTTGATTTCATGGAGTAGCAAGAAATATAACTCAGTTGCTCTATCTACGGTGAAAGCCGAATATATAGCAGTTGGAAGCTTTTGTGCTCAAATCCTACGTATCAAATAATAACTCGAGAATTTTGGCATCAAATTAACTAAGACACCCATAAGATGTGATAATACGAGTGCAATTAATTTAACCAAAAATCTTGTTCAATACTCAAGAAGCAAATATATTGAAATAAGACATCACTTCATAAGAAATCATGTACAAAACTCTAATATGATGCTTGAATTTGTTTGTACTAATAAACAATTAGCTGATATTTTCACTAAACCCCTGAGTGAAGAAAGATTTTGCATGATTAGGAGAGAGTTAGGTATCATTGATCCCTTTGTGTAGATCCCTTTCAAAACTTGCTCATACTCAAATCCTTGTGCCTAGACTTTTTTTTATCTTAAACCCCTCCCTAGAAATCCTATGATTTTTGAAAATTTTATTTGGAGATTTCCTGGCCAAGTGTTGACTCACGCCAAGTGTTGACACTTGACCAAATTTGAAGTGTCGACTCACGAGCAAAAATCCTATTTTTCTAGGGCATTACCTGTTCAATCCGAGCCACTTGTCTTTTACTTGATCTCTGTCCTAGTGGTCCCCTAACTCTCTGCTGACCTCGGAATAGTGATTTTCCTTAAGTATCCCTCAAATTTCTAGTAACTTCTTCTCTTTTTCCCTCTTTTGGACTGATTCTTCACCTTTCTGTCCGTCTTTTTCATTTGATTTGGTCCGATTCATCACGGCTTTCATCATGTTTCTCGTTATTTCAGCTGAACCTTTTCTCTCATTGGTCCGCTTTCTCCCTTTGAATTCCTAAGGATCGACAAGGCCATAGCATATTTTCTTCCACATTTCTTTCTCTTCTTCCGTTCCCTTGATCGATTCTTGGTTGCCTTCATTTTTTTCCTCTCGTCGATCTCTTTTTCCCTTTTGGTCATTTCCTTCTTCCTTTTTGGCCATTTCCAGTTCACCCTTTATTGACTCCGTTATTGATTTTGATGATAAACAAAACAGTTAAGTATAAGTTGAGTACTGACTATTTCTTTTAAGTATATTTTTATAGAAAAAGGTGCTCATCAATTCAACAAAATTTGATTGATTGTCAAACAATGAAAAAGTTTCAACTATGGATAAAAGATCAGTTTAAAGTGGACCTTTGTAGTTAAAGAATGCTTGAAAGGATATAAGAGTTCAATACAAATTTGTTTTAGCAGAAGTTCAGATGTTTTTGAAGAAATCTCGATCAAGTGTCGACTCAAGGTGTCGACTCACAACCCAAGTGTCTACTTATGATAGTGAAAGTGTCGACTCAAGCCGGTACATAGAAAGAGTTTCAGATGGCACGACTGAAGTGTCGACTCATGCCAGTCAAGTATCGACTCAAGGTGTCGACTCAAGGATCGGCTCATCACTTGAGACTTTTTGTTACAGAACTTGCTAAAGTTGAAGACATGCCTGAAGTATCGATACATGGATGTCAAGTGTCGACTCACAATGTCGATTCACCAGTGGAAGTGTTGACTCACCTAAGAATTCCAGAGAACTTTATTGAAGATATTTGAACTAGATGTCGACTCATGAAATGCAAGTGTCAACCCTAAGTGTCGACCACAGCTTGAAGTGTCGACACTTGGAGTTCTGGAAGCAGTAACAGCTAGTTTTTCAAATGCAGACTTGCTCCTCTTGGCTCCCAATGGCTAGTTTTTCGTGTCTAATGGCTAGAAGCTTACTTTGAGGCATTGGAAAGGTATTTAATTGATTCAAATCAAATCTAAATACAAGATAATGAAAAGAAGATAAAGAGAGAAACTCAAAGAGAAAGAAAAAGCTAGTGCATTCATTCCTATTTATTGAGAGCAACTACCTTCAAGCAAGAAGAAGTCTCCAAGCATTCAAGAGTATTCAAGATCAACCTTCTTGAGCATTTATTGAAGCATCATCAAGTTGAAGGCAGCACTACAACAAAGCTTCAAAGAGATATCTGATTTTATTAGAAAGCTTTCATTGTTTCTTTACTTCAAACTTATTATTGTTGTAAAGGTTTTTGGTTAGCCTATTGGAAAATCAAGGAGGTTGTTGGTTAGCCTTGAAAACCAATTAGGTTCTTGGTTAGCCCACAAAATCGAAGGAGATTGTTGGTAAGCCTTAAAACCAATTAGGTTCTTGGTTAGCCCAGAAAATCAAGTGAGGTTTTGACTTGTGAGCTTTGTGAAAACAAGTTGGGTTTGATTAGTGAGCCTGAAAAACTAATCGACTGTAATTGGTTGAGATTATAGTGAATTCCCAAGTGGGCCTTGGAAAATGGATATAGGTTCATTGGAAAGCACTGAACCACTATACTTCCTTTGTGTTTATCTTTGCTTGTCTCTTTAACTTGCTCTTGTTGCCCAGAAATGGAGTTCAAGAGGGGGGTGAATTGGATCTTTTAAAAATTAAAGCAAATATGTGCCGATCTTTAATGTGTTTGTGAGCAAAGTGAATAACACAATGATATGCAGCGGAAATTAAAGATAGAATGCTAAAAGCAAGAAGAAAGAGAGGCAATCACACACAAACACAAGGTTTATAGTGGTTCAGTGCCAACCAAGCACCTACGTCCACTCTCCAAGCCATCCTTGGGAATTTCACTATAGTCCCTCCAAGATTACAGCCGACTTGTTTTATAAGGCTCATAAGTCAAAACCTAAGTTAGTTTTGTCACCTAGGCTCACCAACAACCTTTACACTTGTTTTGGCTTCGAGCTCACAAGTCAACCCTAGTTGGTTTTGTCCCTTTGGCTCACCAACAACCCACACAACCTACTTTCAAGAAACCCTTGAAAGCTAGGTCAAAACAAGAGAATAAATTTCAAAAGTACAATAAATAAACATAACAAACTCTCTTCAAAGAGTAGAGTATGAAGATTTGAGGCTCAAGTCTTGTCTTATCTTTTTAGAATCTTCTTCAAGCTCTCTTTTGAAATGGTGAAAGGATAGGCTTGTAAGCTTTTTCAAGGAATCTCTCATTTAATGGCTTTTGAAGTGAAGTTCTTGAGGAATCTTGACTTTTGGGTATTCAATGGAGTTCAATGCTTCAAGAATAAGTTTGGTGAAGCTTAAATATACCAAGAACTTCCAAAAAATGGTTTGTGACCGTTGGAGCTTTGAAAATAGCCATTGGGAGCTTGAAAACATAATTCTACAACTCAAAAACATAGATCCATTAGAGCTATCAGAACCCGAGTATCGATACTTGGCTGTCAAGGGTCGACACTTGGCTGTTAGGTGTCGATACTTGGCTTCCAGGTGTCGACACTTGAACTTTCAAGTGTCGACACTTGATTCGCAGGTATCGACACTTGACACAAAATCTCTCTAGAAGGAAATTCTATATTTTCAAAAAGTTTCAGACCTTGAGTCGATACTTGGGAACTTAAGTATCGATACTTGAGTTTCAGGTGTCGACACTTAATTTCTCGGTGTCGACACTTGGTGTGCCACTGAAAATCTCTGCGTGCCAAATGCTGAAGTGTCGACACTTGGACTTCCAGGTGTTGACATTTGGTTCTGCAATTTTCAAAAACAAGTGCCGCACAGCCAAAATACATAAGAATAAATGATCAAACTTTAAAAATACTTATGTAAATAATAAATAAACATGTTTTCAACCTTTTTCATGGTGAGAAGACTTCTTAGAACATGAGTTTTGTCCAGCATCAAGATACTTTCCTTTTAAAACTTTGAGGTGCCTGTATCCTGAAACTCATAACTATATTTGAAATATTAATACAAAATATGTACTCAATATTTTGTTAGTCATCAAAATCAAGGGCAACCCTAACAGCTCTTATATTTATTGATTTATATTTCTGCTGCATACTCACTAAGAGCACTTCACTTGCATTCATAGTACTTAGTTTGATTATTGGATTGGATCACACAATTGCATTTAAATATTTTTTTAAAGAATTCACCCCCCTCTTGGATTGCTTACTGGACAACAAGTAGTATCAGAGCCCTGTTCTCAGTGTATAAGTCTAACCGCCTTGAGTAAAGATCTATGGCAGCCCCTATTGGTACTAATGTAGTTGAGGGACAAGCCTCAAATAGATCTCCATATTTCAATAGAACAAATTATACTTATTGAAAAACTAGAATCAGAATTTACATGCATTCAATTGATTATAATTTATGGAAGGTTGTTGATAAGGAAAATCGTATTCCTTCGATTGTTATAAATAGTGTTTCCATCCCAAAGCTCGAAGAGGATTGGGATGAAAATAATGTTAAACAATGCGAGATCAATGCGAAAGCAATGAATCTCTTCTATTATGCATTAGATCCTAGTAAGTTTAATAGAATTTCTACATGTATATCTACCAAGAAAATATTGGACACACTTGAAGTTACCCATGAGAGTACCGATCAGGTGAAGAATACAAAAGTAAACATGTTAGTGCACACTTATAAGATGTTCCGAATGGAACCAAATGAATCTATTATTGACATGTACACTAGATTTACAAACATAGTAAATAGCATGAGAAGTTTAGGAAAAATAATGTCTAATGCTGATCTAGTCAACAAAATTCTCAGGTCACTTCCAACTTCATGGGATTCAAAGGTGACCACCATATAAGAAGCAAAGGATATTGACAAATTATCCTTGAAGCAATTGGTGGGATCGCTCATGACTTATGAGCTGAATTTAAAGTAAAAATCTATGGAT